>JARLTB010000058.1:11097500-11745000 GCA_030141615.1 Unio pictorum | reverse complement strand
TGCTTATTTTTCATTAACAAAACATATCTCTATTACACACACACACACACACACACATGTCTGTATGGAGTTTGTTTTCTACCAGTCTGGTTGTTGTGTCTAGGAAAACGTGGTTTAAGTTGGAGACTTCAGCCGTGAATTTTATTGAAGGATGGAAATTTTTTGCCTTTGATATGAAATCCAGATGTTCTCTTCCATGTTGCCACTTCAGTTCTATATCATCGATAAAGCGTACCCACTGGTATGGTGCAAGTTCAACCGATGGTAATAGTTGACCCTCTAGTTTTCCCATAAAAATGTTAGTGTACAAAGGGGCCATTTTTGTACCCATTGCGGTTCCATTAATTTGAAGGTAGTTTCCTTCATTAAATTCAAAGTTGTTGAGTTTTAGGACCAGCTCCAGGAGTTGGACTAGGAAGTGTGTTGGTGGATTGTCTACTGTTCTCAAACCTCAAGGACATCCTAGTCAGGGCGAAGCTAGCGCCAATCACTAATCAAGACCACCTTAGTCAATCTGGCCCCTGTCGCGATAAAAGGTGCAAAACCTGTCAACACATGATAGAAACCAGGACTTTTTCTAGCACAGTGACGAGAGAAAAACTAAACATACATGGTCCAAACAAAACGTGCAAAACAGAGAATGTAATTTATCTCATCACATGTAAGATCTGTAGCCTGCAGTATGTCGGAGAAACTGAGAGGCTACACAAAAGGATCAACCTTCATAGATCTGATTGGATAACAAAGAAGCTATACAGAAGTCCGGTCGCAGAACACTTCTCTTCCCCTGACCACACCTTCAGTGATATAACACTTATTGCAATTGCTCACAACCACAACTGGAGTTCCGAAACCAGGAAAGAAAAGGAATCTTACTGGATACGACGCCTTCGAACATTAAAACCAAGCGGTTTAAACCAAGAAGACTAGAAAAAGACAGCCATGCACAAATTTAATTATCTTTTCCAGCTGACACATTTTCTTTGAAATAATTCTCTAAATTTGCTTAATAGCCTCTAACTACTAATATAAAATATCCGGGATAAAATTTGCGCGTACATAAATGTACATACAAAAACATATGTGTCGCTTTGGCTCATCGATTTCACATTTTAAAGCATCCGCAACTTGTTGTAACATAATAAATTTCAAGGCTTAATTCCTGTAGAAATAGGCATGTAAAGTTCTGTAAACACGGTTTTTGTATTTTAATTGTCTGTCTTGTCTATGTTCTTTATTTGCCTTTGATAAAGACTCATTGAGAGTCGAAAGCGCTCAGGCTAGAGTGATACTAGTTTTTGCACTATTGCTTGTCAGTTTATTGCATTTATCTTATTCAATCCCTGACACACGTGATCCCTTGCTCTGGATCCAGTGCATTTGAAAGGACTTTATATGCCATATGATTTGTATTCTTTATATATATATATATATATATATATATATATATATATATATATATATATTCACGTCACTTAAATTCGGTCACCATCTTATTCTCATTTTGTATTATGCACACTCTGAGTAAATAGTCACAAATACTTTTACTTTTGTGCCCTTTCCACCCCCTCGACCCCTGGCCTGATCTGGCCCTGATTTGTGTGTTTGTGTTGCATGTTTACTGGCCCGTAACGAATACTCCAAATCATTTTTGGAAAAAATGATGGAATAATATTTGCCTCAGATGATACGGAATTTGATTCAAGATGTCAGACTTTGGAACCCTATTTAGAACAATTGTCAGTTTTCAAATCATATTGGCAAAATTCTTGTTGAGATTTAAGTGGATTTTAATGTTATTCGGGTGGATTTGGTGGATTTGGGTGGATTTTGAGTGGATTTGGGGTTCATTTTAGTGGATTGGGGTGGATTTGGGTTTCATTTTAATGGATTTGGGTGTTTCGTAACACCCGGTTTGGAAGACGTATTGCAACTCAACGAAGTTGTCTTATTTTTTTGTCCTAAAAACGTCCTTTCTGGTGTTGAACGATTATAATCAGATTTTGATAGGAGGAAAACGAGCCGGAAAAAATTCTCCAGAAACTATTAATGAAGCACTTGATATTTGTCAACGATTATTTACAGGTGGTATCATGGACATAAATAATTATCGATCTCTCATTGATGAAATCACTGATGACATCCACAGTGATTAAATAAATAGATAACGAAAACGATGAATATAGACAATGCTCAACGAGGACATGGTCAGAGTGATAAATTCACAATTACCTACTTATAAAGCGATCTACAGTGACGGATTCGGTGACATTGTTTTGCGTTTATTTAGACGGATAGCTCCAAAAGCAATACCAATTGCAAAACAATAAGGAGTGAAAGCTATTGGCGTTGTTCGTGCAAAAGCTCATAGTGTTATTGTTAATGTTGCCGGTAAAGAGTTTCTTGCAATTAAGGATAGACTAGCACGATAGCAGCAGGGGGGGGGGGGGGAGGGGCGAATCCTACAATTTTTTCCGACAAAATCAATTTAAACCCTCAAAACGGAAAATAGAGCCTTCCTACGAAATCTCATGTTTTAACCAAAAAAAAAAAATAAAGTCTCCATTTGGTAAACGGAGACTTATTGATTTCTTGCTCAAAACATGAGTTTGCGCGGGTGATACTCTATTCGCGTTTTCGTTGCTTAACCATAAAACGTCGCAGCGGTGTTGTCATCGGCCCCCCCCCCCCCATTGCTGCTACAGGTTAACCGAATATTTGATCAAGTCCGATACGATATCGTGTTCGAGGATCATGTAAATTTATTGTTATAAATCCGTGTGGGGCCGACTGAGCATGACTAAAGAAATTTCGAAATTGATTGAAGTCCATATCAGAGCACCATGTCTGCCAAATACTTCGTAGCGTATGTGTATCAACGCCGTTAAACACAGCAAGAATAATACAGTTATCTCTGATCACTTTTGGAATCTGAGTGTAGCGTTGAGTGACATATATCACGTCGGTGTTTTTATGCCTGCCTCGGGAAAATATTCTAGCTTGGTTTTTTGATTGTCTAACATCACATCGTCGTATACGACTAAATTGTTAATGCTCCCATCAAGGTCATCCACGGATGGTGCCTCGTCAATATCAGTTATAAAATCAATGACGTTCTCACCTTTAATTTCTGATGCATTCTCGTTAAAATCCTTTAACACTTCATAGCATCGTTGATCATCTACGCTAGGAGCAACTAAATACAACTTATCCCACTTCATCCATCTCATTATCAAATTGAGCAACAATTGCGTCTTGCCGGATCCAGATGGCCCGATTATAATTGCGCGGATAGAGTTTGGTAGCGCTGCATGATGCTTAACTGGTTCTTTTGTTTTAGTCGCTGAAAAATCAATTATATTCATATCTCTATGCATAAATTATGGATCTATATTGTGTGAAGTGTAAAACGCGTACTAGCACAAATGATGTGACGACGATTACAACTAGCAATAACAGATCTGCACTTACTGGTAGATGTGCAACATGTGGTATAAAAAAGTTTAGGTTTGTTTCTATGAAATCCGGAGATGTTTTTAAAACGCCGCAAAAGTGAAAAAGGCCACTGCGGCTAATTAGTTATCCAAACAGGGTATATGGCAAATTTATCTATCGCGTCCTAAACAAATCAATTTCTCGCATTTTGATGTTACCGGACCTAATGAAGTTCATCAAGCTGATTTATTGTTTTTACCACATGACAACGGTTACAAATACGCGCTAACCGTAGTTGACGTTGAGAGTCGATACAAACAAGCAGAACCGCTAAAACACCTGAAGTTGCTTCTGCATTTGAAAGGATTTATCGACGAGGCCCACTACGCTGGCCAAATCTGTTACAAGTTGATCCTGGCAAGGAATTTCAGGGTGTGGTTGCATCTACAATAAAACATCACAATGTCACCATCAGACTGGGGCATACTGCGTTACATCGCGATCAGGCAATTGTAGAACGATTCAATCGGACTCTTGCTGAGCGGTTATTTGGATATCAATACGCAAAAGAATTCATCGAAAAAAGGCGATCCCGTGAATGGGTCAAAAGGTTACCAGGGGTAGTTGCAGCGCTAAATAACGAGATTACCAGAGCAATCAATATGAAACCTAACAACGCAATAAAAAAGTATATACCACAACCACAGCGGGATAGCGTTTCTCAGCCAGTTCTTAGCAATGCCACCGTGATATATTTATATGAACCAGGAGAACTCGAAGGTGGTAAAAAAAGGGCTACTGATCCTATTTGGAGTGTCACTACGCATAGCATATCTACTATAACACGATCAACTGGTAGACCTCCAATCTATAAATTGGATTCAACTGCCCCTCAGCGGGGTTTTACACGCGAACAATTACAAGTGATTCCTGACGATACTCAATTGCCACCGCATGGTCTTAACTAGCGCCGTTGCGTCTATTACACTCAGGACAAGTCAACATCACATTGTTTTTGACATGACCGAGACTGTTATTTTTTCTGTCTACGGTAAATTGGCGAGGATCTTTATCCGAATACTGCCAACGCATTATACAATTGCAACTCGCGCAGTGATTATTCTGTTGTTTCTTCAAAGTGATTATTAATTCAGCATCAATGTCAAATTCTCGTTGTATGTTTTTGTCATGTTGTTTGTAACCGGAGAGTTTTTTTTATCAAAAATTTTAACATCAACGATGCTAGCATCATCCATTGTGGTGTCATCATCGAAAATAATTCTTCGAAGTTGATTTATTCGCCGTACTCTAGACACTGCAAGATAGACTAAATTTGACCACTCAATGTGATTATCGACTATCCAAACAATTGTATCCGTGATGGTTAATCCCTGCGAGGAATGTATCGTCGTTACATAACCCAGTGTCCATGGCGATTTATCAGCACGCAATGCGTCTTCGACAACACTGATATCAGCCAGCACAATATCATTTAACACTAGTGTTTGTCTTTCGTTTTGTCCTGGAATTTCAACTTCAATATTCTTGCGCCGTGTATCACAGGGTCTATAACACAGCGGCACTGGAAACGTTGGGAATTTTTCTTTGTGAAGCTTAAACAACTTTTTCTGAAGTGTGTCTCTGGCTATCTTTCTACTTGCCACTACAAAATCATTTGGTCTCCATGCTTCCCAAAATTCCTCCATGGGAGTTTCAGGAATTATTTCTCTGATTATTTCACATTGGATTCTATCCGGTTGTAATCTAATTAATTTTTTGACCTCACGTAATTGTTCATCAAGTGCTCTATAGTCGGTATCGATTTCTTCATAATAGTCAACAAACCCTTTTAACCAATCATGTGGACCCGCGCCGACAAATGGCGGTGGTTGGCAATGATCTCCACACATTATCACAGCTGTATTCTTTTGCAGAAACCAATCAAGAAACATTTTTAATACATGTAACGAAACCGTACATATCTCATCCCAAATAATAACCGCGGGGATGAATTTTTCACCCATTCGTTCAGGGGTCCATTTGTTGCCGCTGTATCGAAAAAAACTATGATAAGTGCAAGCTTCAACGTTTCGTTGTTTTATCTCTCGCGCTAGTCTATGGGTCGGTGTCAGCACAATCATATTTGCTCGACCTTGATATAATTCAATCGCCCGAGTCGTTTTTCCTGACCCGCCACAGCCGTTTAAATAAACTGTTTTATATCTACAAATTGGATCTGATATCGGTGGTGAATTTTATCACCGTGTAAGTAATTACTTTTAATTTCAACGTCTGCTGATTCAGAATACTCACGCAGCATTTCTTTTTTTTAATTCTCCATGATCCTCAACTTTCATCCGGATTAGTGAATTCAGCAACTGCGCAACTGTACCTGCTGTTAATGTAAAATGAATCAACGGCAACTCTAACCGCAGTGTCAGGAAATCTATTTATCATTGAAAATAAATTAATACAAGAATAACCCAGCATCGACGACCTCAAATGTGTATACGGGGATCTGTAACCGTCGCTGTAAGTAACGACTGTACCCAATTTTGTTCCATCGGACAAAAAAGCATTTTTACGATCCACATATGTATTTTTGGATACTGCATCCTCGATTACAAAGTCATATTCGGTGTTATCTATAATCAGCCGTGAACAATATCGTTTATAGTCGCATTTTTTTTCCTCCCTGAGTGAATTTTCCGATTATTCTTCTACCGAGATCTTTTGCTTCGACGTTTCGTTGATTAAATATCCGTTTGGACCACTCAATGATATATTCTTCGTCGGCATCAATATGTTTTCTGGATTCCTCAATTATACTATCAAAACGTTCCGGTGTTGGTAACCAGACATTGGTTTGTTTCCGATATGATATAATTGCTTCACTGACCGTCAGCGAAATTAACATTTTTGTATCAATCATGAACCGTAATAATGCTATTGGCAGCCACTTCTTTTCAGACATGTGTCTACCAATCCAAATATAACAACAGCGATGAAGTCCTGCTGCGAACTCAAATGATACTACACGAGCGAATCCAGTTAAATCAAAATCAGGCAGCGGCCCATTAATTGCAACACGAGTCATTTCATGTACGGGGTGTCCAAATCGTTTAAAATACTCAGTACACTCTCCATAACCAAGAAAACTCGCTGGATAACAAGCAACCATATCAACTGAAATGATATTATCATGGTCGTATTTGTTATTCCATAAACCGCCATGATTAAATTCTAAACAACTAGCCTCAATGTCTGGCAAGAATTCTACGCGTGTTGGTTTCCATGCGTTTTTGATTCTCGCAAAATGAGCTGCAACCGACGGGATTGTAAAACAGTTTGTCAATAATTGTTCGTCGTTGATAATTTCATCACTGGTGGCTTCGCCACACGCCGTTAAAAACCCACTAGCTGTTTTTTTCATTTTGTTGTGAAATGCTTCAGTGCGGTATAATTCACCGTTTGGTCTTACAAACTGATCAAACGTATCCGTGTCGTTTTCAGTGCTGCGAAGTAACCACACCGACACGAGGTCGTTTTTACTCAAATACGCAATAGCATCGAATAGTTTCTCTTCAACGAGAAAACCATCCCTGGAAAATTATTCTCGTAAGAATTCGTCAGGTATATACTTTATTGTTCTGTTACGTGGAAATAGTGTGACCACGGACGTCCATGCGTGTTCGTTAAGATCAATAATTTTAATTGGGGCTCCATTTTTGTTATATTTTGATTCGTATAAAACTTCTCCGGTTATCGTTGTAACGGTTATTGGAAATCTCAGCCACGTTTCTAATTTTGCTATATCGCTAATAGTTGCTCCGCGATCTTTCACCGTTAACTCCCATTGAGCTATTTTGCTACACCGTAGATCGGTAAGTTTGTTCCCTCGGGATGCATTTGTAAAATGTTCTGTTATTCGTGCTGCTACACAATTCAGCGATGAAGTCGCCGGCGACGACTGTTTCATTGGTTTTAGTTTTCCTATCTCGGGTTTTTCATTTAACGGATATATCCCATACACAATTTGCTGTTTCAGGATATGCTCGTTCATAGTATGGTTTGTCAATTCCAGTTAACAAACCCGGCTTAGAATCACGGCTAACAACGACTGTTTTCTTGTCTTTGAGAATCGGTTCAAATTTGTCTCATATAATCCAACCGCCTGATTCTACACGAATAATGAGTTTCACTCTAAAAAATACTTTTTGCTGCCAAGTTGTGATAACATCATGGCTGCGTTGCTGTCGTTCATGGTGGCATCAACAACGCCATCAATTTGAAATGTTGACCAGCTATGAGATGCACCGTCGTGCTTGAATTCATTAATACAATCGCGTATTTTATTTATCAGGGCTCTATCCGTTATTGCCTGTTTTGGCACATCTTTGAGGGTTCTATCGAGATTAAATTTAACGTTTTTGTAATGCTTAATTGCTGATAATCTCTTGAACTCCTCCATGTTATAATTAAAACAAGTATTTAAATTAAAAAAAATTATATAATGAACCATTGCAAGTGGCTAATGATTGGATCAACAACTCCGTGTAACAAAACATGCAGAAGCGAATTCTGTGGGTATCATTTACATAGCGTTCGCAACGGTTCCTTTGGCTCTACCCCTTGTCTGGTTTGCCATGTTGGCGTTCGTGGGAAATCACAAATATGTCTCAGTTGTGACGGCAAACGTTACAGGGAACTAAAACGCTACTATGACAAACGAATAAAAAATGCAGTCATTGATCCTACCGATGACTCCGTCAGCGACAAAATCATAAAAACCCCTCAAGATTATATCCAGAGGTTTATAATTAAAGCAGATATAAATTAGACAAGTAGTATTATTATATAAATGAACCAAGACTTCAGACCCCATCCAGTGCTTGTTAATTATGAAGCATCCCGTGATGCTGTTGTCAGGCATCGCAGACTAAAGAAGCCGGTTAGATAGATGAATAATAGAGGGTATTTGATGTTCAGTGTTGAAAATAAAATATATCTCTGTCACAGAATCGCATATGAAGCAAATTGGTTATCTTACGAGTTGTTACTCAAAGTCAAAATGCAAAATTAGGTGGAACCGGCAAACACGCAAAAAAGGCAAAACATGTCAAATCATTTTATACAGAAACCAACGAAGAAAAAATAATTTCAGTCAATAAATGAAGCCAGTAGATATTTCGATATTTGTAGGTCTTCAATACGATTTGTTGCAGAAGGAATACAAAAATCAGCTCTGTCAAAGAAAAACACACACAGGATACAATTTTCATATATCAAGGGAGATAAATCGTACAATAATAAAGTCGCATGACAAAGTTACGTTCCTTGAAGTCCAATTACTACTACGTACACACAGGATACAATTTTCATATATCAAGGGAGATAAATCGTACAATGATAAAATCACATGACAGAGTTACGTCCCTTGAAGTCCAATTAATATTACAATTTATTAATCATTTTACGATGAAAACTAATAAAATACACGCTGTTATCTAACAGCTATATTCTTTTTTTTAGTGTTTTATTCAAATATTTTGTCTCATTTAAATGTTGTGAAACAGCATTAATAAGTAATTCAAGGAAATAAAATAACACACCCTGTGGATTGACGCTGCTGTATTAGTCACCTTATATACCATATGAAAGGTATTAAGCTTGGGGCTTTTGAAAGTCAATTCACATTACAAATCCCATTATCGTTTCATTGTAAATATAATCCATCCTTAATTAAGTTAATTAAGTACATGTTGTGACGTCCCCCCATGCATATCTTCTGGGCGGTCTAAGATGACGTTTGTCACCTTAGGCCTCCCTTCCGGAGATTTATGTTGGGGTCACCTTGGGCTTGCATAGATGCGAAGGCAACCAAGAAGTTCCAAGATGGTGCCTTAAATTAGTTAATTAAGTACATTTTATGCCTGAAATCTGCCACAACACTCGAGTGGAGATATACGGAATTGTACTGTCCATTAATTAAGTACATTTTATGCCTGAAATCTGCCACAACACTCGAGTGGAGATATATACGGCATTGTACTGTCCATTAATTAAGTACATGTTATGCCTGAAATCTGCCACAACACTCGAGTGGAGATATATACGGCATTGTACTGTCCATTAATTAAGTACATGTTATGCCTGAAATCTGCCACAACACTCCAGTGGAGATATATACGGCATTGTACTGTCCATTAATTAAGTATATAATTGTATATCCAATATTGTATATAATTGTATATAATATAAAACATAACGAGTCAAAAATAACCCCAAATATTTTTTAATAATTAGAGGTAAAATATATTATATTACATTTTTATGAAAATGGATATCAGCGATGTAAATGCTATAATCGCTGAAATTTCAAATTTGAAAAATCGCGGAATAGTATTATCTAAAGATCTCGACTGCGACAGGATTACCTCGGAATATTAAAACATTGAGTATCAGTCTAGTAAGGGTCGTTATGTTTTACCTAAGATGTACAAGCTCGTGAAAGGAATTCAAAATTCCATCAATGCTTGTTTGTACGGTAATGACATTAATGTATTTAAAACGCTATTTAGCACCGTTGAAGCAATACGTCAAAAGCAAGGCCAATAGTATCAAAAACGAACTGAAATTAGTTCTAAGGTTCGCGATCTTAGAAAAATATTAAACGAGGAAAAACCCGTATCCTAACCACGTGGGCGTTACTATAAAAAATAGGCTTTCAGTAAAAAAAAAATTAGCGTTTTTTTTAACACTTTATACACTTGTTACATAGGATTTTCTCCTGAAAGAATTCTCATCAGTTTGGGTTGGCTCATGCAGTTATGTGCGTACTGGATGAACTGGTTGTGGTAGCAAGTAATCACCGCGATGCCTCCATTTTCACGTAGTTGTTGTTGTTGCCGCGAAGTTAACAAAAATCGTTCATCGCCGCGCTCAGATATTACAATTTTGAAACCCCCAGCGATGTTATTTATGAAACATTCGCGGATAGCGTCGTACAGTTTAACCTTGTCGGAGATGAATACTCTAGCTTGATAGTACATTATTTGATAACTCAGCTTTTAATTGTGATATAGTCTTCACGTGGAAATACCCTCCGGGTGAAAACGCAGACATGGAAACCCAAAGGGTTTCACATTTGAAAACTCAGTTCACAAACAATATATGGTAGGTAAATCGCTTACAACTAGATTAGCCCGAGAGCGGCTAGCAGCAATTAAAAAGTTTATACCGGTTCGACACAGACTTCGGGAAAAACTTCAACAACGACAACAAATGCAAACTGACTTTTCTGTGTCAAGTGAACAACTGTTTACTCCGATAACAAGTGCGACCAAAGATGTGAAAACGTTAACTGAAGCAGCGATATACGGAGATATTCCTGAAAAAGAACGAGCAAAGAAGGCGCCGCTGCTTGATACGCTTGAAAAGATAGCAGCAGAGACCGAGCAAACACGCGCAGGGATACAACAGCTATCCAGTGATATAAAAACCCAACACGAGTATGAACGATTAGCTGATATTGATGATTCTGCACCTGAACCACAACCTGTTGGTGTCACCCCAAGAGGCGTTCCCTTTATAGACAAACTCACGGAAGTAGCTCTAACACAAATCAAACAATTTCAATTAATAAAACCCGAACATTATAAGATTTTTGGTAATTTTGCCGCCCAAAGCTTTCATTCCAGATAGGACTTTATAAAAGACGAGTATAAAAACAGTAGAATAAGCCGAGATGAATGGGCCGATTGGTTGTATAAATCGAATAAGGGGATTGACCGTTTAAATAAAAGCTCACCAGCGAAATTATGAATAAGTTCTTTGAGGACAGTAAACCCCAAGATATCACGACGAAACTTTCTAACATCGACCAGCATATTAAACACCAAGCACGGCTTGGAATCGAAAACCTTCTGATTTCATTCTTTTTTAGCAAGAAAGTTGGGAGGATGATGGTTTCTACCGAAATCAATGCAAATTATCTCGATATTTACAAGGATATTTTTAGACTAAAAGAAAATTTAAAAAAAGTAAAGATTCCGCATCCAGACATAGGCGTTAAAAATATCGTGTATACGGTTAATCATGGAACCATGGATTGGACAAGAGACGTTTATACTACATTGTCCATCAGTCTCTTGGGAGGGGGCAAGGTGGGGGGCGATGGTATCTTCAGGCCAAAGTTGACCGATGGTATCTACAGGCTAACGTGGATCTCTATCCATCAATTTAACATGATCGCGGACGGTAAAACCTACTCTGGTGGCACCGCGACGTTAATTTTGAAGGGTCGCGGAAAAGACTTTAATGGCGTCGCGGTTGATAGCTCCACCATTAGATCAAGAATAACTTGGTGTTTAGAATTTGTAGATGATTTTTCCGGCTAAAGCTACCATACCTACGACATCCCAACCCATCTACCCACCTAACACCCGCCCTGGACCCCTTAACGATGGCGAATAATTGAAAACACTAGCGGGTTTAAAATAGTAATGACATCGATGAAATCAATTGAACTGATAATATCCCCAGAGGTATCACAATCGCATCGATATCGATATGATACCGTGAAAGAATTCTCCGCGAGCTTGAAATCACTTTCTGAGCGTTATCGTGAAAAAATAAAATAGTATCGCCGCAAAATAACAAGTATCGACATCACCGTGTACTCGGTGTCCAGTGTGATGGCCAGCGCCGGGGTTATTTTGTCGACGGTGACCATGATGGCTCCGATTGCAGTTCCAATCGCTATCTCCGCGGCAACAACAATCGCGGCAGTCGCCACCGCGATAACTTAAAAGTTATCATCGTGTTCTCAGAAAAAACTCAGCGATTATACAGCTCGGTACCGGGTGGTATTTGACGCGTACTCGAAATTATCCGAGTTGATCTCGCTGTCGATAGATAATTCGTTCATATCCGATGTTGAATTTTCCGCGATGACACAGTTGTATAACTCCGCGATGTTGAAATTAGAAATTGAAGACAACGTTAACAATAATGTCACTCGAACTGCTTCAACGAATCGCGGAGAATACCACTCCGATACGAACAAGCATGATATCAATAACATCAACAAACCCACAATTTAGTGTGAACTTCCCTTCTCCGATTCCAGTGCGCGAGATCGCGCTGGCAAAATTACGAGTATATCATAGCTGGCCCAATATCAGATCGGTTGCATTTGGCGGTCAGCAACCGAATATTGCACTGGTGTTCTCGTATAAGAATAAACCCGATGGCACCCCAGACTGGAACGTTATTTCGTTACCAACTGGGTCGTACCAAATTGAGCAAATCGATGCTGAAATTCAGCGTAGAATAAAATCAATCACGGAAAAAGAATCAAAAATAGCTATTAAAGTTCATGAACCGACGATCTCGTCGTCGATCGAAATAAGCACAGAGGGATACATTGTAGATATCTATAACAGCTCATTAAGAACAGTGTTAGGATGGCCTGAAAAACCACCCGGAGCCACCGCCGACTTAACCACGGACATACAATCATATCATGAAATCAATCCCATGTATCGAGATAATTTATCTGATATAAAAATGGTAAAAATCGCCGATAGATTTATATTTACCAACAATAACACATTGCAATGGGATTTTATCATTAAAAGAACAGCTGACTCATCTGTTACTATCTCATTTACGCTAACTGACATCACTGGTTATTTTAATGAAATTAATCAATTACATGAAACACAACTAGAACAACTACGGCAAACAAAATCGCGAAAACACGTTGAAATATTAAATCAGCTTGTATCTGACATGGAATATATCAATGAACTAATTATTCAAACAATAACCAATGACAACAGCGACAATAAACAACGATTCCTAACCGGTTACAATATCACAGAAGCCAATCTGTGTAATTTCAAGTTTCCCAGATACAACGCGGAGGAACTAAAAAAATCTGTTAGAAATGTTATCAAGGTATTACAAGTACAAGATTTAACTATCCTCAAGTATAATAATGACCTAGATGGCACCGATAGGCTTATTGCTCCGCACAATGTAAATATTTCATCGGTGATTGCGCTCAATTTAGTATGTGATGCTATCGAAGGAAGCTATCAAATAAATCTCGAGCAATCAAATCAAGCTCAGCAGGGATATATTCTTTATTCGTTTGCACCAACAGCTCCTCCAGGATTTCTAATTATTGAAAACCCAATTAATCCTGTCTATATGCGATGCCATAATAATTTATTAACGAGAATTAATTTCTGACTCACTGACCAATCAAATAATTTGATTGATCTACGCGGTGAGGTGTTAGCGATTATTTTGTTTGTAAAGTCCTCGAACACGATATCGTATCATAATTGATCAAATATTTGGTTGAAATCGTAAAAACCCATAGCAGCAGGGGGGGGGGGGGGGGCAATGACAACACCGCTGCGACGTTTTATGGTTAAGCAACGAAAACGCGAATAGAGTATCACCCGCGCAAACTCATGTTTTGAGCAAGAAATCAATAAGTCTCCGTTTACCAAATGGAGACTTTATTTTTTTTTTTTGGGTTAAACCATGAGATTTCGTAGGAAGGCTCTATTTTTCGTTTTGAGGGTTTAAATTGATTTTGTCGGAAAAAAGTTGTAGGATTCGCCTACGCCCCATCCCCTGCTGCTACGATTAATACGACTAGCACGATTAATACGACTAGCACGATTAATACGACAAAAACCAACGCCAGTAAAATCACCAAGCACTAAAGTTATGCCAGCAAATGTTGCTAAAGTAATAAATCAGGCCGCAAAAAAACTAGCAGAGTTGGCTTGTGAAGCACACAAAATACAACTGCTAGTCTGATAGCAGGAAGTGGCCTTCATGATAGACGATAACAATTTTAATAAATGTTTAAACGTGTAATAGATGCAGCATTTGATATGGATGAACCAGTTCTCATGATTTTGAATCTACACACACACACACACATTCATTTCAAATAAGGTATATAAGATCACTATAAAAAACGGAAAAACAATTACCAACATTTTTAATACCATCACTTGCAACCGACGAACTAAAGATATTACTTAACGATCTTATCAACGAAAACTCTGCTAAAATGTGTTGAACCATGGAGAAAAAAAAATCAGTCAACGGGAATTATTAAACATAACAATGATCCGTATGGCGGTTGCAGGCATATTTCATCAGGAATTGTAAACATAACATGTAATTGATGATAGCTATTCAGCAAAACTTGAAGAATCCAATTAAGCTCAGCGAGGATATATTTTGTATACATTTACTCTGCAAGTACCTCCAGGATTTTTAATTGTACAAGAACACATTAATCCGTTTATCTACGATGTCATAATCCGTTATTATAAAGGATACATTTCTAACTTACTGACCAAAGCGGATATATTCTGGATTTAAGGATAAAGTTTTATCAATAAATCTCTACGCAAAAGCTAATTAATCAAAGTGATATAGTATATAATCTACCAATACCTGATGGTTTTATACACGACAAAGAGTACTTGAAAATGCTATCAAAACGATATTTACACTGCCCCCAGTCGGAGTAGAACAATTTAGTGTTGACATAATTATTTATGAATACGGCAATGGAAGATCTTTTGTTGCCACATGAACAGTTAAATGAACTAAGGCGATATACCAGGATCCTTGACAAAGTCAAGAAGGACACACAATCTCGAGTTAAATGATATTGTTTTAGTTCCTGTCAGTATTCTTGTATTGTTGAGAGCTAGCTACAGACAAAATTGTATGAATGCTAGGATACGCAATAACAATCCATTCATGTCAAGAAATAACTATTACTGATACAGTTGCTTGAATCGTCGATAAGCATACCGAATGATTAAATTTAGTTTATCTCGCAGTGTCTCGAGTTAGAAGAATATCTCACTTGCAGATGATTATCGTAGACTTTACAGAAAAAATAATAATCAAACTGCTGCTGGCAATAACGATGACATAGTAATAAAAATTATTAGTGATAAACAATGTGACAAAAAATCAATCGCGACCTTGATTTTAGAGCGCTGACATCAAAACGCGCGTACTGAATTTGTTTTGTTGGTGGTAGATAAATTTGCCATATTGCCTGTCGTGCTAATCACTTTGCAGCAAACGAACGTGAAACAGCTGCAGCATCAGCGAGTTTACTAATCGCTGCTCTACCTCTCCAACATCCTCTTGGGCTATAAATCGATTCCATGATTCTATATACGGTAGATTAATTAACGGCTCCGAATAATAATTTACCTCTCATCGCAGATCTTACTAACCAATTAGCTAATGATTCCCTAAAAGATTTTTTAAAATAAATTTAACGAGTGAATTAATTTCACATCTACACTATATAGTTGTTCTAAATCTTTACTTTTTATAAGCGACATCATGAATATGACACGCTTTATCAATTTCATTTATCGAATATTCACCAGGACTGGTTGATCTTGTTTATGGAGTCGCATAATAAGTCTGGTTCCAGGACCACAATAACTATATATTGGAAGATGTATTTCTCCTGGGTATTTAGCCCATGAAGTGCAATCAAATTTTAACATTAATGTAGCAATATTACTGCCGCCATCTTTATGTTGAAATTTAGGTAAAAATTAAAATTTGCTTCTGTTACATATTGCACATTTTCCAGCAAATGCTATTTTTCCTTTTTTTATAACTGGCTAAATCAGTTGTTGGAGTTTAAACTACACAATGTAAACAATATAAATTCATATATTTATAATATGGATGTATTTGATTTCTCAGAGACACGAAAACAACCAGTCAAACATCATCCAGCGCTACTAAAGTCTATCAGAATGATAATAATAGGTTAGTCTGGAAGTGGAAAGACACAACTATTACTTAATTTAATATTGGGATGGCTCAAGTGGGATAAATTATATTTAGTAGCACCATCTGTAGATGATTAGAGATGCTACGATGTTCTTAAAGATTTTCCCGAGAATTCAAAATTACTAAATGAAAAAGGTAAAGATATTAATAATTTTATAACTGATATTGATGAAGCGCCGAGTGTTGATGAACTTTATGAATTTATTAATAATCTTGTATTAAATGCTGATGTAATGCTATACAAACAACAAAATCCAGCAAGAGTATTTTCTCTCGGCAGACATACAAATACAGATATAATTTATGCTACACTGAGATATACACAAATTCAAAAAATAATCAGATATAACTGTAATATTTTAGCTGTATTTAATGGAGTTGATACACATAGAATTTTCATCAGACTTGGCGTTCAGGAGATATGGATAAAATTAAGATAAAAACTTCTTTTCTTGCGCACAAGCTATCCCACACGGATTTATAGCGATACATTTATATGATCCTAGGTCACAATATCGTGTAGGCC
Organism: Unio pictorum; assembly: GCA_030141615.1. NCBI lineage: Eukaryota > Metazoa > Mollusca > Bivalvia > Unionida > Unionidae > Unio > Unio pictorum. The sequence goes on along the minus strand of JARLTB010000058.1, from coordinate 11,728,166 downwards.
TTGATAACATATTTCGTTGAGAGACTGATATAATAAATTATAGCAGCAAAGAGAGTGTGACTTCAATAAGACGGCATAAACACGCGTACAAATTTAGAAGAAGAAAAAGAAAACGACAAAAATAAAGTAACAAAACAACTAACCCGTTTAGAAAAATTCTCGGTAAGTTAGAGGCTTCGGTATATATATATATATATATATATATATATATATATATATATATATATATATATATATATATATATATATATATATATATATATATATATATATATATATATATATATATGTATATATATATATATATATATATATATATATATATATATATATATATATATATATATATATATATATATATATATATATACATATATATATATATATGTGTGTGTGTGTGTGTGTGTGTGTGTGTGTGTGTGTGTGTGTGTGTGTGTGTGTGAAGGACACGAGTAGACAAATTATACAAATCTATAAGAGACAGTGACTTGTGCCTCTCTGAATGGAAATTTCCCCATGGATCATAACTTGGAAATTGTTGAGATCCACATCCTAGAACTGTACATACATTTAATTGGCACCAGCAATAAATGCACATGAACTTAGGGGCTCCGAGTGGCGGGATTGCCTAAATAGTTTACCTTTACCGATCACAGCCATCTCACATATGCCCTCGTGGGTTCGAGTCTCTGACTCGGCCAATGTGGGTATGTCACGAAATGTCCTCATATCCATGATAATACGGTATTGCTTCATACCCTGTTGTCACCGTTCTATCATAAATGTTAAGGTGTTTCTTTATCAATGCTTAGCACTGAAACTGTTTACGATATTAGAAATAATGCGTGTACATGATATAGGGTGCCTGTAACGAACCATAGTCTTTGTCATATCTCAAGGTCAAGGTCAAGCCAAGAACAATTGTTTTGCCATGTAAAATTTGATTACGACTATTGATGCATTTTACAACCGTCTGAAATTAAGAATTATTATGTTAACACCCTTTACGTTAACATTTGCTTGTCTAGCCCATAACTTTGTGACAGCTGGGATGAATTCATGAAATTCTTCTCGTGTATGTATCATGACCAGTCAGTGTAACAAATGTCGTATACAAGCCCCCACCCACCCACAAGCCCCTACCAACACACCCCACCCCGTCCGTCACTAGCTAGGTCATTTTCACAGCAAGGCAAGATGAAGTGTAATTTTGTAGTTATGTACACTTTGGGATGATAATTTTTAACTACTGAATATATTTGAAAGACACGTAAACCAGCTATAAATAATATTTTGAGATATCATAGCCATGACTTCACTATCAAGGTTAAGGTCACAGCTAGGGCCAAAAAATATCAGCTAATTCTGTCCATGTGCAGGTATGGCATTTGAACCAATGAAAGTATTTACATGCATGCATCTGTATCCTGAACTTGACAGCAACAGTATGTATGTATGTATGTATGTATGTATGTATGTATGTATGTATGTATGTATGTATGTATGTATGTATGTATGTATGTATGTATGTATGTATGTATGTATGTATGTATGTATGTATGAAATTTTGAAGCGGAACAAATATCAGAACTTTGGATCTTTGGATATTTGTTTCTTTATTGTTTGTTTCTACAACATGAAAGTATGCATACTTATATAGTATATCGCCTGAAACTTTGTTTGTTTTAAAGATTCCAGTTACTATAAGAAGATTGTAAAACATTTCAGATTGCAAAATGTTAATAAATGGATCACGTTTTGAGGCAGAGGATGAGTAACAATTTTCATGTACAAAATCATACGCTAGGTTTCTGTTTCACGCCATCATAGCTTTAAACATTTCACTTTTTTCTTTGTTTGTAAGTTTATTTGCTTGGTTTTGTTTATTTGTTTCACTGTGTTTGTTTGTCTTATTCTCATTGAGCATGTGTCTTTTATACTTGTGCACGAGTGTTTGTAAAATGGCAGCGTGTGTAAACCGACTAAAATTTACCATTGCTAAAGATGTGCATCCTTTTTAGCTCAGCTTGTAGAGCATCAAATTTGTATTCAAACGGTCGCGGATACGATACTTGTATAGATTGCTTTTGTAGCATATGCTTTTTTTTCATTAACAAAACATATCTCTATTACACACACACACACACACACACACACACACACACACACACACACACACACATATATATATATATATATATATATATATATATATATATATATATATATATATATATATATATATATATATATATATAATTTCACGAAGAATAACATTTCATAATTCTCTTATCACGTGATTTTGATTATCATGCATGTTTATATAATGTCTATATATCGCATTACGTTTCTGGCTCGAATTTATAATACTGCACCCGGCTGTACAGCCTCAATGAATATCAAATATTATTCTGCCTTTCTCACAGACACCATTTTCTGATGGATTCAATAGCGCGTGTCAGATCACGACCACATATGTCTTGTACACGCTATGTACATCCTGTTCTAAATACAATCATAAAACACAGTGAAAGATACATCGTGAAGAACATTGCACCATCATTGAGGAAGTAGGTTATCATGACCTATATTGTACGCCTCACTGACCTAGCTACATTTGTGTCCATCATAGGATGAATGATGACATGCTCTTTAGTACTACAGCCCTAAAGTATATTGTATCTTTTACTCTTTTGCAGGCTTCGATTAAGATTTTACGTTATGCTCATGATCGCTATATCTATCTATCTATCTATCTATCTATCTATCTATCTATCTATCTATCTATCTATCTATCTATCTATCTATCTATCTATCTATCTATCTATCTATCTATCTATCTATCTATCTATCTATCTATCTATCTGTCCATACATACATACATACATACATACATACATACATACATACATACATACATACATACATACATACATACATACATACATACATACATACATACATACATACATACATACATACATACATACACACAGAGTACGTACGTAAACACACACACACGCACGCACGCACGCACGCGCACACACACACACACATACATATATATATATATATATATATATATATATATATATATATATATATATATATATATATATATATATATATATATATATATATATATATATATATATATATAATCCTTCGCAGTATCACGAAACTGCGACATGATGCATCTGGATAATTAATGCATTTGTACTCTCAAAGTAGGTCTCCATGATTTGTACTCTCAAAGTAGGTCTCCATGATTTGTACTCTCAAAGTAGGTCTCCATGATTTGTACTCGATGCCCCGGCGACTTTGTTAACTTTTTTGCTTTTTAAACTTCGTTGATTCGGTTCAGTTTTTTTTAAAATAAAAATACAAATCATGAAACTTGAGAACTGGATGGACCTCAGTTTCTATTACATGTACAATTTTTCAAGCAAAGAAGGTCACTGTACAGTACATTTCATGTACTGACAAGGAAACCGTATTTGTTGTTAGCTCAAAACAATAATATATTTTTCTAAGTTAGCCTAGCCAACATTGAAGACTCCATCTGACAAAAGCAGTTCTCAATAACAATAACTGCATTTATTTAATGGATATGTTTATCTTTCTATCAACAAACATCAACCAATGTAATATATATATATATATATATATATATATATATATATATATATATATATATATATATATATATATATATATATATATATATATATATATATGCGAATATACGCGTTAACTGTTAACTATTTAATGTTTGGTGGTTCAAATTAACGGGAACAGGATATACGTTTCTGCCTCAATTTCGGTCCGTACAGGATGAGCTAACCTTTGGTTCGTAGATACGTAAAATATTGTTAAGGCAATGGTAGTACCTCATATTTGTAATTAAGAAAAGCTGATGAGTAAAATGTTTTCCTAAACAAATTACTACCTCCTTTTAGTTGATGGTTGTGAAAATAAAAATGGATGAACTACGAAACTATGAGTGTTTTCCTTGATAATGTAAAGTTAACCACAACATTGATGCAACGTTGTACAAAAGTTATATAATTTCTTTGGAATAATTATATTAATTCTTGTCCATAGTATTAGGATCAATGCATATACATACCATTTGTAATTTAATAAATCTTTTAGATCAGAGGACTATCTAATTTCATTTGCATGTGTAACGTTTTAGCAACGTTGTCAAAACGTTATTTTCTCACGTAACCAAAACACAACCTTATAACAACTTTATTAAAACGTTGTATGTTAGCTGGGTATGTATCTATCGATCAGTTGTTATCCGTCTGGCATTCTTTGTATTTATATATAGGTCTTTCTATCTATCTATTTATCTATATATCTGCCTTTCTTTGTCCGTCCATTTTATGTCAGTTTGTGAACGTGACTTTAACCTTACCACATATGTTATCTTGACCGTAACACTACTTGGGGTAAATTAAGATAATACATTCTGGGTTCTGTTTATGTACAAATACACTCGTGATCTACATTCTTTCATTGGCAGAATGCGATCTCATTCCCGGGTCAAAATGTAGTGAAACTTGAGTTTATTGACCTCACTCCCTGTAGGAAAGTGGGACACATCTAAATATAACTTGTAAAGCGGTTAATAACCTTTGCAGTATTGGAAAACTGTACTGAACGTGGATCGTACAGCTAGCTGTACCCATATCGAGTTCAGAACAGGGGTCTCAAACCCAAACCACCCTGAGGGCCTTATGAATATATTTTGATGGCTCAAGGGCCGCACAAGGGTTGTAATCTGTCATGACACCTTGTGACGCCAATCGTTATGAGGGCTACAGGATACTGCTTGGAGGGCAGCACGCAGTCGCGTGTTTGAGCCCCCTAAATTAAAAGAGTGTGTGTGTGTGTGTGTGTGTGTGTGTGTGTGTGTGTGTGTGAGAGAGAGAGAGAGAGAGAGAGAGAGAGAGAGAGAGAGAGAGAGTTACCAGAAAGTATATAACAGAATTGTCTGATTCCACATGCTTCTTAAATAAAATTTTAAACTAACAGAATTACCGAGATTTTGATTACAAAATTTTAATTACACGCTTTTAGTCTTCGTATTATTTAGAATAAATGAGGTATCAGGTTCTAACACATGGGAGTTAAAAAGATTCTAAACATAGAAGGTATACATATTATAACACATTTATGGGATACAGGTTCCAAAATATGCATGGGGTACATGTACTCTTACATGGAAGTTTTACAGGTTCTAATGCATAGACGGTATACATATTCTGACATGGATGGGATGCAGGTTCTAACACATGGAAGTTATACAGATTCGAATACATTGATGGTATACATATTGTAACACATGTATTGGATACGGGTTCTAACATTTGCATGGAATACAGGTTTTAACACATATTAGGTATACATGTTCTTGCACATAATATGCATACATTTTCTATCACAATTAGGGATACAAGTTGTAACATGTGTACAGGATACAGGTTGTAACACATGCTCAGGATACAGGTTGTAACACATGTACAGGATACAGGTTGTAACACATTACAGGATACAGGCTGTAACACATTACAGGATACAGGTTGTAACACATGTAATGTATAATTGTTCTAGCATACATATGGGATACAGGTCCAAAAGGTATACATCAATCTGAAGATGTATTACTTCATGACTGCTACTTTATGTTACGATACAGAAATAAAGAAAGTGAAATGATGAATGACAACACAAAGGTCTATATATGTATCTGTCTGTCTGTCTATCAACCATTAATCATCTCTCCATCCATCACTTTACTAACTTACCTATATACTAGTGTGTGTGTATATATATATATATATATATATATATATATATATATATATATATATATATATATATATATATATATATATATATATATATATATATATATAAAACAGTTAGACTGACTCAGAACGGCGTTTGATGATGGTAACTGTTGCTACCGTCCCAGGCCCCGCTCTTGATGGGGCGCTTCAGGCCTAAGGTCGTCATTATGAGTAGGTTATTACTAATCGATGTACCAATACTCCTTGTAGTCACGGTCGGCCCTAGGCCCCGTGTACCGCCTCTGGGCTGACTGACAAGTCCGTCCATCTTTTTGACACATAAAATATATGTCGTATTTAAAGAAGCGTTTTCAAGTTTCTCATTTTTAACTTTCGAAGTTTTGAGTTTTTTTCCCGAATTTATTATTTTAGACTATGGGATTAGGACGGCTTACCCTTTTCGACTAGTACTGATATATAGGGACTTGCATAATATACAATACTGAGATAATATTGAGAAATAGCGACTTGCATAATACACAGTATTGATGAATAATGACTTTCATAATATACAATATTGATATATAGTGACTTGCATAATATAGGAATTTGCATAATATAAGGCCGAGTGATCTAAAGCGCTTTTTGTTACGGTTCGCTGCCGTCTCACCTTGTCTGCGTGGGTTCGAGTCTAAGATTCGGCTAATGTAGTTATGCATGAAAGCTTGCCAGTAGCTTCTCGTGGATCGGTGGTTCTTTCTGATGGTTGTCCCGGATTCTTCCTCCATCAGTAATATTGGCCGTATGCTAAAAAAATGGCGTTAAACCTTAAAACATCAACATAGTGACATGCATAATATACAATATTGATATATAGGGACTTGCATAATATACAATATTGATATATAGGGACTTGCATAATATACAATATTGATATATAGGGACTTGCATAATATACAATATTGATATATAGGGACTTGCATAATATACAATATTGATATATAGGGACTTGCATAATATACAATATTGATATATAGGGACTTGCATAATATACAATATTGATATATAGGGACTTGCATAATATACAATATTGATATATAGGGACTTGCATAATATACAATTTTGATGAATAATGACTTTCATAATATACAATATTATACGTTTATTTGTTTCTCCTTTAACTTTACATTGTCAGAAGCGTGCATTATTTTTCCACAGCACACGGCTTCTGTCAAAGATAATATTATAATTATATTAATATTTTCGAGAACGTTCAAAGAAAATCTTACAAATTCGATCTCTCTCTCTCTCTTTTTCGCAAAAATCATCAGAAGGAAGCAATGTGATCAGCAGTCGACCTCTGTCTCAGGAGTTGGTGGCAAGTTTTTCAACACGGCATGTCCTTACTGCGGTAGAAAGTTAAAACAAATTAAATATGCATCGATGCCGTCTTGTATAAAAATTGTCAGGAATTCCTGTATAAATTTCGTTTACTGCGTATGGCATAAGTTTAAGTCTTTTTTATATGCACGTTGTCAGGAAGAAGAAAATGTAATAAATAAATAAATTTTTAAAAAAATTTAAAAATTAAAAAAAATAAATACGAACAAATTTGCAAATACGAGATGTCAGTTCTAACATGAGCAATGCGCTTTCCGCTGTTTTGACGCACACGAGTTTCTGAGGGCTGTCGTACCCGATTGTCGGCGTTGCATGTGTCGCTGGCGTGCATGATTTTCATGTTATCTCCTCCCCACTATCTCCTCCCCCCCCCCCCCCCCCTCTACCCCGCAGATTTTGGCACAGAATGTATGCACTTAGTAGTTGTCATGGTGGAATAACGATCATACACGGTTTTACACTAAACTGCCTTTGTTTGAATTATCTTATCTATATTATTTCATCTATATTATCGCATCTATAATTAATTTTGTTGCCTGACAAACCCTCTGTCAATCGATTAAATCAAAGACCTACTTCTTTTGCAAATCAATCAACATTTAAGGACGAAATGTTAAAGTTACAATCGTGTCACCACTCACGTACCTTCAGATAAATCTAGCAGATGTGTTTTCAGAAAGAGGACAGGCACTCAGTAAAGGTATACTGATGAGTGATGCCAGATCGTTTTAGCTGCGTTGTATCATATATAAATCTGTCTGGAAATAGGTCATATGTTGGATTCAATGGCTAAGTCATATTTTCTAACTCCCATAACACAAATGTATTGTAAAGAACATGTTAAGCAACCTTTGTATTTTGCATCCATGCTCTCGGTACAACATAATTGGTATGCACTAATGGTGTTTTGATAACTTCCTTTCTTTGGCTATATTTTGCGCAAAGGTATAAAACAATCAAAGTCACCGCAGAAAAATATGATTCGGATGTAATGTAAAGAACTTTCAACGCCTAAATTTCTGGTCTGATCACGGTGGCATAACCGATTTTGTACAGATCGAAGGTTGAATACTCTTTGGAACGAACAGTTTCTTTAAAACTAAGAATTGAGTTTAATTTTTTTTCTAAAATACACTAGTTATAATTATTTCATTTTGTAAATATAAAATTATGTGTGACGTAAGAGTATAAATAAATAAAAAACAAAAATAAATAAATAAATGATTGTGTATACCCTACATGCTTTAAATCTTCTTTCTACATGCAACAAAACAAAATATCCGTCGATCCGATTGTAAGGACAGTGACCTTAGGTGAAATCAACGCCTTTTCTTTTATAAAAATAAATAATTCATTCATAACATAAGCCACACAAATCTCACAGCAGTTGATACGTCAGAGTAATTAATGTGATACGTCAGAGTAATTAATGTGATACGTCAAAGTAATTAAATATAGTTGGATACAACATAAATAGCAAATAAATGCGTTTACAGATTCGTGAATTTGATTTTGCGTAGTATTTCAACATCGCCTGGAAATGAGCGACTAATACTATATCCAATAGACCATGTTGTGACAAGAGCGCGATCATTTAAAGTAGAGATTATTGTGACGTTGTTGAATTCAAAATACAATAAGCATCTTAATAATCCTAATAGAATTGTTATCGCAAAGGTTCATCAATCGTGCGCTTTAGAGGGCAAAGTATTTTTTATCTGAGTTCACTGTGTGTCATGTTATTTATTAGTTTAGTATTAAATATATAATTTAATACTTTAAGGCATATGTTTTAATCATATTTTATTCTGAAAGCTTGGAATAGGTCTTTAAAATACATATTATGTGTATTTTTTGTAAATACAAATTACTTAATACATATCTGATGATAGAATCTTTCTGAATCTTCTTCAAGGTCAGTGACTTGCTTCTATAATTTTAACATTTGTTAATTGTACAGTGAAGTTTTGACTGAAAATACTTATTTTGCTAATACAAAATTTTCAAAAAGAAGTACAAAACACATTTTCGACTACAAAGAAATTACTTTCTACACTTTAAAAAAATTAAAATGCAGTGCTGTACGATTTGATTTGTTGAAATACTCAAGTAATATACTTATTCTTCTCATTTTACTATGGTATGTGGAAGCGCATGGAAGTAACCAAACAGGTGAGTTAGTTTTGCTCGTATCCTTTGTTCTTGAAATCCCCACTCCCACGTGTCTATAATCTTCTTTTACTGCGTCATAATTGGTTCAATAGTTTGATAATGGCTTCCTTTCTCGAGATGTGTCCGTCTTTTTTTTTTTTTTTTTTTTTTTTTTTTACAAATATCATCGTATAAAAGAAACAAACTAATAACTAAGATTCAAAGTGTTGCACTCACTGGTATGATATTCCAGTTTGAATGCTATCGTTTTGGGGTTGTTTTTTTTTTTTAAATAATTTACTCGAAGCGACAAGTACCCTTTCGATCGATGTGTGAAAAAAAACAACCTAGATTTCCAGGAAAGTAAAGATGAGATGCAACATCACAGGAAATAGAGCGGAAAATTAGATATTATTCATATTTTTCAGTAAGTATTAATCCAACTCTCTCTCTCTCTCTCTCTCTCTCTCTCTCTCTCTCTCTCTCTCTCTCTCTCTCTCTCTCTCTCTCTCTCTCTCTCTCTCTCTCTCTCTCTCTCTCTCTTGTCTTCGGACCGCTACGGCGACCTACTGTTTAGTGCGTTCGCCTTCATTGCAACGGGTCGTGAGTTCGAGCCCAAACCAAGTGGTATCATGCTTAAAGCTGCCTCGCTATGCGCCCAGGCTCTTTTCTCATATATAGGTGTGTGTGTGTGTGTGTGTGTGTGTGTGTGTGTGTGTGTGTGTGTGTGTGTGTGTGTGTGTGTGCTTTTTGTGTGATTTGGATTTTTAACGTAGCTTTAATATTTTGTAGTCATATCGCTACGATGTATGTAGTGTGGCAGTTTATTGCGATGTCTAGCACTAAGGAATCATGGAATCATGCCGCAAACATATAGCATCATGTCCTACCCAGTCACTTTATCATAAACTCTTAGTGATGAGCGCCTAAAGAAGCAGCTGTTAGTACTATTTTTATAAAATAGTTGGCGTTACTCGCACGTACAATCACGCGCATCCGAGGCGGACGCTTTAACCTCTAGGCCACCGTAACCGTCATAGTGCGTATCAATTGTACACGTCACTAATGTTGTTGTTCTTTTTGTTTTAGGGTTTAACGTTATTTTTTCACCACACGATAGGCTATACATGGCGGCCAGTATTATTGCTTGAGGATGAACCCGGGAAAACCCCCGGAAAGAACCACCGACCCACGAGAAGCTACTGGCAAGCTTTCTCATATAATTGCATTTGCCGAATCTTAGACTCGAACCCACGCAGAGGTGAGACGGCAGTGATCCGTAACGGAAAGCGCTTTAGACCACTCGGCCACTCGGGGCGCCTCGTCACCAGTGTATACGACAGATAAAACAATTGTGTCACTCGCCGATTCGCAAATCAGATGTTAATGGAAGATACACATATACTCAATCCAACGTTTTACATTTTGTCTTTGATATCAAGCAATTTTTTTATTAATTTAAAACAGTCTGCTCACTACATTGACCCGTACCTTGTCAAAATCTAGGCTAGCTCGTTTAATTTCAAGACGCCTTGATAAACACGGATCATCAAGTCGCACACCGTTACGTAACTTATGTCTATGGGGCGGCTTAAAAACGATTTTTCAATCAGAAACAGAAAATCGGTAAGCATAAAGTGTGATCCATAAAACACAGATATTAGTAAGTTGATTCGAAACCTGCTTCATTGATAATACAATCATGTCTATGCGTATGTGTGTGCATATCTGCAGAAGTACCAGTGTAAGATCGTGCACCCAGAACCCACCATACCGCATTCTTAGCGCCTCTGATAAAGAGACAAGATCTCCGGTAATAGAATGTAGTGGGTAGAGATGCGCATGTCTACATCGTTGAAAGCCAATGGCGATAATCTACTTTCCTGTGTTACTTGTGCATGTTCGTCTGTTCTGAGATTTCCTCCTTTTCGTGGGTATAAACTAAAGAAAATACGTCATCGTCAACACAACCGAACAGTCTCCTGTTTATCAATGAAAGTACCCATTCGATAAACGGGTTTATGCATATTCAGGTTTTTTATTTTTTATTTTAAAAAACCCAGATAATCTCTCCACACTTTTAGCCACGGGTGACAACTGAGCGTAGCGGATTGTCTTCCATGGCTTGCGATGATGGACGGTCTTAGAATTGTATTCAGCTTCCATTAGGTATTGTTTATGTGATGGATCGCGGCGAGATAATGGCAAATGAACAAACGAATACCTGAATAAAGAGTTGAAGAATCACTTTTGGTAGTAAATTTACTTTCCTCGACATACCAAAGCTTTGTTTTATTAACATTGACATTGACTACAAAATATGTGGATCGATCATTTAATTGTTCAATTTGTAACACTCATCCACACACACACGCACACACGCACGCACGCATACACATAGAGTTAAATCTCAAGCCGTATCTGAAAGAACATTTATCTAAGATATATGGCGGGAGAATGGTGGTACATCGGATATATTATTGAGTTGAGTAGCATATAGGGATATTATTATTTAAGATGTTAAATTGGATATACTGGTATGTAAATTAGCATGTTGTTAAGAAAGGCATTATATATTGGCTATATTGGTATGTACGGTGATACATTAGCTATATTGATATACAAAATAATGCATTGTTTATATTGGTATGTACGGTGGTACATTAGCTATATTGATATACAAAAAAATGCATTGTTTATATTGGTATGTACGGTGGTACATTAGCTATATTGATATACAAAAAAAATGCATTGTTTATATTGGTATGTACGGTGGTACATTAGCTATATTGATATACAAAATAATGCATTGTTTATATTGGTATGTACGGTGGTACATTAGCTATATTGATATACAAAATAATGCATTGTTTATATTGATAATGTAAGGTAGTACATTGGGTATATTGGTATGTACGGTGGTACATTAGCTATATTGGTATCTAAGATGGTATATTAGCTATATTGGTATACAAGATGGTATATTTTGTATATTGGTATGTAAGATGGTACATTACATTTGTTGTGTTGGTATGTACTGTTGTTGTACATTTGGTTTGTTGTTATGTAACGTGATAGATTTGTTATATTGGTATGTAAGAAGGTGTAGCGGTGTATATTTGAATTTATATATGGTGATACATTGCGTATGTTGGTATTTACGGTGGTACAATCAGTATATTGATATGTTAAGCATGTATATAGTAATTTTCTTTCAATACATTAACAAGCAGATACGTCAAGTACTTCACTGGGCCATGCATCATTAGTTTCGCACAAACTAACTTAAGAAATCACAGCGGTCATTGACCCCTTGTTCAGCTGCGTTGGCCACTTGACACAGTTGATCGATACGTGCATTGAACATGCGGTTCTAAGTATGTGATGTCACTATACCGTCATTGGACACACGGGAGGTAGAATGGAATAATCTATCTTTGTATTTAAAACGCTTGAAAAAATCTCAGCTGCGAACTGGGTTGGAAAGATCTGCCTTGATTTATATTTTTTTTTTTAATTTTGTAATGCGAGCTAGCTAGCTATTGGCACTCTGCTCGAAAGAAACCCTATAAGTACACCAAAAGAGACACGACTGAGCACATTACAGTGAAGTGGAAGAGAAGACGATTTATCAAAGTGAAGTAAGTTTCTTTTTTATTTTTATTTCTTCTTAACAAGAATGGAAAGAGTGAGTCCGATTCTATCATAGTTTTACTTCAGTTAGTACGGAACTTGTAGAATATATATATATATATATATATATATATATATATATATATATATATATATATATATATATATATATATATATAGCAATGCGTAATCTGCTCGCGCATACTGTGTAATGAAGAAATATATAACAAAATTGTGTTTTAACAAATGAATACGTCATTGTTTGGAAATCTCGTCAAACACAAGGACGCATGATGACAGCTAGCCTTCCACTTCGCATGATGCCATTTGAACCTATCGGAACGCTTGTTACAAAGGCATGGAGAAATGATATAACTTCATAAATATCTATATTAATTCTTCACTGGTATATATGCTTGAAGTTTCAAAACTTGATGCACGAGTAAGACTTTTAGATATAGTGGGGAAAATAAATTAACCAAAGTGGATCGGAACGAGTTTTAAGCACTGTTAGTTGAACATTAGGCATTTTTAACATTCATGAATTATTAGTATTTTTGTGTGCTTTGGTTTCTTTTAAATAACCACTTTAGTTCTCTCGTTTACATCAGCAATGTTGTAATTACACATGAATTTACGATAACTATTTTGTTTGCAAGAACACTTTTTAAAATAGTGCAACCCATTTAAATTTCCTAATACATGTGGAATTAGTAATATTAGTGTCAGTTACCTATTGAATTATGGAACGAAATGAATGTGTAAATTAAAAACATTTACTTCTTCCTGGTCAGATGTATTCTATAAACTAATCTATTTTTGGAAGGCCTGTTTATTTGTGTAGTCTGCTGTTTTGCGTGAGTATGGTGTACTTTTCTGGTCATTGCCCTTTTGATAACAGGGAAAGATTCGATAGCACTTATTCGTAAGGCAGTCGGCATATTGTTAACATACATTTCTTGTAAGCTACCACTATGAATATGATAGTAACTTCGAACAATAATTTACTTATGTGCAGTGAAGCTTACTCGCAAACAATTCAAATTTGGATTCTGCAACGGAACTGTTGGAAAGGACTTTAGTTCGTTGCCAATGACTATGAGTACAAATGTAAGTAGTTACTTATAAAACTGTATGCCTACCCCTTTTTTGTTTGTTTTGCATCCCACATTCATATTGGTATCAGCATTGCTTATTTTTAATTTAATGCATACCTTATAATTCTCAATCAATAACTTTAACTTTGGATATATGCTTTGATGTACAAATTTAGATTCTGTGAAAGTCTTCTGTTAATATGAATATAATGTTACGATTTATTGTAAATTCAATGGCACATATGTGGACAAGTTTCCAATTATTTAAATTGTGGACGATGTTTCTAAAGGAGAACGCAGATAAAAACATCCATATAATATTTGCTGAAATAGGTTTTTACATGTCTTCAAAAACTCACGTGACCTTCTGGTATTTGTTATTATAAGTAGCAATCCAACAATATTGAAGTAGGCGATGGGTCAGTGGCACGAAACTCTGAATGACTACAGGAGGTCCAGGGTATATTTTTAACTTTATAACTGTGAAAGAAAAACAAATTATACTAGGGTACGTTCCGGTTGTTTCACGCTTGTACCTAGAAAGCTTCACTCCAACCCACCCATTCAACACAAGCAATGGATCCAACCCTATTTATTCACAATTTATAATTTTGTTGTAAGTTGTAAAATACCACAAATGAATAATGGCCAGTCGATATTTTCTGGCACAGGAGTGATTATATGTTTACAATAGAAACAAAACATACCTAACCTAAATTTTTGCCACTCGATACTATTAGAATGTGATCCGATTGGTCAAACACGTCATTAGAGAATCCTTCAGAACCATCAAAATCACTTTATCTTTATATGATTCATACCGACTGTTGTTTACTGTACAGTATCCTTTGAAACCTGATTTGATTAAGAAAGCATCGTCTGTAAAAATACAACAAAAGCACCACATCTTTACAGCGAATAGAGATTTACTAATGAAAAGCAGTGTATTATGTAATATTAGTGGTGAGACGTTGCTTTTTGAGCAAAATCTATTTGAAAAGTGTAGACCCAATATTGTCCGTTTCATACAATATGCTAAAAATTATGGCCAGTCTTTAAATTGACTAGCTTTAGTTTCCGTTTCTGATGTTGAATAACTACGTTGTAGATAAAGATTTTTTTTGAAGGGGTGGGGTGGGGGGTGATCGGTTTGACCATATTAAAAATGACTTAAATGTTCCATAACATATCTGAAGTCACTCTTATAAACATTATCAAAAAAACTAGCGTTATCAAGCCGTTTTGATATTATGACTGTCAAGCATTGCTTGTTCGCTGTAAATTGCCGTTCACCGTATCGCAAAGAGGCATATTATAAATACATAGCCATGTGGCCAAAAATTCCATAAAACTCTGAATGTAATCTCATACTTTTTTAGTTACTGTTCGTTTAACTTTTATTTGTGCAGTAGAGCCATTCCGTTCATATGACGTTATCTTTGTTTCGGTATTGACAAATGCAAGCTAGTAATTGATATTGAATGAATTAGGTTATGCCTGAACTATACAACTGTATTTTCTTCTATTCATTATTCATCTTTATTCAGTAACTTCCTAAGATTATAATCTCAACGGTATATATGTCATAGTTTTCTAGCATTATTACCTCTGTACTCATACGTATGCATACAAACATATAGAAGAGATGGCAGCTACGGTGCTACACATTCAATGTTCTCGGGTTGAGATTTTGTTATTTTGTTAATTTGGTAGCAAGCAAAGTTTGTGTAACTACCTTGAAATATAGTGCATTCTGCTTTTTGCAGTTGTCAACAGACTGTTTTAATATAAAATTAGCTTCTGTCTTTGCAATATTTGCATTATGATACAGTAGAAAAAGATGAAACTATTATTAGTTTCGTTATCTTACTGTATAGTATATTCTTTTGACAGAAATTACTTCTTTAAATTTTTTTTGTCTCAGATCCATATTTACAGAGTATGACAAGCATGAATTGGGTTTGTTTTGTTGTTTGTTTTGTTGTTTTTAGTTTTTTTAAAATAGTTTTGTCATACGGTGTTGTTTGGCTCGCATAAACAAATACACTGGACTCCCTACCGAGTTCGATTCATAGAAGCAAAGACACTGGACTAGTTCAATTTTCATACATGGAACTTAAATCCCTACAGTATTTGTAGACAGGAGATGACCACACTTTCATCATCGTGATAGTAGCTTAGTGACCATCCGTGCGCTCGAACATAAACTCGTCGTGGGTACTCAGTTAGTACCTTTTCATATGTCACAATATGTCTCTAATATGGAGTATCTTTTACAGGCCATTATTTGAGTAACCATTTACCGTAGCATCACATGCGTCATTGTTCTCAGAACGTACAAACATGTTAATAATGAATGAATTATGTTATCAAATATGCATTCACTGGAGCATGAAGACATTCGATTGAAATAATCACCGAGTTTATTATACTTTTGTGCCAATTTTTAGTTTATAAATGTCAATATACATGGTTTAATAGCACGGAAACCCAATAATCTTAAAATAAATCGGACCATTTTGATAATGTATTACTAGTATTCAATCTTTATTATATATTTTGCTTTTAAGAAATAATATTTTAAACAACTGTGACTAACCATAATATTTTATATGTATTGTAGATAAAGAATTCTGATATTTCCTCAAAATTATGTCAGAAACACATTTTTATCTGTTATTTTCTCCAATTTATTGAAACATAGCTGACAATTTGTCATTTATAATATGTCAGAGTCATATTTTAATCTGTCAGCAGTTCCCATTGGTTAAAGCACTGCTGAAAATTTTGTCACTTAAAATATGACAGAATAATATTTTTATCTGTCAGTAGTTCCGATTGGTTGAAACACAGTCGACATTTTGACACTTAATGGTGTCCGAATTTTTTTTTTCTGTCAATATTTCCCAATGATTGAAGCACAGCTGACATTTTTGTCACTTAAAGTGTGTCAAAATCATGCTTTTATCTATCAGTATTTCTCATTTATTGAAACACGGCCGACATCTTTACATTTAAAATATGTCAGGATCATGTTTTTAATATGTCACTATGTTATAGTCTGTCAGTTGTTCCCGTTACTGAAACACAACCCTTTATTAGTAATAGACAGTTCTGTTTCAATAACGGGCAATACCGACACCTTTTGGACCAAACGGCGGTAGGGGTGCGTTGGAGAGGCCGGGGAAGGAGGAGCAAACAAATTTGACGTTTCTTATGATATATTTGTTACAGTTAGATAGTTAAACTTTTGTGCTGAAATGGTTTGTGATGCAACAGCTTAGCGGGTATCTCAATTTGGAATCCGACAGGGGCTTCATCCCATAAACTCCGTGTTTCCTTGTTTGCGCATCACTACCCGCAAACTTAGATACCCCTTTTTCCGTGTAATATGAACTCACCTGATACCCCTTTTTCCGTGTAAAATGAACTTACCAGATACCCCTTTTTCCGTGTAATATGAACTTACCAGATACCTCTTTTTCCGTGTAAAATGAACTTACCAGATACCCCTTTTTCCGTGTAATATGAACTTACCAGATACCCCTTTTTCCGTGTAATATGAACTCACTAGATACCTCTATACGTGTAATATGCACTCACCAGATAACTCTTTCCGTGGAAAATTAACTTCATTGAATTGTGTAGATATACTCATTGATATGGTCCATGTTGTTACTCAGAAATTCAATGAACTCGAGATGAGTAAAAAGGAAAAAGAGAAAAGACATCACTGTTTTGGGGTAAAGTTTATAGAACAATAAAGGAGCTGTGTAAAACACAAGTAATATTCTAATACTTTGCCAACAAAGTTGTGTTACCTCCCTTACACTGAAAGATTACATCCCTTACACTGAATGAAATGTACTGTAAATGCAACTATTATCTGCTCAATGGTCCTAACACGTTTACACAGCGATTTTATAATATTTATATAGAGCGATAGAATATTCAAATTTTGTTTCACTTATACCAAGGAAATAGTTTGAAAATATTCAAACTTTTTTTTTTTACATTTATACCAAAAATATGCTTAGCTTGAAAATATTCAAACTTTGATACATTTGTACAAAGGATATATTTAAACTTGAATGTACTCAAATTTGTTACAGTTGTATAAAGGATATATTTAGCATAAACTGTACATGTTATTTATATAACTCAGCAATCCGAATTGACCGACGTACCCTGTTTTGTAGACATCGCTGAATGACCCGAAATAGAAATTGATATGTTTATACACTTCGTTTAGTGTTTCGAAATAAAAGTTTGCCTGTCAATGGTTCCGGGTGGTAATGGTATGGAATACGATTTTTATTGTTTAGGAATATCGGATATTCTCTGATGCTATGTCCAGATTGATTCATCAGGCAAAGAATGTACACATCAACGTTTGCCTACATTTTAAATTACCGTTACAACTAATTGTTGTTGTGGTTCTTGCTATTATTATTCTTACTATTATTATTATTATTATTATTATTATTGTTATTATTATTATTATTATTATTATTATTTAATTACTGGTAGTAGTAATAGTAGTAGTAGTAGTGGTAGTAGTATTAAGAGCAACAATAGTAGTAACGGTAGTAGTAATAGGAGTAGTAATAGTAATAGCTTCTTCTTGTTTTGACGTCATTTACATCTTTCTTTACTGGCTTTATTGGTCATTTTGGATGAGCTTTCTGTCCGTCTTTCCTCCGTAGTATGTCTATCTATTAACAGTAGTTCGTTATCCTTCTCGTCATAAACTACTTGAATGAAAATAAATATATTTTATTATAACCTGGTGGATTTTAAATTGTCGTTTTTTCACTGAAAGATCTTTCAAATATAAAATGTACTTAACTATAAAATGTATGCAATGACATGTAGAGAATCCCGCAGAACCTTATGTACTTGTATCCAGTTAATAAACTATTGCTCCATGTTTAAGCAAATAATACATTTTCTGAGGTAGTGCAAGTCTAGAAACGTCTGTGCTTTTTATTCGTTATACTTTCTTCACATAAAATAAATTTCTTGATCTTGAGCTTATAGTAATCACCATATGGCACGAAAAGTTATTCGATATACTAGTTTCCAATAATCGTACATCATCGTTATACTACCATGCGTGTTTCGTTTTCTGTTTTGAGCATTTCAATGTAACTTTATGTTAGAAAGCCCCTCCCCGCTTTTATGTAATTGCTTTCACTCAGGCTTTCTTTAACAAAGTTTCACGTCACAAATTTGTTTTCAAAAAAGTCTTTAAAGAATCATATTATGGTGATTCCATCATGGACAATTTTAAAGAAAGTGTGTAGCAAAAATGTAAATAGCCCTCTTCCGACCTGAAAACTTTGCTTTGTTTAATGCATTCTTTGGGCGATACGCATGTTTCTTGTAGACAGTAGATGTTTCGATGTTGTCTGACGTATGACCATTGCTTTGCCTATAATTTAAATTAACAAAACCTGACAAAACTTAAAACTACGTGAACACTAAAATATTGTATTATATATTGGTATGTTGCTAGAACCTTGACCCAAAATATAAGGGAAATGAGCTCTTACAAACAAATATTTCGGTGCAACATGGAACATAAAGTCGGTCAAACAAGTGAGTGAAAATGTAATGCCATTATCGCCCTACAGACTATATATAAATCAGAATTTACTGCACTTGCAATATTATGCACAAGATTCCGTGACAGCGCACATTAAACTTGTTGTCGTTAAGCAGCAGCATTCTACCATATTGATGTACCCTTGACAGCCATATTTGGATCCCAGTAACTTTATGGTTTAAAGTTTTACGTTTCCTCCAAAGGGGAAAAATATATATAAAGCAATATGGAAGAAAGTCAGAATCAACCGTATAATGCCAATCCGCTGTGGCTTACAGAACATAATGGAGTACTATATTCGTACAACTTTGGACAAGAACCACGTATCAGACTTGAAAACATTAAGAGCATCCAAAGCAAAACCGGGGACATCTTTCTTTGCTCGTATCCTTAGCCAGGTAATCATGAGTTACATTTGTATTGATTACTTTTAAAGAGATTAAGATTGGCACTATAGCCCAATGTCAGCATATATATATATATATATATATATATATATATATATATATATATATATATATATATATATATATATATATATATATATATATATATATATATATATATATATATATATATTGTTACATGCTTAGGCTCGAATAAATAGTAACATAGAAAGAGTGAAAATATCGAGCTTGTAAAAACTTAATTAACAATTTATTGAGCACAAATATTTTCCAGAAAAGAAAACAAAACTTACGGTTTTAAGAATCAATTCCAAAATTAATCCAAAGATAATTCAAAATATAATCCACTAGAGAAATTGCAAAATTCCTGGTAATAAAATGTCCAAATAATTCCAAGTTCGAATCTTAGTGAAGTATCCAAGATGGAAGACGATGTCACGTGATGAAATCAGTTCTTGCTAATGAAATTCAATGAGCACAATTATTTCCCAGATAAATAACAAAATAATTCCTCTTGATCCAAACGAATTGAAATAATTTCCAATACAAGGTAATTTAAAATAACTCAGAACAATACAACTTGGTATTCTAACAGCCCAACTTCTACTAAATAGTTCGCTCCAAAATATAATTTATATACCTGTTTTTACGTAAACAAGGAAGGGGTCACATGATCTTCTAGAATCTTTAGAACAAATTTACGTTTAAAAAATCTCGTGCACACCGTATGACCCAACTAAAAATAGATAAATGTTTATAACAAAGCTCCATAATGTCCTTGGAATCAACCAATCATTTTAAAAGCTTGTTTACAACTTTTGAAGCCAGGTCAGAAATGAGGTTAAGATCTGGTGTTTATTTGTAAAGTACAAGTCATCCCACTTTTTTAAAAAAATATCTCCCAATGAATGAATCTTAAACTTAAAATGTTAAATTTGAATCTGGCAAACAAACAATTAAAATTAAAATGACTTAAATCAAATATACGTAACAAGATATATATATATATATATATATATATATATATATATATATATATATATATATATATATATATATATATATATTACCAAATGAACGCGTACAAACTGAGATTTAAATCATCCATGTAAGTAAAAATCTTAACGAAGCAGATATATTTGCCATTTAAATATAGACGCAAAATCAATTCCATGGTCATACTTTATAAAACATTATTCTAACTAATTCACAAGTGTTATTATGATTAGATTATGGATGCTTAGATATTTGAGCTAAATTAAAAACATTACAGAAAACCTAGAACTGATTTACAAATTTAGAGGTTTGCTTGTGGACCAAGCATTAAAATATTGAAATGAATTGTATTGCACTTACTATGCAATTTTTTTCAAGTCTAAAATCTTAACATCTTTCGGCGAAAAAGACTTTGAAAACCATAAATATTTATCAGATTATGTATTTTCTTCTCCAAATATATGATGCTTGTATTAGGCACAATGAGTTCGATTTGGATTTTAGTGTATAATTAGCACCATTTTAGTCTTGACATTGTAGTTTAACAAGGTTTATCGGTAATCACGTGATGCTTTCCTTATATTGTTTGTTTCGTCGAGGACTGATGTTGGTGTACGTGTCTGTCCATATTACGGTTTGTTTATACATCCGTCCAGACTTTTGATTACAATCGACGTAAACATTTTTAAACAATTAAAATTAATGTTATTTGTTTTTACATTTCTAGTAAAGTAAAAAGGCATGCTGGGCAAAAAGGGTGTCCCCGGTTTTGGCTCTTTGTCACTGGTGTCTCAAATCGTGGTTATTTGTCATTGGTTGTTTCAGGCCTCAGCTATTTGACACTGGTGGCTCAAGTCGTGAACATCTTTAATTGTTATCTCAGGACTCGACTATTTTTCTTTGGTATATCAGGTCTTTTCTAGTTTTCATTGGTGGCTCACATCTTGGCTGTTTGCCATTTTACAGTTACAGTTAAGTCACGTCTTCAAAATACTGTAATCATACAAACGACTTAAGGTTTTTGTGCCTTTTTTCGTCGTTAATCCATGCATTTCGGTCATTCCCATGTGCAGCGCAGAAACTATACATTGTAAGTAATTATAATTGATAAAGAGGACTTAAAATCACAGTATGGACATTGCAAATAATCACAGATATTTAATCAATTGCCACTTGAATGACCAACACATTTTTGTTACTTTAGAATACTTCACCAAAAACTGACAAAATCCAAAGAATGCATTATGGGTTTTGAAATAATACCAATAGGAACTCACTGTATTATGGAAATGGTGAATATGCTCACGGCTGGATCCACAGAACATCCTACAAAGTTTAACTTTTTGGATCCGATGATCGTATGTAACCAAGTTTTGGACTCAGTTCCTTGTCTGTGGGTATTCCAGTCCCATCTAAGATCCAACCAACTGCAAGACTCTTTTCTTAAACGGAACGGGAAGATAATATATATTTTGAGAAATCCAAAGAATTTGTTAATTTCTCTATACAGTTTTATGCAGAAAGCGGAAAGAATAATGTACGCAGGAACATGGGGCGAGTTTTTCAAAGTCTTTTTCAATGGAAAAGGTAATTATACGACATGAATTGCATATAGTGTCCGTATTAGATAAACATCCAAAAACTACATACATATTGCAATGACATGTTTGGGTTTTATGTACAGAATAGAGAAAGGCTTTCTTTAATTTTTTTTCTTATCGAGCTTTATATCAACACGAAATCCTTTTGTTTGCTGCGTTGCGTCGACATGAAAGCACAAGCAAAATTTAATAGAATCACATTATATGTGATTCGGGTCATATATTTTGTCTGTGTTTTATTGTATTATGAGCCGGTATTAATAACCATACATCAATTAATGAATCTTAAGTGCTGTTTAAGTTGACTCATTATCATCAGGTTCTTGACCTGGTGTGGTCATCGAGGCACTGTGCTGCTGAACATCTCACCAGTTCTTTCCACTTGACGCGATCATGTACCAATGCCTGTGTCTCAGTAAAACTGTTCCTAGCCCACTCAGTGATCTTGTCAGTACACTCTTTGCTCTATCTCTCATTCTGCCACCCTGGACCCTGCCATGCAGTACTATTATGGATAAACTGTTGGCTCTAGTGACATGACCATGCCGTTTCAGCTTTCTCTTTTTGACGGTAGTGAGGAGGTCTTCATTTTGGTCTCTTTTGGGGCTTGATGATGTTACGCACTTCTTCATTTGTGAAGTGGTCCATGTGGTCAGTGTAATATATGTCATGGAAGTTTCTGTAACATCTCATTTCAAGTTCCTGGATTCTTCGTTGTAATTCTGCTGTCATGGTCCAGGCCTCACACGAATACAGAAAGACTGAGATGACTATTGACTAGTGCTCTCAATAGTCTGATTTTAGTCTTGTCGAATCAAATGGGTCTTAGCCTTGACCTAGCTGTCGTTGTTTGTGCTGCTCGTGACACTCTTTCTGCTTTTAATCCCTTTCGGTGATTATTTAACCAAGATATTTGAACTGGCCCACATGTCCAATTCCTGTCTTCTGACCTTAATCTTGACTAATATTTGTTTGCCACTATTTGTCATCAGCTTTGTCATCGTAGCGCTTATCGCCATGTCAAATATGGAAGATATTTCATCCGTCTTCACTGCCTGCCAGCCCATCAATGGCGTATACAATGCGGAGGTTGGTGATGATGGCCTCACTCGTGATGAGCTCTAAGTAGATGTTGAAATGCGTGGGTGACAGGATACAGTCTTGACGTACTCCAACTGTTGTCTGGAACAAGTCCCCCACATAATTTTGAGCAATTCATGCACTGGTAGCCTTGATGTACAGCTGCTTGATGGTATTGGTCAGGTTTCAACCAATATTGTACTTCTTCATTGTGGTCCACAATGCCTCATTCCATACTTTGTCAAAGGTCTTTTTTAAAAATCTATGAACACGGTGTAGATGTCTTGTTGATATTGCGAATACTTTTTACACAGCACCCTGAAATTGCATATTTGTTCTGTTGTGCTTCTTCCACTCCGGAACCCTGCCTGTTCTTCAGCGATATATTTCTTCTGCTTGTGGTTTCAGCATGTTCAAGATGATCTTCAGCAGCACCTTACTAGCATGGCTGATCACAATGATAGTTTTGTAATTTTGGCATTGCTGCAGATTGCTTTTTGAGTGATATAATCAGTGACTGTATCCACTGTGTTGGCCATTCACCTGTCTGCTAGATCTTGTTACAGAGTTTTGTTAGTAGCTCTATCACTGATCCCCCCACCCCATTCTTGATAAGTTCAGCTGGGATGTTGTCTACACCAGCTGCCTTCCCATTCTTCAGTGTTCTTATTGCTGACTCCAACTCTTCTTTGAGAATGAGGAAATCATCATCGTTTGTGGAGTTTGGAACTTCAAGAACCTCTGGGTGTCCAGTTGACTTATGGTTGAGAGTTCTTTACAATACTCGGTCCATCTTTCTGCAATGTCACTCGCTTCTGTGAGGCATTTTCCATTTTCGTCTTGAATGGTACGGAATGGTTGCTTCTGTCTGGTGAGGTCTTTCATAATTTGGAATGCCGTTTTGCAGTTTTTATTTATCAGACTGCTCTGTGCACTTTTGTTCAATCCGATCTTCTTTTGCTTTCTTCAAGTGTTTTATGATGTTATTTATTTCTCGGTACTCCATTGCCCCTGTTGTGTGTCTGGTGTTTCTGAAGTCTGTTTGAACATCACACAAATTCAGAATCTCTTCTGTAACCCAGGGTTTTCTTTGGGCGATAGAGACAATGTTGTCCTTGGCAGCTGTTGTCATGAATGTGTTGAAATTTTCTGTCATCACTTGAACATCAATATCCATCACAAGGAGTGGAACCAGTTTTTCTCATATAATGGTTTGGAATGACTTGCATATGTTAGGGTCCTTCAGTTGTTCAAGGTTGAATTTGAGCCTAATGTTCTTTGGCTTGTTAATGTTCTTCAGCCGCACACAGAAGTTCATAATCACGAGGTCGTGAGCATTCCAAACATTAACACATGGAAACGTCCTTGTCTTTGCTCTATTTATGGCAGATCGGTGGCTGTTTTGAACCAGTACGTAGTCGATCTGGTTATGATGGAGTCCATTTGGTGCGTGCCATGTATAGCATCGTGAAGCTTTATGTTGGCCCAGGGTATTGACTAGTACCAATTTGTTGTTGCTTGTGAACTCTAACAGCCTTCCCCCTCTTTCATTAGTAAGCTCAATGCACGGTCCACAATGATCATCCCAGTCTTTTTGAGCATCTTTGCCAACTTTGGCATTCCAGTCTCCTTGGATGGTGAGGATGTCTTTTTTTATTGACCATGCTTAGAATACCCTGGAGTTTGTTGCAATACTCCTTTATTTCTTCATCAATATGATCGGTAGTTGGAGCATATAATTGGATGATTGTGATGTTAAAGGGAGATGCTTTCAGACAAATGGAGATGATTCTGCTAGATATGGGGCGGCATTCAAGCACTTTCCTACTCCAGTTATGGACTTGTCCGACTCTCCACTAAAGTAGAATATATGCCCATCTTCAATTTGGTGTTCTTCTAGGGATTTCCATCTGACTTCACAGAGTCACAGAATGTGCCATGTGTAGTGTTCCATCTCATATGTCAACTCTTGGAGTAGTCCAATTTGTGCCAGAGTTCTAAAATTCCATGTGGCGATGGCGATGCTGTCTCTTGCTCTGATTGTATGCAAAGTACCAGTAGCACACTTATCACCTACGTCCTGGTTTACAACGGCAGGCGCGGTCATTGTTGATCCGGGCGACGACCGATCCGGTATGGTAAATTCAGATGTGTCCAGCATTATCAGCGTGTCTTGGGCAAAGGTCGTCTGGTGGAGCCCATTCCTTTGCAGACCAAGGAGTTGCCAGAAGGGGGTGTATTACATTGTCCAGCTGTTTAGGGTCTCCACTCCGGATTTTCGAATAGGGTTTACTCCCTTAGCCTTTCGATAACCAAAGCCGACCTTCAAGGCAGTAGGAGACTCGTGTATGGGAGGATGCGTCCATTTCCCGATCAGATAAAACATCTGCCACTGCCCATTAAGTTGACTAAATAGCTGTAAATTGTTTTTGTGACAATAAGATTTGTAGACGTCTTATTAAGAACACCATCTAGTTATGTATGTACTATAAGATTTCAGGTATGAATTCTATGTAGACTACTCTTAATTAAATTACATGGTTTCAAACATTGCATCAGGAAAGGTTATCATATCTTTTCCAAAATCTAAAAGGTATGACAGTTTTATTGACGTTAATATTGTTGAATGTTTGAGAATCATGTATCAGCAATCATCATTCTTCTAAATATTCCAGTTGCATATTTTTCCTGGTCTGACCATGTTTTATCTTGGGAACGTGAAATGGCGAAGGTCAAGCATCGAATTCATTCCGTGTCTTATGAGGACTTGCAGGAGGTAAATGTAACTGTAACAATTCATAGCATATTACGAAAATAAGATAGAAAATACGATACAAGTCACATTGATGATGATGATGATGATGAAAATGATGATGATGATGATGATAATGATGATCATTATAAAGGCAAACAACATCAGCAACAAGCAAAATGAGAAGGAAATGAAAATTAACAGATTATTCTTATTTGTAGAGTAAAACAATGTTCTAGTGCAAGTTGAATCCTTGGCAACCTGTTAGAAAGTTTTTATTATATAGAGAATTTTTCACTTTATGTGCAACAGTATATGTAATAATGTTCTACACATAATACTCGTTACTTTTTGAAAATATAACTGATACGTCAGGAGAAACTATTTGAAAGCATATTTGACACGTAATGACAAATTACTTCAACCTATATCTGATACGTCATGACAAACTAATTCAACCTATATCTGACACGTAATGACAACCTAATTCAACCTATATTTGACAGGTAATGACAAACTTTTTTTAACCTATATCTGATATATCATGATAAACTACTTCGATCTATATGACAAATTACTTCAACCTATATCTGATACGTCATGACAAACTACTTCAACCTATATCTGACACGTAATGACAACCTAATTCAACCTATATTTGACAGGTAATGACAAACTTTTTTTTAACCTATATCTGATATATCATGAGAAACTACTTCGATCTATATGACAAATTACTTCAACCTATATCTGACACGTTATGACAACCTAATTTAAACTATATGTGACAGGTAATGACAAACTACTTTAACCTATATCTGATATATCATGAGAAACTACTTCGATCTATATCTCACACGTAATGACAAACTATTTCAACCTTTATCTCATACATTATTAAATAATCTGACACGTAATGACAAACTACTTCAACCTATATCTGACACGTAATGACAACCTAATTTAAACTATATTTGACAGGTAATGACAAACTACTTTAACCTATATCTGATACATCATGAGAAACTACATCAACCTATATATGATACACCATAACAAACTATTTCAACCAATATCTGAAACATCATGACAACTATTTCAACCTATATCTGACACGTAATGACAAATTATTTCAACCTATATCTGACACGTAATGACAAACTACTTCAACCTATATCTGACACGTAATGACAAACTACTTTAACATATATCTGACACGTAATGACAAACTACTTTAACATATATCTGACACGTAATGAGAAACTACTTCACCCTTTATCTGACACTTAATAACAAACTACTTTAACCTATATCTAAGACACCATAACAAACTATTTCAACCTATATCTGACACGTAATGACAAATTACTTCAACCTATATCTGACACGTAATGACGAACTACTTCAACCTATATCTGACACGAAATGACAAACTACTTTAACCTATATCTGATACATCATGACAAACTATTTAATCCTATATCTGACACGTAATGACAAACTACTTTAACCTATATCTGATACATCATGACAAACTATTTAATCCTATATCTGACACGTAATGACAAACTACTTTAACCTATATCTGATACATCATGACAAACTATTTAATCCTATATCTGACACGTAATGACAAACTACTTTAACCTATATCTGATACATCATGACAAACTATTTAATCCTATATCTGACACGTAATGACAAACTACTTTAACCTATATCTGATACATCATGACAAACTATTTAATCCTATATCTGACACGTAATGACAAACTACTTTAACCTATATCCGACACATAATGACAAACTACTTTAACATATATCTGATACATTATAACAAACTACTTTAACCTACATCTGACTCGTAATTACAACCTACTTTAACCTATATATTACAGGTCATGACAAATTACTTCTGACTATATACCTTAACAAAATTTGATTATATCTCCTCAAATTATAATGCATAATTCTTTTCTAGGATGCTGTGAGAGAACTTGATCATATTAATAACTTCCTCTCGTTAAACCAATATAATTCTTTCCTTCAGTCAGTAGCTGAGTACATTACATTCACAAAAATGAAGAACCAGACATATTTCTATCATCCATTTCCAGCAGTGGTCCTGATTGAAAACTATGCTGAATTTCTTATCAGAAAAGGTAATAATAATAATAATAATAATAATAATAATAATAATAATAATAATAATAAGAAGAAGAAGAAGAAGATGATGATGATGATGATGATGATGATGATGATGATGATGATGATTTACAATCGACTTGATTTATCTTTACGATAAAAGGTTCGGACACAGTTGTTAAGGTGATTTAGTCTTCTTCCTCCACCATTTATACAGGCCGTCATGTGTAGCCTGTCTTGTACTGAAGAATGGCATTAAACTATAAAACAACAAAATCATTTCATTTTCCATTGATGATGATAATTGGTATGAACTTGGCAAGGTACTAATCAGGTAATGGTTTTTAAGACGTGTAAGATTTTGCAAGACTCAGTATGAATAAACATAACAGAAAAAACACTCGCTTTAGTATAAAAAAGGCTGACATTTTCAGCAAAATGTGCAAACGTGACGTTTATACAGCAAGCAACCAAAGCCAATGAATATTCGAAGAATGGTAACAGACAAGCACATGAATCCAATCGTATTCGTTTGTATTGATAGCATTCCTGTAACCATGTTGTATGTAAGAAATAAGTACCCAGTCTTATGATGCTTCTCGTTTTGAATATCACTTGTATATAGGAGTACATTCACGGTGTAAAACCTCACGAGCTTAGGGAATAAACGTTTTATACCAGATCTAACTAAACGCGGATAAATTTCGTTATGAAACTGGATGGAGGCCTTTTCAATAGGTTAGTACTTAAAGGTGCCCGGTTTATTTTAAATACACATGAGGACTCGTATCAATATTGGGATAACACGATTCAGTTAAGTAAATATTTCCGTAGCGCAGCGGAAGAGTTGGAACTTGGGTTGGGTTTGGGTTCAAAGTCCTTTCCGAGTACTTCGGGAAAAAAACGATTAAAATATAAAATAAGAATTAACTTTCGAACCCCGTAATCAGGTATACAGCGGTATGAAACCTAATGACCGAGTTGTTTACTTATCAAAGCACCAGTTTTGTCTATCATTATTTTATGTTCCATCTGATTCTCCTTTATTGTTTACAGGTATTGTTGGCAATTGGCGAAGATGGTATTCAGATGAACAAAGCAAACAGACGAATGATGCATACACGGCTGAAATGTCGGGCAGCAAAGTTATCTTCTGTTATGAATGATACACATTTCAAGCCATTATAAGCAAATATATTGTTCTTTATACAATACCAAGATAGAAAACATTTGTCATGAGAAATGAATATTTATTTCCGTCAGTTTGGTCAGCAAGTACAGTTTTGTTGCACATCTTCAGTTGCATTTGAATCGTATATTGGGCAAATGATGAATGCCTTCTGTTTTATCCATATAAAGTTCCTTTTGGTGTTAGTAAGAATTAAAAAGATATGCAACTCACATTGCATAACAATTCCTTTTCAACGAAACACGATGTGCTTGTCTTGGACAAAAGGCAGCGTGGAATTTGTGACATTACAGGCTACTCGATAAACATCCTGACGATACAATAGTTCAACCTCTAGACTTAAAAAAAAATCATTGCGTGTGTAAAATGTTTCCTATTTTTAAGTTAAATTGCCCGAAATCCAAAAATAAACAAGATAATTATCAGTTGACGACATAACTGCAACATGCACTAAATCTAGAAATATACGACTGATTATTTTTCTTTGAGATTTTATACTATTTAGCTGTTGACATTTTGTCATGGTTGGTAAACTTTCCAAAAACAAATATCAAAGTAAATTAGTGGGTCAAGAGACATCTTCAGGAGACAGAAAAAAATAATGAACGATATACATTCATGATACTTATACGCATTAAAAACGTTTGAAACAAAAAGTCAACATCTGAAGCAGTTGTTGTTTTGCTAGCAGTATGGGTTATCAGATTCAGACGCAGGCAAAAAAAATAATAGGATAAATTAATTAAATAGACGCATTTAAACTGTAATAAGAATCTGTGCTAATGTTTACGTTTATATCTGTGAAAGTTTATTGTTATAGTCTATTGTATGGTCACTTGAAAACAATTGTTTGTTAAGAAGAGATATAGAATGCACAGTATTGTGTTGTCTCCAAAGCCATTTTTTTTTATCAAGCTGGATAATTAATTAAACAATCTAAAATTACGTCAGCTTATCTTGCCACAAAGAAGGCCGCCATCTCGCACATCTGATAATGTTTATCATATTTCACTGACGTCATGAAATATTGTTAAAACAATAAAGATTCACACATTTAAAATATATTTAGAATTTACAGCATAATTTGTAAACTTAGTCAAATGCAAAGTAAAGCAATAATTTATAAAACCATGTAGGTATTCTTAACACTGTCCCAGAGGAATGGAGAAATCATCCATTGAAGCAAGAGAACTGTAAACGTGTACATTACACCTTGATATTTGCTTGCCTTTATTTTATGCATATATATTCGAAAAAATCAGAAAAGAATGTTGTACGCATGTACGTTATGTTGATTATTGTGGAATTGTATTTTATTTACATAAAAACTACTTCGTCCTTGTACAAATTTATTGTATCTTAAAATCCTCATTAAGATAGTTTTTCGCATCCAAAGAAGAGAAAGAGAAATTATCATCTAGATATAACTGTGACAATAATTTTGTTGACTTTGTCTTCTGTCATTTTATTCAAATGTATGAAATCTCTCTTAACAAAATGGTTATTACTTTGACTTCCGTATATCGGTAGATAATAATAGTGGAAATCTCTGTGAAGAAAGTCCAGTCTCATAAAGATTCCAAACGGTCAAAGCTAACACGTTATCTCCCTTTGATAAGAAATTTCTGTAAATAAAACAAATAACTATTTTACCATTACTGTTGATTTTTGTGTAAATTTAATTAGAGTGATCCAAAATTGTTAACAATATTGTTGTGTTTAATAAATCCCTGATACCGTAATTGGAGAAAAAAATTGCGATAGTTCAGTTATTTCAAACCCTAATAGCGGGATTGAAAATATAAACTCAATCATAATTTATTTATCTTATATATTGTAGCCTACCACGATCTAAATTCGCTAAAATATAACGACCGTTTATACTCGCTCTTAAGTCGCATCCAATCGCAAACTACACTGATCCATATCTACCGTCGCACAATTTGCCGGAACGTATGGGGCAATGCAGCTTTAGGCTTATGAGTTTGTACGTTGTTTGCAAGTACTTAGATAGCCAAAAATAGAAACCATTATTTAGGGAAACAATTGGTTTATGTTACTTCTGCGGAAACAATCCCACTTGATACTCTGTTATTTATACGGTAATTTAATTGTTTTATATACCTTAGAATTTATAATTACTAAAATATTATTGTCATGTTTGCTTTTCCATCAACTTATCCCCTCAGTTGTGTATACTTGTCTAAAAAAAAAGATCACATCTTTTAATTTGTATATTACGGTAGTAAATGGTATTGAAGTTGAAGTAGTTTTTCATGCCCTTATTTCTTTTTTGTTATTATTACTACTAAATAAGTGGGCACTCAGTCGAACACTTCTTATAACTGTATTTCATTGCGATGTACAGCAATGCAGTTGGCTACAGTACGATCGGACATTAATAAGCTGGAGACGGCAAGGAGTTCACCCACTTTAGCGATTTGTGTTCCTATAGGAGTAATGCAATGCAGTATATTTCACTGGCTGTAATATAACAGTCCGGCTTCCAAATTTTTGTTTGTGTGTAATGAGTGAGCTGAAAAACGCTCAAAATTTATCACGGCTTGAACCTCAAAATTTATCACGGCTTGAACCTCTGAGCCAGGTCTACGTTATTGCGTTGCAGTCTAGTGTGGTATACAAATATGGGGTGTAGTTCAGTGTGGCATAAAAGTAAGTACAATCCCAACGAGTGTGCCAACAACTAAGTGGGAGGCTGGCAGGTTTCCATACATTTGAAATACACCCCAAATATTTCACTTTTCATTAATCGGACCATACCACACAGTACAACAATAACATATTGGCTTTAACAATGAAAACTGTCTTAAATTACGCACGCTCACCACAAATCACCGCTTACATTGTTCTTTGAGACAAATGTACACAATTGAAAATTTCAGAGCAACGTATTGAACTGTACAGCTCCATACCGCAAAAGTGTTTTAATTAAGATTGTAAAATCCACTTTTTCGCATATAAAAACGACTGAGTGCCATTGGGTTCGTTTCGGATACCACGGTTTTCTTCTATGGTATCAAAATGGATGAATTTCTCGGTGATATATGTACTCGTGTTTTAATAATATTGTGATATATGTACCGTATTTTAGTATCGCAATATGTGCCCGTGTTTTATTAATATTGAGAGATATGTACTCGTGTTTTATTAGTAATGTGTAAATATAAACTTTTGATTCCCACTAAATTATTGGTATGTGTGTATTGCCAGTTTACTAGTTAGAGACATACAGTGTAATGCTGATAAAACTTATGGAGACAATAATTCACTTTGTGCGCAAAGAAAATATTTCTTTATTTCTCATCTCTTGTGTACGCAGGAAAATAATGTTGTTGTTTTTTTAAACTAAAAATGTTTTATTGTTTTATCTGTTCATACTTGTCAAAATATGCTGTATTTTAACTTTGAAATTTTATTTTTACATTGTTTTGTGATTTCTGTTTGTTTTGAAATGTGTAACTACCTTACACAACAGTTTACAATTTAAGTCATATTTTGCGTCAGACTTAAAAAATTTTTTTTTTTAGTCAAATGTATACAATGGAAAATTTCTGAGCAACGTATTGAACTGTACAGTTCCATACCTCAAATGTCTTTTGATTAAGCCTGCTTAATCCACATCTTCGCAGTGCCCATGGCTTGGTTTCGGATACCACGGTTTTCTTCTATGGTATCAAAATGGATGAATTTCCCGGTGATATATGTACTCGTGTCTTATTACTATCGCGATATATGTACCCGTGTTTTATTGTTATCGTAATATATATATATATATATATATATATATATATATATATATATATATATATATATATATATATATATATATATATATATATATATATATATGTGTGTGTGTGTGTGTGTGTGTGTGTGTGTGTGTGTGTGTGTGTGTGTGTCCCCGTATTGTATTAATATCGTGATATATGTACTCGTGTTTTATTAGTAATATGTAAATATAAACTTTTGATTCCCACTAAATTACTGGTATGTGTGCATTGCCAATTTACTAGTTAGAGACATACAGTGTAATGTTGATAAAATTTATGGAGGCAATAATTCACTTGGTGCGCAAAGAAAATATTTCTTTATTTCTCATCTCTTGTGTACGCAGGAAAATAATGTTTTTTTTTAAAACTAAAATATGTTTTATTGTTTTATCTGTTCATACTTGTCAAAATATTCTGTCTTTAAACTTTGAAATTAAATTTTTACATTGATTTGTGATTACTGTTTGTTTTGAAATGTGTAACTACCTTACACAACAGTTTATAATTTAAGTCATATTTTGCGTCTGATTAATAAAAATATTTTTATATTAGTCACAGATTCATCACCTATTAATAACAATATATAGTACATTTTTAGCTGATATATTAAGAAACAAGTATCCCCTGTATTTCATGACAAAGGATAATTTGAAATTCTAACATGTCCACACACAAAAATTAAATATTTGTCGCATTTCTCTGAATATAAATTTTGTATTAGCTGTAATTTACAATATTTTAACTTGGTAAATACGTCAAACATACGGGTAATTTTATTAATACAGATTAATGTGTCTTATTGTACTGACATGTGAAATGACTTTTTTCTGACTTGCGCTATTTAGAAAAAAATGAAAATTCCTCCCACCTTATGTACTTATGGTCATCAGTAGATTTTTCAAAACATCTATCTACCTATTGCATTCGAATACATACATACATACATACATACATACATACATACATACATACATACATACATACATACATACATACATACATACATACATACATACATACATACATACATACATACATACATACATACATACATACATACGTGTGTGTGTGTGTGTGTGTGTGTGTGTGTGTGTGTGTGTGTGTGTGTGTGTGTGTGTGTGTGTGTGTGTGATAAATTTATAAATTCTATGAACTATTTCTGTATCATGTTCTACGGATTGACGTGTATGCATCCTTACTGAATAGAAGATGTAAACCAGTCTATATTCGGTACATTTATTCAGGCAAATGCTACCCAGGTATGGATACTAAATTGGCAAGAAATGTGGAAAAGTAATTAAAGATAAACTAGAATACAGTTAATGTCATGTGTAGTAATCAGCAATTATATATAATTAACCTATCTTGGTTTTCAAAATTGATTCACCAACAATATGCATTCGTGAGGATTTTAAAGTTGTGTTTGCAAACCAGTCAATAATAGCTACATAACAAAGTTAGCCTAATTTCCAACTAGAAACAAATTCTATTGGTAATTATAAACACTGCAGCAAAATATTTTACCGATAGTTAAAATAAATAGGAATGCAAAATATATTTCAGTTCAATAAATATGAAGAAAAGTTTGGGGAAAAAAGTCATTCTACTTTGATGGAATTAGAAAATGGATCGCTTGCTTAATGAAAACGTACTAATACTAATCCACTATGCTCTTAATGAAAACGTACCAATCCACTACGCTCTTAATGATACAGGCAGAACTCAAAACTTTAGTCATCACAAAAATACACACCTGTTTTTACAAAGAACAATTACAGGTTCCAATTTCTTTGAAATACAGACGAATTAAATGAATTAGACAATGCACTTTAGTTTATTAAGAGTACTCTGCATACATTTGAAGGGAGACTAACCCACTATTCTCTCTACCATCGATATATCATGCAAAAGAATGTCCTAATGAAGAAGATGGATATTCCAGGGTCAAAATGTGTGTTAACAATAGATCAAACATCCTTGGTTTGAAAACTCCAGAAGCACTCAGTAAATTGATCACCTACCACAAACTAAAGACTGATTGATTGTTTATCCTTAATGTTTAGCATCAAACAATAAATTAAAAATAAATGTTGAAGTGCAACATACATTATGAAAGTTTTTCTTGTAAACATGTTCAATTAATTAACTTGCCAAATTATGTCGTTCATTTTTAATGCTTTGGTATTTATAAACATCATTCATCAAGGTAGAGAACGCCTTATATTAAATATCAAAGGGAGTTCTCTCTAAATTCGTATGATGAGCATATCAATGTCCCAAAGTGGCCATTGGTCAAATAATAAAGTAAAAAGGAGCTAGCGTGACAAAAAAATTATAACCTGATAGAACACCAATAACCATTGTTTGGCGTTTCAACCCGTACCAAAATCTGTCATTGTATCCTGAAGAGTCGTCTTTCAGTAATGGAGTGTTCAAAACGTAGATGATGCAATGAACTTGAATTCTTGCGCTGATGTCGTTAATTCCGACAGAGAACGACGTGCAATGAATTCAGTGACATGAACATATGACACAACACTTGTATCTAAGCAACACATACATCCTTAAGAATCAGAAAATACATAATACAGTGACGTAGTCATTACAGCTGAAATTCTACTTTCAGTATCAAAGAACCTGACATTTTAAAGTTTCTGTAGATTTGATGCCATGAAATGCCCCCCATTAATGTTTCCATTTTATATTTGTGTAAATTTTTTATTAAAAGTCTTCAATAGATAATGGTGGTCATAAGCCAGGTGAATGTCTGAATCCATTTAATATTTATGCTAAATTTTAAGTCTTCAATTGGTAATGATGGCAATGAGCCAAACGCATTTTGTTTGTATATTTTCTGTCTATTGAAAATACAATAATTAAAGGCTTTATTCGAGTGTTTTGTTTGAAACCTTTGTTTCATGGTTTTAAGTGACGTAGACTAGTTAAGACGAATAGACAGCTTTATAGAGTTATCATCTCATCTTTTTAAATCACGATCGCTTGTCATTGCTTAATTCATAGCATGCCTAATTAATTTGGAGTTTAAATTAAGAAACAATTTGCCAATGTTGTTTTAGTTGCCTGTATTGAATTTACTTTTGATTTTTCTACTTCATTTGATGAATGAACCTGGACAAAAAAGAAACAACATATGTATCCATGTTGCTAAGGTTCACTGAACAATTATAGTCCGATTTGAATCACATTTATGTTTGCGCTTGAGTTTTTTGCTGTAATTTTTAACGTAGCTTATGTGATTTTAGTCATATCGCCATGATGCCTGCAGGTGGCAGTTTATAGTGATTTCAAGCATTGGGCACCCAGTCAAATTATCTTGACTCCAGGCCGACTAGTCCATAACACAAACTTATTAATGCTGAGTAACAAGCGAGGCAGCTGCAAGTACCGTTGTTATGTCTTTGACGTAACTCGCCCGTGGTTCGAGCCCATCCAGCAACCTCCGCAGTCGAGGAGGACGCTCTAGCTGTTTGTGAAACACATTTAACGAATTATAACCTATAGTTCTCTTTCTCGTTACCGTTACATAAATCCAAAGTACTTTGATTCTTTCTTAATGAAATCACGTGGATAAAATCACGTAGATAAAATCACGTAGATAAAATCACGTAGATAAAATCACGTGGATAAAATCACGTAGATAAAGGACATTGTTTGGGGTAGATCTATGCTGTAAGTATTTGCCAGGGCATTTCTCGTTTGGTGTTTCTTGGATTAAAATGAATGGCTAGAGTTTTAAATAAATATATATTATATTGAATAGCTAATAATAATAACAAATTTTGATCATGGCTGATTAAGGTCATTACAAATTTGCGCACTGGACACACATACACACACGCACACACACACACACACACACACACACACAAACGCGCGCGCGCGTTTACAAATAGTTTAATATTATAGTACCATGTTCCCACTTTTAAATTTGAAGCAAGGGTGGCAGTTGCCTTCAAAATGCGCTAAATTTCTAGTGGAGGCATCACTTATCTAATCCGCAAAATATCGCTCCATATGGAATGCAATGTTCAGAGTTGCACAAGTAGTGTCAGTCGGTCGTTTCCGTTATTTCATTCATGTTATTTTTACATATATTGAATCAGTTCCGGATTAAGCACCGTGGAGGCCCATATGCAGTCAAACTTTTGGGGCCCCAGACCCACGGTCACGGTCTCATGGGGGCCCCTAATGGGGCCCATAAAAGTCGCGGGGCCCATAGGCAGTTGCCTACTCTGCCTAATGGGTAATCCAGGACTGTATTGAATGATCATAGAACCGAGTAAAAACCATGTTCTTTCCTGCCAAAAAGAAATATCATAGTTTCGTGAATAAACCGTTCCAATAAACTGAATTAGTTCTGCTATAATCATATGATTTTGAGTTCAAGTTTCTTTTTCACTAACTTGAATAATACAACCATCTTTAATATCAAGAAATTTGTCAATACTTTTTACTTAACTATTTTCAAGACGGCTGTCAGTATTTTCTCTAGTATTGTTTAAGACATATGTCAATGTTTTTAATAAGTGCTTTTAAGAAGCCCTTCTATGCTTCCTCTCTAATTCCTTTTAAGAAGCCCGTCTATGCTTGCTCTCTAATTCCTTTTAAGAAGCCCTTCTATGCTTGCTCTCTAATTACTTTTAAAAAGTTCATCAATGCTTTTACTATCACTGCTTTTTAAGAAGCCAGTAGCTGTTTCCTCTCTCTCTCTCTCTCTCTCTCTCTCTCTCTCTCTCTCTCTCTCTCTCTCTCTCTCTC
The DNA here is from genome assembly GCA_030141615.1 of Unio pictorum. Classification (NCBI taxonomy): domain Eukaryota; kingdom Metazoa; phylum Mollusca; class Bivalvia; order Unionida; family Unionidae; genus Unio; species Unio pictorum. The sequence goes on along the minus strand of JARLTB010000058.1, from coordinate 11,689,735 downwards.
TCTCTCTCTCAGAAGATTTAATATATTTGTCTTAAGCTGTCGTATTATGTTGACTTTGTCAAAGACAATCTTGAACAAAATGTAATACGGCCGTTGATTTACCATCTCCAAGATCTGATACAAAATATTATTTTGTTTGATACACGTGTAAATTTGGTTGATCGAAATTTTCAGCTCATTCGCTTTTATGTTCTTTGACTTAGTGTTGTTGTTTACTGTATAATGTAGTTTTGTATGTGTTGCAATCTATTCTAGTCGATTGTCGCAGGAATTGTTCTCTTGAAGCAATACATCGCAATATAATGGTGCTCTCTCAACTCCAATAATCACCCCTTCAAGATGGAATGGAAGAACAACTTCTTGAAGTATGCATTAAGATATGTTAGAGTTTCAAAGCGATATATAAATCAATTTTGATGTTTGCAAACAGTCCTGGATTACCCATTAGGCAGAGTAGGCACCTGCCTATGAGCCCCGCGACTTTTATGGGCCCCATTAGGGGCCCCCATGAGACCGTGACCGTGGGTCTGGGGCCCCAAAAGTTTGACTGCCTATGGGCCTCCACGGTGCTTAATCCGGCGCTGTTTGCAAATACGACAATGAACATCAAACTGGCCACGAAAACGTGTTATGATGAAGACAAAGACTTCGCCGATGACTGACAGCTAGGTTTCCTCATTTTTCCATTTTTCAAGAAAAAGATATATTGGGGGGGGGGAGACTTAAAACTGTAGTAAATAATATTTCAACGATTTTAGATCTAGCGATGCACTTATAAGGTATTTATTTCTATAATCTCGTTTTCGGACATTATAATTTTAAATATTTTCAAAAATCCAGCCATAAAATGTCGGCTGTATGATATGGCTTCAATTTATTCTTCAGGGTGGAAGGCCATAAACTATATTCGTGTGATACCGTTATTTATCCAAACTGACAGAGCCATGACTGTCTTCAGATATCGTTTAATTTGCAGTGTAAAGTTATATATCTATTATCATTTGAATAAATCGTTGTCTTGGATTGCTTGAATCAAAACCGTTGTTCCAATTTTGTGTTGTAATATTGCAGACCCCGCGAGAAGATGGCGTTGGATGGTGATAAGAAAGAAAGTCAAGATCAACAGCATAACGATAACCCGATGAAGCTTACAGAGCATAATCGAATACTATACCCGTATTATTTTGGAAAAGAACCACGCATTCAACTTGAAAATATAAAGAACATCCAAAGCAAAACCGGAGATATCTTTGTTTGCTCGTATCCTAAGTCTGGTAAATATGAATCCTAACACACACACACACACACACACACACACACACACACACACACACAGATATATATATATATATATATATATATATATATATATATATATATATATATATATATATATATATACATATACATTTTTCATTAAAATGAAACGAGGCTTGCCTCTACTTTTGATTCACATGAATTAAATCAACATACTTATGATTTAAACATTAAAGATGGTTTGTATGAAGAAAGTAGAGCACTACATCGCAAATCACCATATATATATATATATATATATATATATATATATATATATATATATATATATATATATATATATATATATCAATGGCTTTTGCTATTTAATGATTTAATTTAACGACGGAAATAAATTCAAACATAACCTGATTATTCTTGTAGAATTCAACTTTCACTTTGACTGTCCTGGAAACCCATTCACATCGAAACTCTTAGATTCACTCATGTTTTTAACCTTAAACAGTCCGTTAGCCAACCCACCAATAAACATGGTCATATTTTAGACTGGATTCATCATAGATCTTATGATAATATTCTAAGGTCTTTCCTTGTATCCCGAGAGCATGCATCAGATCATCTCTGCATTATATTCTATCTGGACGTATCAGTTCACAACCCTCCACCTTCTTTTACTACTAAGAGAAACCTGCGTATGATAAATATAACCAAACTACATGTAATGCATGACATCCAAGCAAACCAAACACATACTCTCACATTGCACCAACATGTCATGAACATACGCAAGGCTACATAACTTGAGCTGAGACGAAACAGCTCCATTCGCAAAGATCTTTCAGTTGATACTACCAAAACACTTGTGTGTTCATTAGTACGTTCAAGAATTGACTACTGTAACCTAATTCTGACTGGTTTGTCGCAATATCAACTCCAGAAACTTAAAAAAATTCAAAACACAGCTGTTCGGATCATCCTTATAGTGTCACGATCAGAGCATACATCCCCGCTGCTCTGTACCCTACACTGTCTTTCCATTCAAACCATAAGCACAAAATTTGTTTTCTTTGCTACGTTTTACTGATTGAAGTCCAACATACTTAACTGGCATCACCCTTGTGTATACACCATCAAGATACTTACGTTCCTCCTCTGACGGCAGTGTGCTTGTTATTCCCACTATGAAAATTAAGTCATATGGACAATGTTCTTTTGCATACCAGGGCCCAGCAACGTGGAATGAATTGCCCATTGAAATTAGACACAAAGACATAGTGATCTTTTCAAGTGTACTCTTAAAACTCACCTTTTTTGACTGAAAGAACAAATTTAAAGACCTAATAGTGTTTCCTACCATAAATACTTTCAGCATTTTTTTGTTTTCTAATTTCATGGTGTTTTGCTTTTTGTATTTATATCATTACAACTGGGCGAGAAAACCGCGTATCTGGCAATTCTGTTTATATGGTCCTGTGTGCAAAGGGGTAAAACTCTAAACTCTTATTATGTTAATTTATGGAACTATCCGACAGTTATAGAATAGGATCAATCACGTCAATGTTGTTGGAGGAAACAAAAACATGCCTATAGTGTACTCTATATTGCACCATGTTAACATGGAAAGTTCATTTTGCCAGAAATGGGTACAAACTACTATAGATAGTTCAATTTTTACATGTCACACTGAGGTCTAACTTAATGTTTGATGAATATATAACATCGAAAAAAGTTATTCAAAACCTATATCAATTGATTATTGGAATCACTATCGAAAATATATTCTCATCCAAATCTAATATACCAATATTAGGTACAACTCGCTGGATTTTTTTTTCTCGTTCAGCGTTGTCAACGTATTATTGTAGGTCAGCAAATTTTATCGGTAATCATACGCACATTAGAATATATTTCCTTAGTTAGCTTTATTGTCAACCCTGTTCTGGTGGACGCTTGGCATAGTGATAACTTTGAAATCTACTTCGTGCCCGTCTTTATTTCCATGCGCTGTTCTTATCTTTAGTGAAATGGCACCCAGACTGATAGACTATTAATTTAATTAGTCCAGCAGCGTACTAACGGAGGGGAGCGGGGTTGCGGACTGGGACAGAGTTCTTTGTCGCCAAAACAGCTGATGAAACTTAATTTCCAGGAATATCGTTAGCGGGGCAAGTTGCCAAGGACGCCGTGTACCCATTCACCATCATTGTCGCTCCGAGGAGATTTATCTTTAGTACGCGACTGCATCAGTCTTGCTCTTTTTATGTTTAAATATATACAATGTACCATGTTCTTGTTTAAATATATACAATGTACCATGTTGTTGTTTAAATATATACAATGTACCATGTTGTTGCTTAAATATATACAATGTACCATGTTGTTGTTTAAATATATACAATGTACCATGTTGTTGTTTAAATATATACAATGTACCATGTTCCTGCAGGAACACACTGGATTATGGAAATGGTGAATATGCTCGTAGCTGGATCAACAGAACATCCTACAAAGTTTAACTTTCTGGATCCGATGATCATAAGTGACCAAGTTTTGGACTCTATTCCTTGTCCTAGGGTATTCCAATCCCATTTAAGATTCAACCAACTGCCAGACTCATTTCTCAAAAGGAAAGGAAAGATAATATACATTCTGAGAAATCCAAAGGATGTGTCCGTTTCTCTGTATAATTTTGTACAGAAAGAGGGAAGAATGAAGTACAATGGCGCATGGAGTGAATGTTTCCAATTGTTTGCTAGTGGAAAAGGTAAATACACTCCCTGCATTGCAGTGTTTATTCTTTGAAATTTTGCCTTGGCTGCCTATATGGTATGAGTCGTAGAGAAATAAGTTTGTTCTTGAAACCATCTTCTAATTCCATCTAAAAGCTAAGATTGTATTATCTGTGATTTCAAGTATTAGCTATGTATGGATTATAGCTTTATAGTCGACACAAGCTTAACATTTGGTCAAGAAAGGGTCTTGTATAGATCTCATACTGAATTAATTAAGATAGGGTGTTCTATAGTTCTCATAATGGCGGCATTACGGTAGTGTGTTACATAATTAATAAAATATATTACGGTAATCGAAACATAGTTAAAAGCCCAATTTACATGAATGTTGTTGAATATTTTAGAATTTTGTGTCAAGATACATTTTTCTCCTAAATATTTCAGTTGCTTATTCGTCATGGTTTGACCATGTTTTATCCTGGGAACGTGAAAAGGAGAAAGGCAAGCATCCGATTCATTTTGTATTTTATGAGGACTTAAAGGAGGTAATTAAATTGTTTTATGGACATAGTATATTATTTCAAAAAGTAAAACAATAGCTAAGACAAAACTCACGACGGCGACGGCGACAACGATGATGATGATGATGATGATGATGATGATGATGATGATGACAATGGTGGTTGTGCTGATTATAATGATAATGAATAAACTTGAGCATAATAATAAGACAATGAAAAACGCAAATTATGGAAGGAGAATTAAACGATTTATAACAAACATAGTCTCACTTTTAAAGTCAACAATATTGTAATACATTGATGTTTGTTTGTTGATTGTAATGTCACTTTAATACATTATCAGCTTATTTTATCATCTGAATCGGAGATAAGTACTTTTCCCAAAAACACAGAGAGGCGTCCTATTGGGAATAGTCGAGGCGGGTATTGAACTTAGGACCCTTTGAATACAAGTTCTAGTACTCGATTATCCGAGCTACCGCGCTTATCTGCGTAAGCTGAAACATAGTCACAATATTCTTTTTTAAATCTGCTAGAAGACTTACTTTTATATAAATTATGTTTACTTTCAAAAAGGGCATATTTAAATAACCCTCCTTGAAACACGATTAATTCCTGTTTGAATCAGTAACTGATGCACACACACACACACACACACACACACACACACACACACACACACACACATAAATATATATATATATATATATATATATATATATATATATATATATATACCTAGTTTTATTCACGTTTCATTAAACATTTTCTTTTCTAGGACGCAGTGAGAGAACTAGATCGTATTAGTAAATTTCTCTCCCTAAAGCACCAGAAGTCTTTCCTTCAATCAGTAGCCGAAAGCAGTACGTTCTTAAAAATGAGGAATCAAAAATATTTATATCATCCCTTTCCAGCCGAAGTCATGGATGAAAACTATGCCGACTTTCTTTTCAGAAGAGGTAATTACAATAAATCAATCCCATTATCCGTTTAACATGACGGATGAGAGGGTTTGATACAGTTTTTAAGGTGATTAATTCAATCTCGTTTCCATTCACGATATCCTATATCAGTTAAATATTGTAACAACCAGAAATGGCGTTTTGTTTATAAACATCCAACTACATATTTGAATAAAACGTTAAAAATAATTAAAATATACAAGAGAAAAGATAAATTTAAGAGAAAAGGAACGTTAATCTACGTTAATCAACAAAACAGACATTTTCAGCTATATTCGCAATTGTATAATTTTTTATGCAACCTAACAAAGGCAGTGCACATTGGACGATTTGGAAAAATAATAAACACAATGTATGTAATGATCTTTTTTGGTATTTTTATTTTGGAATGAATTTATTGTTGTAATCATGTTGTATTTCAGGAAAGAGGATTCGTCGCTTTGATGATTTTGCCATTGAATATGGGTTTGTCTCAGTCACAATATAAAATCCAGATTTATAAAGCTTTTCAGCGTATTTTACATGATTGGACTAATGTTCTTATTGAAACCATGTGTTTTTTATATTTCCGCCTCCGTTTAACGCTTGTTACGTCCTAATGAGCTTTTGTTGATTAAGGGGTGGGGGTCCGTGTTGGGAAGATTAGCCTGTTTCTAGAAACAGACGTGAAAAAATAAAATACGATATTCACACAACTTTATGATATTATGGATTAGTTTCGTACCAATGGATCATCTTTATTTGATTAATATTAAGAATCCTTTGAGTATTTTTGGTTAACATGTTTAGTTATTTGAGTAATAATTATTTGCATGGGGTGTTTGGGTTTTGTTTTATATTGCATGGCGTGAAGTACTAATATTCAGCTTGGAAAGCTTACTGATGAACCATACACAAGTGAACAAGAAAACCATGCAAGTGTGAAATTAAAAGTTCGTAAACGTGATAATTAGGAGATTCGAGTTAAATTACTGTAGTACTTGCTCGTTTAAGAACATTTCAGTTCACAACAACTGTTGTCTTTAGGTCTTTGAAAATGGGGAGAACGTTGACTATCAAGCTCCACGTATGCAGGTGTTCAATTCGTTCGGTATGGAGCTTTTCATGTGTAACAATATCCGTAACATTTTAGGGGTGCTTCCCAACAGGTTAGTATTTGGAAATGTACGGTTTGTTTTTGTACGCCAGAAGGTCCAAATACGTTTATGGCTTGCTTTTCTTACACTAGAAGACCAGAATACGTATCCAATGTGTTTTACTTACACAACAAGAAAGAGGAATCCGTCACTGATCATTATTGTAACATGATCAATGAAAAATGACATACGCTATGTACCCCCATTTATCTTCAAAATTGATGTCCAATTAACAAAAGCAGGTACACAGTGAGTGGAATTCATACATTGGAATACAGCTGATATCACATATACGTTATGATCGAACCAGTCGACACCTAATCATTTATAAATTACCTTTAGAAACCCGTAGCAAACTTAACAATTATGCGAAGTAACACGCCCGTATTGTTTACTTATGAGGACCGCAGAATACGTGACGGTCTATCAAAATGTGTTTATCCTCTATTATGTTTTATTTTAATTAATTGTTACAGGTATTGTTGGGGATTGGCGAACATGGTTTTCAGAAGAACAAAGTAACCAACTGGATGCAGTATACATGGCAGAAATGTCAGATAGCAGACTCGTCTTTAATTATGGATAATAACTTTGTTATATCACAGTTAACTAAACATGTTTCCTCTGTGATTTTGTTTGAGAATTAACAAAGGAGACAAACACGTTTTGAAAAGGGATGAGTATTTATTGTATCAATCAATGCAGTGAACAATATGTGTCTCAGAATCGCACGCATCTTCAATTGATCCAAATGAAATGTCGTGCAAATGAGAATTGCAGTTTCAATTGTCTCTAGACTGGTTCTATTATTTTCCTTTTTGAAGAATTACTAATATCTGCAACACAAACTTTTCTACGATTTCTTTCGAAAAAAAGACCCCAACATATGTGGTTTAGAGAAAGACAGCGTTGGATTTGTGTGACATTACAGTTTACTCTATAACTGCCCAGACTATAAAATAAATGTACGTCAGTCTACACATATCATCATACTGTGTAGATGAATTCATTATTCCAGTAATAAGGTTGGGTCTTAAGTTGTATTACTACCATGTGTAACAGAGAAAAGAAAAAACGAGTCTGACATTCCTCGTGGCCGAATCTTACTTAATTTCTCATTGTCGTAGCTGACGGCATGCCTGGGATATATATTACGTCTAGAAAAATTATAACGATCTTTCATATTTCCTCTTTAATTAAATATAATTGAATTATTCCAATTTCAAAATAATTTGTATAGTTTTCAATTAAATGTACTAAAGCGCACTGCAGGATCAATTGGTCACTTAAATAATCCAGAAGGAGAAGATAATATGTCCCTTATACTTATGTAAATGTTTTCTAATATTAATGATACAGTTTATTGGTGTAGTACTTCTCTTGCGATTGACATAGATTATCTACGTCAGGTATATCGATGTGGATTATGTCGATAAGGATCATCGGTATGATGTATATTGATATAGATTATATACGTCACGTGTATCGAGATCGATAATCTACAACATGTATATGGATCATTTGCGTCAGGTATATCGATATGTGTTATCCACATTACATATATCGATATGGATTATCCACGTCACATATATCGATATTGGTTATCCACGTCACATATATCGATATGGATTATCCACGTCCGGTATATCGATATGGATTAGCTGCGTCAGGATTTGCATCAAAAATATTCATTCAAGAGAAACATTTTAGAAGATGCAAGATCCTCTACTGTCTTGTTAATGGTATTCTATTCAAAAAAAATCTATTCGAAATGAAGCCCCTTGACAACAATAATCCATTGCAAACATATTCATGTAATTAATACTGAACATGACACTTTGCTGTGTTAACACAGTGAATATTCAAAGAGATCAACCCGGTGAATATTTAATTTTAAAAATCCGCCCACTACGTTAACATATTTTGCCACAAGGAATAATACCATCTTCCACAGTTGAAAAATATAAGTATAATTCCCTTGAACCAATATTTAAAATGAATAAAGGTTTGGTTCAGTTTTGAAAGTCATCTGGAGTAAAGAGATATATACAGAACTTTAGTTATGTGAAAAGTTATCTTTATACATCACTTACGTACATAAGAACTAATAACAACGTATATTATTTTTTTTTATCTAATAGTACGACATGAGCAGATAAGATAGATATGACCATTTAGTCCGGTATATGACATTCTTCTCTGGAATATTACATTGCCTGTAACGTTTGTTTGCAATGTTGGAAACATTTAGACTTGTATGTGGCAATACATAAGAGAGAGAGAGAGAGAGAGAGAGAGAGAGAGAGAGAGAGAGAGAGAGAGAGAGAGAGAGAGAGAGAGAGAGAGAGAGAGAGAGAGAGTCTGTCTTACTTCAGGAGCATGTTATAGAGGGGGGGCATCCAAATATATTATATGTTTTCCTTGTTTGTTGACTTTGTTCTATTTTTTTCACTATTTTTCCTCAAATATATGACATGTCTCTTCATTGTTACATTGTTTCCGTAGATAATATAGTTAAACGCAGCTTCCAAGGGAGCCATCATTTTACTAAACATTCCATATGGTGAAAGACAACAAAATTTGCCTTATTTAAAAATAAATTTACAAATATTTGAATGTAATGTATATGTGCTAAGAAACCGGTGAAACCTATAATATACATATTAATGTTGTTGATTTTGAGATATATTTTATTTACTTCCATGTTTGTAATGTGATGATCATCTTAGACATATGATAAAGTCATTGGTGATTTGGCCAAATTTCATGTCACACTTGTTTCACGGAAAGGACATGAGAAAGTAGCATGTGAAAGTAATAGTCACTGGCTGCTGAACTGTACACAATATTGGAAATAAAGAAAGATCCTTACGACAGTTATTAAAAAATACTGTTACACTCACTGTATGAGAAATTTGATGCGTTTATGTACGAGTTGTAATGTCAAGTTAATATTATATAATTAACATTTTTACTTTCCTTACAATTCTCAATGTGATACGTATTTGTCATAATATATCATGTGGTTGTTTTGTTTTTAATTGTTTTTAATTTACATGGTATGAAAGTGAATGTTTTTAAACATAGTTTCATTCTTAATAATAATAATAATAATAATAATAATAATAATAATAATAATAATAATAATAATGAGGACTTTATATAGCGCCTAATCTTTAAAAGCTCTAAGCGCTTTACACCATCAATAATGATATGACTACAATACAGAACAACAAATGACAAAAACAATGGAATTGGAAAACATAAAAACATGCTGAAAACATATAAGATACAAATCATGATTAGGTCGCTAATGCTTCATGCGCTTATTGTTGTACAATTACTGATAACGCATAGGACACGCAATCGAACTTATAACTGCACTGGGGTGAGATGTGAAGCCTTGCAAACTGGTGCATAAAGCACCACATAGCTTGCAAAAGCGAATGAGTACCCCTGGGATAATTTCTGATATAAATATTTATTCAATGTCGTATGTTGCGTCACAATGGATGATATCCCGGTGAAATATGTACCCATGTTAGTAACGTAAAAGGGGAGAAATTAATCTGTAGTAGATTGTTATTGTGCCATTTGCTAATTTGCTAGTTAGACTTACTGGCAGATCACTATACTTTTCCCGTCCCTCGCAAAGCTGATTGGGATACAAAATTTGAATTTCATCATTTCTTCTTTACCACCGGTGGTTGCTGGTGTTGAGAATTCCTCCATTTCATCAATACACATAAACAAAACTACGCCATTAAAACACAATATAACAGTTTTCTACACACCAATGAAAGAGTCCGTATAGGCTTGATAAGTGGGCTTGGAAGAGAAACTTTGACTGGTTAATTGAGATGGCACGAAAGGTCATATTGGGAAAACTGTACTCGAGCTCGCAGATAGGTTAAGCAGATTTGTGCATATTCACGAGAATCAAGGAACTCTCCGCACATGGGACATAGTTGATTGAAATTCTCCGATAAAATCTTGCTCTTACTTTCAGCTACTGTTTAGGCTACAATAATAAAAAAAGACTGAAAGCATTTGATTATTTTAATTTCAGCATATGAACAAAAATTGTAATATATTTTAAACCCAATTATGCATTCTAAATGCTGGAACTTTTAATTGAGATGAATGCGTATGCTGACATATATTCGTCAATCTGATCTCTATATATATATGTCTCGATGAACTACAACATGTCTGACAAACTGAGATTCTTTACGTAATGTACGAACTAATTTACTTTAAAAATGTAGCATATGTTTCTTGATTCATAGTCTTCAATACAAATTTGTAACTATCTTACACATGAGATTGCAGGGTTCAAGCATTCGTTTGGGTCTTGCTAAGTGTTGCTTGAATTTCTTTGCAATTCTACCTTTTCCTTACTTTTTTTTACAACTCACATTGCATTTATTTATGATATATTTGAATATTTTTCTGAAAATGTACATGAATATTTATATCTTTGTCAAAGACACTTGATAATTTGATCAATATACATTGTTGTATTTATTGTATTGCTGAGTAAATTACTTAAAAGATGTTGTATTTCTTGATTGCTCCTTAAAATAAAGAATTTTACAAAATCAAATTTTCAGGCTTAGTAATTGTATGGTTTAACGCCATTTTCAGCACACGAGAGGCTATACATTGCGACCAGTATTAATGGTGGAAGAAGAACCCGGGAAAACCCCTTGAAAGAACCACCGACCCACGAAAAGCTTCTGGCAAGCTTTCTCACATACCCAAATTGGCCGAATCTTAGACTCGAACCCACGCAGACATAGGTGAGATGGCAGTTTATACTTATCTTCAGAACTGATCTAAGCGGTTTGCTTTCCTGGTTCTAACACACACTGATATGCGTGCTCATTGTGGCTAGCATAGCTTTGATTAATGTCGATCATTATACAAAGATAGCAATGAAGGTTCAACATTTCAAATGTAACTGATTCAAGTTGTCCACTAGTAATTTTGAACTATGAACAAATGTGGGTAAATGCTACACATATGTATAAATCCCAGACAGAACTCGTTTTTAATAAATTAATCACTATAGATAAAAAGGGGATTTTTGTATAAGTATAATTATTTATGACAGCGTAGGTGTGTTTTGGGTCATAATATGATTTCCACTAAGTAGTTCGGATATCAGTCTACTCCCTATCCACTGCCCTACCGAAAAGGGGACAATGGGGGCTAATCACCCCGGGTGGCACTTTTTATACGTGCGACAAATGAGAAAAGAAAAAAAGAAATGTGGCAAAAACAAAGAAAAGAAAAGGATAAATGAAAGGGGAGGGGGAAGGAGGATAATAATTAAACAATTTGGTGATGCCGTTTTTGATCATGCCGCGGCCCTAAAATAAGAGGGAGTCGTCGGGGATGCATAATAGCTTTGTCCCGATCCAACATTTCAGTAGAATTAATAATCAAAACAAGCAACTGTTTTTCGCTCTTAACGTCTGCCTGTCTGTCTGCCTGTATGCATGCATGCCTACCTGCCTGCCTGCCTGATTGTATGTATGTATGTATGTATGTATGTATGTATGTATGTATGTATGTATGTATGTATGTATGTATGTATGTATGTATGTATGTAGGTAGGTAGGTAGGTAGGTAGGTAGGTATTTTAAATGAAAAAGAGGAATAAATTAAAGTAAAAATAAAACTTCATTGAAGAGTCCACAGCGGTCAATGACCTGGTTGTGCTGTGTCCACTCGTGGTCACTAGTGCCACTAGTGATTCATAAGATCATTGGCAGAACACATGTAACTATTGGAGAGGTCACGCTATACTGCCACTGGTCATTCTCACACCTTTTGGTAAATAACCGGTGATACTTCATAAAACGGTTACGGGAAAGGACAGCTGAGAATTGGGTTAGAAAATTTTTACTTGAAACTGTGCACAAGAGTTACCCATTGACACAGCAGCTTGAACGGGACCGTGCAGGTACAGTACACCGAGAACGAAATTACCAGGAACAGGACAGTGAAGAAGAAAAGGAGACGATTCATTAATGAGAAGTAAGTTTCTTCTTTTCCCCTTGCGTTGAATAGTTTTGGTAAATAAATAATTAAAGGGGTGTTAAAACAATTTTAAATACTTCCGCGTCGGAAGAGATGTAGTTTTAGTTTCTTGTTGGCAAATACTATTTTGAAATATGAAACAATCTACAAATTTCAGAAGAAACGTCAACATTTGGGTTTGATGAATTATTTCACATTCAGACATTTAAACTATTCTAATCGATACCATTTGAAAATTTTCACAATGAAGTATAAGGGAGTGGCTTTCCGGCCGAAACCAAAATATCAGATTTTGGCGCGTAAAAAACATACTAAGGAGGCATCGTATGATGTTATAATAGGCTAACCGTAGTATAATTCAGTTGTTACAAAATCATTTAATTATTACTGATATTCGTATATAATTATCACATATCATTTACCTTCTTTCTTGGCATATTTAAATGAAAGGTAAACGAGAGGAGTACGGTGAGAGGCCATTTTTGTGTTCAATTTTGAAAAATACGGCTATAAATAAAATATTTTAAAATTTCCACATGGTCAAAATTTATATAATATTTTATTTTTTCACGTAATGGGTCAAATTTAACATTTTCAAAACCAATGACTATCCCGTATATAATTTATTGTATGGATTATTCAAAGACAGAACTAACCTTAATAGTTGCGTAAACTATGTATGTATTCTGCCTGGAAATAGTTGTTACTTTTATCTATTTCTTCTATTATTATGTTAGAATCTCCATTTTTAACAATTACGTATCGATTTAGGTCATTATCTCCTTGTGCCATTCACTGAAGAAAGTTTTTTATTCTTCTTAAGTAACAACCACTTTTTATTCATTATTTCCACCATACGCTAGCTTCTCCTCCAGACGAAATAAAATGGACAAGGTTGGACAGGGTAAAATTTGCCTCAAAATTATCGATAAATTAAAATATTTGCAAACGTATTTTTTTGTGTAGTTACATACATAAACACTAACATATCCACTGCACCACACATACACAGACACACAGATACACATATACGATATAATGAAACTATGCAATTAACGGTTAATTTTGTTACTCATTAGGCGTGTGTTCATCCAAACCTAAAATGTTTACCTATTTACGAATATTCAAAGTCATTAAAAACTTCCATCGCTGTTTGAAATGTGAAAGTTTAATTTTTTTATCATACAGAAGACACATTTTGTTATCATATGCAAATTTTATACATGTTCTCGTTTGTATTCAATCCTGATCGAAAGGTTACAATGAAGACAAACCGTGTTCTTAGCTGTCTGTCTGTCCCCATATGGATCTATGGAGTCTACTTTTCAGTTTCCAAAATCGCATTCTATTTTTCTTCAAACAAAATAGGACTGCCAAACAGGATCAGAATATAGAATCACAATGTGAATCAAGCACACAAAATTATGAAAGCACTCAAATCAGAACTGAATTATCATGCAATACTTTTTTGCTTCGTTGATCATTTATTTCTATTGATGACTAATTTTCATATACAAGTGTATAATATCCGCTGCTATAAAGAAAACCTGATTGAAAAGGGATCATATATTTTACAGTCATGAGTTTTGGCCTATTTGAAATGAGGAAATGTTACATAAATTTATTTTGAAAAGGATGAGGTAGATGTAATTGTTTTTGATATATTTTATGTAAGTATAAGTACGTCCAAAGGTCACTTGTTATCTACATATAATAATTTGATTATAGATTTTCATAACAGTATTGATTACGTAAAGGTAAGATATTCGTGCTCTTTATCGGAAACAAATATTCACAATTGTATTTTGGGGTTAACTTTGCGCTTGACTTGTTTTAAATGCATTTAAATAGAATTCCCTGTTATTTTTCCCTTTAGTAATTCATGTTTATTCTTGTTATTATATATACCAACGTTATATACATTAATGTTTATACATGACACTTTTAGCTTAGTCTGTAAGTAAGGTCGATGCATACCATTATTTTATAACACCACTTCCTAGCTTAGATACGAACTTGGTCTATGTTTTGTACCTGGTCTCCTTCATTGAAGTATTAGTACGAGTTAATGCTTTTAGTTTAATTAAATATATAAATTACAAATTCTTCGTCTTTGTGTCAGTCTGAGCGCACAGTCGTCTCATAAAAAGAATATAAATTAGAATAATAACTATTATATATATATATATATATATATATATATATATATATATATATATATATATATATATATATATATATATATATATATATATATATATATATAAACACACACTCAACATTTTTAATCTGCATTATACAATATAGTAACTACTTTGTTTGTATTCAGTTTTATCTTACTCATACTGTGCGTTTCAAAGTAATTTATTTGTAACTGTACCATTCTTAATACACTGAAATATGTTTTGTTTGCTTAATGATAGCTGATTTGCTAAAAGCAAAAATATTTCGTATGGTTTCGAATCGGTCACATTTTATGTGGAAACTGACACATCTTCATTGCTATGCATAAATATGTCCAGTTGATGATCCCAGTCACCCTTGCATGTATAGTATGGTCACCAACACTTTGTTTGACCCGGTCAGTAGCCGGCTAGCAGTGATTGCATAATGCAGTTCAGTGACCGCCCTTGTTTGACCCCACCTTTAATTCATAAAAAACAGCTGCGCACAACTTTCGTAGAACAGTTCAAGTCAGGGTGACCACAATTATTCTTAGTTTTCATAAACTGTGGAAATGTGTTCATGCTTTTCTGAATTTGAAGCCGACATCCCTAACATTAAAGAAACATTTAATTGATTTCTACCTTGATATCCTCCTCAGTGCTTGTATCTTCATTCCTTATAACTAAAACTCTTTCTGACTTTACTTTTTTTTATGTACAAATCTAGTTCCCCCCCCCCCTTATTTATTGATTTGTAAAGACGAGTAAGATGTCTTTTTCAAGACATTTATGTGATCACCCTGTAAAGTGATCATGATTGATTGATTGATTGATTGATTGATTGATTGTTTGATTGATTGATTGATTGATTGATTGATTGATTGATTGATTGATTGATTGATTGATTTTTAAGGTGCAGCAGTACTGTGAGACTATAGAGCGGCTCCGTAAGGTTATATGATAAAAAAGATTAACGAAAAATGATTTTTTTTTATCAAGGTAAGATAAGCGTATATAAACACAACGAGGAAATGGTGAAAAGAGACGAGGGTTCCAGATCAATGGGGAATGCATATGTTCTTTGCAATGGGTAATACGGTGATGAAAAAAAAGATTAGGGTTATTATCGTTACAAATTTTAGTTAAAAATAGTAATCTAAAGCGATAGGATTGGAAACAAACTACATTTTTGAATAAATGTAAACTTCCTTCATAAAATTTATAATACAAGTAGCATTTACCTATATCAAAATGTCGCTTCATATGTCGACTATTGTAATAACGACCGTGCGATGGTTGGATATCGTGGAGCTTGTTGTTTAGGTTTCACAGGAGGGTCTGATTGTGTCTTGTTACATATATAATTTTCATTTAAAAGCAAGCACACAACAAATATGTATCTATATTCTTCTCATTAATTTATTATCCCCATCCACCCCCGTCGTTCCTATTTTCTGACACACCCGCGTGGAATAGTTGCGAAAACGTTGCGCTTTTATTTTACTATTAGTATTTCTTTTTTATACTAATATTTATACAACCAAATGCATCTCTGACGTACCCAAATATTCGTATCAATACTTTCAAGGCAAACGATTATATTTTAAGCAACTCTTTTACTTTTTATGTTCATTATTCTACTCAATACATTAATTTAGACAGGACAATATCTGGACCTATAATTAAACGCACAGTATTAAACATATCCTAATATATAGGTAAATGAAGTAAATCTTAGTCACATAACACATGTGCTGAAACAAACCAGTTATGTTATAATATTGACTTCTATATGTAAAAGATGTAGCCAGATAAGAGTACTGATATATATATATATATATATATATATATATATATATATATATATATATATATATATATATATATATATATATATATATATATATATATATATATATATATATATATATATATATATATATATATATATATATATATATATATATACACACACACACAAAGGGATAGGGGAGTATAGTGAATATATATCTGGGTCGATTCGATGCAGCATGTTCATCACGTAATCACACCTTATTTTACATATGCACCTCAATCACAACTGCACAGAACTCAACGAATTTACAAATATTGAAAAAGGTGTTATGTTACATAATGGTTTAATCTTGAAATATATGAAACAACATAGCTGTGTATAAACAAAATCTTTTTTAATTACAACAGTCTTCTTATAAGAGTTTTATATTTGTTCGCTTTCTTTGTAATATCTTTTTCTTTTTCATATATGACAAATGGAAATTTAACATTTAATTTCATGCCGAGAAAAAAGGGGCTGGCAGAAGAAAAGCAAAACAACTCGCGGTGTTCAAATTTCAGTTAATGTTTTTTTCTTCTTCAACCTTTAAATGGTTGGGTCTGTATCACTTGCAAACTTTGATAGAACTGTATCTTTAACTGAGTCGTCATGGGATTTTCCTGTGTTATCGTTGGTTTTATAAAATTGGCTGCCAATTAAGGGCCAGAACTATGCAAGGAGAGACCCATTCTCCACGTACGATCTTCTATAATCTTTATCGTCCAGGCTGGATTTATATCAACGATATTTAGCCGTAAATACAGTCCTTGGGAAAGGGTGTGGAGGCGGCGGCATTAGTAAGGATTCAAAAATTGAAAAGTGAGAATTTTTTGCGATGGTTTCTCTCTATATATTTTGCAGCCATACTTTAGAGTACACAATTAATATTATATACACTCAACCGAGAAGGTAGAATTACATTAAAATCGGTTCTAATTCAAATTGCAGAGTTCACCTTGCTAAAATTAATTAGCAACCAGATTCATGTATCACATCCATATATTTTCCAAATGACATATTATTTAGACAATTAATCATATTCTGCCTTTTTTGATGACCTTACATGGGATATCCAAATTTGTTGACACTAATGAAATACTCTGTTGTTTTACTTAATGGTATCCAATATACAACTGATTTTCTGCGTAATAAGGATGTTGCAGATCATCTCACATAGTTTTTCTTGAAATGCCAGGTTTTATATAGTGATTAAAATTTGCAAATGATGGTAAACTGTTAAAACTAAAAAAATAAAACAATTGAAGCAATGCAAGAAGAGGTGTGTGTGTGTGTGTGTGTGTGTGTGTGTGTGTGTGTGTGTGTGTGTGTGAGAGAGAGAGAGAGAGAGAGAGAGAGAGAGAGATATGACTTTTTTCCAACACCCCATCCACCACCACCCGTGGATCCTCCCCGACGTTTCAGTAGCTATTACAAAAGGTGTTACATCCGGTTATTCTGATGTGAGTCTTCATTTGGACGGGGTGTCGTTACCCTTCATGCAGTCATCATGTTTAAGAATTTGTTTGGCTGCATTAATTATTTTACACTCAAATAATGTTCTGAACTTAAAGAACCTTCTTCACAACATTAAATAAACTATTAGAAGTTAAATTAAGCATGGAAAGTATAATTTACTTTCATAATCGTGGTGTGTATACCGGTAAAGACTGAGTCATTCACTGCATCGATTGAGATGAATTTTCACAATGAAGACAATAAAAAATATAGCTCAGTATGTCATGAAAACTCCACCTTTAAGCATCTTTTCACTTGGTGAACAGGTTCGGTACTTTTACTCCAAGCAGTCTTGCTAATAATAAATATCATCATCGACAATTCTAGAGAGTATCTAGTTGGTTAACATCAACCATTTAAGTAGAATATGACGTTCTTTCAAAATACCTCGCCCTCAAAATCAACAACACTTAATTAAAAAAGATCACCTTGACAGTTTTGGCAAGTAATAGTTATATCTAAACATTCCACTCATATGTGGATATAAGAAACCTTGGATTTAAAAACCTTTATTAGCACAAAAGTATTTCTACTTTTTGTGTTTGGAAAGCATAAAGAATGGCATTAACTAAATAAAATATAATTAATTCAATAGCTTTAGAAAGAAAATATAACTATTTTTTATTAATTTGATACGAAAGCAACAATATCGTTAAGAAATAATGTTCATTTGTTTGCAAGTTTAAATGGGATAAAAGTACAGCTAAATTAAGAAGTAACATACAAGGTAATGAACGTTAACGGGTTGATTATGCAATGAGTCATATATATATATATATATATATATATATATATATATATATATATATATATATATATATATATATATATATATATATATATATATATATATATATAATGAAACGATTGTCACAGGGATATAAATATCATCTATACCGAAAACAGTATGATAAGAGATAAAAATACATTACGCATTTTGATCGAAGAATCTGAAAATCTCGTAAATGTCAACAAGGTCATTCAACGACAATTCAACAGAAAACGAGAGAACAGTTATTGAGACCAAATGTCAATTGATGGAACACATATTGATTCAATATATAAAACAGGATGTATCAGATTAAACCATTTGAAATAGTAAAGTATCACATAAATCTAAAATTATTTTTCCCTTAATGAGAGGCTGTAAACAGCGATACAGACATTAACTTATTGTGTTTATCCGTCGGCTTATTGACAACTCTCAGACATTTTATTAAGCATTAAAAAAATTCTCAAAGATTTTATACATTTTGTTATAGAGCTTAAACGTTTTCTGAAGGCAACTTGTAGCAGTATTAAGAAAATATGTACTACATTCTGAAATTCCAGTTACATCCATAAACATCAGTTAATGAATTGAATGCAAACAAGTTTAATGAAACAAAGAGAAAATAAAGTACGTTGAATGGAAACAATGATTAACTGACCAACCTACATATACGTTACACATGCAAGTGACAAAACAATCTTCCTACCAAAGAGGTTACATCGTTAATATGCAATATGAAAATATAGCAAGGGATATAACTGCGATGTGACGATTTTACCCCAACCCCTTGTATTTAGGTATAAGTTACTATAACTAACTTGTGATTCTGACTGGCCTTGTACATGTATAAATTGTATGTCTGCCTGACCCAGCTGTGATGTTTCAAATTGTTCAAAGTTAGCTAATCCCCTTACGTAAGATGGTCTTTGTTAGCTCTCGAGGGGAGAGGAGACTGTGTCCATCGCGGACGGGTGACGTAACCACATCAAAGGACAGGACAGCGTCAAATAAGAAGACTGTAACAATTGATAGACACACAGACAGACATTCGGATGATTGACAGTCGAACAACTGACCAGAGTCGATCGCCATCCAATCAGAATTCGCTGAGGGTGGGCCCTTGATTGGAATCTGCGATAATAACTCATGTTTAGTAAGAATTCGTCAGTTGCTACAAGAATTGAGAAGAGAGTAGAACTCCGTACGGCCAGACGAAAATTGGTGGCAGACTCAGATTTTGGAAATCAAGGAAATCTTAAGATAGCTTCAAAGGTCAGTGTGATTTTTGTTTGATTTCTGCTTGACACGTCTGCGGAATTGAAGGTTCTCGTATGTATATTCATTTTACTTGTATTGTAGTATGAATAGTTAATTATGATATTAATATTTTGTATCTTTCGTGATGTTCGTTAGTACCTTTGCTTGCAATTGATTATGAGGTAAATTCGTTGCATCTTCTTCATGATATTATATTACCCCCTTATTTTGTGAGGTAAAATGTTGCTCTTCTTTTGTTAGTAATAGGTGTGCATATTATTTCGTGAAGAATTGTATTGTTTGCTAGCCGCTATAAGAATTAATATTATAATTCTTTGTGTAGGTATATTATGGTAGACTAGCACTTTGTTTACGTAATGATATTTTGTCATTGAGTTAACGGATTTCCGTTATTGCAATTTGAATGTGAATATTGTGGATTCGGTACGCTTGTGTAGGACATATATATAAATATATAGATAGTCATATTACTAATAGTAGTAATATTATAATACAATGATATTTGAAATATTTGTATGTATATACTGATAGGGCTCAGTATGTAGATGTTTGAATTCTTTGTGAGATTGTGTTGTGGCGCCATTTTGTAAGCGGCGGAAGCGTATGGGATTTTCGATGTGTGCGCATGCGTGACCAAAAATGTCCCGCCTTAAACTGATGGTTCAATTCAGTGACTTAGTGTGAGGTAATATTCATCACCATATGCTAATGCATTATACCTTTCAACAGGAAGCTTTCGGGTGACGTTGAGAGAATTTCGGGTGACGTTGAGAGAATTTCGGGTGACGTTGAGAGAATTTCGGGTGACGTTGAGAGAATTCCGGGGAAATTTCGGATGACGTGGAAAGAATTCCGAGTGAATTTGAGAGATACCGAGTGAATTTCGGGTGACCTCAAGAGATACCGTAGAAGAGGAAACGGAAGTAGAGATAGAAGAGGAAGCGGAAGCAGAGATAGAAGAGGAAACGGAAGTAGAGGAATCGGATGGAGAAAAGACGGAAGGAGACTTATTTAGATGAGTAACACTCAAGAAGGGAAAATATTCCTCACACTGAAATCAAATGATGATCTAGGGATCATTGGGTCAAGAGTGACATTAACTGATTAATATCTTTAAAATTTTCATTTATTAAATTGTTGTTTAAATTTCATCTTTGTATTTCTTTTAATTTAACTGTCGGCATTGCTGACTGGGGGCTCGTAGCCATATATAATATATTGTCCGGAAGTAAATATTCTGAATGCGGACCAGGGGAACTTCCTCATAATTATTTCAAGTCTATAGGAAGAACCCCACCCCTACTAAACGACGCTTCACATGCAATCTAACACATATCTGTGTTTTTCCCAAAAATATTATTGAACTCGGAAAGATATGTTAACGGCGAAGACATGCCAGATGATATTAAGATATCTTCAAAGAGAGAAAATCTAAAATGTTCAGTTTGATGAGAACAATATTTTTTCAAAAGCATTTGCTATTAAATGGAAACATTGAATCCATTTCAACATGTTCAGAATAAAGTGACAAGGTTTAATTGAAACATAAATATTAGAACTTGGACTTATTTCACAGAAATAAAACAAAACAATGCGTTTATATTTTAGCAAATGCGACGACATTTAACCAAAGCTAATTAACAGTTAAAATAACACTTTTCACATAGTAATAAACATGACTACGGTTGAGGCCAGCAATGTAAAACCTAACCTGAACACATATAACAGTCCATTAGGTTATCTAATAATTGATATACTTGGAAAGACATTCTCAAATTGAAGCCTTAATGTTGAAGGACATAGAGAGCATGCTTTACTCAGAGTTCAGCTCAGTAGACAACTTGGAAACTTTTCACAGCAATTCGAACAGACCAGAATTGAAAGTCTGTAGAAACAAAACTCAAAAACATCACACGTTGTTCGTTTGGTGCACAACACCAAGGTTCAAAACATTACACTTTACGTTTTGAAAGATACAGCATATCTGTTTACGGCATCTCGTTTATTTGGTCAGAATGTAGAGGTGATGTATTTTTAATGATTCAGTATCAAATCAAGCCAGGCATTAGCAATATGTTCGAGAAAATCAACTCCACTGAAGAACCATCTTTAAAGACTTAGTGAATACCTTCATCAACAAGTGCTTTAATTTTTATTGGTAAATACACGATATAGATTATATCACAATACAATGTGGATTGAACTTGAAAACATTATTAACTAAACTTACCATGCAACCTTAGATGCTACACTTACTGTTAATGATTACAACATTTTCCAACAATATTTAGGTTTATAAGTGGTCTTTTGTATATTGAAAACGCATGACGCCTAGTCATTCATATTCATTAAGTAACTTTGTAATTCAGCACATAATGGCGCATTAAATTGTAGCTGCGCAAACATTGGTTGCAACAACCAAACAACACAATAGAAGGAGAGTTTCCTCTAGAAAGTAAAGCGTCTCAGAAGATAATGGCAAGCACCTAATTTAACCATAAGGTATTGGATTAATAAAAAGAGTTGAATTGGTCCACGTTGATTCATATAAATAAATACACGTGAGCCTTGTGTTTAAAAGCGAATAAAAGCCCAAAAAGCAAATATGAAGAAACATAGGCCAAAACTAAAACTGATTTGACCTGTTAGAAATGTCATGCTTTAACACCTATGTGTCTTTGTGAATTGGTGGAAAGCTTAATTATGCGTTAAAAGTATGACACTTTGTAGACATTTGATTTATACATTTATTTTAAAGGTATTACGTTGCATTTTGAACACAATATAGTTACTGTCTTTTGTATCTTTTTAATTCATAACTGACAAGTTCTCCAAAGAGTTGGTACAGGACTATGAAATACAAGAACTGAGATTCTTTTCGGCCTTAAGGTGTTTCAGCATATTATCAACTTTCATCTTATGCTTTTCCAAATGCGTTAGTTTTAGTAAACGAATGTTTTGCTAACTCATATAAATACACATACAAAAGTGATGGTGAGAGAGGAGATTAATATATAATAATGACAAATGTCGAAATTATTTGTGTTGTGCACATAAAGGTTGCATTGTAGAATAAGGCATGTAAGACACACCATTTACTACAGTGTTAATATTTCTAAATCTGATATATGTTGAACTTTCAGCCGCTGCGGCGCATGTGAGAAGACAACGCTTGTCACGTCCAGAAATTCGTTATCAGGGCAATGTCCAACTAATAAAAATAAGCGATGTTTCATGTACGGGGAAGTTCCGTTTTTATGCGAGCCTGAAATACAATAAATTGTTCATTGTTGTTTTCGTGCATGACAAAGCAATTAACATGTTGAACCACCTTGGAAATAACGTGTACAACGATATTTTCAAGGGCTTTTTGCAGGGAAATACACGCTGTAAATGCGGATTATGTGATACCCGAGGACTGTAACAAATAAAAACAGAAAGAAAGGTGGAAAGAAAAAATATTAGGTTCAATGAATTTATGAAATCAATAAAAATAGTATTAGAGTAGACGAAGTTAACATATTAGAAAGACAAATAAAAAACAAGCTGCATGTACATGTGGACAATTTATATTTAAACTAGTGTATTTGCACAGAAAAATCAATTTCAAACACGATGCGTAGTTGATCACAGTTCGACGGATGTATTATGAATGAACTAACGGTCGTTGCCAGTACTTTATCGTAGTCAAATGGAGTTCAAGTATAGTTGAGATCCCCGAACAACATACAAGGAAATAAATGTTCATTGGTTGATTTCAAGGCAAAAGATATCATGCAATGAATAACAACATACTGTAATTAATATAGCAAATTAAACGATAATCACTTTGAAACACAGATCATCAACACCGATAGCAAGTTATTTAAAAGAGTACGACAACAGCAAAATTACATTCTTTTTTGTTTCAAATCAATCACTCTTTCTTTTCCTTTTACATCGCTTGCATGAGCATTGCATATTTACATGTAATTAAATGAAACCATATTACTTTACTTAGTCTATTATCATGTTTAATCCATTGAAATATTCATTTAAAATTCAAGAACTTATAAGGAATTGTCAACAAGTTAACTATAACATGTTTAAATGATGACTATTAGTATTTGTCTTTCCTTTAAGCTAGACTCCGACACGCGTGCTTTATGTTGAAAAAATAATTCCGAAAAGGAAAATTGAAAACAAAATAGGCCAAGGGATTCGACCTGCTAGAAATTGTATGCTTTTAACTGCCTTTGCGTCTTTTGTTAATTTATGCATGGCTTAACTCAGTTAACAATGCGTTAAAAGTATGATAATTTGAGAGAGAGAGAGAGAGAGAGAGAGAGAGAGAGAGAGAGAGAGAGAGAGTAAACAATATTGTTTTATTGTATTAATACGTGTTGCATTGCCGAATATGGTATACAAAGTACAGAATTTACTGTGAAATAATGTTTTCTAAATTTTATTTATGCTGACTTAAAGCGTGAAATGTTTAAAAATTCTTTGCCATGGCAATTTCCAAATCATCAAAATACGCGCGTTTTGTGAAGATCAGTTTTAGTGTCAGCCTGAAATACAAATAGTATTACATTATAGTATTCGTGTATGACAAAGCAATTTATTGAAGCAACCACACACAAAAATGAATATAACATCATGTTTTCAGAGCTCTTGGAGAGGAAACGCATGTGGTAAACTTGGATCATGTGATAACAGAGGACTGCAGCAAATAAAAACAGAGTAAAAAGTGGAGACATATATCCACAATACCACATTTAATGATTTTATTAAATCAACAATAATTAAACAATATTAGATTGGAGGAAATTAACGTACTTGAAAGACAAATCAAGAAAGAGTCACATCCACGTGTGGAAATTCATTTCGAATCTTCATTTCGAATCTAGTGTGTTTGCTTAGGAAAAAACTTTAAACATGAAACGTAGATGATGACAGTACGAATTGACTAAAGGGGGGGGGGGTATTGCCAGTACTTCATCGTAGTTAAATGTTTTTCAATGAACCCCCCGCTCTCAACATACACATACTAGCTTGTTCTGTGATTCATTGGTTTTTTCAGCATATCACATGCTTACATGTCATTGCACATATTTAAATATCTTCACTTTAAATTTATACAATGGACGTTTGTCATTGGTTGAATCAGCTGGTGTTCCGTTGGAGTTTAGTGACAACGAAGTAACGCTTTCAATCAATTCCAATGATTGGCGTAGATAGGTCAAAGACCGAAGTCATCATTGTATATAAACTGAATATCACGTGTTGAAGTAATATCTATATATTGTGTTGGAATATCTAGGAGCTTGCACAATAGAGACGTGGATTTCTAAATACCGATCTTTTATACATAAACTGGATAATTTGATGGAATTTCGCTTTTAAATTTTATTTGAGAAGCAAACGGTCGGAAAAAGTGGACATGGTGGGCCAATATGCAAGTAATTTTCAGCTTAATTTAGAATATAATGTATTTTGTATGACCATTTGTATTTTATTTTATACAGATTTAATTGATTTAGGTGTGAACATTATCTGTTGTTTATATTCACCTGCAAGATCACCCATGTTGAAAGAGATTGATAATACTAATGAATTTTGATAATACTATTGAATTATGCGATGGCTGTTTCATACAGACTTTTGTCTCTTATCCGGATGCAAACTAGTGTTAAGAGAGAATTGGTTACGCAGACAGCGTGTTTCTTTCAGACGATGAACATATTTTATTTATTTTTTTATTTTCTTGGGGTGGGTGGGGTGGAATTATGATTATTTGGATGAACTTAACCTGGCAAGAAATCCCCGTGATAAAAAGGTAAGCAAGTTTGGACTCTTGTAAATATAAGTAAAACCTATGCAATTTGCACCATCCATGATATATTGCAGAAGGATAACGTTGGACCTATGTATCGAAATTAACTGTACCCGTTTTATAGATTGTTTATAGCCTCGAGTACTTTATTTCGTTACATAACATTCTAGGCCAAATACCATCGTTTTCAGTTAAACGCCATTGTGATGATAAATGCAGGGAAAATAGACGTGCTAAATTGCACGAATTTCTACGTAAAATTCAAATCAAATAGGTCAAACGAAAATTTGAATTCCAATTATAATTGTATGCGTAAATATAACAACCTGTTTAAAATGAATGAGTCTATGCATACAGTAAATAATAAGTTAGTCTCCGAACAATGTTTTTAGATAAATTTTAATTATTGTTAAAGAGTGGTACGTTAATACATACTAATACGTAAGTTATGCAACCCTTGACTTGATTCCATGGGGCTTGATTCCATGGGGCTTTGGTATTGATGATAGCAGAAACTGCAACGATATTAACCCATTGGTACGCTTTCCCCAACCGGAACCGGATGTGACGCCTGTTGTAGCGAATGTTAAGGTGGCAGGGGACAGTTTCGTAAAATTGTTCTTGGCAAATTTCGTAATTTAAGAATATGGTGTTGACTTTATGACTTATAATTTTGTAATAATTAAATATGTATATATATATTTAATTTATATATCTATATATATATCTATATATATCTATATATATATATATATATATATATATATATATATATATATATATATATATATATATATATATATATATATATATATATATATATAAAAATTAAATATATATATATATATATATATATATATATATATATATATATATATATATATATATATATATATATATATATATATATATATATATATATATATATATATATATATATATATATATATATATTTGTAAATTTGGTCTTTCCGGCTTGTGTGTGTGTGATATGGATTTTTAACGTAACTTTAATATTTTTTTCCGTATCGCTACGATGTCTGCAGTGTGGCAGTTCAGGGTGATGTCTAGCACTGAGGCATCATGCCGCAGACATGTATCATGATGTCCCACCCAGTCACATTATCCTGACACCATACCGACCATTCCTAACACTAACTTCTTAATGCTGAGCGCCTTTTTTCTGTGAATTTCCACTGACTTTTCAAAGTGAATGATATTCTTATATTTTTCTTTATTAAACATATCCAAATATATGAAACTTTATGACCTCACTCACGTATTTTTCCTAATGGATTCCTATATTAAGCAGGATTATGCCACCTTCTAGTTATACATATAAACTCTCCCTTTCACCCTAAAGCTGTTATTGCTCCGGCTTCAAGGGATGAGCGTTAATGTGTAAACATAAAGGGAGATAATTATTCTCGTCTTTTAACAGTAATGAAGATTTTCGCTAATTGACTGCATTGAACGTCAAGATGCAACAGTGCATTGAATTTAAAAAAAAAATAATCGCTAGATTGAAAAGATGAAAGTCAGCAAACGATATGCATTGCACAAATCGAAAAGGAGGCACAGAAATAGATCGACACCATCTTTTGGCTGAATAACATTTTTTTTCTCATGTATAAATGTTGGTGCTGTAGGGTTTAACGCCATTTTTCAGCACAAGATAGGTTATACATGGCGATCAGTAATAATGGTGGAGGAAGGAACCAGCGACCCACGAGATGCTACTGGCAAGCTTTCTCACATACCCACATTGGCCGAATCCGAGACTCGAACCCGCGCAGACAGAAGTGAGATGGCAATGATCCGTATCGGAGAGCGCTGTGGACCACTCGGTCAGTCGGGGCCCGTTAAAAAAAGGAATCTGCGGTATCTATGTGTATAGTGTGCAGGAGTTTTATTTTAGAGGTCGTGGGTCCGAATCTTACGATCAGATTTTTCATTTTAAATGTTTTAATAGATGACTGTTATATTTAATTTATGAATATTGTTTTTAGTAGATAGCTGGTTTTATTTTTATGAGATAAATGCTATATTTAGTAGACGACTGTAACTTTTAGTAGACGACTGTAATTTTTAGTAGATAACTGTTATTTTTAGTTGATGACGTACTTTTAGTAGATGTCTGCTATTGTTCGAGATGGCTGTTAGACAGTTAGTCTTAGTTGATAACTATTATTTTATTTGAGATATCCTTTCAATGCACTCACTTTCGCTTTCTTCAACCTTCTTTCATTTTACATTTTATCATACTGTCAAACAATCATGTAATGTTGAATATGGAAAGGAAAAGTCGTGCTAAAAAGTACCAAGATGTCAAAAATTCCCAGAGAAAACGATTTCTCTAATACAATTATTAATGTTTCAGGATGGCACTATTGTTTGGTTTAATTAGGCAAACATACACGAAAACCACTATTAACTCGTATTACACCAAAATGTTGAAAAAATATAAAGAGAAAAAGATTCCAGGCCACCATGACCCTAATATCCCCAACGAGAAAACAATGGTAGGTCACAAGTAATCTATTTTCCATCAAAAATGTATACAAAGACCCTAGTCATAGTCCAATTATTTTTCTATCAAATAACTTCCAAAACTAATCGATAGTAGGGTACATTTGTTAAAGAGCGGTCAATGTATATACAGTGCGACCCAGCCATAATGCGCCCTGCGATAACGCAAATTTAAATATAACGAGATCGTGGCGTGGCTTTCGCAATTTCTTATATTCATTAAAAATAATTGTTTAAAGGTACGTGAAATAATGTATAAAAAATGTATTATCATTTTGAGATCGCGTATAAATTTGAATATAATACAAACTTTGCGTGATTCCTGAAATTTTAACTACATGTACATGTATTTTTCTCGCACCAAGAAAAATATATATTTGATATATAATAAGGTAATGATTATTCTATTTTTGTATCGTGTTGGGGGCATGGCGTTGATTTTAAAATATTTAATAGTTCTTGAGGATTTAGAATTTTTTTTACTGTTTTGTAATGTTGTACAATAATGTTATATAAACCCGATAATCGTTCCTGTCCGTGTTTCTGTGTTTAAAACACCAGATCAAACCATAAACGGTTTTCGGATTCTTTAAACTGAAGGATTTTCATCCCTTTTCTTGCTTTAACATTACAGATATCACATCAAAGATGACTTTTGATTGCGACAAGGAAGAAAGTCCATGTAGAGAGAACAACGCCAACCCACTAAAGCTAACTGAAAGCAGTGGAATACTGTATCCATATTACTTTGGAGATGACCCCCATATCAAACTTAAAAACATTAAAAACATCCAAAGCAAAACAGGAGACATCTTTCTTTGCTCGTATCCTAAGTCAGGTAATCATTTGTTTTGATTAACGTTTGAGGAGATAAAAGCTAGTACTCTAGCCAAATCTCAATACAGGAATATAGCGGTGTTATTGACTCTACATACAGCACTGAATGAAACACTATGTGGCCAGAGAGTTACAAACGCTAATCCATCTTCATAGTGATATTTTATATTTTCAATATAGTTGTGTGGTTTTTTTTAATGAGACGTGTAATAAAGATATTGAAGATGTGTATTTAATGCATGTAATTTCAAAACACTTGAGGAAAACCCTTAATCGTTGACAAATGTTGATACATGTTTGCCAGTAACATATAAGTAAGAAACTATCTTGTAAGTATATTATTGCTATCTGCATTGCTCTATGATTATCTTTTTTATCGAATATAAATGTCATATATTTCCATTAAGAAGCTTTTTTAACCAACCTTAGAATATTACAAATTATTATTCCTCGAACGCTGTAAATAATGTGTTAGGTACACACCTTTAATAAATGTATTCGGAACACACCTTTAATAAATGTATTCGGAACATGCCTTTAATAATGTGTTAGGTACACACCTTTAATAAATGTATTCGGAACATGCCTTTTATACCCATATAAGATACCTGCCATCGATTCCTTTATCAGTTATAAAACTGTGACACCTTTATTAGGTATAAAACTGTGATACCTTTATTAGATATAAAACTGTGATACCTTTATTAGGTATAAAACTGTGATTCCGTTATTAGGTATAAAACTGCGATACCTTTATTAAGTATAAAACTGTGATACATTTATTAGGTATAAAACTGCGATACCTTTATTAGGTATAAAACTGTGATACCTTTATTAGGTATAAAACTGTTATACCTTTCATTCGGTCAATACACAGTTGCCTATATATATATATATATATATATATATATATATATATATATATTATTTTCTTTCTCGAATATATTCACAAGATCACAAGTACATTGACATACACAATAATAATTTTACTTTATGACTATACATTTAATA
Source organism: Unio pictorum (assembly GCA_030141615.1). NCBI lineage: Eukaryota > Metazoa > Mollusca > Bivalvia > Unionida > Unionidae > Unio > Unio pictorum. The sequence continues at coordinate 11,659,323 of JARLTB010000058.1, read as the reverse complement.
TATCCAAAAATCTTGTTTGTTTAATACACAAGTTTGTATGTATATTTAAAAAGACATCAATTTCAGCATCAATGTTTTATGAACTTGATTTTATAAAATAAAGATTTTATAAAATAAAGTTAATGATTTTATAACATCAAAGATTAATCTTATTGGAGACTGGTACTAACCCTAATTACTTAAACTATATAAATGAACTTTAAAAGTCATATCTGGACAAATCCGAATTTTGCGCAAATCCGAAATTTAGAATAAACCACAATCTGGACAAATCCGAAATTTGTATAAATCAAAATCTGGGCAAATCCGAATTTAGTCATTTCAATAATATATCACATTCATAGAGGGATTTTACCTGTATAAAATTATTCATGACTGAAGAAAATTTAGAATTAGAATTTTTAGTTTATGGTCCGAAATTAGGGGGCGGGGTGTTGGTCCTCATGTCTCTCCCCAGCACATACAGCTGGTTTGAGTCGATTGAGGAACACCGTCTACTAGAATAAGTAATACAATAGTGCGATGGATCCCTGTCCACCCATGTATGCAGTTTATGGTGTATATTTATGTGTATTTTCTTTTTATTTATATTAAAAAGTTGGATGACGTTTAATCTTTATTTTGTTTATCACATTATTAAAAGTTACATTACCCATAAAGGAATTTCGACTGATAATACTTTCAAATCTCTATTCGAGCTATTGAGAATATGATTTCTTAACAGTCCTTAAACTTAGGATCGTACTCTTTTCCCTTAGAACTATGAAAGTTCCAGGGCCAATTTCCTCTCCTTTTTAATATAATATTGTTCTATATAAAATAATTCCCAGTTGACTTTGCCAGAGTCATTTGTCCATTATGTGTGTAAGTTGTATTCTTAGTTTGAAGGTTTGTACAGTGTTTTATGGACAGCACTAACTATTTCAAATTTATAAGTTGTCACACCTATATAAGTTTGGTGTAATTTTGAAAATTTAGAATAAAATTTTTAAAAGAATATATAATAAATATAAATAAAATAAAGGTATATAAAAATTAAATTCGAAAAGTGCATCTTTAATTTAAATAGTTTATGTGTACTTGTTTACTAAGAATTCCTTTTTAAAGCTGTGGCTTAAGATAAATGTGTGTCTAATTGCGTATGTTTTATCATTAGTCATTCGGATTGTCCTTGTCATAGCAGTCGTAAACGTTATAGCTTTGATGTAGTCTAAGAATAGACAAAAAGAAAAAAAGAAGTTTGAACAGAAAAAAGTTTGAATAGTTTTTAGTAAACTATTAAATATTTAGAGGTTGTTTTTATAGGACCTTGGCCCTATTAGAAGTCTTTTAAGAGTTTTAAAAGTGCCTTAGCACTAAGAGATAAAAGAAAATAATTTTCCATTTGCTTTCCTTGCATCCCTACATAGACTGGAAAATTATGTAACAAGTTGGGTCCTCGCTAGCAGACCACAAAGAGGGTGCTTTGTAATCTTGTTTAGTCATCGTATCATTTCAAAGATGTGTATTAGTATGTGTATTGTAAGGCTTATATATAGCCAAGTTCAACTATTGATTAAAATACACTGTAAACAAATAAGGCATCATACAATATCGTCATCTAGTAATACATAAGTTTCTAACAGTTACTCGAAACATAAAGATGAGTTGAAATAATCATCAGAATGGATGAAATGAGGGTCGGTCGATCTCATTCAAAGCCGACATGTGCTTTCAACGAGGGACCGTCTCAAGGCAACGCAATAATTGCAAACAAGGTACATGTACGGCAACATTTTAAATAATCATACTAAACGTTTGGATAATATATATATATATATATATATATATATATATATATATATATATATATATATATATATATATATATATTAACAGATGCAGAATTGTTGATATCTCCATAGTAGTATGTTTTCGTATAAAATATATCTGATTATTTGAGGCTTTATTCTTATAATGTAAAAATATCCAATGTACAATTCTGTTGCAGGAACACACTGGATTATGGAAATGGTGAATATGCTCGTAGCAGGATCAACAGAACATCCTACAAAGTTTAACTTTCTGGATCCAATGATCATAAGTGACCAAGTTTTGGACTCTATTCCTTGTCCAAGGATATTCCAGTCCCATCTAAGATTCAACCAACTTCCAGCTTCTTTCCTTAAACGAAAAGGAAAGATAATCTACATTCTTAGAAATCCAAAGGATATTTTAGTTTCCCTATACCATTTTGTGCAGAAAGAGGGAAGGATAAAATACACGGGAAAATGGGACGAATTTTTCCAGTTGTTTGTTAATGGAAAAGGTAAATATTCCAAAATGCATGACAAACGTATTCTAAGTATTCGATGATTTTGCATACGTTACACAATTCTTCTAGAGAGCTGATGAAAAGATTCACGTTCTTCACTTTTATAGAGCGAGTGTTTATCTAAAATCTTTTAATACTGTTTAAATGAGACACTTATAAATTGTACATTGTTTGGTGAAAGTGCTTCTTACCTGAAGATAAGAACAACATGATAATAGACTCCATTATTGAATCGAATACATTTAAACAGTTGTTTTAAGAAAGGTTATTGATAATCGTTTCAGGACAATCCATCTACCGTTCATTAATTATTAAAAGATTCAATGACGTCTGTGTGTGATATGATTTTTTAACATAGCTTTAACAATTTTGCAGTTAATTTCTACGATGTCTGCAGTATAGCAGTTAATAGTGATGTGTAGTACTGGGGCATCATGTCGCAGACATATAACATGATGTCCCACACAGTAACATTGTCATAACACTAGGCTGACACGTCCAAACAATAACCTCTTATTGCTTAGCGCCTAGAGTATCAGATGTTAATACCATTTTTAAATGTCTTTGATATGACTCGGCCGGGAATAGAACCAGCGACCTTCTTCATCCAAAGCGGACACTCTAACCACTAAGCCACCGGAGCGGTCCTTCAATTACATAAATATTATTGAATCTTATCTAATTATATATCATCATACGTCATTCTTCTAAATATTTTCAGTCGGTTATTCATCATGGTTTGACCATGTTTTATCCTGGGAACGTGAAAAGGAGAAGGGCAGACATCCAATTCATTTTGTTTTTTATGAGGACTTACAGGAGGTAATTACATTGTTATATGGACATTGTTTATTACGAGCGAAGAGAAAGTACGAAATGTACATTGATAACAATGATGATGATAATGACGACAACGACGACGACGACGACGATGATGATGATTATGATGCTGAGGTCGATATGATAGGCACCCACATTGATGCTAGGAATACCTTCATTCATGCTGAAGCAATTGCACAAAGAGTATGTTACTTGGTCGGAAAGCTTAGTTTAATATACTATAAATAATATTAACTTTAATTTTATTTATGGGCAATTTTCCTAGAAGCAACCTTACATTTCTAGTTAAGCCTCGATCTGATACATCGAGAGTAATATATTATTCGTAATTTTTCATAATAATTTAGTGTTTTGGATTACAATAAAATAAAAATAAGCCGAAAAGTTTCCTTGAATGCTAATTTTAAATGTTCTTTTCTTTCTAGGATGCAGTGACAGAACTAGATCGTATTAGTAAATTCCTGTCGTTAAAACATGCACATTCTTTCCTTCAATCAGTCGTCGAGTACAGCACATTTTCAAAAATGAGGAACCATAAATACTTATATCATCCCTTTCCAGCCGAAGTCATGGATGAAAACTATGTCGACTATCTTTTCAGAAAAGGTAATTGTTATAATAATGATAATGATTTTGAATAGATCTGATTTATCCCTTTAACATTATGATTAAGAGCTCCGGACTCGGAGACTGGTTGTGCTTGATGATTTTGTCACTCCTTTTACAATGTTCTGCACATGTGCTATTCATTTGACAGTGTAGTAATGAGTAATTTCATTTTTGTTAATAATAAATACTATAATAAGTGGAAGAATAGGATGCGAAGCATTTTAATGCAGATAAAAGAAACCAAAACCTAAAAGAAAACAATCCTACGTTTATCAAAGAGACAGGCATTTCCATCTAATGCTTGAAAGTGATGTTTCCATTGCAAAGCCTTTAAAGACAGCATGATTGGACGACCTGATAACGAGAAACACGTACATGGTCATCTTATTGGCTTGCGAAATTGCATTGAACTGATTGAAGGAACAATTCTTGCGACGTCTGTTATTTGGAATATCATTGGATATAAATCACAGCATTTTCAAGCTTAAAAAAACTCAAGAAATTTCAAATAGTATAAATCCATTATCGACTTTGATCTGGCAAGCAATTCACTGATGTAACCCAGAGATTCACTTACCATGTCCTGATTGACTGTCAAACAAACATAGTGATCATAACGGGGCATGTAGACTGCCATAAATTTCATTTAAATGAAACCTCACATGAAATAATAAATCAATAGGATTGACTTCAGATGGTAGGTCGATTGCAAACAGCTTGGTATATTGAGTAATGTGCTGCACAATTACATTGATTGGTAAAATGACTAGTTCAATAAATGGACTAACCGGATGCTAATTGCAAATTTAATACACTCTGATATAAAAGAAAAACCAACAATGTGTATTTGCGGAGAATATATTTAAACTAGTTATCGATACGCTTCATGTACCTATGCACAGAAACAAAGTCTTAAACTTATTATAGTAAGATCATATATTGTTTAACATAGATTACGCGCCATTTACTTATCAACTACTCAAGATTGACTATCTATCTGTCTTTCTATCTATCTATCTATCTATCTATCTATCTATCTATCTATCTATCTATCTATCTATCTATCTATGTCTCTCATTTTTTCAGGTATTGTTGGCGACTGGCGGACATTATTTTCGGAGGAACAAATCATGCAGTTGGAGGAAGTATACATGGCAGAAATGTCCGACAGCAAACTTACCTTCAGTTATGAATGATAACGCAGTCATGCCATAGTCGTCCAAGAACTTTGGTTATTCTGAAGATCAATAACCAAGAGAAAGAGAAGCAATAGTGAAGATGGATTGTTTCATTTCATGTGTCAGAAAAGATAGATCAGTATATGTCTTTACACAGCAAATCTTATTCTTTTGAAGGCCTTTAGTTACACGACCTGAGACGAACATATGGCAGAATCAATGTTAACTTAAATGAACATTTTTGGACGAGATCAACCTGAAGGTGTGATCGAGTTCCAGCCATTCAATGCCTGTCGCCCGCTCTGGTGTTACCATTTAAGCCGCACGTGCTGAAAACAAGCGTGTGCTACCCTGTTATGTGGTATGATAGACCCGATGTCATCTTATCTTGGATAAGTTTGGTACCCAGTGTCGCACCAATTGTATGCTGATGACACCCAAATATTCAAGTCTAGCCACCCAACTGAAGTTGATGCTACCATCCATGGAGTAGAGAAGTGCATTTCTGATGTGAAATCATGGATGACATGTAACAAGCTGCAGATGAATGATGATAACACTGAGGCTATTCTGATCACAGCACAAAGACTTTCTCATTCACATCCTTTACCTCAGACAATAAATATCAGCAACACCAACATTAAATTCTCACAGTCAGTACGGAACCTAGGCGTTACTCTAGACAGTACTTTCACATTGCACCAACATGTCATATCTTGAATTGAGACGCATCAGTTCCATTCGTAAATATCTTTCAGTTGATGCCACTAAAACACTTGTGTGTTCATTAGTACTTTCAAGACTGGACTATTGTAACTCAATTCTGTCTGGTTCGTCACAATATTTTCTCCAGAAACTTCAAAATGTTCAAAACACAGCTGCACGGATCATCTTTAGAGTACCTCGATCAGAGCACACCTCACCACTGCTCTGTACCGTACATTGGCTATCAATTCGATACAGAATCAAACATAAAATTTGTTCTCTGTGCTAAGTTTCAATGACAAACTCCAGTCCAACATACCTATCCAGCCTCACCCATGTGTATACACCAGCTAGATCCTTACGCTCTTCTTCTTCTCATTGTTCCCAAGGTGAAAACAAAGTCATATGGACAACGTTCGTTTGCACACCAGGGCCCAAAGTCCTCATTATTATTATTATTATTATTATTATTATTATTATTATTATTATTATTATTATTATTATTACGTGGCCACCATTGTAAATGTCCATAGCGATCTATGCTTTCTGCCCAGAATTGTTTTTCTTTTAATATGACATTTAAGCTACAAAGCATTCAGCAATTTCAGCAGCCAGGGTACAATATACTTTAGTGATCCCATTTTTAAATAAATATTTTTTTATCAAGTATTATCAGTTAATTTAATCTGAATAAATGTGCATACATAACCATACTGATATACACACTATAGACATCGTATGACCGCAGACACGATTCGAATTTCCTTCGAAATTAGAGAACATGCGCGAGCAAGATCTTCGTATCTTCGAAATTGAAAGTTTGACAACGGATATGTATAGACAATTTTATGTATGCAAAAGTACATGTTAACACACTTATATGAATGAATTAAGTTAGAGATGATGGCGTAGAAAATGAACTCCATTCCATTATTTCGCAGTACCTTGTTGTGAGAAGTGCATTTCCAGTTTTCTAATTAAATTTCTTGGATGAACGTTCAATGGACTTCGCTTCTCATGTAGTCAGGAAATAAAAGAATTCATGCAGAAAGAGAAAACTTGGTCTCAGCTATGTATGAGTAAGAATAATAACGGTTCTAACATGGAATTTATTTTATTATTCTTATCTCTATAAATGTACCATAATTTAGTAAAGTGGGACAAATAAGTCTGATTTTAATGTTGTGATTTTTTAGTCTGTGTTATCAACACACTATCGTGACGGCAGGTTTGATTTCTTTACACACATGAAATAGAAATGTAATGCAGAAAGTTTCACAGAATTCTGAGATAACACATGGGTATCCATACCACTTGAATCACCTATCAGTCGGTAAAAAGGGTAAAGGTATTACACTTCCGGTCAATTAAAAAGACAGAATATAAATCAAACAGCCATATTACAATCTTTTTGGCATATTTATGTTGAAATATCACCTTAAACGACAAAACGCAAGTGACAGTTTAAAACGTTTGTTGCAGGAGAATACATTGTTTTACGAGAGCTGATCTCAGGACCTTTGATACACTGGTCTTCTTAATCACTCACGCCAGTAATATTCATACAGAATATCCCGTTACAATATCCGTACTTTTTCGAGTCTGAAGACGTCGTTTCTAAAATGCAAATCTATAATGCAAACAGGTTAAGGTTTTCTGTAATTATTCTAACTGAGTAGGTTACAGAGGCGTAGCGATGATATTTTGCGCCCGGGGACGAACTATAAAACTGGCGCCCCAGCGATCTTATGACCGATTTATTACCCTTGTTTACTTATTATAATGTAACGTTGCAAGCCTCATTTTGGCGCCCCTGTACCTTGGCGCCCGGGGATATATGTACCCCCTGCCCCCCTAGCTACGCCTCTGGTAGGTTATACGTATGACACGTTTTAAGATTTTTTACAAAAATTCTTATAACGATAATCGAGTTTATTATATATATATATATATATATATATATATATATATATATATATATATATATATATATATATATATATATATATATATATATATATATATATATAAAACACTTTGAACTTTTGTCCGAATGGTGTATGGGAGCTAACCCAGTGTGCAGTGTAACTTACAGGCCTCTGGTTGTGGGGCTGTTGTTCATTAACGTCTGGCTTATTATAACAGTTTATTGGAGTATGGGGCAGTATATGGTCACATATCACAATGTACATGGAAGACGAATATCAACAAGTGAGACCGAATATAGTATAAATGCAAGTTACGCAACAGGGAAATAAGATTTGTGAGCTTATTAAATAAGTCTCAGTTAGGTTACAGAAAGTTACAGCTGGATCAAAAATAATCAACACTTTTCACGGAATTCACAATTCAGATCAATCATATTCATTGTGACGATGGGCAATTCATTCTGTAGACAGCTCATTTGAATATGTACTATTGTCAAATATACATTCAAAACAAATATATTCAATATAAACCATGCACTATATCAAAGGTACATATATTAGCATTTCGACTTCAAAGTAACTTTATGGATTAAAGATAATAATGCAAACATTACTTAATTTGATACTGATGCATGAAAACTAATATTATATTTAATAAATGTAGCTATTTCAATGTGAGACCTTTATTCTTTTTCTACATCATTTTACAAACTAGGCATGCCGGATGTGTCGTTTGCAAACCTCTCTCTCTCTCTCTCTCTCTCTCTCTCTCTCTCTCTCTCACACACACACACACACACACACACACACACACACACACATTTCTCTAGCCATTCAATACACCTGGCTCAGCCGTTAACATGCACAGAGGTATAACATATGAGACACGTCCAGGCCTTTTGTGTCCATTTTGTATATACTGCATACCATATATTTGAGTCTGGATATTTATCATATGGCATTTTAACCGTTACTGTTGATTAAGATCCATAATATCATCAACACAAAACTTTACAGACATGGTGATATAAAATATGGTAATTTGGCTCATGGCACATCTTGTAGCAAACTTAGTTATTGATACTTCATGAAAAATCTCTCCACGTGATACCTGTAGAAGACGAAAGGACAAAAATATGCTTAATTATGCTAAGAAAGAATAAAACCTATCATCTCTGACGTTATCATGATACAAACTGACTCATGCAATGTTGACTATTAAATTCACTGTTGGAACTAAATTAAATTTTACTTTATTTTCAACTGTATTAAAAGTTCTTTTATAATAGTTAGATTCTATTACTGCATAATGTTATAAATCAGGAAAACAACTTTTGCATTAAATTTTTTTCTAAATATAAACATTCGAATCACGTTGCGAAATCAAATGGACATCCATCTCTCTGAAATAAAATCATATGAAGTCCTCAGATCACAAATTATTTTTCCTGTTTTTTATGTATAAAGAGTACCTTCTATGCCATCTTTACTGGAAATAAAAGACCTCTATCGCTCTTTTGTATATAGGATACCATTTAAGTTCAATAAGCCCTAACTGTTTTCAGTAGAGGTTCCATGCTAATTTATTTGTATAACTACTGTCAAGAAACTACCGAAAATTAAGCAAGCAAAAAAACGCCTGCATGATGCAGATACAGTGTATATCACTTAAAATGTCCCTGGTTTTGTTACACAACAAGACAATACACTATTCTGCAAACGTTTTTAAACGTTTACAAACGATTCTGTGCATTCTTTCATTTTTATTGAAATCAGCAATTTTGCCACGTAAGTCAGTAAAATCTTATACCATGGACACAAAGCAGTGATTTCGGAATATCTTGAACTAATAACAAAATTCTTGTAAGTACAGGTGGTATCTGTACACAGTCATTATGGGTTTAAACATGTCAACATAAGGATAAGGCAAGGTTAAATCTGGATATAAATAAATCAAGGAGCGGAATGCTAATATGATTAAAGAGCTTTCTTGTTTATATACGCGCTCGAGTTATGTTCTGCATGTTACATAATAGATTAATTCGAGTTTATGCTTATAAAACTCGTGTTAGATTCTATTTGCAAGGATTCCATCTAGCTCACACGGGTTGCATTGAGGTTTGTAAAGGGTTTCAGTCAGAATGACTTGCGATATTAAAACTTTGTTTTTCTTATACTGATAATTAGGACTTTTACGAAATAAATATGATATGCAAATGAGAAACTAAACATATTCAGGGCACAATACACACTTTGATATGTTTACATTTATTACTAATATGTCCAATAATAGAAGAAAACATATCATAAAGAACATCAGAAAAGTTATTTACAAGTTTATTTTAGTCATACAGTGCTCAATGATAACATTACGCTATTGTCATTGATTACAGAATACTTATTAATTCTTAGAAACAACATTTTTGTCTTATAACTGCTCAAGGATCTGCTAATAAAGGTAATAACATTTCGTCTGACATTTACACAAAGAAGACAATGAAATAAAACTTGACGAGAAATTGAAAATTATTTATATGTTTAAATTTTCTTTCCTATTAAATAAGTAAGTGAAAGCTCATAATATCTAAGTGTATTTACCAAAATCATACTTCCTAATCTCTTATAACAAGATTGGAGTATGTAGTCACTCATCATGGACGAAGTTTTCTCTAGGCTTTGCGATGTCCCAGAAATGCAAGGACTAATTATGGAGAGCGCGTTGTAGAGAGAAGTCCATCTGTTTGTCAAAGCAAAGAATTTTCTATATTGTAGAAGACTTGTGAATGATACGTTTCTATAAAAGAATGGCTTAGAGGATTATTTTATTTAGAAATGTCTTTCCAATTCTAATTTTAATTCTTTCATTTTGGATTATTTGAAGCGAATCCCATAATACCAAACGTATAAATGCATCTTTAATACGATGTAAGATAAGATAAAAATGAAGTGCGTGATTACAAACACACCTCAGGACATTGTAATTTAAGTTTTATATTGTTAGTCAAACATTTTTGTTTTAACAACGCAATATGCATTAACAACTCCCAAGTACAAAACATTCATATTTTGAGAATGCTTATGACTTTGAAAATTACAGAGAATATCAATAATATGAAAGACTTTTTACTATTTACAATTCTGAGTTAGAAAACCTCTCGAAATTACATACTTTTAGCCGTCCTATAATGGAATTAGGGAACTTCGTATGTGATAGTAGTATATGGGGATACTATAGGGACAATGGAAAATCCAGTCAAAAAGTGCTTGGGACAATATGGGGACAAGATTTATAGGGACAATGGGAAATCCAGTCAAAAACAGCTTGGGACACTATGGGGACAAAACATCTTGAGACAGTATAGGGACAAGAAAAATTGAACATGGTGGGACTGTATAGGGACAAGGAAAATTGAACATGGTGAGACTGTATAGGGACAAGGGAAATGGAACATGGGAAATATGAATTGTATGGGTATAGGGGACTGTCTAGTGACAAGGGGAAAAATGGTGGCAAAGAAAGCTAATATCTTTTCGAGACCTATGAGTGGCCCTGAAAAGGGCCGTTATGTGTAATGTTAACAGTATTTTGTTAACATAGAGGACATCTCATAGATCTTCTTCTCTTCCTTAAACTTCTCCTCACCTCTGGACCGTATAGTAAGACTCTCTTGAAACAGCCTTGCCTCTCTACATAGATCCTTCTTTTCCAAAGGGTTGTATCCGTCATTCGTATAATTGTCCATGATGATCTAACATACATGGGTATGTCAGTCCGAAACAGCATGGTAGAAACAAGGGTAGAAGATTCTACGTTAGTCCACATCTTGTGATGAGAGACAGGTGAAGCGAATGCCGTGTACTGCGGTTACTTATAGGGGAAGAGCGGATCGAAACGGATTGAGTGTATCCACCAATTCAAACGTGCGTTACAAAAGTCAGTCACAGTAATCCAATCGGACGTCACCTTACCTATATTTGTGTTCAGTCAATCGATGCGACAAAGTTGTTCAATGATGTCTGACACTAAGAAGACGATAAATTGGAGTGAGTCAGGAGTAGAAACAGCAAGTCATGGACCAGCAGTGACTACTAAAATCATGACAAATCTACATCCACAAGAAGTTGATTTTAACTGGGATATTGTGGATTTTTTAACATCACAAGAATTTATTCCGGAACCTTCGTTGCCTTCTGCTTCTTATGTACACGTCGATGATTTTAAGCAAAGACAAAAAGAAGAATTGGAGAGATTTTTACAACAACAGAAAGTAGAAGAACAAGCTTTTCTTATTCACCAGCAGGAAGAAGAAGCAAGAAGGAAACACCAGGAAGAAACAGTAGCAGCAACCGAGAAGAAAGAAGACCAAGGACAGAAAGAGAATAGTGAAAATCAAACGGTCACGACGGTACTTTTAGATATTTTAGCAGAGTTAAGGAGTCTGAAACAAATGTATCAGACTTCTTTATCACGACCGAAGAGAAAAAGACCTTCTCGAGCTAAACAACCCAATCTCTCTGTGACTACGTCTACCATACCACCGTTAGTGATTTCTACCAAATCATTGACAGGAACCACCAGTCCCGAAGTAGGCCTTGGCCGTGGCAAAGGCTTAAGACAGCTCAAGATGGTTACGTCCCGTTTCTGAGTTTGTTTTGTTTTAAACACACAAAACACCAACTGTCCTTTTCAGGGCCACTCCAATTATTTCGAAAAGAAATACTATTTCAATTGCCTAATTCAATGAAAACTCAAAAGTCCTTTTTTTAATTTTTTTTTAAACCCATGATGTACGTGTGAGTGAATAAATATGTGAGTGTAGGTTCGTATTCTATAAAATCAAAACCAAGAGACACTTACGTTGTTTCTCTCTGGTATATTCTGGTACAAAAGTTACAATTCAATATCACAACATAACATAACCAATTACCACTTTAAAAAGTTCATAGGTTTCTTCTTTTTCACTCTTTCTGTTTTTTCCTTTTCTTTACTGTCACAGGCTTTTCTTTTTCTTCTTCCTCTTCACTTTCGTTTCGTCTTCTTTTCTTGTCTTTGTGAACATGTCGGGGTTCTTCCTTGGGGGAGGGTACCTCTTCCTCCTCCTCCTCCTCCTGTTCAGAATTCCTCTTCCCCTCCTCCTCCTGCTCCTGTTTTTTCTTAGGGCAGTTTGGAGACCAATGTCCTTTCTCTTTACAATAATAACAGGTATCTTGACTTTTGTCTCTATTGGTACCTTTTTTGTTATTGTCACGACCTAGACATTATTGAGCCCAATGTCCTTTCTTCTTACAGATATAGCAAGTATCTTGACTTTTATCTCGAAAGGAGGGAGAGTAGTCCGTAGGCTTGTCTGAAGAAAACTTTCGTATGACCCCACGTAAAGCTCTGATGAGAAGTTCAACTTGTGTAGGTTCTTCCATCATTCTGGTCAATGTGAGAGTGAAATGAATACTGAAAGGTTAGACACTAACCATTTTTATATGCACGGATCGGACATGAATATATAGGGGTTATGGTCTTTAAAAGGTAGTCATTTGACTTTTTGCAGACAAGATGAAAAGACCGCATCATGTTGTGGAGAAAGGAGAAAACAGTAAGAGACAGAAACGTAATGTATCGCCTAGCACAGTAGCTGAAATCTTGACTTAAATTCATGCCAGTGATTTTGAAGATGACATGAGTGAGCCCGAATCCACACCTAAGCAATCGACATCCAAGCAAAGTGCACCACCCTTAGTAAACCCTGAAAATTACTATCACATTCGAGAGACGGAAAAGCGTTCCTCTCGAAAATTTAGAACAACAGCTTACACGTATGCCGTAAAGTTTAAAGATTTCAAGTCCAATGTACCTTTGGAGAATACAGAAGGGTTCATTACCGAGGTGTGGGATTCTGTGTTAACTGCAGTGAAACAGCAATGTCAAGCCAAAGAAGACGATCGCTCGAGACTTTCTATTCATCACGATAATTTAAAGTCTCCCGTTTCGATCGAGTTTACTAACCCATCACAATTAACACCTTCTAAAGTCATTGACAAAATTCAACATGTGCAACAATCCAACGACAAGTTTCACATCACCGACGGGAAAGCCACACTGTTCATGACCCACGTGTCTCTTCCCCAGGGGACAGGACGCAAAAAGTGTTATTGGTGGACAGTCTTTGCAGCATGAAGCGAAGCCTCGTCCGAATTAATAATTCTCAAGACCAGATGTGTTTAGTCCGTGCCATCGTCGTGGGACAAACGTATGCCAACAAGAACGAGACGATAGAATGGAAAAGAGCCTGGACAACTATTAGAAAATCGGGTCGAGCCAAACAAAGAAGTGAAGCAGAACTCCTGTTACAGCAAGCAGGGATATCCAAAGACACCCCTTGCGGTATTCGAGAAATGCGGAAATTGCAAGACGTCTTGGCTCCACGTTACACTTTGAAAGTACACCCTCAAGAAGTGCGTGGTCCTCTTTTGTTTCGAGGTCACGATTTCAAAGACGGAAAATACATTCACGTCTATTATCACGATGGTCATTATGATACCATTACCAGTATCACTGCATTCCTGGGATACGGTTACTGCTGTGAAAAATGTGACTATGGTTATAACAATCGAGAACAACACAAGCATTGTGGATCAAAATGTGAGGGATGTTTGGCCTCTCAACCTTGTCTGGACAAAGGCCAAGTACGAGTGCATTGCCCTGTTTGTCAGCGCACTTTTGTCAGTCTTACCTGTTACCAGCAACATTTGAAGATGCAAGGTTCACAGCAGAAAAGTACTTGTCAGCTTTTGAGATTGTGCCCTACTTGTAGACAAGGCATACGTACCAATAGTGCCAAATTTCACGTTTGTCGAGGGAAAAAACGGTGTCACATTTGTCACCAAATCGTGGACTTGGTGCACGATTTCTTCATTCAAAAATATCAACCCCAACCAGAAGATACCCAGAAAAAGGAAATTTTATCCTTTTTGATTTCGAATGCATGCAAGAGACCGGTATTCACATTCCCAATTTCTGCGTGGCTCATCGAGCTTGCGAGCAGTGTATCCAAGAACCCACCTTTAGTCATTGCCCTCACTGTAGCATGATTTCTGGAGGACGTGAAAAAATATTTCGAGGGTCAAACACCTTGGTCAATTTTGCCCAATGGATCTTAAACCCTATCGACGAGACGTGGATTCCAGAACACAGCGAACGTTACGGAGATTGTCATCGCCATGCCACGGTCATGGCTCACAATTTCTCGGGATACGGAGCAAAGTACCGAACGGCCTCAAGTGACTTTGAACGGAGCCAAAATCATTTACATGCAAGTAGGACAAGTGCAGTTTAAAGATTCGATGAGTTACTTGGCCATGCCATTGAGTCGCATGCCTAAAACGTTTGGAATGACAGAAATGGCCAAAGGTTATTTTCCACACTTTTTCAATACCGAAGCCAATCAACATGCCGTTCTAACTCATTTGCCTGAGGCTGACGACTACGACCCCGACAACATGCGCACCGAACAATGAGAAGCTTTCCATGCTTGGTACCAGACTCACGCCTCGGACCCCTTTGACTTTCAAGAAGAAATGTTAAAGTACTGTCTATCTGACGTGGACATTTTACGACGTTGCTGTGGAAAATTTCGAGAATTGTTCATGGAGTACGGAGGGATCGTAATGCCAGTGTCATTTACATTACACAAAATTTATTTCAACAAAGTAAAGCCCATCGTATCATTAGTCTCAATGCTCATTACGTGGTCTTGTTTAAAAGTCCTCGAGATAAATCACAAGTGCAAGTCTTAGCCAAACAATTAGGAACACCTTGGCTGACTCATGCGTACGATGATGTCACTCAAACGCCACACGCCTATTTACTCGCGGATTTAAAACCCACCACCCCTGATTATTTGCGATTTCGTACCGATTTGTTTCACGACTGGTGCCAAGACGGAGGGCCTGTCGTGTACACGTCCTCGTTGTCGTCATAACACTATGAACCACTAAAACAATCTATAAAAACCTTGGTTCCTTCAGTCTCATCTTCCCATCAAATTGATCCGTGCCTTGTACGGTATCAGTCGCGAAAAAAATCCACAAATACGTGCTCACGTCTTAGAAGCCAGTCTCAAAGAAGTCTTACGATGGTTTACGGTGACAGCACGTCAAATACTGCAAGGCATCATTCACATTCCACATCAAACCAAACGCTTTTTTGACAGAAACAAAGTAGCCTTGACGCAACTGGCCGATCCTCGCATCGACACTCAAATCAAAAAGCAAATCATATTGAAACCTGGAGGTAGTGGTTCTCTAGGAGGTGTCATCATTCGTTCCCTTTTAAAATTGGATCCCAATGCTCCCAAAGTTCACCCCAAGAAAAAAAAAGCCAAACAAGCCCCTAAGAAAAAGAACAATGGTGCCAAGACCAAAACACATAAAAAGAAAAGTACACAGAAAAAAGCGGTCACCCGCAAAAAAGGCACTTCGGCCAGGACGCAGCCTTATCTTCGTCAACCACGACCTGTAAGAGAAGATCTACAAGGACGTTTGGCAGGGACCGTGTTTCCAGTAGCCTCAGGGGCTTCCACTTATCCGTTGCGGGTGATGCCAGCCAAATCCAATTTGACATACGTTTTTCCTAATTTAATGAAACATTGGAAATCTGCGTCTCCCAAAACGTCTCCTTCACCGGTGACACCTTCGTCCACATTAGCGGCAGTAGCTGCTGTTCACAAAGTACCTGCCCCCAAAGTCAAAGTCCAAGAAAGATCTGGTATGTTAAAGAGTTTACTAGATTTGTCCAAACAAGAACTGTCCCGATTGAGTCCGTTGCGAACGGCATAATACCAGGCTTGATACAAGGGATGACCCAAGGGTTTCCCCAAGGAATGGGTAGAAGATAAAAGGACACTATGGAGCACCACAATCTCAGACATAACCTTTGAAAGCCCATGGAAGGACGAAAACTGACTTTGGTTCCTTACAAACGATGGATGGAATACCATCACTGGCATGTACAACGAACCCCCCATTTACCACCCAATCCTAATTTGGCTGAGATGTCCCAATTACAACACGAATTGCAATCCTTGATACATAGCCATGATTTATCCGAAACCGAAAAATCGCAAAAGTACGGTCAACTCTTGAAACGACTGCAACTCTTTCATCAGAAAGCTGTGGAACAAACAGCTCGACCCACTTTGTCCGATTTTAAGGTTCTAATGAATAGCCCGTCACCCTCACCATCTACAGTGGTTAAAACAGACGTCACCCCACCATTACCCAAGAAAGAAGAACCTCATGATCTCTTTCAAACACCCACTACCACTCCCATTCCGAGAAAGATTGCCGCTTCCTTGTTAACCACTTCCCCCACTCCCCAACGAGAAGAACTCAAAACTTGGGTTAAAAAGATGATGGCTACTCCTCCTTCGACAGATGTGAAAAAGAAAAAAAGGAAACCAGAAGTGAGTAAAGAAAAGAAGACCAAAGCTATCTCATTACCACCTCTACCATTACCACCAGTAGCCTCGACGTCAACTCCTGTGCCACATCGGACACGTAACACCGTTTCCAAACAACCCCCATTTCGTCCCACCCAAAGCAATATCCTTGAAGAGTGGGTACCTTATTAACAAAACCATGGAGAAGGTATTAGCCAGCATTTACTACGATCCATCTCACCCTGCAGGTTACGGAGGCACTCAGAAATTGTATCGTGCTGCAAAAACTCGCCTGAAAAAGCTCCGTTTACCAGCAGTACAACGATGGTTATATGAACAAGAGACGTACACTTTACACAAACCCATTCGACGAAAATTTCGCAGAAGTCGCACTCAAGTGGAAGGCATCGATCATCAATAGCAAGCCGATTTAGCCGATGTCTCTCATTTAGCCACCTACAATCGCGGCTACAAATATTTGTTTTGTGTCATCGACGTCTTTTCTAACTTTGCCTGGGTCGTACCATTGACATCCAAATCGAGCGAAGAGTTAGTACGAGCTTTGCAACTACTGGTGTTGAAACAAAGTGGTCGTCACCCTCTTCGATGGCAAACCGACAAAGGCACAGAATTTCTGAACCAAGCTTTCCAACGAGAATTAAAGAAACGTGACATTCATTTTTTAACCACCGAAAATCCTGAAACCAAAGCCAGTATCGTGGAACGTTTTCAACGTACCTTGAAAGAACGCATGTGGAAATATTTTACGCATCAACACACTCTCAAGTACATCGATGTCTTACAGCACTTAGTTCAAGCCTACAATCAATCTTACCATAGAAGTATTGGACGTGCCCCACAAGATGTGGCACCTGACAACGAAGTGACTGTTTTTGAGCGTTTGTTTGGTACGTCACGGACGATGGCTGTCCCCAAGAAAGGTGGAGAAGTGTTAACCCCAGGAGATTGGGTACGCATTGGTAAAACCAAACGCACTTTCGACAAAGGTTACTTACCCAACTGGACCACCGAATTGTTTCGTGTAACTGGACGAGTGCGCGATCGTCATCCTACCGTCTATAAATTGGAAGACATGAACGGAGAAGTATTAAAAGGAACGTTTTACTTGCCTAAGTTACAACGTGTCACCAAAAAAGAAGACAACGTGTACGACATTGAAAGCTTTCTCGAACGAAGAACCCGTAAAGTAGGAAAACGTCGTGTCAAAGAAGTCAAAGTACGTTGGAAATTAAATCCTCCTAGTTTTGAGAGAGGAGTAGTGTGATTATAAACACTAACTCTTTACTGTGTGTGTGTGTGTTTGTGTGGTTAGTAAATCGTGTGATTTTGGATAGTAAATAATAGGGTTTGTTTTGGCTGCTTCCCGTGTGTGTGGTTAGTATATGGTTTTATTTTGGATAGTAAATACTATGGTTTTTTTTTGGCTTCTTCCCGTGTGTATGTGGTTAGTATATAGTGTGATTTTGGATAGTAAATAATATGGTTTGTTTTGGCTGCTTCCCGTGTGTGTATGTGTGTGTGTGTGTGTGTGTGTGTGTGTGTGTGTGTGTGTGTGGTTAGTATATGGTGTGATTTTGGATAGTAAATAATATGATTTTTTTTTTGGTTACTTCCCGTGTGTGTGGTTAGTATATGGTGTGATTTTGGATAGTAAATGATATGGTTTGTGAATAGTATATAATATGAAAAGTGAATGTATGGGGTGTTTTTGGGATCATTGATGCAGAATATGAAGTGGAAAGATTTGAGGAAGAATTTCAGTGTGACCTGGGCTTTGTAAAACATTTGAAAATAGCGAGAGATCTATTAGAAGGCATGATAGAGGAGGAAGTCAAGAAATTAAGAAGACTTATTAAAACAAAATATATAAGGAACTTGAAGGAGGCACTTGATAATGTCATCAAAGTGAGATGCTTTCTAGAAGAAACATTAAATTTGATAGAGTGGGAATATGTGAAGTGGGGACTATACCGGCTAAAGAAAGCAGAAGCAATGATAAGAAAGGTGATGGAAGAACAGGTGATCCAGATTAAAGATAACTGGGCTAAGGAGAGAAAGGAGAAAAAGTACAAAAAGAAGAAAGAGGACTTTGATCAACTCAATCAGAGATGGATCAGAGTTCAGGAAAAGTTTAGAGCTATGGGACATGATAACTGGATTACCGAGGACGAAAAGAAGAAGAAGAAGAAGAAGAAGAAGAAGAAGAAGAAGAAGAAGAAGAAGAAGAAGAAGAAGAAAACGGGAATCATTGGAAAAATAAAAAGGTGGTGGAACAGCAGAAAAAAAAAGAAGAAGTATCCAAAGGCCCTTTTCAGGGCCACTCATAGGTCTCGAAAAGATATTAGCTTTCTTTGCCACCATTTTTCCCCTTGTCACGAGACAGTCCCCTATACCCATACAAATCATATTTCCCATGTTCCATTTCCCTTGTCCCTATACAGTCCCACCATATTCAATTTCCCTTGTCCCTATACAGTCCCACCATGTTCAATTTTCCTTGTCCCTATACTGTCCCAAGATGTTTTGTCCCCATAGTGTCCCAAGCTATTTTTGACTGGATTTCCCATTGTCCCTATAAATATTGTCCCCATATTGTCCCAAGCACTTTTTGA
Source organism: Unio pictorum (assembly GCA_030141615.1). NCBI lineage: Eukaryota > Metazoa > Mollusca > Bivalvia > Unionida > Unionidae > Unio > Unio pictorum. The sequence continues at coordinate 11,639,682 of JARLTB010000058.1, read as the reverse complement.
CTGGATTTTCCATTGACCCTATAGTATCCCCATATACTACTTGTGATAACTAAAAAGCATGACGTCGAGACATGCAAATTGAATTAGTTAAAAAAAATTGTGACAGGTACAATTATACTAGTATCCATTGAACGCAATATCAAGAAATATGATGGAAAACCCATAAACATATTGTAAGAAAAAAAAATGTCATCGTTTGCAAAAGAAGCAATTTACTGCAGGCATACTAATTTGTATCTCTGGTTACGCCAGCTGTCATTGATAATGTGCGCTTTAGATAACAATTATGTAAAGGACAACTGCTCTGTATTCACCTTTTAGATGAACTTCGTCATTATGACACCATCGACAACTGTGGCTACCAAACACTATTACTGGGGCATTAATAAACTCCACATTTTTCACTATCGACTGTAGACAAATGTTAATTCACTTAATCAGCACTTATCGTAAGATTGTAGACACATGTTAATTCACTTAATCAGCACTTATCGTAAGATTGTAGACACATGTTAATTCACTTAATCAGCACTTATCGTAAGATTGTCGACACATGTTAATTCACTTAATCAGCACTTATCGTAAGATTGTTGACACATGTAAATTCACTTAATCAGCACTTATTGTAAGATTGTAGACACATGTTAATTCACTTAATCAGCACTTATTGTAACTGTAGGCAAATATTAATTTACTTAATCAGCACTTATCGTAAAAATGTGGCTATTTCAAACTTACATAGATGTTGTCTTGTACAGAACACTCAATACTATTCCTTCTCTACCGAGTTCAGTAAATACGGCCTTGATAAACCGTTATACCTATATAGCACTTAATTCTTAGTATGTCACTGTGCCCTGATCGCATGAAGTTGCTATTCGTGTTTGTCTGACAGAATAACAAACAGATATCCAATTATTCGTTCCACGAAAAAGTATTATTTTCAAGATAGGTCGTATGAAAACTCGCTTTTAATTTCCATCATATTCTTTTCGTTCTTTTTAATTCACTCGTTACATTTAATCTTTGTGTTTTTGATCTGTACTTTTCTTGCAAATGTTTGAATTAAAGAACATGGATTTCGTCATTATTTATCTTTGAACAATTGAACTATAATGTAAATCATACCAACACATGCGACAAATTATCTATACAGTATAGTGAAAAGAGAAAATATACAGTAGCAGTTTCCTTCCTTCCCTACTATTACTTGCTCATTTTGCACAATTAAAAACTAAAGATCTGTTTAAAGTAAACAATTTAGCTAGCATTAATGAATACATTAATCAATAAAAAAAAAGTACAAAAATGTAACCGGAAGTAATAAGTAAAAAGGTTTTACATATGCTGGAATCTGTCATTTAATGACGTCTCTAGGAAAATATTAAACGATTGTAACCTGTCAAATAATCGGAACTTATTTACTTTTGTTAACCTTATGTCACTGGTTTAATCATTACAAGGGCGTTTCCTAGGAATGAAAACAACATGAGATAATATTTTGCACATTTGCTGTGTCATCAAGACAATTAGAGAAATACTTGCATGGAATATTAAATAATGCTCAAATAAACAATTATTTTATTGTGGACAAATATATGTATCTAAATTCCTTGAGGTTTTAATACATTGTAATTATTTAATGTCAATATGATAGCCAGAGGCACAATTTATCCCTGTATTCAGAGAAATGTGACATATCAAAGAAAAGAAAAATATTTGTGTATTACCCGAAGGCTTTTAAAATAAATATTTAAGAAAACAATACATTCTATGTAATAAATCAGACCTTTATTCAGGGGAAATAAAAATCATTCATGAACTTAGAAATTAGAAAAAATGTCGAAAGAGGCCTCATTAGAATAATATTTATCATCATTTTTTTCGGTGCTATTTATTGAAGTACAAATGGTATATAAAGATGCTTGACGCTGTTCTATGTACCAGGACAACTTTAGGGAAACTATTTATTGTAAATTTAAAATATAGGAGTTGCAACGGCATAGATATGGCCTTCAGCATGTTTCCTGGTATATTTTCCCTAATGTTATTTCTTCATGTGCAGCAAGCCACAACTGCAACTAGAATACATGAAAGTGAAGGTAAACTTTTCTTTATTCAGTTTTTAATAGCTTAAACAAGTCAAATCTACAACTAAACATACATACAGACAGAAAGAAAGACATATACAATAATCAATCTAGATATATAGGTACAGTTCGACAAACAACATTTTTGTAATTTGGAGATTCACATACAACATCTTTAAGCATTTCTATCAAAACTAACACATTCGTCATATTATTTGAAGTAAACCGAACTTAACAAAAAAATAAAAAATAAAAAAAATAAATAAAAAATAAAATAAAACCTACAATATATATTGTAAGCAATGGAACAATGTTATCTCATGCTCATTGACTAATTTTAGATTCAACGAAATATTGTATACAACGAAATATTGTATATAAATTAAATTTCAGTACTCAAAATCAGCTGCCTTCTCATGCATGAAAATACTAAATATGTATGTAATCTATTTTTTTTTCTTTCTTCAGGATATGGACGATATCAGAAAGGCAGCAATTCTTCGCCAGCAATACCATCACAGCCTAGATTGGATATTCTGTGTCCCTTATGTTATCAACTTGGGGATTTTCATTGTATTCGAAAATTTTGTCAACGAGGTAAATCCATTACTTATCTAGCTTTGCTTGTCGTGTATTTAATTATCATACGTACGCCATACTAGTGCACTCAAACATGAACTTCCAAATGTGAAAGCTAAAACAGTGCTTTGCACATAACTACTCTTTCAATTTCATAACACAGTTCAAGTCGGTTCTGTCTCGGCAGTACTGAATTTGGTTCACTCCATCCACCTCACCCAGCCATAGCATAGAGGTTTAATTACAGTTTATATTTGCATATATAAAGGCAGAGGAATATGACTGATATAACAGAATACTCTGAATTTGTATTTAAACTCATTTACATATTTCTTTTAAAGAAAAGCAATGTTTCCGGAACATTATTTGACACACTGCAGACATTAACGCATTTAATTTATATTCAACGCCCACCACGAGGGATACTTCCTAGAAATGTGTGGGAAAGAAATAAATGTACAACAATGAGTTATGCTATTGTTCATGAACGAGAATAATAATTAATCGACAGCAAACCAGTTGCATTATCCATCCAAGTCGTATTATAGCCCCGAATCTTCCACCTTTTAAGAAATGAACTACGTAAATGCTAACAAAGAAGTTGTAATACGCCTCTGGTATTCTCAAAGAACATGACTTCACAAGCTATCAAGAATACATTGTAAAAAATGAACATCTTTTTCTCATGGTCATGTATTTAGATTAAAAGAAATAATGTGAATAAATTCAATTTTAGTACGCAGAACCAGTCGCAATATCATTCAAGAAAATACTGAAAAAGTATGTAACATTTTTTTTTTTACAGGCTTTAGACGATATTTCTATGAGAGTTATAATACTTCGCCTGCAATACCATTAAATCCTTCACGGGGCATTCTGTGCAGCTATTGTTGGCATATTGGGGATTTGCACTGTATTCGAAAATTTTGTCAAAGAGGTAAATCCATTACTTATCTAGCTTTTCTTGTCACGTATTAAACGATTATACCTATGTCATATCAATGCACTCAAACATAAACTTCCTAATGGCTGGTTGATAGAATATACATACCTCATTTCTATCAACTCAGGTACTTTCTAATGGCTGGCTAATATAATATACTTACCTCATTCCTATCAACTAAATTAGGTACTTAATAATGTGCTGATTAATAGAATATACTTCCGTCATACTTATGCACTTAAACATGAATTTGATTTCCAAATGTGATAAATATATATAACAGAATATGCTTAGTTCATTCCTATCAACTCAATTAGGTACTTACTAATGGCTGGCTAAAAGAATATGCTTACGTCATTCCTATCAACTCAATTAGGTACTTACTAATGGCTGGCTAATAGAATATGCTTACGTCATTCCTATCAACTCAACTTCACAATGTGATGGATAAGAGAATATACTTAATATACTTACGCCATACGCATGCGCACAACATGATCCTCCTAATGTGATAGATAATACAGTGTTTTGCAGGTAACTACTCTTCCAGTTTCGGAAAACATTTCAAGTCGGTTCTGACCCAGAAGTACTAAATTTTGTCTACCAAACCCCAACCATAGCATATAGGTTTAATGTATAGTTTAAATTCATTCGCATATAGAACTGCAGAGGATTAAATAGTTAACGTGTTTCTTTTAAAGAAAAGGAATGTTTCCGGGAACTGATTTGATACCAGAGGCACCGCAGCCCCAGCTAGCTACGCCTCTGTTTGATACCATGCAGACATTAACCCACTAAATTTACATTGAACACCCACCAGAAGGGATAAAATAATGAGAACATGAGGTAAACAATTAAATGTAAGAAACTAAGTTTCAGTATTGTTAATCAACGAGGATAAATAATTAATCGACAGCAAAAGAGTTGCATAACCATTATTATTGCCCCGATTCTTACACTGTTTTAAGGAATCCACTAAGTAAATGATATTAACGAAGTTTTAATACCAAACTGTTTGGTATTCTCATGACTACGCAAGCTATCTGGAATTAGGCCATGCGTTCGGGACCGGTCATCTAATTGACTGGAGGATAGGGTCGGTAAGTTTTAAAGACTTTTTGGTAGATTTGCGGTTAGGTGTTGAGCCGGATCCGTATATAAATCGGAGCAAATATAATATGTTCAAGCTATTTTTGAGCCTTAAACCATTTAAAATCCCCCAACATTACAAATATGTATTTTGTGTCACATATATCTAAATTGTCCAAAGTGTTCTTTGTAAATGTTAAACTATTCCACTGCATAATAGAAGCAAGATTGAAAATCCTACTGGAGTATACACAAATCATTTTATATTGTTCTGCATTTGGAACTGACCAGTATTAATGATATTTATGCCATCCTACATATGAACTGGACATGCATAAAGATAGTACTATGGATGTGTTCAAGGCAAACATATTATGGGCAGAAAAGTTAAATTTATCAGTTCTCCTCAATCAATTTTAATTATACATTCAAATAGACAGTGTGCCTTTTGTACACAGCATCAGAGTGAGTGCCGGCTTTCATTATTATATCTTTTAATAAACACGATCTTTTTTAATGATCCATTCCATTAATCCATCAAATGGCCTTACTGACCATGGAACAAAGTAATGTGGCTGAGAAATGGTGTCCAATTAGGCTATTGAAGGAAACATATATAACCACATGTCTAGATGTACACTTTGCTACTAAAATTATATAATTCAGATGAAATAGTTACCGAAGGAAGCAGCAAGGATGGTTGAAGTACACAAGTCAATAGCAATGAATTCCAAACTTTTGTTTGTTTGCTGAAACAAGCGAATTTTCAGAACACTTGTAAAGAATGATTTGTTTGCATTAGTAGATTAACAAAACAATCGTATTTCGGACTGGGGCATCTCATTTTTATTCCCTTTAAAACTGAGACAAATAACGAGAAACTACCTACCTCTTACAATATATTCGTCTCTGTATACATGTATGGGGCTCTGCATGCTTGTTGCAAAAACAAGACTACGTCATTGGCTGACGTGTGGATAGAAACATACATGTATTTCAATAGATCGCGTGATGATAATTTTCCTAGGATTGGAACGGGACATTACTGTGTAAAATGTAATGATTACAAGAATCAATTTACCGCGTGAAATATAAATACTGTAGTATTCTGGTATTATTCCCGTTCCAGTAAAATTTAGTATTTCGTTTTATTGATTTGTTAGTATTAGAAAAAATATAGACCGTGCACATACTATTATAAGTTACAGGTAAGATTCTATTTTTATGTTTTGTAAACCTTACTCTCTACATTCAATTTTCTATCATTTGATAAAATCTTTTGAAGATATAACAGAATTGACATGGATTTTGTCATGGGATCAAGCCAAAAATATCTTTAATGAACAAACCGATACTATTGCAATTTTTAATCCATCGAATCCTTATAAGATAGAAACAAATTACAATTTTAAAAATATGGTCATTGTTGTTATATATATATATATATATATATATATATATATATATATATATATATATATATATATATATATATATATATATATATATATATATATATATATATATATATATATATATATTTGTCTCATATCTATCTACTTAGAGTGTTAAACTGCATTTATTTCCCGAAGGTATCTTGACCCTTTTAGTCCAGTTGATATTTTATTGGTTGACATACCCTTTTTATTTGTGCTTACTGTTCACTACTGGATGATTACATTTGTGTGGGCTAGCAATTTATAACTTCAGAAAAAGCAGACAATCACTGCATTTAAAATTAAATTAAAATAAATAATAATGTAATGAAACTAAACATAATGACAATATAATAAAATAAATGTAAGATTAATGTTAAAATACACATTGTAGGTATTACAATTATATAAAATATATAAAAAATACTTTTCGGAATCTCATGCTTCCTAGTCATTTGGCATCGTTGTTGAATAAAGAATGAAATGTATGCAAATAAATAAATGTTTATATGTTGTTATTACATATACGCTAAAAATGTTAATGACGACAGAAGTATGTAATACAATTGATGTATCTCCTGCCCTAATACTATAGAAATTGTATAATCGAAGTGGTGGAAAATGACGTTTACATTAAGATTATTATTTAATTTATTTGACAAAGTAATGACCTTAATACCTTTGCCATACAACATCCCACTAAATGTGATATTGCGTATTTTAGCCTTCTGAAATCATGGCTCTAACTGATTGATTATCAGGCTAATACATTCAAACGTAGGTTACGCCGATAGTCCAGTGAAGTAAAAAAGTGTTGGTTTTGTCTTGTTCTCATGCTATGATATAATGATTAGTCCAATTAATTTCCGTAAACCAGAATTTAGTGGTGTTATTTTTTTCTTCTATACCTTGTTACATTTTCGTTTCGTTAACTAATGAAATAAAAGGATTCGTTTTTTTAAAAAAAAATCTAGAGCAAGAATAATTTTGAAAGGTACTGAGAGCAGCAAATTCTTAACTTCTTGTTCTCTTCCCTGTCACCATAGAGACAATTAAATTATCGATACCTTACTGAACTGACAAGAAGGAGTAGATCTCTATGATTTTTTTTTTTTTTTACCTAAATGATACTGGAAGAACGACATACACTCATATATACAAACACCTGTTAATACCAATGTACACACAACTACTTCCACTCGACACAGACTCCACACACCAGACCCTAGGGTATGGAGCTCCACAGACTCCACACACCAGACCCTAGGGTATGGAGCTCCAGATGACGCTCTGTTTCTCTTTATAATATTATATCATGTCATATGGTTTGCAAGATCAATTTTCACATTGAGAGAACATATACTGTTATCGAACTAAGCTAACCGTACAATTGGCACAATTTGCCAGAAAAGACGATATTTGTCATAATTAATATTTATCTACTGATATATTTGTTGACGGTCTCTATTTGACAGTGGTTTTCTGTTTTCTTTTTGTCGTTTTAGTTGATGTACAGTTTGAATTTACAGATGATGATTAGTGTTGCCATCATTACAACAATTGCAACAGCTAATAACATAACTACTATAACACATACTGATACGAGAATGGTCTCTTACTACAACAAACATTGTATCAGTTAATGTACCATATGAAACTGTAAATAACAATACACTACCAGCACAAAATCTCATCATGATTAACATTACGTTGTACCAACAAATAAAGATTGACCAGAATAGACTGTAACACCGGAAAACTACTAATCGTTAAATATTCTTACAGGTTTCGGGTTTGGTGGATATGGTCAGTACTCTGGTGGATATGGTGGATATGGTGGGTACTCTGGTGGATATGGTGGCTACTCTGGATTCTATCCCTTCACTCGTAAAGGCCGATGCTATTATTGTTAGATTTCTAGCGATGTGGAATAGTTTGCCACATTTTTGGTATCTGCTAGGACAAATACTATTGTTTAATGGACAGGTTGATTCTCGAGGAGACAGATCTGATCACAAGGACAATATTGACTTTGGCCACGAAATGGAGCACATTTTCTTTTTTAAAAAAGGACTAAAACAGTTGAAGATATATTTCGATGTTGGCGATAGGTGCGGTGTTAGTTACTGATTTCAATATTTCTATTTTGTACAAAAATATATAAGTAATTTTTATACAATTAAAATGAATGTTAACGCCGTTTAAACCATTCTTTGGATGCTTTTCAGTCCGTTCAATAATTTATTTCACGTTAGATTCCATGGGAAAATATTTATAAAAGCAAATGATATTTAACTTTTACTAATTACGGTATGCAGCAATTTTATAACGTATGAGATTCCCTATAGATTTGTGCTTATCATGCACAAAGTTTTGATATTAAATAAATATTCATATAATTTGAGTAAATACTACCATCTGGTCAATTGAATAATGCTTTTCGGTGAATGCTGCTTGAAAAATGTATAGCTTTCCTTGCCTTATATTCGTTTGCCTACTTCATTTATGATGTTATTAAATATGCAAAAAGAGACTATTAACACACACACACACACACACACACACACACACACACACACACACACACACACACACACACACATACATACATACATACATACATACATACATACATACATACATACATACATACATACATACATACATAAGGATAGTTTTCATTTTCTTGTTTACAGGTCCTATAATATATACCCACTCGGCAAATTAATTCCTATTAGAACAGCTTTATCTAACTTTTGTAAACAGTATAATCATCGAGCACTATGTACGTATCTACCTTCTTGACATAATGTTTCATTGTAAACTATCTTCAAGAGTACTACACTATTGCTTGTGATGCATAACTGTTAATTATGAATTTCTTGAAATAAAGATATATATTATCTCATCCGAATTCAAAGTCTTTTAGCAATGTATAGTATGCATATCGCCCTTGCCACAGTACTGAAACTACTCTTCTGAAAGTAGTAAATGACATTATCCCTGCTTTGGATAGCGGAAAGAGTACAGTCCTCACCCTCCTTGATTTGTCTGCAGCATTTGACACGATAGACCATGATATATTACTTCACTTCTGCAGCATTCACAATACATAATGTGGTTAAGTGCTATTTAGTCAACAGGACACAACTTTTATCTGCAAATGGAATACATTCCAGACCAGTTGATCTATGTTGTGGTGTTCCACAGAGGCCTGTTCTTGGACCTGTTCTTTTCATTCTATACATTCAGCCGCGCTCAAGTGTCATAGATCATCTCCCAGTGTCTCACCAATTGTACGCTGATGACACCAAAATATACAAGACTAGCCACCCAACTGAAGTTGATGCTACCATTCAAGGAATAGAGAGGTGCATTTCTGATGTGAAATCATGGATGACATGTACCAAGCTGCAGATGAATGATGATAAAACTGAAACTATTCTGATCACAATAAAAATACTTTCTCATGCACATCCTATACCTCAAAAAATAAATATCAGCAATACCAATATTAAATTCACACAGTCAGTAGGAAATCGAGGTGTTACCCTGGACAGTTCTTTTACATTGCGCCAACATGCCATGCACATATGTAAGGCTGCACATTTTGAGGTGAGAGGCATCAGCTCCATTTGCAAATATCTTTCAGTTGATGCCACTAATACACTGTGTGTTCATTAGTACTTTCAAGACTGGATTTGTATAACTCAATTCTTTCTGGTTTGTCTCAATACCTACTCCAGAAACCTCAAAACCTTCAAAACAACTTCTCGGATCATCATTAGAGTACCAAGATCAGATCACACTTCTCCGCTGATCTGTACCCTACAGAATCAAACACAAAATTCGTTATATTGCTACGTTTCACTGATGGACTCCAGTCCAACATACCTATCTGACCTCACCCATGTGTTTTACCAGCAAGATACTTACGCTCCTTTTCTGACAATCGTATACTCATTCCCACTATGAAAACGAAGTCATATGGACAACATTATTTTGCATACCAGGGCCCAGCAACGTGGAAAGAATTGCCCATTGAAATTAGACACAAAGACACCGTGACCCCTTTCAAGATTGCTCTTAAAACTCACATTTTCAACTGCAATAACGAACTTAAAATCCTATGTTTTTCTAGGTTTATAATGTCATGGTGTTTCTTTGATTTTTTTGTAGTCAAATGATTATAGATATTGCAAAGCGCTTAGAGTTTCTAAAGATTATGTTATGCGCCATACCAAGTCCTCATTATTATTATTATTATTATTATTATTATTATTATTATTATTATTATTAGCATTAGCATTATTATTAGCATTAGCATTATTATTAATATCATTATTATCAACATAACCTAAGTTGACCTTCTTGCAAAACGTGCTTCTTACAGAATGTCCTCAATTCGGCATATGTCATTGTTTCTATTCCTGCTAATCCTTTTTCGTATCCGACTATTTGATAGTGGTGATCTTCATTCTTATTATTAAGGAATAATAGCAACAGTATCACCACCACCACCACCATCATCATCATCATCACCAACAACAACATCAACAACACCATAAACAACAACAAGTACGAGTAGTACAATGATATCTTTCTGCAAAGAATGTTTAAGGACTTACTGATATTTTTGCTATCAGAATTACTGCTGAATATTTCGACGAAGTCATTTAATTTGACGTTTTTACCTGATGGCAAACGCTTTACCATGGAGATAACTAGGAATCATTAATAATTTATTTAGTTGTTTGTCTGAGAATATTGAGGCCAAGGGGAATGATAGGAAACTGAACAGTACTATTGTAAAACCTTTGAACGAAGTTATATAATGATAAACTATTTATAAACGCTAACAATCGATATTTAATAACTCTTGCAATGTGTTACACGCATGTCTCTGCCTCCTCCTGGCAATGACAACATCGTGTCACATGTTAGAGTCCAGTTTTAAGCACATTGCATACTAATTATTGACTAGGTGATAAGCGAACTTTCAAAGTTTGGGAAAACGGGAATTTACAGTTTATATAGATTGGTACCGTCATGCGCAGAAATCACAATCCTGGTATTTCGTTTAAGAAAAGCTCCGGAAGAACTAATTTTCATAAGATGGAATTCTTAGAATATAAAATCAACCCAATTTTAGTTAGAGATATTTCGACTTGTTTTGATTGTGTTGGAATCAATTTTATAACAAACCTGTTACGCCGCTTTCATCTGACAATACCATTTTCGCTTTTCAACTCATCTGAGATATAGATCGCATTGCCTTTTTTCAGCTGAACTAGGACAACACTATTAGATGGTAATACGTTTACCAAATCAGCAATGTTTTTTAAATGTTCAGCAACATAATTGTTTTAGTTTCCATTTTACACGTCCTGCGTTCTGCGTTCTGCAGTTGTCTTACTGTTACAAAAAAGCTAGTGACCATTAGTTTTCGGTTTTCTTGTGTAGGAGTACGACTGCAAATTACAAGACTTTTTAAGCAAATCAGAGAGTTTGTACAATTAAATTGTACATCCCTATATCCATCCTGTAGTTCAAAATAGGTAACCCTGACGCAGCTCTAGATTTGTGTATTAGAGTTTCGATCTAAGTTCACAACTCGGCTACACCTTACACCATTTAAACCTATATCTGCATCATGCTATTTAAGGGTAAATCAAACCATTTATAACTAGAATTATAATTAAGTTCATTGAAAGAAAGCAAACAAGTGAGTTGTTACGTATATTTAATATAAGTAATTTATATTTATTTTTATTGTCTGTTTGTTAGATTTAAATTTCGCATTTTAAGTTTTAAGATTCGTTCATTGAAGGGGGGGGGGTGTCCTGTACTTTTACAGAGTAAACACCAGGTGTTGACCTCATTTATGACCTGGTTTCAGAGTTGTAAACAAGCTTTTAAAATTATTGGTTGGTTCCAAGGACATTGTGGAGTTTTAGATAAACATCTTTCTATTTTAGTTGGGTCATACGCTGGGTACGTGAGTTCTGGAACGTAAAATTGTTCTGAAAGGTTCTAGAAAATCACGTGACCCCTTGTTTACGTAAAAACAAGCTATATAAATTATGTTTTGAAGCGAGCAATTCAGTAGAAAATTGGGCTGTTAGAATATTAAGTTGTGTCTTTTGAGTTATTATAAATTACATTGTACTGGAAATTGTGATAATTCGTTTGGATCAAGAGGAATTATTTTGTTATTTATCTGGGAAAGAATTGTGCTCATAGAGATTTTTATTAACAAGAACTGATTTCATCAAGTGACATCGTCTTCCATATTGGATTCATCGCTGGTAATCGAACTTAGAATTATTTGAACATTTTATTACCAGGACTTTTGAAACTTCTCTAGTGGATAATATTTCGAATTATTTTTGGATCAAGTTTGGAATTGATTCTTAAAACCGTTAAGTTTATTATTCTTTTCTGAAAAATATTTGTACTCAATAAATTATTTATTAAGTTTTACAAGCTTGTTATTTTCACTCTTTCTATGTTCCTGTTTATTCGAGCTTAAGCACGTAACAGAGTATATAACCCATCTCCTTTACGATAAACGGTGGTGCCACCTAGGATGAGTTAGCGAAAGATCTGAGAAAGCAGCATATATATATATATATATATATATATATATATATATATATATATATATATATATATATATATATATATATATATATATATATATATATATATATATATATAAACTAAGCAAGCATCAAATTACACATGACGTTTCTCAAGACGCTAATTAAAATGCATTATTACGAAACGTACCATTGGACGTTTCTTGAGATTCTAACCAAAATGCATTATTACAAAACGTACCATTGGACGTTTCTCGAGATGCTAACCAAAATGCATTATTACAAAACGTACCATTGGACGTTTCTCGAGATGCTAACCAAAATGCATTATTACAAAACGTACCATTGGACGTTTACCCAAAATCTTGGTTAAATAAGGTAATGATTATTCGATTGATATTAATTAAAAAAAATTAAATAAGACTTCGTGTGCTTACACGTGTGAAATACCGCAGCGATATATGATAACTGAACGTCAATTACGTGATGCAGAATCAGCTTTCATTTACAGATGTAGCTTCATTACTGTAGCACCCTGAGAAGAAAAAAGTGCAAACTCTGGAGATAGTGTGCTATTGACGTTCAAAATCTAATTCAAAACAATGAACTTTGCAATCATCCTCAAGTTCAGCATTCATTTTAAATTGTATTAATTACGAAAAGTGTTCCCACAGCAAACGTAGAAAAAAATCCACACTTATATAGAACGGAAGCATGCAAGATCATCTCTTTATTTATAGTATTCCAAGTTATATTATGAATTGGTGACTTGTCAGATAGTAGTTATTTCCGGTTTTAACTATTTATTGTCATATTAAAGTTGATTTCTTCCCAACCAAACTAATCATCGAGTGACGGTGATCAACATGTTATGCATCTTCCTGTTTTGTTCAGTTAATATTACCGATTTTTGATGGTCTGATGTAAGAAATCTTTAATAATACGCTTTTTTTTTGTAAATAGCTTCTCTATAGTGTTGGAAAACAGTTTTAACCGTTTAGATACGGGAAGATATAACTGAATGATTCACGGTACTAATTATATGAAAGAATGGGAACCAGTCTAAAAATGGGTGAGAATATAATGTATATTGTTTGGTCTTATTATATTGGTTGATAATTAATATTGTTTCCTATTTGTAATTGAACAAACAGAGATACAGTTACATTGATTGATTTTTTTACAGACTTAACTTTGAAACACTCATGATTTTAACTAGCGCCCGAATCTGTAAGCACAGCATCGAAAATATTTTTTTTCAAACTCACGTTAATCACAAAACATGCCGTCAGGCATATGGCTCTATCCACACATAAGCTCACATTTAGGATGGGTTTACAATGTGAAATAAAGGTATGGTCAAGATCATTTCGAAATTTATTTTAAGTTATGGAATTTTGAACATCATGGTATTTCCATAGGTTTATAATTTTTGCCGTGAAGGCAATACATCGAAGATCATTACATTTAATTTTGTTTAGAAATATTTATCAAAAATTTCATCTGAAGTGCATGCACTAACTCAACCTAAGTGTACCAAACGTTTCGTTTCATATCATATCAATCAATGGTGTAAGACTTTTTTTTTTTATCACGATATCAGCAATGGGGCATATTTTTATATTAATATGCATATTAACAGACAATCCCTTACGCACACACACACACACACACACACACAGAAAAACAACTAAACAAACCAACTGTACGTCGACATTTTGCATCATTTTGTATCGTGTATTGCTTTGCTAATTCCAAACGGGGCGTGTGTGTGTGTGTGTGTGTGTGTGTGTGTGTGTGTGTGTGTGTGTGTGTGTCTTGTCTTTTGAAATATTCTCAATATACATATTATGTCACACCCATTGATGAAGAACGTCGGCAAATAATGGATTAAAAAAAGCAAAAGTACCTTGGAAATCTAATAAAATACACCTCTTTAGGACGTATTACATCGAACCGAAGTATTGTCTGGTATCTTTATATAATTAAAATTCGAGAATATAAAAGAGCTTTTCTTCTCTTTTTGAACACACACACACACACACACACACACACACACACACACACACACATTAGGAAGTTAACCGAAAGGAAAGCATTTTTTGTTCACCTTATCCTGGATTGTTTCTCACGGTATACAATGACATGTTACTGAGGGCGAAGGAAATGATTAATATTCGATTGACTTGAGCGATGTGTACATTCATTGTGACTATCACACAGTTCTATCGGGTGACATTCACTATGAGGACGTCAGTTGACTCACTTCTGGTACAATGAACTTTAGAGAACTTTGACTTGACTGTTTTATTTCTCAATAATTAAAGCTGCTGGTATCCCAAATATGTTTGCTTGAATTATGAACCTACAATCAAGGACAATGTTGTTTAATATTTTGTTTTCATAAATTACCTTTAAAATAAAATCAAGAAGACGAAAGTGACGTACAGATTTTAGATATACATAGCATTGTAAAGATCGAAAAATAACTAAATATCAATTTGATAAAAATAACATAGAAGATACCTGTGTGTTTATATATAATATCTATGAAAGGAGAAATTGTATTCAGAGACAAAATTAATAATACCTGCTATCACTTTCAAGCAAAGGTTTTAAAGTAAGCAGAAACGTTCAAAGAAAGTCAATAAGAGAAAAAGGAAGATCTTTCCGAATCAGAAACAATAGATAAAACCACTCTCAATGAAAATTAAAAGTCAACGTGAAGTTAGAAAATCTAGAGGAGAAAAGGAAGATATGTAAAGAAGTTATAGCAGAAGTACATATTCCAGTAAAGAAGTTCAAAACAATACATTCCTGAAGTGGAGAAGAAAAAAATGGATCTTTGCGTGTTTTGCGTGTTTTGCGTAAATGTGCTATGATTCGTATTTACAAAAACATTGGAAAAGTACGCGTGTCAGTATTAAAAGTACGCGTGTCAGTATTAAAAGTACGCGTGTCAGTATTAAAAGTACGCGTGTCAGTATTAAAAGTACGCGTGTCAGTATTAAAAGTACGCGTGTCAGTATTAAAAGTACGCGTGTCAGTATTAAAAGTACGCGTGTCAGTATTATGTACCGTTGTATTCATAAGATACACACAAATACATATACATGTATTGGGAGAGAGAAAGGGTGTGGCTTGTTTTTTATGCTGTTGTGTTGTTGTTCGAATAGAAAAAGGTATTCAACTCCAGTATTTTCAAATCTCAGCGTTCATGTGCGTTTGTTTCTTGTATATATGCAATAGATATGCCCCTCCTTCCGTGTAATAGTATATCAGTATGATGGAATGTCTGTGTATTGTATAAGAATGTTTATCTTTTCCTTGATTACACTCATCTTTGGGTCTGTATAGTGATTGCAACTGTATGTTTTTTTTTTCTTTCTTATTTTGTTAATGTGGGTTGTAGAGTGTTGTGCAAATTATACGATTGTTAAGTTTTGATGGTGATTGCAGGAGTTGTATCCCTAATTACCAATTCAGCTCGGTTAGAAGGCAGAGTATAGGTTTTGGTTATAGGCGTAATTGATAGTCAGTAGAGATTATAAAATGTGGACATTTTGTTTCAAGTCATTAAAATGCAGAAAATTAAGGACGGAATCTGTTTAAATTATTACACTCCTATGTCGCACATGTGATTTTAAATGTAGGTGAATGTGGAAACGACGTGATACACCATATATAATTCTCTCTCTCTCCCTCTCTCTCTCTCACTCTCTCTCTCTCTCTCTCTCTCTCTCTCTCTCTCTCTCTCTCTCTCTCTCTCAGCTATATGTTGGTATGAAGACCAAGCAAGTTGTAACTATCATTACAATTTGCCTGGAATGGAAAAAGAACATACAGTTATAATAATCGAATCCAAAAAGTAATTCAAGAATTATCCAAGAATTAAATTAAACATTTCCTAGTAATGAAATGATCTAATAAACTGAAGTTCGAGTCTTGTTTAAAACTGTTACATGGAAGACGGTGACGTATAGTTCCTTATAGAAGCACGATATTTAACACTCAGGTGTTGCAAATCCCAATACAATTTTGTAAACTGTATTTATCCACGAGTTCTAAACAAGCACATCAAATATTTACAGAAAAACGAATTAATCCTTTAAAATCCAAATGAACTGAATAAAAGTTAACATAGATTCAAAAACTGGCTACAGCAAAAGAAAATTACTTAAACGACATTTGTAAAAGACCCAACCTAACTATATTTAACTAAAACAAAGATTATGACGTATTCTAATGCGTAATTTCGAGAGAGAGAAAAAAAATCCCGAAATTGCGAAATCGAGAAAGAAGGGGAGGAGTCACGTGATCGTGTTTATATCACGTACTCCTAACCCGAATCAAGGTCAGGATATAGGTCAACATTAGTTGTTTCCTAAAGAATAATAAAGGGTAACAAATGTTCTGGAAAATATCATCTCCAGTGAATACATTTACATTACAAAAGCATGTAATGAAACTAAAAATTATTTTAAACTGACAAATTAACAATACCATTATAACAAATATATATCAATTCATATATACGTAACACTCACTATACATTATGTCATGCGTGTATTGCGTGCATTTCATGGCAAGATTATATATATATATATATATATATATATATATATATATATATATATATATATATACACAACATAAAATGAAAGTGGTACACAAGTGTATTAACACCAGTCTTCATCTGTGCAAACTAATTCTATAGATGAATACTCGCTTGAAGTCATATGACCAAAACAGACGTTTTGCTCAGTCTTTTAACCAAAAGATCAGAGAAGAAAACTATACAATACTGAATTCCGATTGTAGATAGTGTCTCCATTACATTATGTTAATTACAGTTTGGTAAAGATCCTAGTTTGCATCGTTTTCCTTGGTTGATAGGTTGATAGGTTGATAGGTTGATAGGTTATAAACCCCATCATGTAATTTTTCATACTCATGACGAATACTTATCTAGCTACTAAACTTTATTCTTTGACATGCTCACTCGACTAAAACATCCTGCCAGAAAACGTCATAAAACTGATTTTATATTTTGACTTTTTTCCTTTATTCAAGTTCATATTTTGACTGAAACGTTTTTCTCCGATCTCAAGGTCACTAATTTATCACGGTGTCTTGATCGTGGGCTCAACACGCAGGCAGTGATCTTTTTGTTTCAGAAAGCAAACAATCAACAACCTGTGGTTGTCCGAACAAATGAGTAAAAATCGATACGTCTATTTATAGATAGGAACAGTTGATTGATACAGTAGGTTGGTGAGTTTGTGTGACTGACAGTATTTTCAGTGAAAACAATCAATATTCATTAAGATCAATTAGAAAGTGTGTGTGTGTGTGTGTGTGTGTGTGTGTGTGTGTGTGTGTGTGTGTGTGTGATTTCGATTTTTAATGTGGTTTTAACAATTTTTTTCAGTCAGATCGCTACGCTGTATACAGTGTGGCAGTTAAGAGTGCTGTCTAGCACTGGGGAATCATGCCTGATGTCCCATGCAGTAGCATTATCCGGACACCAGGTTGACCAGCCCTAACACTAACCTCTTAATGCCGAGGGTCTAGCGTGGCAGCTGTTACTACAATTTGTATTTGTCTTTGGTATGACTCGGCTTGGGTTCGAATCCACGACCCATGACCGTGATTCATCTTAAATCCACGATGAAAAACAGACACCTGTCGTCTTCATCCTGATTCGTTCCGAAATAAACTAATCATGTGAACTGTTTTTCTATCAGTATCTCATTTTTTTTTATCTCTTCCTTGCTTGTTACTTGTTACAGTCTTTATTCGTTTTTGTATACTTTTATTTTTATAATTCAAAGTGTTTGGAATTTAATCATTCATATATGTAGCATTCATATTTGAGCTATTGAACTGTAATATAATTTTACTCCACAGCCATGTTTAAAATTGTCAGTACAGTATATGTTGAAGAGGAAAATTCGTAAGATGCTGCCATCCAATCCGTTCTTTAATTTCTCATTTTAGACTGAGTGTAAATGCCAGTTTATTTTTCGAATCTAAATGTCTTCAATATGATAAATAGAAGTATGTGTAAACTAAATTAAATTTGTTTAATTACAAAATGGAAAAAATAAATTAGAAAATAATTTTTAAAAAACCAAAATAAATAGAATTTGAAATTTTAAATGTGCTGCATAAGTTGGAGTTTAATATTTTAAGAACTTGCAACGATCCTATTTAACTATCGCAACATATAAAAAATAGAGTAACATCTGCGTGAAATTTTATCCACATACTGTCTAAATGATTACCAGGATTTCAGTGAGAATGACAATGACATATGAAGGCAAAAAATGTATTTGATTATCTAATCTATTATGGAATTATGTTAACTACTTATTAAAAAAAAACTATTAATTATTTTTGGGAGAAATTAACCTTTCTATTTGCAAAGTCATTGAGGATGTAATACATCATACATATTTAATGTTAATTTGCTACTGTTTGTGGCAGTATAACATTGTATTCTAGGACAAAGGATAAACATTCATGTGTTTTGCCCAAAGGCTTTTTTCTTTACGAGCAAAACAAAGCATTCTACCTAAGAAGTGGGGCCTTGTTTCTGGGAACTATAAATCAGCCACGAAATTAGAACAAAAACAAGACACTACATTAGAATCACATACATCATAATTTTTCACAATATTACAAACTGTGTATGAAGATGGTTTGACAGTGTGATAATTACTGTCAAAACTTTAGGGACATAGTTTATTTCAACTTCAAATATAGATTAGGGGTTTTGAAAAATCATAGATTTGGCCTTCAGCATTTTGTTTGACATGTTTTCAGTGGTGTTTTTTTGTTCACATGCGGCGTGTTATAACTGCTCATAGAATCGATACAATTAAAGGTAAGAATTTAGTAAGAAGTTAATAATAGTTAAATAGATAGATAAATGTATATATAGAGATATATGCATAATTTGATAAGTAGGAAGAATGTGATTGAGACTTTGATATCTAGTAATATTCATACATTTATTGTTTGATGCCCAAAGTAAAACATTATGTAGCAGAAAGAATATATTTTCTTTGGCTCTTTATTTCGGAAAAGGCATGTAACAACATTTATTATATTATATTTGGTAAACGAAGCAACATAAATTAATCCTGGTATATATCTACACTCAAATCAATTTACACATTCTATGACACGTCTATTAATTAAAATGACAAGAAATATTGTCTGTGATGTAGATGTTACTACTCAAAATTTCAAAACCAGAACTATTCACGTACATCAAAATATAGATTATCATCTCCATTATTAAATTCTTTCAGGCAATGGAGGCTATAGATGCATGGGAGATATCAGGATTTAATATGGAACTTGCTGTGAACTTATTGTTGGAATCTTTTGGATTATGAATGTCTAAACAGATATTGTAATGGAGGTAAATCCTTTCCTTTTCTCGCTTTTCTTGTAATTCGTTAAATAGAATCTACGTACACATGACTTCGAACATGAACTTCATAATGCGCTTGCTGTTAGAATATGCGAACATCATTTTTATGAACTACGACATGAACATAATGTGCGGCTATTAGAATATACTAACATCATACCGATGAACTACGACATGAACTTCATAACGTGACGGCTAATAATATGCTTTAGAACTGACTGTGCAAGTCAAATTTGATCCTTTAAGGTATGACTGAAATAAGTTCTGCACAAGATATATATATATATATATATATATATATATATATATATATATATATATATATATATATATATATATATATATATATATATATATGTATATATATATATATATATATATATATATATATATATATATATATATATATATATATATATATATATATATATATATATATATATATATATATATATATATCGGGTGTGTGTGTGTGGATGGAGTAGCTTGATTGATATATATGAATGATAATCAAACGTTCTCCTTTACAAAGGGTAGTTTCAATCGCTCTTGATTTAATGAATAAGATGATCGTGATGACGACGGAGATGATTATTGTTTGTCATCATTATGTCAATAAATATTAATAGTTACTACAATATATGTAAAAGAAACGACTACGAGAAGGAACAACTATTACCATTGTATCTTACTATACCAACATTGTACTAGTTAATGTACTAAAGGAAATACAACTGTGAACTGAAAATGAACTATACCTGTAACACAACACTTCATTATAATGAACAAAGGGGACGCATACAATATCGTAACACCTCGTGTGTTATTTCGAAAAGACTAAGAGTTCAGGAATAAAAATGCTTTTTATAAGTAATAAAGGTGAGATATATACCATGCTTTTCGACATCACAAATTGACTTTACATAAACACAGTGTCCGTCACAACACTATCAACTTTCGAGAATATATAGCAGGTTTTTGTTTTCCAAATGTCACAAGACAACGTTATAATATACAATAGTTAGGTTAAACTAATTGTACCCTTTAATTCATGTGTATAGTAATGGCCTAATGTATTAGATTGGCTGTAATACGTCCTGACATAGTAGCGTGATCTCAATTAAAAAAATAACAGTTTTAGTACTAGTGTACTTGGGCAGTGTGGTGGGAGATAGCAGGGTCTTTATAGAGTATTACACTATATACTTATAAGGTATTTACGTACGATAGCAATCATGAAATAAATCTACTTAACATTTATTAAAACCATTTGATGCAGGTTTTGGATTTTAAAGTGCCAAAGTTAATATCGGTTATGAAAAATGCGTGAGTTTTTAAAATACAAGGCCGAAATTCTTTTCTACTTTGATGTTCATACTTTAACGTTCTGACAGCTATCTGCCATTGCACTACTACTTTGTTTGTTTATAGTAACCACCGACCACTAAGGGTCATATGGGCTACTTTTATATCCAGCATATCGCTGAACATTTATTTTCCCATGGAGAGGGTTGCTACTCCCCCTCCCCCTCGGGCATTTATGTGCATACTAGTGCACTTATTAATTTTGGCGTTATACCGTATTACTAAAAAGTAACTAACGGTATAAATGTAAGCCTTGGGGCAGGTAGGTAAGTGCCCACACACACCTCCCCTTATCAACCAATCAGGATGCTACATGCGCAGGAAGAGGAAGAGGAAAAGGCGGAAAAGGCCCCGGTCAGGCTTCTCGTCACACACTGGCGCTCCCAAGGCACTCCCGGAGAACACAACCCGCGAAGCAGCAACACACGCCGAACACGCAAGGAGAAAGACAGCAACAGCCACAGATGCCACACCCGGAACGAAAAGCTCTCTTTAATTTTGTATCAAATTCAGTCCAGTTATGCTAGTGGACGCCCTACACCAATGGTGTGTGAGCCACCTGTGCAATTATATCGAGATTTATAAGTTATGGAATTTCCTAACACTTATCACTATGCCCTAATTAAGTACAGAGTGTACTGTACAGGTCCCTACCAAGCCGGGAAAAAACCATTCTTAAGAGGGCAGTTCCCCCTAGAAAAAACAAAAAACCTATCCTAGGGTGTCAGAGTGACTGGTAGTTTGTTCAGATTAGGTTGTTGTAAGTTATGAATTTGGTTGGGTGTGGTCCGAAATGTTCATATTTGGTTTGATGCTTGGTTAGTCGAAAGGAATTCTCATACTAATCGATACTGCGAGAATTCAGTGTCTATGAACATGTAGCAAGGAAATACCGAAAGGACAATACAGACAGATCTGCCATTGCACTGTCTGCACTCATATTTATATACTCCTATTCACGTCACATGACCTTAGTTAGCCAATCAAATTTTGTCCTTCTCAGGGCTAGCCATGGCGGTAACCAAGTCAACTGTTCGAACTGTACGAAAAATCCCTATGAATATGCAATTTAGACAGACTTAAGTTGTCCTCACAATATCCGTGGTGTGTGTTTTTACTGTTAATCTTATAAATATATTCATACTACCTATGATTACGTAGAACTGAAAGAAACGGACAAGTAAATTTCAATGCGAATTGAGTAAGAGTACAGCGTACTGATTACCCAGTTAGTCATACTACGGTTAGAAATAGTCCCTATCAACTGCATACTACATGTATTTTGCACACTAAGTAACACAACAATTTCTACATAACCAAGAACTTTCAATAATGAACAGTAACATTAGTTCAAACCTATTGTCCAACAAACGTCTGACAAGAAAATTGTGATTCTTCGGCTGGGCACATTGATTCCATCAATATCCTGCATCTCTGCTTTTGTTGTTGTAGAGTGTAACCCCATTTTTCAGCACACGATAGACTATACATAGCGGCCAGTATTATTGGTGGAGGAAGAACCCGGGAAACCACCCACCCACCCACCCCAAAAAAAAAAAAGAACCACCGACCCACGAGAAGCTACTGGCAAACTTTCGCACATAACTACATTAGCTGAATCTTAGACTCGAACCCACGCAGACAAAGGTGAGATGGCAGTGATCCGTAACGGAAAGCGCTTTAGGCCACTCGGCCACTAGGGGCCCCCCTGTCTCTGCTGTTCTGGTAATAAAACTCCATCGGATGGCTGAATTAATTAGTTTATGTGCTAACATCATATTTCTCGCTCTGATATTCCAAAATCATGTAAGGTAAGATAATTCATTTCCTAAACTACTCATGTCAAATTCCAGCATGACACACCTATGGTCCAACATGGAATGAATATGGCACAATAACTGCAAACATCCGAACTTCTTTCTACTTAATGTTGGTGTCCCACAGTCTGAAGAACTGTTGACGTCTTTAGATGGCTTCCTTGACAAATTTATTAATACTCATGCCAACAGCGTGACATTTTGGAGCAGGGCAATGTTTTATACTCACGTTTAGCATAAGACACAGGGTACACATTTATAAAAGATGCAGACGGGGATCTAAACGACGGTGGGTGGGTGGCGTACATTCAGGAACGGAAGAAGTAATTCATACACGATAAATGTTTTCAGTGACAGATAAAAATGACATGATCACATAAGCCAAAATCTCATAGTTCATCATCATCTCACATCTCAACGTTGAACATCAAATAATCTTGACGCATTGATATTAACTGGACAATGTGCATCCAAAACTCCATTCACAGTACCATTATGGTATTACAGCATAGTGAACTGCCTCATGTTTTTTCTGACTTTGTTTCATGTTTTTACATTATGAATATTAGTATTACTGTTGGAAAAGGAATGTAGTTCTTAAAAGCGCCAAGTATTTTGATTTGTTGAGTTACACTCCCCACCTTAACCGGTGAACCTCCGGGTCACATACTCTTTTGATTGTTGATGTCTGTGCTAATTCTCGAGTCTTTGGCTGACTCCGGCTTTTAGGATTAATTCGATCAAGAAGTCAGTTGTTGTTTCCCTCCTGTCAGCTGCTGCTTCATACATTTCCAACATTTTACTTACTGTTAAGTCTTATATAGATGAACTCCCATTAGCAATGGATCTTTAAGTCTCATAATTATAGTAATTTGCTTTCCTGTAAATCAGATGTTCTTCTGTCATTATTGGAACCGACGTACCAGGAAGGGCCAACATATTATTTTTGTCAAGTAAGACGCCATTATATAGAGATGATGGTAATGGCTTGTCAATGGAATTCTCCAAAATCATAGAGGCGTACTCCCACTGGAGTAAATTCTGATCAGGATTCATCCTCTTCCAATCCTTGGGTGGCCAAGGCAACCTACATAATCCAGTTGACTGTATGCCACTCGCGTCTGGCTGGTGGGAACAATGGCATACAACCCCATTCCAATAGGTTGGCTGCCCTTGTTTTGTTTGCCGATACAGTTTGATGTGACACTGTATAAGGTTTGCCTGGCTTGACTGTTTTATAACTTCTCATAGATAGATAGATCTAAGATGCTTTCATCACGCATGGGAGTACAGCTTCTTGGTTCAGGTGACTGGCGAGCTGGTGTTGCTGAATTTGGATGTCCTGCGGCAGCAGCAGCTAACATGACTTGGCTAGTTGGTACTGTGACAGGTGATATGAAACATGGAGAGACAACAGCTAATGAATCTTCGAATGGTTTTGGTGTCTTTGCCTTCTTTGCTGACACTGCACATAATTCTTTTCTCTTACAACCTAGTCCAAGATTTGATGGCATTAATCTCAGTATGGTATTTAAACTCCCATTGGAGACCCCAAGGAGAGCGATGATCTCGTGCTTTACATCTTCTGACATTTCCTGACTCCCGTCTCCCTCTGGGAATGAATAACAGCTGTCCAAAGTGACTGCCATTTGTTTCGTTTTTCACCTCAGCTAACAACATGTTTACACAGGTCTGCATTTTCTTAACTGGACTTGGACTGTCATTAGAAAATCAACTTTATGAGGTTGGAACTTGTTTGTATGCTTAATAACAGTCGTTTTATTTTGTATTTTTATTTGAACGATTTTGTACAGTACTCTTACCGACATAATAGAACCTGGTAACTTTTCTTTTTCTCCCTGTTTGTCAGGAAGAACGTGTTCATTAAAATTTAGATATGTTGTTTAAAACCTTGACATAAATATGCTAATTATTTACATTTGTTTACTTCCTGGTCTTATTGTGATATTCCAAA
The DNA here is from genome assembly GCA_030141615.1 of Unio pictorum. Classification (NCBI taxonomy): domain Eukaryota; kingdom Metazoa; phylum Mollusca; class Bivalvia; order Unionida; family Unionidae; genus Unio; species Unio pictorum. Next base: position 11,614,342 of record JARLTB010000058.1, on the reverse strand, counting down.
TTAATTCTGGCAACTATTGGGTTCTTAAGCGACCGGTAAATTGTTTAATTGCAAAACTCAATTTATTTGATTCATAAACATTAGTTTAATAAAGTTTAAAATAATTTAAATTCGATTCCTTTTACCAAAAGCACAATAACAATTTATTTCACTATTTGCATCCTGTAATTCAAAATCGGGAACATTGATGCATTTTCTTAAATCAAGCTGTTATGATCTGTTAAACTCTTCAGTTATAATGTTTTGTTCAGTGAAAACGTAGGCATACAACCCATCTATTTTACGAGATAAAGTGCTGCCAACTAGGCTCAGTTCGGGAACTATACGAAAAAGTAACATATATATAAATGAAGCAATCTCCAGAGCGATCATGCATATATATATATATAAAGTAATTATTTAGGGCAAAATCGATACAGTCAGAGGCAGTTTACATCTTTATGCTGACAAAAACTTGAAATATAATAATAATAATAATAATAATAATAATAATAATAATAATAATAATAATGAGGACTTTGTATAGCGCCTAATCTTACGAAGCTCTAAGGGCTTTACATCATCAATAATGATATGACTACACTACAGAACAACAAATGACAAAAACAATGAAATTGGAAAACATAAAAACATGCTGAAAACATATAAGATACAAAACATGATTAGGTCGCTAAGTTTGTCCCTGCAGTCGAAACAGGTGAGTCTTAAGAGCACTCTTAAAAGGGACCACTGTGTCTTTGTGTCTAATTTCAATGGGCAATTCGTTCCACGTCGCCGGGCCCTGGTGTGCAAACGAACGTTGTCCATATGACTTTGTTTTCACCTTAATATATCAAACAAATGACAAATGCCTATATGTATTAACCGGAGTCTGTTTTATATCAAAACAAAACAATCTGTCAAGTAAATTAGGCTATGATTAAAGGAAAGAAAAACTATACACTAAGTTAGAAAATGTCCTCACTGGAATCAGATGCATCATACATTTTCCGTTCAGATTAGTACAAGTGATAAAGAAATATGTTCAGTATGCTAAACACAGGCAAAACTTTGGGTAACAGTTTATTGTAGTGAATAATATAGTCGTATGATGTGGGAAAGTTATTGAAATGGACTTCAATATGTTTATGGTATTTTTCACTGATGTAATTTTTTCATATGCACCATGGTATGACTGTTGATAGAATCCATAAAGTAAAGATAATAATTTATTCTCAGTTATTAAACCAGCTAAAACTGCTACAAAACATACAATCAGACTGGCAGTAGGTGAATAGGTATTAAGGCTGATATATAATTAAATCCATACATACATACATATATATATATATATATATATATATATATATATATATATATATATATATATATATATATATATATATATATATAGTTTTTGGCATGCTTGATTTTTGTCCTTTTTTGTAAAATGTAAAGAAGGTGATTTACTGATATTTGAATTCAAGATCTAAACGTATTACAAAACTTAGTATGTTCTGGAAGCAACACTTTTGACCTTGTCCTGGTCATTTTATGTTGTCTTAGGTGTTTTATAAGTTCGTGCTGCACCTTGCCAGTAGCTTCCGTTTGATCGGTGATTCTTTCCAGGTTCTTCGTCCACGTTTAGCCTATCATGCGTGGAAAACTGGCGTTATAATGAAATCTACGAAATAGAAAATCGCTGTTGCGTAATATGATAATCGACTGTCATTTTCAGGATATATAATTAACTTCTCTCACAAACATCCGTGGTGAAATTGCTATCCTACTCTGAAGACGAAACGTACCAAACTATGGAGGGAATATCACATCGTCCAGCATTCATTGAAAACTGTATTTATCAAAACTTAAGGCTATCTATATACACAATGAGTATTTTTTCGAGCAGAAACAGCATGATAAAGTAATATGTTTACTAAATGGGAACATTAAAATGCAAGGTAGTTCTCTTGCATTTAGCTCATATTATTCCTGATTAGAGATATTCAATAAACGAGTTTTAAATGGTATGTTTTATCTTTGTTCTATTTGGAGTCATACTTTACGTAGAATTCTGTCGAATTAAGCAAAAATCTAATCTCAGCAGTTTATGAATATCTTCTTTTGTTACATTCATTTTAAGAAGTGTCACTGATTTCATGCTAGAAATCTTGAATAATCAATTTCTCTGAAGGTTCGTCTTGAATAAATTTTAAATTGGAAGTTGATAAAGACTTACAAATTTATAAGCATCTAGAGGAAATCCCATGATGTGTTTACATATTTAACCTATGGGGGACACTTGATGGTTATGAAGGAAATGGAACCGTAACATTTTTATATTACATTCCCATTCACAGACAACAGCCAGTCATCTACTATCAAACACCACACAGTCATCTACTATCAAACACCACACAGCATACCATCAACACTCTGTGCAGTGACCAAACCTATACATTTACAATCTATTGTAGTAAATATCAACCAGTAAACTACTGTCCAACTCCCAACCGTGTACTTTCAGCACGCTGTGTGCATTGACTAATATCCCTGATATTATATCCAACGAGCTATTTCAAAAGGTCAACACAAGCTCATATACTGTGTAGCATACCACAATATTCCATCCACATGGGGAGTGAAGCTGAACAATACACCTCGCATACCATCCAAGACAGCTGTGTGCAGTGACTGACATTAAGACATCTATTAACCAATACCCCACATAATAATATTCACTGGCCGTGTATACTGAACAATACTCCTTATATACTTTCTAACTTGTGAGTTATGTGACAATTACCTTATATACCTTATATGTCCAACACGTCATTTTAAAACGTACCGAAGACTATGAAATATCCGGAAAATGTTAAAATGAATCGGGCTCGTCTAACAGATTTAGATTCAATATTCAGACTATATCATTTCTTAAGCCGAGACTAAAGAGACAATCAGGAAAAATATAAAAGAAAAGAAGTTGAACATCGACACTGCAATTCCATCTTTATTAGAACAGACTAATAAGGATCAGGAGAAAATGTTAAAACCTTGATTCTAGACTAAAAGTAGTATACGAATTCCGAATCTGTACCGGATTTTAGCAAATAATGATAACAATTTATTTAATAAAATATAGACAAATATTGCCTAGTCAAAAAGTAGCAAAATAATTCCGAAATTCATACATGCATTAGCTGAGACTCTAAAAAGTCCTGCAAAGTTAAAAATATGGTCGAGACTAAATATTAATACTTAGACTTCTACATCAACACAAATGTATCGAAAATTTAAAGGAAAGTTTCCCAGAATGTAAGAATAGTGAAAACAAATTATTACAAATTGTAAGATGGATAGTTTCCTAAATGAACATCTTACACATTACTTATTTAAATTCAAGGAATTAAATAATTTTATTGAATTTAGCGAACAATGTAACACTTTAGCCAATACAAATATTGCAAACTATATTTACAAATTGTAAAATAAAAAAGTTCAATTATAACATAACAGAGATTTAAAAAAGAAAAGCAAGGAAACAAACATTTCTATGTATTTATACTACTGAACGAAACTTGTCCAATTTGTAAGGACCACTGCTTTCAATAGAATCAGCAATGAAGAAAGAAGTCTTGGGCAGGTTTCTTAGTTTTTAATTTCAAATATAAAACGCATTAAATATAAACGTAGTGAAAAGGTCGACAAAGTTTGGAAGTCAGGAGAAACATCAAATGATCTAATACAGTGTAATTTTTTTTTAACACTGCACACTACTCGTCTGAGCTCAAAACAACGCTTTTATTTCTAAAGAGCTTATAACCAAAACTGTCTTCTTCATTTATGGTTTGTGACTGTTGTTATTGATATCGATAGAAATATCCATGTAGTCTATCTTTATAGATTCGTATTCCATCTTTTTACTGATAACTGTCTAGGATCACTTCTCTAAAATTGCAGAGTTCACGAGTATTGTGAAAATTCTGCATATAACATGATTTTCAATGATCTGTATCGTTCTCATTAAAACCAACAATAGCAAGACATGCCAACTGACCAGTATGTCAAGGGATAAGACTTATTAATTAGTACGGACTCAGCAGAGAATATTATTTGTATACAGATTAAATGTTGGTTTTGCCTTCGATGACCTTAGCAACTAACAAACTCTCCGTTGCATATACACACATGTAGAAATTAAATATCAAATTTACCTTTGACAGTCGAGACACTTCAGCCATATAAAATGTTAAATATGGGATGCAAACAGGTAATCGTTTCTGTAATATATATTTTCGAATCTTTTTCAAACAATGTTCTGTACAATAAAACTTGAAAAAGAGTTCAGTAAATATTACTTTTTTACACTATTCCAGATAACAAATGATGGTATAAATGATAATCGAATTTAATTACAGATTGCCTGTTTATATATATATATATATAATTATTAGTAATTTGTCTGGCTGTGAAGGGAAGCCGATGGTAACCTCACTTAAATGGTGCGATCAAACGAAATAACTATTCATCATGTAACTCAATTTGCTCATTCCGGCATACAACCCTACCTGGTTTACCTTTGGAAGGAATGATTGAAGAGGAGATATGTGTCCACCATTGTTACCAGAGACTGCGCGCTCTGCGTCTGGAACCAGACTGGTGTTTATTTATTTGTGTATAATATACACACAGAGATACTGTAACAGAAGAGGCAGGTGGTTAAACTCAGGTAATCAGTTGCAGGACCTGATCTCTGAAACTACCAGTAGGATATAAGCAGTCTTAATACGGTCGTACCAAAGGGACACTAGCTTACTGTAGTCAGTTTGTTCGTCTCGCAGATCTAGGGTATTGCACCTTTGGGTCAAGTTATGCTGTTATTTGTTGGGGGTTTTTTTCTTCTTTTTTTAGAGTCAATGTTAGTCGTATATTTACAATTATTCCTATACTCTTCTTATTTTAGAGTCAGTGTTAGTCGTATATTTACAATTAGTCCTATACTATACTATTTTTACGCAGCTTACTTAACAACCTGACTGTAGATTCTTACCTTTGAAATATCAAAGGTTGAAACTGGATATAAATGATTCAAGGACTAATATACTAGTAAATATTACAAATCTGTATGCATTTAAGAAGCTCCGAGACAAGTTATCCGTGTTGTATAATTGATTATTCAACGAGTTCATGCTTTTAAAATGTGTTTTACATTCTAATTTGCACGTATTTTTTAATTAACCCAAACATGTTGCAAGGAAATGATAAAAGGCTTTATATCAGCAAATTAGGGTATCACGACTATAGTTTTAGTAAGCCGTTACATGGGACGTTGAAGAAATATGGTTGTGCACTCAGGAAATAACCACACTTCCGTATGTTTACATTGCTCAACACAACCTGTAAAATAAAAAATAAAAACCCATTTCATGAAGAAAAACAGAAAAGATTGATGGAGTATAATTCCTGTCATGCATTACGCAATGATGACAAAAGCATAATATGATGAATGTCAATAGATGTAACTCTTTGAATAGCATTTTTGTCTTGATGGATGTAGGAGGATGTGCTTATAAAATGTACTAATTGACATTACTTACATCATTTTGACACTTTGTCATTGTTATCTATATTTACCTTATATTGTCTGCTTAACCTTGGTGATAATAGTGACAATAGTTTATTGGTAATGTGAGCCTTAGGCCCACATTACTATAGCTACATACAAATATATCAGTGATGCAGAACGTCGCAACACAAATTGATTTAACATAGCGAGGCAAACAATTAAAAGAGAAATGAAAAAGGAAAACGGAAAGAATTCAGTACATACAAAAGAAATAAGCAATAAAATTAAATGGAACTAGCATTACAAAAATTATATAGATGTGATATTCCATATAGGTAGAGGAAAAAAAACATTATATTTACTTTAACATTTGTCCGCTTCTGTACAATGCTGAAATATATATTGTGCAAGTTTTAATATTATGACAGGATTCTTAGACTTCATAAGAGAATATATCCTTTCTTCACATGGAAGTTTTTTCTCAAATTTTCTATAAATCGTTTCTAATGATCTGCATAACGATAATCTTCAATTTTTCTTTTCTAACATAACAAAGACACATTAATGTTACGCTGAGTGGGGTGAGTCACCTTTATGACGTACCTCCTGTCTATATAAATTATCATGGTAACAACAAAATCTGTATAATGCACTTTCTGCATGAAAAATGAGCGGAAAATGTATCATAAAATTTACTATAGAGATATGCATTACGTGAGTTATATGCGGCTGAATTCCAAGCCTGAATTAAACTGTCTTTAAGACGTTGCCTGAAATTGAACCAAAATAATTTTTCATCTGCTACATCCTTTGAGAACTAAATCTAACCAAATGCATATCTGAATGGTATGTATTTGACTTTCAAAACCCAGTTAACTTTACCCGACTCCTTATTGTTTCATCATGATATAGCATTGTCTTATATCGGATACCATCCAAACATGATCAACATAATCCAGTACTTAATATTTCCCATGTTTCTTGTAGTAAAAAGTGGTAAGTATGTTTCGGAAGGCATGTACATTTAGTGAAGAACCTATCACGTACCATTGCAATTGTATGTGAATATTCATACACCTTAATTTCAGCGGCATAGCTTAATACATAGGTTATGCGATCATTCCATCAAATAGTTTGAAAGCTTCAGGCGGAAATGTTGCCTGTCTTGTTTTGAATACTACGCATTGCATATAGAGACTTGTTCTACTTGAATTGCCAATTCTTGCTTTGTCTTCGTCCAGATACATTACGGAGTTTAATATAATCCCATGATGCTATACCAAGATATGGTTTAATTACCCCTATAATACCATTTTTCACTACTCTTCAGAAATCCACCATTCCTGAATAATAATGTTAGTTTTATCTAAATTAGCACACATTCCACTGATTTCACAAAAAGTATCCACCATATTAATTTCCTTTGTAAAGAAGCGACTCAACCAGCACAGTTTGCGATGTCATCAGCATACAAAAGTAGAAAAATTTAAGATATTTCTTGTGTAATATAGATATCATTATGACACTTTAGTCTCAGGTCTGATATTAAATCATTTATACATATATAAAGCAGAATTTGGCTTTATACGCAGCCTTATCTGGGGTCAATAATAATAATAATAATAATAATAATAATAATAATAATAATAATAATAATAATAATAACTTTGTATAACGCCTAATCTGTCGAAGCTCTAAGGGCTTTATGACATCTATAAGTATATGAATACACAAACAAAAAACAAAAACAAACACCATGAAATTGGAAAACATAAAAATTGCGGAAAATATTTAAGGTAGGAAACATTTTTAAATCTTTAAGTTTGTTCTTGCAGTCGAAAAAAGTGGGTTTTAAGAGCACTCTTGAAAGAGATCACCGTGTCTTTGTGTCTAATTTCAATGGGCGATTCATTCCACGTTGCTGGGCCCTGGTATGCAAAAGAATGTTGCTTGTTTGTTTGTTTGATTGATTAGGATTTTTTAACGTAGCTTTAACAATTTTTCAGTCATATTGCTACTATGTCTACAGTCAGGTAGTTTATAGTGATGTCTAGCACTGAGGCATCATGCCGCATGATGTCCCACCCATTCACATTATCCTGACACCAGGCCGACCAGTCTTAATATTAACCTTATAATACTGAGCGCCAAACGAGGCAGCTGTTAATACCATTTTTGTAAGTCTTTAGTATGACTCGGCCGGGGATTGAAACCCACAACCTGCCGCGGCAGACGCTCTAACCACTAGGTCACTGGAGCGGTAAAAGAACGTTGTCCAAATGACATCGATTTCATAGTGGGAATAATAAGTATACGATTGTCTAAAGAGGAGCGTAAGTATCTTGCTGGTGTGTACACATGGGTGAGGCCGGATAGGTTTGTTGGACTGGAGTCCGTCAGTGTAACGTAGCACAGACAACCAATTTTGTGTTTGATTCTGGATCCAATGGATAGCCGGTGTAGGGTACATAACAGTGGGAGGGTGCTCTGATCGTGGTACTCTAAAGATGATCGAAGCAGCTGTGTTTTGAACATTTTGAAGTTTCTGGAGTAGAGTTGGAGACAAACCAGACAGAATTGAATTACAATAGTCAAGTCTTGAAAGTAATAATGAACACACAAGTGTTTTAGTGGCATTTACTGAAAGATATCTGCGATTAGAGCTGATGCATCTCATCTCAAGATATGCAGTCTTGCGTATGTCCATGACATGTTGGTTCAATGGGAGAGTACTGTCCAGAGTAACACCTAGGTTCGTACTGACTTTGTGAATTTAATGTTGGTGTTGCTGATAGTTATTGTATGAGGTAAGGATGTGAATGCGAAAGTCTTAGTGTTGTAATCAGAATAGCCTCAGATGTATCATCGTTCATCTGCAGCTTGTTATTGTTATCTATGATTTCAAATCAGAAATGCACCTCACTTCTCCTTGGATGGTAGCATCAACTTCAGTTTGGTGACTAGACTTGTATATTTGGGTGTCATCAGCGTACAATTGGTGTGACATTGGGTAATTATCTATGACAATTTGTGTCCTGTTGACTAAGTAGGGCTTGAACCACTGTAAAACCTTATTCTGAATGCCAAATACATGCTGGAGACGGTGAAGTAATATGTCATTGTCTATTGCATCAAATGCTGTAGACAAATCAAGGAGGGTGAGGACTGGGATGTCATTAAATACTTTCAGAAGAATAGTTTCAGTACTGTAGTAAGGGCGACATGCAGACTGTACGTTGCTAAAAAGACTGAATGAATTCAAATGAGATACATGAAGGGTTAGAAAAACGTTTTCTAAGATTTTTTATGTGAACGAGAGATTAGAAACTGGGCGGTAGTCTTTAGATCCTTGTGGTCAAGTGCTGGTTTCTTCAGCAGAGGCTTTACGATGGCAGTTTTTAAAAATTATGGGAATTCACCTGATGAGAGAGAGATAGTGAGTTAGTGAAGACAATATTGGGTCTAAGCACTCAAGCAGCATTGATGCTGGAATTGGAACAAGTTCACAAGACTTTGGTGCACTCTTCATTACGATTTTCCAATCTAATTCAATAGAGACAGGTTCAAATAATCCTAATAGATGTCGCTGAAATTCTGTATCATAACTGTATGGTGACGAGTCAATTGAAGTTGTGTTGTCAATCGTATCTCTAATACTTTGTACTTTGTCACGGAAGAAATTTGCAAATAGGTCCGGAAGGTCTACTGGAGAGAAAGTAGTTGCAAGTGGTGTACATTTGTTCTTTGACATTAGTTTGTTAGTTATCTCGAAGAGTTCTTTGCAGCTGGCTGGAACTCTCCATGATCTTTGTACTATAGTGGGATTATTTTGGCTAAATAGACTATGTTTGTGACGTTCTTTTCAGCGGCTTCATAGATTTGTTTATGAATAGTGAGACAGGTGGAAAGACAAATTCTCTCTGCTTTACGGCGGTGTCTTTTGGCAGTGCGAAGCTGGTCCCTAACAATGCTATATCACGGAGAACACTTGTCAATTGGTACTGTGCACTTATTGGCTGGGGCATGTTTTTCAAGCATTGAACGCAGCCAGTTATCGAGTTGTTCTGCTGTAGGAGGTAATAAAGTTGTTAGGTTTTCTTGAATATCATGCATTAGTTTGGTTCTATTTATCATACGGTGGTTTCTCTTAGTAGCAACTAAAGGTGGATGGTTAGGGACTGATGCGTTAAGATGGCATATAATGTATAGGTGATCTGATGCAAGTTCGTGGGATACAAGGGTGGATCGCATCAGGTCTATGAAGAGTTCAGTTTAAAATGCGACCAAGTTAATGGATGGGTTGGTTAACTGACTGTTTAAGGTTGAAAACATGAACAGAAACTATGCGTTTTGATGTGAATGGGTCTCCAGAACAGTCAAAGTGAAAGTTGAAATTTCCTAGCATAATTAGGTTGCAACCTTTCGAATTTCCATACTCCAGAAGATTCAACAACAAAAAACGTCTTAACAGTGGAACAAGACAGCGAAGAAATATTGTAATTGTTCTCATTTCCAAAACAAGGAGATGAAGAAACACATACGAACTGAACAGCGAATGCATGATGAAACCAAAAAAAAGTAGACGAAGATAGACAACAAGCACATATATCATGAAAAACAGCACAGAAACGAATGAGCTTCGTCAAGCCGGTTAAGCGATAGCGGCCATCTTTTCAGCGGCCATATTACAGGTGATATATTGTTATACTGCTCATGTATCTGCACACATGAACGTAGATTGTCTTACAACCAGTCTAGAATTCTAAACAACTTTCCACCGATACCTTGGTTCAATAAGCATTGCAGTAATTTTACATGATCAATAGTGTCTAATATCTTGGAAAATCTACAAAAAAAGGTATTAAAAGCGACCTTCTTTATATCAAATATTTCTGACCCATGGCTTGAAGCGAACAAATATTATCTATAGCGGAACACAGCCTTTTTTAATGAACAAATTTATAATAATAATAATAATAATAATAATAATAATAATAATAATAATAATAATAATAATAATATTTATTTGTAGCAAAGGCCACTGACCCAAGATACATATCCATACATTTTGCGGTAGGAAAATATGCTATAGTGCGTGACAAAAAAAACCCCACAATGTTCTTTTGTTACGCACTATAACATATTTTTGTACCGTAAATTAACATATGTATCGTCGGTCAGTGGCTTTTGCTACAAATAAATATTAGTATCATTATTATTATTATAGATACGATATCTATTGGAAGTAATAAACATGAAATATATCATTATATATTGGGTGAGATACAAGTATATACTACACAGTAGTTATAGAAACGAATTTAAGAAAGACATACAATCTGCATGGAGCAAGGTATTTCATTTTGATTTAAAGTTTTATGTAGCAAGAGTCGTTGATAAAACGGTTTCTGTAATATCTATGTCTTTTATAGTCAACAATGCTAAATTAGTCATCAGAATTTTATTAGCACCAATATGTATAAAAGACCTACAATTTTCTAAAGTTTGATATATATATATATATATATATATATATATATATATATATATATATATATATATATATATATATATATATATATATAAAGCTGAGTAATTATTTTCTTCGTATTTCTCTATATAGCGGAGAAGCTGTAATAAAATGAAATTTCATTTTATGCTAATATTACAAATTTGAGACAGTCTTTCCTCATAGCAAATACTTTCATATTTTAGAATTCATTGACAATATTTCAAAATATGTTTGTATCTTAAACACTGCATAATAATTCTTCCTACTTCATCATATACGATTGAATTTAGATTGGACTTGAATGTTCCAAGGATATATTTTAAAAAAGTAACAAATATCATTGGCATCATAAAAAAACTTTAACTCCCTAATTAAATATGGGTCTCTATCTTCGCGTCAAATAGACGAAGTTATCGAGTTACAGGTAATCTGTCAACGTTTGAAAGACTTTGCTTCAATATATGAGCAGCCTTTAACGCCTGCAAGGATATAATTTTCTGGCAAATATACCAATATATTTGTAAGAAAGTATGCATGTTAAATACGTTTCATGTACTTCAATCTTTAACTCTGTAGTTAATTTTTTTGTAACTTTCGATATAGCCACCTCCGCCAAATACAACCACTCTTGCTTTTTCCATATTCACCTTTAATTTACATGTTAGGTACCTTGTATGCAACCTATTGAACATATTTTGCAACTGTTGAGCAGTGTCAGCAAAGGCAATTAAATCGTCTGCATACAACAGTAAAAGTAGTTCTAAATTTTCTACGGATACTTCCTTATTTGTTTCAGCTAAAAAGGGTTTCAAATCTTTAAAAAAAATCAACAAAAGAGTACACGCGATAAAACACAACCTTGGAGTACGCCCAAAGGGAAATTAAATATATTAATATATATTGGACTTAGCACATACTTTTACATAATTATAATATTGCCTTGATGATCTAAAATGTCCCCACTTCTCTTTTCACTAACTAGCTTTTGGAACAGTGAGTCTTCCTATCATATTATAGGCTTTTATAATCAATGAATAATGCACAGAATCTACCCCTACCTTTTCTAAATATTTGCAAATTGATGTTAAACAATATTATCTGCTCTTCACCTAGTAATTCTTTTCCTCCATCCATTCATTTATTCTGTGATTTAAAATTTATGTAAAGGCGTTCCTTAATACAGTTAGTAGACTAATGTTCCTGTTACAGGAGGAGTCATGTGCATCTTCTTTCTTCATAATTTGTACGATTATAGCTGTTGCCCAAGATTCTAGATGATATCCAACATGGAATAGTTTATTAAATAATTTGTTAATATTGGTACTATTATGTTGCTCGTATATATAAAGAAGTCGATGGATAAACCATATATTCCTCCAGCTTTGTCATGCTTCAGTTTGCTCAATACTAGGTGTACCTCATCTTCCGGTATTTTTTCTTTCTAAAGTCTCATGAATTAATTTAATATATTTAGTTTCCTGTAATTGGTTAACAAAACTGGAAAAATTAAATAATTCTGAATAATCATTATACAAAGTTCTAGATATGATACTCTTGTGCATACCAGTACTTGGGTTCTTTACAAGACGCCAGAAAATGTTTGCATCTTTCGAGTAGAAGAAGAAGAAGAAGAAGAAGAAGAAGAAGAAGAAGAAGAAGAAGAAGAAGAAGAAGAAGAAGAAGAAGAAAAAGAAGAAGATTGATTTTAAAAACACTAGTGTTACTCTTACGAAATGGGTGGTCATCGTTTTCACGCTAATTCGTTAAAAACGAAATAAATATTATTCCAATAAAATATCTCAGAAACTCTCTGTCATTTCAGTTACATCTTGTTTCTCTTCTTTCTCTCTTATTCACAAATGATACTTGATTTTCATTCTTCATGTTTTCTACTATTCTGGTTTTAATGCCAATGTTCGGAATATTGATCATATTTTAAACTTTGATACCAATAATATTCATCTTTCGAACCATACGTTTATAACAAAGTTTATTCAACGTCAATGTTTGCAATAATCTGTAGAGTGCATGCAAAGGAAAATGTAAATGTGCGCATTTGGTTTCTGTTCAAATCCTTGACTTCTCATTTCGTACCGACAATAAATTTCGATCCAAATAATTTAGAAATAAAAATATACTTAAGCTAAAACAATCATCAAGCATATAACAAATGAATTAAATATATTACAAAATATAGTAAAATATAACACTAAATAGAAATCGACAGTTAAGAAGTTTTGCATATGTCGGAATTTGATATTTAAATTTTTTAAAGAATAAAATATAATAATATCGCAACCCATTAAATGATATGAAATAACATCTTCGTTAACATTCAGTAACTTAGATGAAAATGGCAAGGAAATTACTAAAAACAAAAACTAGTTGGGAGCAAATTATATTTATTTAATATTTATTTATATTTATTTAATTACTAAGATGCGTTATATATAATCGGCATACGAACAATCTATTTCCTCTATAACGGTAAACTTCCAACATAAATGTAGGCACGGTCCTATAAGTTGTAATATGGTGTACTAATGTAATGGCAATATGATTCAGTCAGAGACCATGTACCTATGTATTCGGAAGAAACCAAGATTGATTTATCAATCAAAATACAAGTGATCATATAATGCCTAAAGGCTATACAGTATTTACTAATGAAGTAAACTCGTCCTGGCTATTAAATCAGGTATTAAGTACGCTGGCAAAGGCCAAACACTACTTACTGCTGGAGACATTTTGGAGTGTGCTAATTTCAGGCAAAACTACTTCAGGGCACTGCTTTGTTGTTTCCAAATATTGTATTGGGAGTTCAAAAATCATTGGTATGGCCTTCAACATGTTTTATGGAATATTTACATTGACGGTAGTTTTTCATATGCAGCGTGTTATACTTGCGAATCGAGTTCATAAAAGTAAAGGTAAGAATTTGTATTCAGTTATTAATGGTTACAACAAGTCGGCTGTAGACAACGAATGCAAGCATATGGACTGGCATAGCTAGAAAAACAGGCAGACAAACAGAAAGAAAGAAAGAAAGATAGATAGATAGATAGATAGATAGATAGATAGATAGATAGATAGATAGATAGATAGATAGATAGATAGATAGATAGATAGATAGATAGATGAGCAGGAAGCAATACGAATGTTATCTGCATATTCAGCAGTTTTACATAACTGATTGTTAATTACATGTATGTAACAGCAAAAATATTCAATGTTCGTTTTATCTCTAACATTATACGAATAAAATACTAACAATATATAAGATAATATGTTAGATATTATTTAAGTCCTTTTATAAATATTACTCCAACTATACGATTTATCTTTCCATGCATAAAATCAACGGGAATCTCATTTATGAAAAACCCGATTGTCTCCAGAAAAGGCAAACACAATTTATTTCAGGATATGGAGGATACGGATATGGCGGTTTTGGTGTATCCGATATCTTGTGCAGCTATTGTTGGAGCGTTCAGGATTGGAATTGCCTTAACAGATTTTGTCAAAGAGGTAAATTTATTTGTTGGCTCGCTTTCCTTATGATGTATGAAATAGACGATACGTCATATTTATTTACACAAACATGAACTTTATAATGTGCTAGCAAATAGAACACACACACACACACACACACACACACACACACACACACACACACACACACACACACACACATATATATATATATATATATATATATATAACACGAAATTAATAATGTTTTGCTAAATATATTGATCATAGATAAAATCTTTTAAATGTTGGAAAACAGTTCAAATCGCTTACGTTCCTTTGAGATAGGGACAAAATGGGTTCTCATATTTTGAACAGGTCTGGACGTTATTAACTATACATACTTACAAAAGATAAGTCTTTTCAAACATCATTATCTCTTCCTGTGTGCACCTTATGTACGAAGAAATGGGATGTTATTTCTAACTGCAACAGATCGAAAAATAAGTAACATAACAAAGACAGAGCCATCCAAATGCTCTTTTTTCCAAGCGTTCAAGGTCTCTTTCATGAATAGAAAGTTATACATTTCTTGGGCCAACAAATCTTAGTCTGCTTTTAATGTGGTTAATTATGACAACTTCATATCGAAAGGTCGTATATCACTTACAGCCATGTGTATAGGCATATCCAGAAATACTGATGGATACACAGATAGATCATTCAATCGATTGATCGATCGATCGATCGATCGAGAGAGAGAGAGAGAGAGAGAGAGAGAGATGTGTAGACTAGCAAGAAGAAATACCAATGTGTTCTGCATATTCAGCATTTTTACATAAATACTTAACATTATATTAAAGCTCATAATATAACAGTGATTAAATTCGATGTTCGGTATGTCTTTGATGTATTGGCGGTAGACAAACAATTATGTAGTATTATAGGTACTGAAGAAAAAAAAGCACAACTAAAACAATTTATATGTTATTTTAATCTGTATATAAATATTGCTTCATGTATACTATTTAATTTTCCATCCAGAAGCAACCGGAATCTCATTCATGAAAATAGAGATTGTCTCCAGTAAAATCAGTAATAATTAATTTCAGGATATGGAGGATACGGATATGGCGGTTTTGGTGTATCCGATATCTTGTGCAGCTATTGTTGGAGAGTTCAGGATTGGAATTGCCTTAACAGATTTTGTCAAAGAGGTAAATTTATTTGTTGGCTCGTTTTCCTTATGATGCATAAAAGAATGTAAGGATATCACAAATATGCACCTTTATAATGTTTTGGTCAATACAATATACATATGTCATACCTATGCAATCAAACACGAAGTTCATAGAATATACATATGTCATACCTATGCAATCACGAAGTTAGTGACGTATTGCTAATACAATAAATTGCAGATAACTACTCTTCAATGTTTGAAAACAGTTTGTTAGGGTTTTTAAGATTGGACTAAAATAGGTTCCCCATATGTCGTACGGGTACCAGTCATCAATTAAAGCAAAGTAAATAATAAAATGTTTGGTTTCATAAGTGTATATGACTACAAAGTTCCGATTTATTTTATATATGCCAAGAAAATTTGTTCGTGTCACCCATGTGTAAGTCAATTGCGTCAAAAATTTCAGGCCATTTCCTAACACATCGAAATTCAGCTCATCAACACGCATACACCTAATAATAATTTTTGTACTGCATCACCGATAGTATTCATAACAGATGTAAAAAAAAACGAGAATTTGCATACAACCAATGGAAAAAGCATGGGTCATTTAAAAGAAGAGAATTATTGAAAATTAGTCAAATAACAACCAAACCTTCGTGTAAAACTACTTCCAAAAGAATTTTCTGATGCCATCCAAATTTGTTCCATTTTGTTCCTTTTTCTGCTTGTTTGTTTATGTTAATACAGATTCTGGTGATGAACATTTTTATTCCACGAGAAAATATGGAACTGCCTGTGTCAATTGGAGTGCTTAATCAGAAGGGAATACAATTGTATTTCCGACAATAACACCCTATTTTTATACCATCTGAATTCAGTTATATAGTAAGAGAATGTTTCTATTTAAAATGAATACGTACAAATAATGTTATATTTGTGTACATGCGTGATTCAATGCATTAGTGTGGCACCTAGATATGTAGATGGAGCCTAGTTAATGGCCTTTGCATGGGATGGGAATAGTGTTTTAATGTATTCGAGAAGTTTTCACGATTTGCTAGCATTAAAGATCAAGTTACATTGACATAAATGCTATTATGCGACATAAACAATACTCTCTCTCTCTCTCTCTCTCTCTCTCTCTCTCTCTCTCTCTCTCTCTCTCTCTCTCTCTCTCTCTCTCTGCTTTTGCCATTATCTTTTAAGAAACGTTCTTAAAGTTGCAAAGAGATAGTTGCATTGGCATGGATATGGTCATAACACTGAAACAAAATAAAACAGCATTTTATAAACTAAATGCCATTAGGTAGAAACAAATTGCAAGAATAAAGAATTCAAGAGATGGAAGTTGTTGGAATAGCTGATATTTCGTTTTTATATAGTAGTGTATATAGAAGTTTTTTTTTTCTTTTCTTAACTGAACTAGGACTATACTAGTAGTGGAAAATTTCTTAAGTTTTACTTTTAATATCAGTGTATTTCTAAGATTCACTTTACCTTGAAAGATGTTCTGCAGTATTATTACTGCTGAAAACATACTTCTGACAACGTTTTTTTTTATTTTTCTTTAGTACTATAAATTTGTTTCTGATTTCTCCAGAATGTATAGAAAAGTTTAAAACAAACATGTTAGCAACACTGATGCAATAAAATCAAGTCTGTGTCAAGTGCGACTTCTCGAATTGAGCGGTGTTAAAATTTATATCTTTCAGTAAAAAAAAAATATCACAAAAATAACCGTCACACCGTATGGTTGGAACAACGTGTAAACAGATGATTATTGTACCAGCCATGAAGTATGCACCATCAAAAAATGTTACATTGTGAATCTATCATTTTTAATTATTTTTCAGGTCTCGGTTTTGAAGCAGATGGTGGATCGATCAGCGGGTATGCAGGGTTAACTCCTTACCAACTGCAAGCCGTATGCTATGATTGCAGAAATTTTAGAGACAGGTACTGTCTTCATCAAATGTGTTATCCGCCCAGAAAAAATATTGTTTAATGTAGGTGATGAAACTCGAAATTTTTCTTTATAAACAAGATTTGTTCTAGCTTGATATTTATCATTTTCAATATTTTGTTATTGTATATATGTTGTTAGAATTGTTTATAAATGTAATCCTCACTGGACGATTCTATTGTGTTGAATAATATTTAACACTGTTTGCCTATTGTTTTATTTGATGATGGCCATCACTCAATCTTTTGAAATGTCTTATATAAATGAGGAGTCGATTTGTCCTTGGATCTAAGTTTACATAATGACAATGGGAGAACATTTATAAATTTTAAAACAGAACGTCCGTAACAAAAACGCAAAGTAAATCAGATTAAAATTAATCAACTGGTAAATTCATATTTTATCTCCCATTTATCTACATTACTTCATATACTGGCACTTTTAAAATTTAAGTTATTATCATCTCGCTAACACATTTGTAAAATTTAAGTCAAATTACCTTTAATCAAAGTGTAACTCTCTACGTCTCTCTGTATATTGTTATGTACAACTAATTAAATTATTTGTTTGTTAATCGTTTTTTGTTGTTAAACAATGTTTTTTCTATTACATGATATTGTAATTTTGTCTAGAATAGAGTTAGGTTCGGACTGATTTTTATGCTTGACGTAAACAACTAATAGTATAAACACTGTATCTAGTCCCTAACCTTGATTCAGAACCAGTGTTGGTTTATGGTAAACAATGTTTTAAAAAATATTTAAATTCTTTCTCAGAGTAATAATTATTAAGTTAAGTCAAGGCCGTTACTGGAGGTTGTGATATGAAACATATGTTTATTATTACAAGCTTCTGAATTTTCTAGAAGGTTGATCCACATAGGGGATTCAATTTTGCATCTTAATTATTTTATTTCATTCAGATTATTGGATTTTAAATGAATATTTTACCTGGAAATACTAATGCTGTAAAGTAATTCTTGGACAAGTATATTTATCGAAATTTATACAGCATTCAAAGAATGGAATAATATTTTCTGTGATTCAACAAGAGACAGTTGACACTGCAACAATTCGCTGACCATTAATGACGTCATCGCCTTTCATTTTGGATTTTCATCGGGACTCAAACTCATTTTCATTCAGAAATTGTATTACTAGGACTTCTATGTTTTAATTCTTGGAATATTTTTTAGATTTGATTCGTAAAACCGTAAGTTCTTTTTTTTCTCATGTTTTACACTTATATTCAAGAGAAATACATTATTTGCTAAATTTTACAAAGCTTGTTGTCGTCACTTTTTCCCTGCTACTTTTTGTAAGAGCCTAGATTTGTAACAAATGATAGATAGATAGATAGATAGATAGATAGATAGATAGATAGATAGATAGATAGATAGATAGATGGATGGATGGATGGATGGATGGATGGATGGATGGATGGATGGATGGATGGATGGATGGACGGACGGACGGACGGACGGACGGACGGACGGACGGACGGACAGACAGACAGACAGACAGACAGACAGACAGACAGATAGATAGATAGATAGATAGATAGATAGATACTGCTAGGTCAACTGGATAATAGTTCCCAGTATTTATCACAATATCAGCAAACAAGACTATTGCTAGAGTATCTCCCTTACATACACATACACACACACATGCAGATACAGAAAAACAACTATGTCAATTTGTTATGCCTTTTTTTTTTAAACTAGACAAATTCATGCAGATATGCGGTATTATGTTGTATAATGCTTTGCTTTGTAAATGCTGAAATGACACGTCAGTTTCAAACATTGACTTGACGTGCTAGTACTAAATTACATCCATTTTTAAAGAATGTAATAGATTTGTGTAAACATAAATGGGGATTGTATTTAAAAAGGACAGCCTGTCTTTAAGTGGGAGATCTAATAAGATGCCGCTCTGTTGATGTATTAAATATGACCCAATTATTGCTTCTATTCTTCTACAATCGAAACTCGAAAACATACTGATTTTAAACTACTTTTGCTTACCTACGTACACATACACGCACATATGCTGGAATCTGGCTGATACAAACATGTAGAACGAGCCTACGGTGCAAATTAGTAGATTTGTAGACTTATTCTTTGAACTTAGAAAGTCCAGGTTACCAGTATCCGTCCTGTGTCCTTAACGATGGAACTCCAAAATATAGCTGTCCATCATAATATTAATAAATAATATCATGTCACCTTATCTTAATTTAGACCTCCAGGAGACTTCTGATGTACTAAATGTAAATATGGAATGCACACAAGTAATCTTTTGCTATGATATATTTTTCCCAACATTATACGGTTAAAATGTTCTGTATAAAAGATATTTGAGTTTATTTTTAGCACAACGTAATTATTGCACTCTTCCAGAACATACCAATTATTATATAATAGGATTAAATGTTTATATATATTAAAGGTTCAAATTTCGATTGTTTTCCCCACTAGCCAGCAGGATCACCGTTTACTCATCCGGTCAATATGTTACCGTTACTACTAAAATCAAACGGAAGCCAGGTCCGTTTCTAATGCTTACAGTTACTATTTATTAGCACTAACTACAAACAATAACGACTCTCTTAAACAAAGAGGAGTTTGCACTGCTTCTAATGAACCAGCATTGTTTGAATTTCACAAATCATTCTGCTAATGTGTGTAGGGACTTGCATTTTCTGGTTCTAGTAGCGCTTAATGAACGTTTGCACGACCATCACTGTACTTTAGTATGATTCCGAATACACAGTGCCAAAAGTACACACCATCACAGAATTTCCTGGGTTTCATTTAAACCATTGGTTTTCATTTTCCCAGCATTTCTGGTACTTTCTGAAACTATTATCTTGTTCATATTTGCTCTTTCTGCCGTCATCCAATTTCTGCTCTTTTTGTTTTCCTTTGCAGTAAATGATTTCGAGTGTATTGCCCCTCTTATCCTCTTATATCTGTTTGAATTAAATTTAATAGGGTTTCCCTTTTGCATATGTGACATGCTCCTTGTCACATGGTATGTGCCTATATATATTATTTCGGTCGCTTATTACTTAATTGTATAATTTAACTATCGCCAGTAGTAACAGCACACATAACTCCCGGAAATAACATAATCATAGACGAACGGATAAAATGTAACAATTGATAGTTTACAGTTGATATCTACATTTTCATGTTTTTCATTAAGAACAAAACAAATAATCAACCAGACTAGAAAATAAAAGCAATATAATAATACTTATTACAGATATTGGAAATTTCATTCCTTACTTATTAACACTTACTATCTTCATTAGTATCATAGTATCTGAGGTCGTCGATGACAAGTTCACTCCAATCGGTCTTTGAGATCGCAAGATTATCCCACGATATGCTTTTTGGATGATTATTTCAAAAGAAGTCTTAATAAAATATCAGACAGCTTCCAGAAAAATATCTTCATACAGTCTTGACACTAATGAAAGGTTGAATCTGGATATAAACAAATACAGAAATGATGTACGAGTAGGGCTGAAATGTCTTGTTCATTATTATACGCCCAAGCTACTTATGTCTTGTTGCATGATAGATTATGATACATCTTGCATTCTTTAAAGTGTTTCACACTACATTTTTTTGCAAACATTTATATAGTCAACAAATATTGCATAGAAATAAGTAAAGGCTCTTTGTCATAGTGACGTATGACATCAGACGACAGTTTGTTAACACAGATAAACTTCTACAAAATTAATATTAATGTGCTCAAAGCGGAATTATCATAATTACTCAATGTACCAAAACAAACTTCACTATAGATTTATTTTTGTCCTTAAATAAGTAAAAATAAAACCTCACAAAGATGCAGTAGCTTCAACCCTACTTCTCGATCTCTTACAAGTTTATGCTAATCAGTCTGTGAAGTTTTGGAGAGAATGTTTAACTACATGCATTCAGCGCCGGTGCAAGGCATTTTGGCGAGATCAGATATCTGGCGCCCCTTTCCCACTCACGCCCCCCCCCCCCCCGCCTCGCTCATCATGAAATAAAACCCAATTTGCAATTTCTTGTGGCGCACCCCTTATACCAGCGCTACTGAAAAGTAAATATTCTGCCGAATTCTTTAACATTTTGCATGCAAAGTGATGGATGCTATATATACGTCATGGTAAGATAATGTTGAATAAGGCCGCTTGAGAAAAGTACAAAAAAGGAGATTAATGTTTTTAACCAAACAATAATAGCGTGTATTTCCGTGACCTCAAACCTGAATCGCTACACGACGGGTTACTGTACTACTGGATTGCACTGCACCTCAAACTAATGCAAATAGGACAACCCAGTGTCAGCACGTTTAACAATCCCACTTTAAACTTGAACATTATGAAGCAAATTTAAGAAATTAGACCATAATTGCGATTTAGAAAAATCTGCAAACTAAAGTCATATATAATTTAAATTTGTAGTTCAGTCAAATTCTACGAGAGACAGAAATATATATATATATATATATATTTCAAAATCAATTTTCAAAATCAATTATTATTGTCTTATTATTCAATCAATGGTTCCATTATGTGCAGTTTTACATGGTCATACATCAAATAGTTAACCATAGCTAGGTTATCCAGTCTCACCCACCGCTAACAACACACACGTTTGCGAATTGTACACTGTACCTATGTACATATAATGTACATATATTTAACAAATGCTTTAGCTGTATCTTATTTTCCTTGAGTATTAATTTTTTAATAATTGTAATTTTGGCATTTGCTTCCACGTCCAATGTTGACCTTACGAAGAATATTGTGCTTATATAAAATAGGGGCCATCATATTTACGCATTCACACACACACACACACACACACACACACACACACACACACACACACCTCCTCCTCAACAACACTCTGAAGTTTAACCTGAACCTCTGCCAAGAGTTAGAACTAGTATCATAAATTCACGTCTGAAGGTATTATAAATATCAAGAACCCAGACAAGATATTTGATATTGCCGCGTTTTGGATATTATGAAATAGAAGTCTGTAAAACCTGAATATGTAAGAACTCTGAAATCTGCCGATTGGATTAGGGATGTATATCGTGTCGTTACTGGTATTCCGCAGATCAATTCTGATGATACTAATATTAATACTTTTAATCAGGCCATAGGTGAGCATGTTGAACAAAAAAGACAAGAAATGAGAAAAAAAGAATAAATGAGGTTGTAACCTAAACAAGTCAAAGTAAAAAGATTTACCCTTACGTGTATGGAAGAAAAAAACGGATGAAACCTCAAGAGTGGAGGATTAAGTAGCAACTGGAAGTGGTCTTGTTACTCGATGAAGTGTTCTAATTACCTCACGCCCCAGCAGTGTCCTTGCCGATGTTGACCGATTAGAAATTCTGATTGGCGGAAAACGAGCCGGTGATTGAGTTTATGTAATTAGTTATAGTGACTAATATAAGATGATTACACATATGCTCAACGTGGACATGTAATGGGCAGTGTGATACATTCACGATTATCAACAATAAAGCGATCTACAGAGATGGACTCGGTGATGCTGTTCAGGGTATATTTAGAAGGATAGCCCCAAAATCAATACCGATTGCAAATCAACTACGAATGAAAGAGATTGACGGTGTTCGTGGAAATGGTATTGGTCTCATTGGTGATGTTGGGTAAAGCGTTCTCAACAATCAAGGATAGACTAACACGATTAATACGACGAATCAAAGTGTAGGTCACTAAAGTCATGCCTGCAAATGCTAGTAAAATAATAAATCAGGCTTCAGATAAAAAAAAAAACTAGCAGAGTTGGCTGGTGTACCGTTTATCGAAAAGAAGAAAAAATATAACAGTGCTAATATTTTGATAGCGGGAAGTGGTCTTCGTGTTAGACAATAACATTTATAATGAAATTTTTAAGCGTATATCAGATCTTGCATTTGACATGGATGAACCGGTTCTCAAGGATGAGTCTGTGTGCTTATTAATAGTATTCTTATGACGCACTAGTACATAACGCGCACGTGGAAGAATCGAATTATAGGTTCAAGATACAAATATATATTTCTTAAATGCTGACGCATTTATTGAGACTGTAGGTAGACTTTTGAAAGCATATGATACATTGTACGGAATTGGTGAACGAGTTGGTTTTGTTAATAATGGTGTTATGGCGTTATTTAACAGTTTCACATACGGATTGACGGAAAGAATAGTGAATTGTGTCTCGAAAATGTTGATGTTGCTACGGCAATACTGGGTCTGAAAAGATATTCTGATGATTGCTCGAGACCAGTTAGTCCATCGATGATGTTTACTAAAGATGTCACTGATCATCCAGAATTGAGAAACGTAACATTGAATGCAGCAGGAACAGAAGATGCATCGATGAATGAAAATTTTATCTTTGGATTCGCAGCAGGCATATTAATGTAAGATGGAGATGAACATTTTTCATGTGCAATTCCACTATCCCACATCCTTGGATTCTGTAGTAATGCTAGAAAAGTTATTTTTGGAGCTAAACACACCATGGTACTCGTCAGAAAAGCCACAGACAATGATGCTATCAGGCGTGCTGTCGGGTTTCAGGCAAGTCAAAACACTTTAGCTGTGGATTCCAGAAATGACTCCATCGCTCTCTGAAGACCAACTGTTGCTTTCCTTCATCTATCAAGGTGGTAAATCAATGTTATCATCGTTGATAATGACCAAATATATAGTTTAAAGTAATGCTTCTGGGTTATTAACATGGTATACAGCATCAAAGTAGGGAGTGACAGCTCCACATATATTCATCGCACTTTAGAAAAATGCCAGAGTAGATTCGCAGGAACAAAACACAATAGGGTAAGTGAAGTATCTTCGAAGATAAATGAACATCAATAATCATCTGAAGAAATGTTGCTGAATTTTGAACACAATCATGTTGAACGTGCTTGCCATCGGTGTATAACGTTTATGGGGCATAATCAGAATGTTGATCCTGGTTTGCAGATATCCCATCGCGATTTTACAATGCTGTATCCGATCTATTACCTTTTTACTGGAATATTTGGATTTTGTTCAGGCAATCAGTCGTTGATATCCACATCCGAGCTCGTGTAGCTCGACTGTCCGCTGGTGGTTAAAGAGCAATCGATAATATACTCTTGGATAAAGCGATGTTACTTGAAGGTTTCGGTGGACCAATGAGAGTCATTGGTGCCCCAGTACAAAACATGTAATTAAATCACTCACGATATTATAATATTATATCATCATATTAATGGTACTCTGACTCCTGGCCAGATTATAAAGCTTCAATCGAATTATGCAAAGTATCGTAATAAATCTTGTCTGAAAAATGTTTGCCAAGCCAGACATAAAATATCTTATGGAGACCTTTAGCAAACTCGAATGACTCGATATAAGCGAATCCAGCTAAGTCAAATTCCGGTAAAGGTCCTTTTATCGCAACTCTGGTCAGCTCGTTTGTTGGATGTCCAAATCTCTCAAAATATACAGAACACTCTCCTATTCCAAGAAAACTCACCTGGATAACATGCAATCATATCAACGGAGATAAAATCTTTATATTAACATTTAGTATTCCACAACGCGCCGTGTCCATATTTGACACAGCTGCTTTGTATATTCTCAAGAAATTCCATGAATTTTCTTTTTCAGCGAAATGAACAGCAACTGACGGAACGGTAAAACATTTACTCAGTAATTGTTCAGCATCATATACATATTTCAATGCAAGATTTTTCATTTCTTCGTGGATAGATTGTATGCGATAAATAAAGGTCGTACAAATTGATCATAGTTTTCATTATCGGAACTTGAAAACAACCACAAGGATACAAGATCGCTTTTACAAATATTTTCAGAAACATTAAAAATATAAAAGTCATAAAATTTAGCAGTCCCATTTCGTGGAAATATTATTAATGCATTAGTCCGCCCATGCGCATTATGATCAACAATATTTATCGAAGCTCCTTTCGATTTATATTTCAGTTCGTACAAAATCTCTCCTGTTATTGTTTTTACTATATTAATTTCTTTTCTAATTCAGCTATGTCTTTGATGTCTTTGATAGACGCTCCTATATCTTTAACTATTTCTGCCCACCCGTTTATTTGTTTACGTCTTAGATCTATTCAACCGTGTCCACGTATTGTGTTTGTGAAGTGTTCTGTAACTCGTTCGGCTACACAATTTATTTTCAAAACTTTCATTGGTTTTAGACCATTAATGTTTAGTTTATCATTATACGAATATATCGTATAGATAACTGCAGTCACAGGATACACTCTTTCATAATCATCATCATCTGTCTCTTGACCTAGTGTGGTCTTCGAGGCACTGTGCTGCTGAACATTATACCAGTTCCCTCAACTTGTCTTGATCATGTGTCAATACCTGTGTCTCCGCAACACTTTTCCTGGTCCAGTTTGTGATGTTGTCAGTCCACGTTTTCTCTGTCTACCTCTCCTTCTGCCACACTGGACGCTGCGTACATGACTGTTGTTGATAGACTATTGGCTCTAGTGACATGGCCATACCATTTCAGTTTTATCATTTTGACGGTGGTGAGGATGTCTTCATAATGTCCTACTTGTGCCTGATGGTGTTACGCACTTCTTTATTTGTGATGTGGTCCATGTAAGAGATGCCAAGGATGGTTCTGTAGCATCTCATTTCAAGTGCATGGTTTCTTCGTTGTAATTCTGCTGTCAGGGTCCAGGCCTCACGTGAATACAAAAAGATTGAGATGACTAGTGCTCTCAATAGTCTGATTTTAGTTTTCAGACAGATATTCATGTCTCTCCAGATGGGTCTTAGCTTTGACATAGCCGCCGTTGTTTGTGCTGCTCGTGACAAAATTCTGATATTGATCCCTCTTCGGTGATTATGGAACCAATATATTTGACCTGGCCCACTGTTTCCAGTTCCTGTCCTCTGACTTTAATCGTGGCTGAGATTTGTTTGCTCTCTATTTCTGTGCACTTTTGTCCAAACCAATTGTCTTTTGCTTTCTTCAAGTTTTTCTGATTTTCTTGTTTATTTTTCGGTACTTCATTGCCCATGTTGTGTCTGGTATTCTTTTTTAGGTCCCTTCGGGCATCACACACCTTCATAATGTCTTCTGTAACCCATGATTTTTTCTTTAGGCGATGGAGGCCAATGATGTCCTTGGCAGCTGCAGTCATAACGGTGATGAAAGTGTCTGTCATCACTTTAACATCAGCATCCATCACAAGGAGTGGAGCTAATTTTCCTCCAATTATGGCTTAGGATGACTTACAGATGTGGGGCCCTTTGGTTGTTCAAGGTTGAATTTGAGCCCGATGGTCTTTGACTTGTTTATTTTATTCAGCCTCACTCGGAAGTTGAAAATCACGAGGTCATGATCACTCCGAACATCAGCACCTGAGAACATCCTTGTATTTGCTCTATTGATACCAGATCGGTAACGGTTTTAAACCAGTATGTAATCGATCTGGTTATGATGAGTTCCATTTGGTGTGTGTGCCATGTTCAGCATCGTAAAGCTTTATGCTGGCTCGGGGTGTTGGCTAGTACCAACATGTTGTAGCCTGCGAACTCTAGCAGCTGTCTCCCTCTTTCATTGGTAAGCTCATTGCAAGAAGGTACAGAAAATCAGTATAGCGTCACACATATAGAAGACTATATTAATTTACAAATTTATCAGTATGAATCCGACCATAGCAGAAATTATATGATTTTTTTAAAACCATATATCACACACAGGATCTGCAATCATTAAACTGAGCTATAGTAATGTTATGGGTCCACATTGAGACCAGTGCCAGTTCGTACCACATGTGAATGTCTCATAGGTATAGGACTGACAGGGGAAATAACCGTTTCTGGCTTCCCGTTTTGTGAT
The DNA here is from genome assembly GCA_030141615.1 of Unio pictorum. Lineage (NCBI taxonomy): Eukaryota > Metazoa > Mollusca > Bivalvia > Unionida > Unionidae > Unio > Unio pictorum. The sequence continues at coordinate 11,586,743 of JARLTB010000058.1, read as the reverse complement.
GCCGCTTTGGTTCCAGAACAGTGGTCTGCTGTTACGGCATATTTTGAGATAAATTTGGATCGTTTGAATGTAAAATCATTGGAAACCAACAGAATACATATCCGGATACTTGTTTATGGTATTAAGCGGCCCATGGAAGAAAAAAAATAAGTATTTTTGCGAAGCGTTGAAAATTTTAAAAGTTTTATTTTCATACATTAAGAGAGGTAATCCTAAAAAACACGGTAGGTCTTAAGCTTCCAACAATTTGGAATATATCCATGTATATTTCATATTTCTGAGTAATCTCTATTTACCGTACGAAGTCTCGATTCAGGAGTCCTATCTGGACGTTTCAGCGATATCTGCAATATCTGGACATAGACCACAATTAATTTTACTATATGTTCTCTACATATATTTCTCAGTACTGACCTTTCCACAGTGTGACAATCAATACAAATCATATGTTAATCTAAAATACCTCCAAAGATGACTTTACGGTGAAATTCTTGTCAAGGGTTGATCGGCATTTTTTTGAGCTGCTGCACTGTAAACAGAGCAGCATGTAAACAGAACACATATTTCACTTCCGGATCATCACCAAGGCCTTATTACTCCATGTGCACTGTCGCCAAATTACACACTGACAACCACTCTCTCTGCTCATATTCTCAAGAATAAACAATTACCTTTAAATCCATACCAAATATGCATCAATATAACTCTTCTATCACCACCAAAATGACAGAGGAAAAAATGTTCTAAAAATAGACTGGAACTACATTCATGGGGGTACTGAACTGGAAGTATTAATTGTGGTGTGATTCCATCTGCAATGACCGGTGCGTAGGCCAAATTATCCCTCAAATATTTTGCGCATTGACCCCATTGTCGATCAACGGCGTTAGTGGACAAAACTCGATTTAATAACTTCTAGAAGTTATTTCATATTTATATCTATATTGATTTTCATTCAGATAAGCAAAAATAGTGTTTATGTCTTCTCTTCAAAGTATGTATCACACTTGCTTAAATGAACGGTGTCATGGCAAGATTATATATGTATGAATTTAGTCTTAGCTCTATTCCAAATAATGACAAAGAATAATGTAAACAATGATATGGGGTTGTTTCACAAATTTCCAATTTTTTAGTATTTATTAAGCATGGCAATATTCTGTTGAAATAATTTATACAAACATGAAACAGTTGTCACGAATGTCAAACAGTTGTGTTAGATTTCATGAAAATAAAAATGGGTTCGGGAAAAGGGTACACACATTCCTCAGCAGGCTGATGGCATGTGTGATTTGGTATAGCTTTCATTGTTTGTCCGAATTAAAACTGAAGCTATAAACATGTTTTCTGGCACAATCCAGAGTTGTAGACTGTGTTCATTTTCATGAAATTAAGTAGGACCATGTTTTTCTAAAAATTGAAAAAATTGTATTTTGAGAATTGTCCACCCCACACTCCTTTCATGTCACAAAAGTACGCCACACTGCATCACAGAAACAGTTGAGACTGAATTTTTATCATTCTTGGATGCATCTCCATCGAAAAATAACTTGATTTACTTGCAAAAACTGATATTTCAATTTTCATGTCCTATACCTAAATAAGTGTCAGGAGGTAATACTATCATCCAAGAAAGAAAGAACAAATTGAGAATTTATAGAGAACATGTAGTCATATCATTATAATTGTTGTAAAGCGCTTATCAATGTCCTCATTATTATTATTATTATTATTATTATTATTATTATCGTAGACCACAATGTCTAAAATGCAATGCTTTGGTGCTGGACAAGATGGCATGTTGTCTAAGTTTCACTTTGCTTGAATGGGGCTTTCGATGACTGGGCCATTATATTTGTTAAGTGCAAAAGTATTTGCTAGGTTTTTTGTACAAATAAAATGCTACCACGACAAATAAGTATAGCAGTCTGTTTATTCGGATAAAATGTCAATACTACTGGACAATAATTTTATCTGTGTTCTTATCAGTCTGCATTGGACCATGAATTATCTGCAATCAAGGCATTTACAAAATATATTCAACCTGATGCAATGTAACATAAAAAAAGTGATGCTCATGTAGCATGGGATTAAAATTTCTGGACAGCATCCTTGTTTACTCCTCGTGTGTTTTCTTTATTCTCACAAACTTTCAATGAGGCAAAATGATATTGCAAATTAGCTTCAATCACACCAATTTCAACCAGTCAAATAGCATTCCTAATGTACACAAATTTTCAAGATCTTGCAATTAAAAATTCAACACTGTCTCAAAGAAAGTGAATTACATTTATTTCAATCACAACTTCATAATTGATGCAAACCTCATGATGTTATGAATGAAATAAGGCAACTGATAAAACTTAAACTTTAAGATTCAAAAGCAAAGTTTTATATTTATTTTATCTTTTTGAAAGTAGGTAAAAGTTGTAATATAAATTATGACATTCATTCTAAAAGGATTTATTTTCATTAATAAATCCTGTCTTACAAATTTCCAAATGTTTTTCATGGATACTCTAAATTGAGATAAGGATACCTTCCTTCCAATAAAGGCTTTTCATGTATTTTAGTTTTAATCTGAGTACTAAAAAAAGAATATTAAATAACTATTTAAATTGTCTTTCAACTAGACCTAAAACCCACTAAAACCAACCTTTCAGTGAATTTTACAACATTCAACAATGAAATCAATTTTCTGCAGTCATTTAGAAAATCTACGCCAAATACTGTGATACATTATTTCTTCATATAATTTCCCAATCTGATGATAACACATGAACTGTTTTTCATCAACCCTACCATTTATCTAGCTAGAAATAGCACATAAATAGTAATTTCATAACCAAATTTGCACTTATTCTGAAGTCTTAAAGATGGAACTTATTCTAGGGTGTTGACATATCATGTGGACAGACAGACAATCACCAAAATAATGGTATTCTCAAAATTCTGCCAAGGCAGACTCAACAAAATTAGAAACATATACACACAAGAAAAACAAAATTATTATTATACTGATAAATTGTTAAAAACAGCAGTTTTTATGAATGGGAATGTAGACTCAACCGAATAATCAAAACATTTATAAACATTTATAAATCTGCAAAATCTATAAACACAGTGACAAACTAATTCTCACACATCAATACCTTTCTACTAAGTATAAAATTTTCCAAGAAATATAACACCTTGCACTTTCAAAGTGACCCCTTGGGTAAATATATATTCTACAGTATTCTTGGAGTCTACTTTTTTAACACCAAGAATTTACAAATAAAAAAGGATCAAACATCTTTTTTCAAATCCTCTAGTTTGTAGCATCTTCCTTTTCACAAAAATATTCAATGCTAAAAGAAACAACAATATGATAACCTTATGCTAAGAGCCAGTCTAAATCTTTCATGGGCCTCTGACAGCTGCATGCCAAATGATCCTGTTGATGTTTTTTCTCAGACAGTACATTAAAACTGTTTGGGACAAGAAGATTTTTTTTTACATGGGGCATGCATTACTTCAAAAGTAATTTGCACTTTTCCCATGTGTGTGAGACAAATTCTTTTGAAACATTATCAATATGTTTTCAAACAAAAACATGGCCCCATAAGGAAATCAAACAACCTTGAAACAATTTACACCAATGCAATCAATACTCTGGTCAAGATAAAATTATGTTAAAAGAGAAAAAAAGGGTGACTAGATCTGGAATAAAGTAATATACAGTAAATGTTATGTATAATGGACACATAAGGAATCCCAAAATTGTGTTCTTGTGGAATGGTGTTCTTAATACAGAAGTAAAATTTCCAAGTAAAAACATGAACCTGATTTCAAAACTGTTGGCATTTATAAGCATGGGTTCTTTAATCAGGTGTCCAATTGGGTTAAAATTAATTTAAACACCAACTTGGACTCCAAAAATCAAGTATTATTTATCTGATCTCTTTAGGTTACAATGTGCATGATAAATAGATTATCTTGGTATACATCAATCTTTAAATTGCAACAATGAAAATTAGAAAGTTAAAAAAAAACATACTTAAGAAAATATATTCTCAAAATTTAGAAAAGGTGCATGAGCCAAGAATGGGAAAAAATTACACTTGAGGCAAAACACGTGTCTAAACATTTTATTTATTATTATTATTATTTCGGCATAATCAGTTTTAACCACTTTCCAACGTTAGTCTCAATCTTTGGAAAATTCAAGAAATTAATGTTGATGATGATAACAAGTTTTTTTTTCATTCCCCTTTCTAACCAGTATGTTAACTGACTAAAATTATATCTCCATGGTAGCCTAAATTATATCTCCATTGTAGCCTAAATTATATCTCCATGGTAGCCTAAATTATATCTCCATGGTAGCCTAAATTATATCTCCATGGTAGCCTAAATTATATCTTGAAACTTTACCGAATTAATAGTTTTAAAAAAAAATCAGATTTGTTTTCATACTGTGATATCATTGACCTAAAATTATCAGAAACTTTTCTCATTTCTACAGCCTTTAATAAATGTGTATGCAACAACAACAAGTGCGTGTGATTTAATATTTCATGAGTGACTTTGTAGACTAATATAATAATCATTTCATTCTACTAGCACTATAATAATGGAGACAATACCATGTTTGATATAAATTTTATGTTACTAGTCACAATACAATAAAATTAATCTATTTGACACCACACTTCATCACTGCATACCTTTTAATGGGAATGTTCAAAATACAGAGTAAAATGTTTCAATATTTATAAGAAAATCACATTATTTCTATCCACACAATTACTATTCTTGTTATATATTTGTTTAAATTTTCACTCAAATCATAAGATGATTACAATCTATATCTATACTGGTCAATACATAATGCCATTCTAAATTTCACAAAAATTAATCATGAATAATCATTAACAAGTAACAAAATTTAGTGAAGATGCCTGCATTGTAATGCATAGAATTCTTTTAAGGCTATCTACTTAACATGGATAATGATAATTATTATACATATAAACAATTAATATAAATATTTTACAGTACTTCAGATAAGTATTTAAAATCAATAAACCTTTCCAAAAACATTCAAGGAAAATTAGCTTAAGCAGTAATGGTAGACCCTTACATACTGGTAAAGAATCAACAAACAATATGCATAAAAATAAAAAACAATGAATACTGTTTAGTGTATCTGTATAATAAATAATAATGAAAAATACTAACAAAAATATAAAAGCACTGGAATGACTTGGAATCAGCAGTAGATCAATGTGCACCAAGTGCATGGAATGTGCATCATGGAATCAGCAGCAAATTTAATGACATTAGTAGCAGAAAAAAAATTAAAATCCCAAAATGCAGAATAACTTTGCAGTCTCCAAATTTTCTTACATAATGTTGAATATTTGTAAAAGATTTTTAAAAAAATGAATACAAAAAAAAAAAATTAAACCTGCTACAAAATACATAATTGTCCATTTGGTGCCAAGATTAAGTTTGACTCTACAAAATTGTGTCACCAAGAAATAGTTTTGCTTACTCCAAAACAAACAAAGCTTATCACCATGAATATTTCAGATTTTACAGTTAGCGAATTTAATAAAAAAAATAAACAATGACAGTCACATCACCGACTTTTAAAAAGTCAGAGAAAATACTTCTAAAATATTATTCTATAAATCTGCCTACATGGTGGTAACATTGTAAACTTCAAAAGAAAACATCTTCAAACTTCAAAAGAAGCATGATACCAGTAAATGACCAATTAAAATAACTTAATCAATGTTAAGTAGAGATTTTTTTACACTAATACACTGCTGGAGACCAATCAGCAATATATTAATGTTTTACAGCAAAACTGATACACTGATACAACACTTGAATTTGGTGTTCTTTTGGGTTTAACACAATTTTTCAGCACATCATAGGCTATACAATGCAGCCAGTATATCCGGTGGAGAAGGAACCTGGTAAGATCCCAGAAAGAACCACCAAACCATGGGAAGCTACTGGCAAGCTTTCTCACATGCCAGTACTGGCCAAGCCTAAGACTCGAACCCACACAGACGAATGAGATGTCAGTGATCTGTATTGATAAGTGCCCTAGAACCAATCATCCACATGTGGCCCCCTACCTGAGTTTACTAAGTGATGCATCTTTGTGTATTGTTGTTTGAGATTAAAACTTAAACTGATATACTGCTCGAGTTTGGATGTAATATGTTGAACTGTTTCATGCAATCACTCTATATTGATACTTGGCATGGAAGGACCTTTCAGTGAATAATATGATACAACAGAAAGCTGGAAGAAAAAAAACATGGCTTGTAAAATTTGCTTAGTATACCATATGTACTTGTTTATAAGTCAAGCTAAACTACAAACTAACAAGGACCCTGATCTGCTGAAGCATAATAAGCCTGCAGATCAGGATCTATGTTCTAGTGATTACTCCTAACAAACTGCATACAACCAGAGCTGCTGATGCATTTTGCTATGGCAGATTTAAGCCTGTGCAGTTTGAAGTTATTCTTATTGTATAAGCAAGTACATATGGTGGATCTGCCTTCGAGACTGAGTGACTTTTACACAATATGTAATGGAAAATTTTAAGAATGAACTAAAATAATACATTTTTAATCTGGAATGGTATCAAGTATTAGAAAAACTAAAAGATAAGTAATGATATTCAACAAAGAAAACTCTTTTCATCTAAATACTTTTCCAGGAATGGTTTACATAATACCAACAACAACAAAATATTGGAAATGTTGAATAAGTATGTCATGATCACCAGTAGTCTGTATGTTGTATACAATGATGATGGTGGTATAATAATACTGGTACGACATTCAATGTAAGAATACATGCATAATGCTGAGTATCCACAGCTTTGTAAAAACAAAACAAAACATATTTAGCAGTCTTATGGTATTTACTTGATTTATTATTTCAGGAATCCTTGTTAAACCAAGTATATATCAGCCCCAAATGTTTACACTTAATGATGGTAAGTATATAACTTGTATTTAATTAGCCACATATGTGATTACAACAGAAACAATAAACAAATGTAAATTCAGTGTCTGGCACATGATAAATTTCAAATTAATGATGTTATGAGATAAGTGGAGTCTTAAGCATGTATGAATGTGATGAGAGTATAATTACTTCATGATTATTAATTGGTTGGTACTTGAAGGTACTTTAAATACATTATTGGCCATATCATGTCAAGGAAATGGTTGCTAAATGCCTTTCTCAAAGATGCATCATGACCTGGCTGATACAAAACCCACAAACTAAAATTATGAGTCCAGTGCTCAACAAACTGAGCTACGACATAGCTCTCATGTTAATGAACCAAGCTGCATAAGACATGCTAACTCTACCGACAATATATCATTGGGCCCTGGTGACAAAGCTGTCGAAGGTGCTTATCTTTACAGATCACTGACATATCACCTCTGTCCATGTGGATTTGAGACTTGGGGCTTTGCCAATTTAGGTATTGTGAGAAAGCTTGCCAATAGCTTCCTGTGGATCAGTGGTTCTTCCTGGGTTTTTCCTCCACTAAATATACCAGTCCCAATATATAGTCTATCATGCGCTAACAAATCATTAAACCCACAAGAATAAAACTATACGGTTCAAGTTTTGGTTTTGCAAGGTATAATGGCAATTTTCTCACCACAATTGGCAACATATGACAGCTAGTATATTTGGTGGAGGAAAAACAGGGAAGGCCCTGGGAAGAACCAATGACCAACAGAAGCTACTGGCAAGCTTTCACATACACCCACGCTAGTCATGCCGAGACCTTAAGCTATGCAGACAAAGCTTATTTCTGAGTGATCAGCACCTGGGGCACTGCAAGGTTAAAATAGAGAAATATGAATTATTTTGCACTGGATCCTACTTACTAGCTAAGCAAAAATATATTATCTATCATTTTTCTTCTTTCTCAATGATAATGAAATCCATGATTACTTCACGTCAACAATATGAGGAAAATCGTGACTTTGCAAACAAACTGCATCTTGTTAAATATTCAGGTCTAAAAACATGTCTTTTGTTTTGTTTGTATATGAAGCAAATACCAACACTTTATCACACAATACAATAAATGGTAACGAATATCTGGATTATCTTCTTGGCTAAAATTACCAAGCAATAAAAAAAATGTATATTAAAGATACAAAGATTTTTTCTTAATATAAATCTGATTAAGACATAATAAACATCAAAAAGACAGATTCTTCCAAAAATCTGATCTGAGCATATTTCAAGTGAGAATTTCATTGTAGTTACTTTTTATTGCTGTCTCCTGACTAAAATACTGTAGTATCAATTGGTGGAGTATAGTGCCCATACTGAAAGAATCCTCACCATACTATATAACACTAGACTACAATGTCTGAGAGCAATAATTAAAATTTCAGTTACCTCATACCTCATATGACGTCATATAACATATAACCAATGTACTTGACAATAGTGCCCAATGGAACAGGAATCAAGGGAAAAAATGCATATTGTTAAAAAAAATATCCCTGAAGTTGTCTGCCAAATCAGAACGGAAGAATTTACCATGTGATATAGTAAACATGATAAGGATATAACCAGACTACAAAAGAGTTTTCGCAACCACTGTCTTGCACAAACATGATAATAGGATGCATTTTTGTAACTTTGAAAATTTTAAAACAAAATGAAAATTGTTGCGGATAGCAATGTCAATAACAGAAAAGTGTAAATAGCTCTTATCCTATCTATTAATGTAGAAAAAACTTCCTCAAGAGTTCATAGTAACATGTTTCATTTTGTGTGGCGCCATCTGTGCTGGACTAAGCACTGCATACTGACAATCAGTTGAAGTACAGTGATAGTGGGTCTGCTTTCTCTTGAATATGCACATAAGAACACCACAGTTATCTGTGGTGCTGTATTTACGAAAACCCTGGTTGTTAATACTGTCCCATTTAGCATGTTGTTTTCTGTGTGTTAAAACTTTACTGGAATCAGTACAGATGTATGAACAACGAAGACAATGGAAATGAGACATCTTGTTTTTAAATTCACAGTCAGATGAACAATCTTGGTTTATCCTATACTGCTGCATTTCTCCTCCTGTAATACTGTCAATACGTTCATGTCGTAAAGTGTGTTGAACAAGCCTCGAACGATCACTGAACCCGTAACCACAATCAGACCGCATGCAGTGGAAATGGGTAACATTTTGTCTGTATGTACATTTGAAATGCTCACAATCTTCATTGTAACGAAATCGGCTATAGCCTTCTGGAACGGAATCATCTTTAGCACGGGGACTAGAAACTCTTCGTTGTTTGATATTTATAGAATTGCTATCAACAAAGTCATTATGTTTCGTTGCTATTCGTTTTCTCCCAGAGCGTCGGGAAAAGTCTTTCTTTGTTGAGAACTCTGCATCAAAGGACTCTCTAGAGTCTTCATCTCCAATCTCGCCATTTGGTTGATAACCAGAATCACTGTCTTGCTGTTCCTCCTCTTCATAGTCATCTAAATTTTCTGTAGTATTAATTCGATTCTCCTCCTGGGCCTTGGCAATCAGATTTGAAAATGTTGAAGGATTAAGGGTTAAGGATGAGGAAGGATTTATTTCTCCACCATCTTCCACATCTTCATCCTCTTCATTTTGTGTCTCCTCTTCCTCCAAACCACCCTCTCCTGATTGACTTTTTACCTGGGGTAACTTGTGTAAAATGGCTGCATTAGTAACAACATTCTGTGTGGTAACCATGGTAACAGGTGGTGGTGGCCTTGGTGCAATTGTTACAGGAATATTTGGCTTTACCACACGAGTTCCAACCTCAGATCTTTTCAGTTTGATTCCATGTTTTCCGATATGGGATCGTAAACGAGCTGGATCCGAGAAGGCTTGGTTGCATTCCAAGCAATGGAAATGATCCTTTTTCTTTAACTTACAAAATGGTCGTCCACAATTCTGATCTAAGGCATAATGCATTTTATTCTTCAGAAAGGACCAGCTTGGTTGTGGAATGTGATTCTCTGTCTTCTGCTGCAAAAGAACTGTTAAAGGCACTGTTGTGTTTCCTGAGCTAATTGCTACTGGCAAGGTGGTGACTAGAGGAGCTGTGATGCTAGTGATGGCAGTCACAAACTGGGTACTGGACGGAGTGGCTGTTAAAGCCTGCATTGGACTTATTGTTAGTGAGGTCTGTATGGTAGTAGGATTCCCTGATGTTGAACTGGCATTTACTATAGAAGAAGCAACAGGTACTGTTATTGACCCTTGTGCAATACTTTGTGCAATGTTCTGAATTGGACTAAAGGTGTTTATCGGAAAATATGTTCCAGATGTTTTAACCAGTGAGGCCACAGAGGAAGTTGTAGCAGGGACAATTGGGACAAAGTTACTTGAGACAGCTTCAGTCTTTATAGCTGGAATGGGTGCTATTTTTAAACCTGCTGCTGTGTGTTTCTTATCATGCTGAGCCATTGTACTGTGTCGGACAAATGAATAATCACATTTTGGCCGAATGCAGTGAAAATGCCTGTTGGTTTTGTTATTTTGGCAATGGGGTCGTCTACAACTAACATTCCGATCAAAGAACTCAAATCCATCAAGAATCTTTACGAAACTGTGAAAATCTTTAGCATGAAGATTTAATACATCGAGCCTGTCTGTTGATGTGTAACAGCGGGGTCTTGCACAATGATAATGAACCATGCCCAAGTAAACACACTGATCATCTGGACATGGATCATCTTTCGTAAACATTCTAAAGCCATTTATGACCTTCTTGTCAGCCATATTTTCTCCATCACGGGTGGCCTGAGTTAAACGGTGTATCTCTTCCTCGCTCAAACTAACTTTTGGTATCTTTGGAATTTCATTTCTGGGATATTTTGGTGGTCTTCCCCGCCTCTTGATTCCATTATCATCAACTCTCAAGGTTGAACGGGTATATGTTTTCCCTGCTGCAGCTCGGTTGTATTCATGTACTCTGTAATGTTCCAAGCGACCAAACGTTGGGCCTATGTGTGGGACTACATGTGTGCAACCTGACTGGAAAAAACAAATGAAAATAAATTAGAAAATTGCCAAGACTTGGGAAGTATATGATATTATGAAAAAAAATGGGAGAGGGGTGACCGAGATAAAAATGCTGGAGAAGAACTTTATCCAAAAATGTCTACAGACATACCTATAAATGAAAAACCCAAATGCTAGATGCCCAATCACAGAGACATAAGAAGGAATAATAATTAGGATCAGAAACAAGAGTCCCTCAGAGGGATTGATGCTCAACTGGCCAAAAAGAAAAAGCTGTAATTCATAATAAAACCATTTCATCCTTTCACCTACTGATGATTTCTAATTAAATAATACAAATGATTGTTACCAGTGATATCTACCCAGACATGGCAATGGTACAAATGATTGTTCTGATGATACCTAACCAGAAAGACCTTGATACAGTTAAGTGTGAAGGACTGATAACAATGATACCTACCCAGATACAGTGATAATGCTTCTCCTTCAAGCTGTACTGACAGTTTTCAGGACACAAATTCTCCTGATCATAGTATCGATAAGCGATTGGGGTTATTCTGTCCTGAAGTTCATGGAATCTATGAAAAATAAATAGAATTGATTAATTAGTATGTGCTTATGATTTCCTTTGACAATGAAAGCTTCAGCTTTGACCACCCTGACCCACTACCCTCATTTCACAAACTTCATTATTACCAATTTTCCCCAGGTATAACAAATAACAATTTTCATATGTATTAGAAAATATTGGAAAATGTTATTTCAACTGTTTTGTTTCTTAGAATCTGGCAATAAAGTTAATGGCAATTGATGGAATAAATAACATTCTATAAAATGAACTGACATCTGCTGATATATCCATGTCATTAAACACAGGTGACCTATAAAGGCTGGAGATCAATTCTACAACTGAGCAAAATGCATACTGTAAATTTCCAGTGCTCCTAAGGTACTTAACAAATGATATCAAGTCAACTATGGACGGATCCAATTTTGGGGCTCGGAGTGGATGACTGGTCTAAAGTGCTCACTATTACGGATCATTGCCACCTGTCCTCTGCTTGCGTGGGTTTGAGTCTCAGGTTCGGTCAATGTGGGTATGTGAGAACGCTTGCCAGTAGCTTTTCGTTTTCAGTTGTTCCAGGGTTTTCCTGGGTTCTTCCTCCACCATTTCTACTGGCCACCATGTATAGCCTATCAACAATAAGAACAAAGTTACAACAGATCCAATTTTCTGCTATATCCTATGATTTAGAGGTTGTTTCACCATTTAAAGACAGTCTTGAGTCCATGGAATATAGTCCATTTCTGGAAGACCATTCTCTTTGATAAGTAAGAAGGAAATGACAGCTTAGAAGTCAACAATTGATGAAGATGTTCAATATATGGGTCGATGATATTTCTATTGTGAAGGGCATTGTTTCCTCAGCTAAATTTTAATATATAAAACAATCAGCTGAAGCTCAGAAAGGTTTGTGTCCCTCATTTGTTGATGCTGACCAAAAGCAGACTTGGGTTGTAATCGCTAACATCTATTTGCCAAATATGAAAAGAATGACCAGAGACATTTCATTGAGATTGCTACAAGTAATAAAACATTTTGATATCTGAAACTAACTCAAGAGATAAACAATGTCTGGCTCAGACAACAAGCATCTCAATTATTTTATGCATTATATTACAGGCCTTGTTGACCAGGTGCCTGTGTCTGACTCTGCTGTGTCACTCAACATTTTTATGCTTCTCAAGTGTTGTGCAACACTATTAGTCAACCATTCCAGAAATGGTACCTGACATAAATCTACTCGATGACAATACATCGGCAAATAAATCTGTTGTCATTAAAATGAAGGATCCTGATAATATCTTCATTCTGAACTTTTAAACAAGGGAGACAAGACTTCTGAAATTTTAAACAAGGGAGACAAGACTTCTGAACTTTAAAACAAGGGAAACAAGACTTTTGAATTTTTAAACAAGGGAGACACGACTTCTGAACTTTTAAACAAAGGGGACAAAACTTATGAATTTTTAAGCAAGAGACACAAAATTTCTGAAATTTTAAACAAGAAAGATAAGATTTCTGAAAATTTAAAGAAAGGAGTCAAGATTTCTGAAATTTTAAATAAAGGAGACATGATTAACAACATTGTATCCATTTAAGTTATGAATTTTATTATACCGGTATATCAAAGACTTCATTTACCTCATTACAGTTTGTAGACTTATGGCATAAAGGTGGATGGACTTTACCTAAATCATCCATACCTGTTATTGGGAGTCTATACCATATACATTCACTTACAAGTCCAACTGCAAACAATGAAGACCCTAATTTGCCATCACATTAATGCTCCAGTGGATCAGGGTTCATGTTTAATTCTACAGACCCATATCCGCTGGTGCATTTTGCAGAGGGTCTGTGAAGTTTACAGTTGGCTTTGATTTATTTGAAGTACATACTGTAAATTATTCTTTGTTGCATATGATCAGTTATAAAACTCTTCTATAATGCAAAATTATGCAATACATCTATCCAGTCTATAGCATTTTTAACACTGGTATCCACTCTCATGTATTGTTTTAATTATATACTGCAAACTAAACAAAAACCTGATTTGCATTATTTCAATCATTGTAGACTAATTACTAACAAACAGGAGTAGTTCTCGATTTTGTATAATAAAGATTTGCAGCCAGTGTATCTAGTATTAAGAGTTACCTCCCTCTAACTGTTGTTCTTCTCAGCTGAGTTTTACTGATGTGTTTCAAACAACTGTGAAAATATACTGTATATTTACAAAGGAAAAAGAAGCCAGGTTGGCTATATGGTTAGCATTCAGGATTTGCGATGAAAGATGTTTGTGTTCATATCTTACCACTGAATCAGCATTGGTCTACTACCAGGGTAGGTTTATAGGCAAGGCATTTTAGTCCAATTGTCACTGCACAATGTCCCAGCAGATCTGGGTATGAACAGCTTGAATCCATACTTTCCAGTTTAAATAAAATATGTATTCTAACACATCATCAATATAATGCTTCAGTCAGTCAAATGTCAGTATCTGATGTAGTACTATGTAGAATAGGGGTCTCCAACATGCAGCCTATGGGCAGCATGTGACCCACCGAGCCATATCCAGTGGTCCACAAAATGATTGGCATCACAAGGTGTCATGAGAGATAACCAAGGTAGTGCAGCACTTGGACCATTGAAAATGCCCTTGTGTGGTCCTCATGGTGGTTTGATTTGAGACCTTTGATGTAGAATATACTGCTGATGACAATCTGATATCACAACTTTCCCCTGTGATACAGTACCAGAGATGTTGTCTTGTCTCTAGATTCTACAGGTAATTGTGCTTGGTTTGGACTGTACAAAACTTTTTAAGTTTTCTTTCTCAAATGGAAATTTTAAACTGCTAGTTGGTGAAACCTTCTCTTATATATTTGGGCAATAACAAGATTTTCAAATTGGCTATTATGGTTGCCAAATTAACCCCATGTAAATATTGCCATCCAATTAGGAGTTGTGATAACAAGATTCACAGGATGACCATCATGTCAATCTTACTTGATATAAGATTGGCAACATTTTAATTCAGGACCAACTAGATATCATAATAAGTCTTTTGGGTGAAAACCCCAAATCAGTATAGCCTTCCATTAAGTAGTAGTAGAGATATCATTATTTTTGAGATGGCTATGATAATGACATTATTTAACGTTGGAGTGACATTATTTTCATTTAGAACCAACCAGACACCACAATATATTTTATGGTAAAATCCCTGTGTAAATAAATGGCTTTCTGATTGGGAGGATTAACAATAAAATCTTTTTTCACAATGACTACCATGGCAACCATACTGGATGGCACAGTTTTTATTTAGGACCAACTAGACATCATATAAAGTCTTCAGGTCTATATGATCAGCCATCTAGAAGGTGTAGCAATAAACAAAATTTTAAAGATGGCTGCCATACTGGCAATACTAGAGGTCAGAACAGTGTCATTTGCATTTAGGTCCAAGTAGACATGATAAGCAGCATTCTAATGAAAACTGAGTGCCAATAAAACTTTCCATTTAGGAGAAATAGTGACTGCAAAACTTAGATTTCAGATTGGCACCATTTACATTTGGACTAACTAGGCATCACAAAAGGTCTTATTGTCAAAATTCAAAGTTGATATGACTTTCTGTTCTGGTGGGACTGTGATACGTTTTTGAAGATGGCTGCTGTGGAGGCCATACTGAATGTCATTTCGGCACCATTTTCATTTAGAATTAACTAGCTTCATAAGAAGACTTTAAATGAAAACCCTGTACTGAGAGAATCGTCCATTCTCAAGAAGTAAGAATAAAAAGATTTTCAAGACTGCTACTGTGGTGGCCATATTTGATGTCCATGTGGCACCATTTTAATTTATGACTAACAAAAACTAAGGAGGAATGCATGTATAAAGTTTTATGGCAATCTGCTATGCAGTTTAGCGTAAGGATAACAAACCTGTGTTAATGGACGGCTAGATGATGGACCACAAGCTATTCTGGTCTGTGACCAGTACAGCTAGCAAATCCTTTATGTGGATTGTATTCATATATGAGGAATAAATTTGCACTGTACATCAAGCAGAAGTTTTACAGTTAAAAGAAAACTCATGTATGGGATTATATTTTGTAGCAAGTATGCTTGTGATACCTACTTGAAATCTGACTAACAACTGAATGCAAGAGCAGTAGACCAAAAATCTGGGTTAATGGAATGCTTTCTTCCAGTGTTGTTGATTGCATGTTATGAAAACATTTGTTTCAGGGCTTGCATCTTCATTTCTATGTGATGATACATCAGCATCATTGGTTCAATATTGAAAATCCATCATGTCAGGATGCTTTATGTAAAATTGATCAAATTCTGCTAAGTCTGAATAGAGTTTGTTTAAAAAGATTATTTTTATTTTTAGTTGTTGTGGGGCTTAATGTCATTTTTCAGCACACAAAAGACTATATATGGCGGCCAGCATTAATGGTGGAGGAAGATCCTGGAAAAGACCTGGAAAGAACCACTGCACTGACCCATGAGAACTGGCAAGCTTTCTCACATATGCACACTGGCCGAATCTGAGACTCGAAGCCACGCATACAGAGGTGAGATGGTAGTGATTCGTAACAGATAGAGCTTTAGACCACTCGGCCACTCTGGGGCTTTAATGGCAGCCATGTATTATGGTAGACTGGCACAATAATGAAAGCCTTTCAAGCCAAGATGATGTAAAGCAAGTCTTGGCAAGATTGGCATGATTGGCAAGTCTGTACAGTAGATCCTGAAAAATAGTGGTCAAAATTTTGTTTCTTTTTCAGCAACAGTCACTATATTTGATGGTTGATCAGCATTGTTTATAAGAAATATCTAGTCTTCATGACAGGATGCTGTTCTTCAAATTTGGTCAAATTTTGCTGAGCAGTTTATGATTTAGAGGTTTATCTATTTTTCATAATGGTGGTCATACTTGATACTGGATTGGCCTCAGTTTTAACAAATCTGAAACCCTATAACATCGGTTAATTATGTCAAGCAATTTTTCAGAAAAAGTTGTTTATATGTATTTCTCCTTTTACCAATGGTGACCATATTTGATTGTGGACCAGAATCATTAAAGGAATTTATGCCAGCATGCTTTCTGCTAAGTTTGGTTGAAAATGCTATGGTGGTTTTGAGAAGTAAAAGACTAGCAGCTGTTGATAGACAAAGGGCAACTTATCCAAGTGAGCTAAAAACTATATGGTTTCCTCAAATATGAGAACTTGCTTTTACTCTTCTTCAGACCCAAGATATAGCAACAATTCAAAGCAGAGTATTTTTGTCAAAGCAATGTTTCTTGCATATTTATGTTGTAATACAAAACAAATTCTGATGTATGTAAAGCACTGAAACAAGTATTTATGCTAATAAAATCAGTTATATAATCAATGATGACCTATACAGTGCCTGTGAATGAATAGTAACCAAAACCATGAAAGTCATGGAAATGTATGTGGAGGTAAATTATAGGGCCTAACCGGAAATCGCCTCGGACATTCGCTTCGGCCGAATATCTGGTTTTTCGGTACTATTCAAAAGTATTCGCCTCGGCAAATAACACATGCACAAATGGTTACAAGTAAAATAATTCAATAAATATAGAACTTTTAAAAAAAAATTTTTTTTTTATACATAATAATTTTAGTTAATAATAAAAAAATTTCATCTGATAGCCAATATATACGGTATACGGTACACAAAAAGTTTAAGCCTCGCATATGATAATGAAACAAATGTTACTCTCCGGGGTCACACCTACTACTCGGTTCATGCCCATATCCGGCAAATAGTACATCCAAATACTCAGATTCGGTACTCAGCAAAAATTATCTACTCGGTTAGGCCCTAGTAAATTATTGGTAATTTGTATACATTTATTCAAAATTACACAGGTAATGGATATAATTATAAACTTAATATTTCTGTAAAAAATAATGTTAAAGTCTGCAGTATTGTTATCAAATTAGGAACATAAGTTGACATTGTACACAGTGGTGTCATACCATAGTTTAACCAATTGCAAGCTGTTCTATAAAGTAATAAAGTAACTTTCTGTCTTTTTACTGTTTTCTTTTCCACACATAAAATTCATTTGATGTTCCTGGATTTTACAGGCAAGCAAGCACAAAAAATCATTTACAGCATAAA
This sequence comes from Unio pictorum, assembly GCA_030141615.1. NCBI lineage: Eukaryota > Metazoa > Mollusca > Bivalvia > Unionida > Unionidae > Unio > Unio pictorum. The sequence goes on along the minus strand of JARLTB010000058.1, from coordinate 11,568,952 downwards.
TATTGAAATTTATTAAACTCTGATTTCATTTATTTATAGAAGCTGTTATATACACTCATTTACCTTGCATGTTCACGGACACCATCTTTAGACTTGAAAAGAACAAGACATCCCTCTATTTTACAGTGGTAGTGGTCCTTGTATAGGTACTGACATCTTGGGTTACAGGGATCATTGGCAGTGTATCTGTAGTAAGAAAAAGTTATTATTATTATTATTATTATTGTTATTATTGTTTACAAGTTGAATCCAACTGCAAATTGCACAGACCCAGATCTACTATAATGCACTACTAGATCTGTATCTGTGCCACACATAGAATGTAACATTAACGGTAGCCAGAAGGACTAGTTGATTGTAAATTTACTATTCCTACATGGGTTTGATCCCCGGCCGAGTCATACCAAAGACTTACAAAAATGATACTAACAGCTGCCTCGCTTGGCACTCAGCATTAAGAGGTTAGTGTTAGGACTGGTCAGCCTGGTGTCAGGATAATGTGACTGGGTGGGACATCATGCTACACATGATGCCCCAGTGCTAGACATCACTATAAACTGCCACACTGCAGACATCGTAACAATATGACTGAAATAACATTATAAAAACTCTGTTCAAATGTCCAAATCACACACACACACACACTGTTGAATTGTCACTAATCCTTCAAACAAAAAGTTATCAGCTACTGAACCTTTATTAACCACTGGGCAATTTAAATGTTTAAATTACTTAACCTCTGGGCTATTCAAATGTTTAAATTACTTTACCTCTGGGCAATTTAAATGTTTAAATTACTTAACCTCTGGGCAATTTATATGTTTAAATTACTTAACCTCTGGGCAATTTAAATGTTTACATTACTTAACCTCTGGGCTATTCAAATGATGAAATTACTTAACCTCTGGGCTATTCAAATGATGAAATTACTTAACCTCTGGGCAATTTAAATGTTTAAATTACTTAACCTCTGGGCAATTTAAATGTTTAAATTACTTAACCTCTGGGCTATTCAAATGATGAAATTACTTAACCTCTGGGCTATTCAAATGATGAAATTACTTAACCTCTGGGCTATTCAAATGATGAAATTACTTAACCTCTGGGCCATTCAAATGAAGAAATTACTTAACCTCTGGGCTATTCAAATGATGAAATTACTTAACTTATACTAACCACTAGGCTATTCAATGTATGAATGTTTAGTTCAACAGAAAATCTGCAAGCCTTTGGCTAGTGGACAAAACTAATTTCAAGCCATAGATGCAGTGTTTGTTAGGACTAATCAGTAGAACAAGCAACATTGACCCTGATCTGCCAGCACATATTTTCAATGGCAGATCAGGATCCATGTTGTTTGCAAATGAACTTGACTAAAGTATATACTTTATTATTATTAACAACCTTTTCCTACATGAAAAGTACATGAATTTCTTATTAAAAAAATATATAACAACCTACAAAAAACACCACAAACCTTGGGGAACTACAGTGGCTTAGTGGTTAGCATTCCAGATTCATAACCAAAATGGTTGAGGTTTGGATCCTACTATCAGACTTGCCTGTGTAAACTACCAGCTTGAGTCATTGGTTATGGCACTAAATAACCAACTTGTGTTGCTGTGCAATAAAGTCTCAAACCAAATGATAGACCTTGAGCTGTTATTACTTTGTGTGCCAGCAGATCAAGATGTATAATGTTGATTCTACTCCTTATTTTCGGAATAAAAGTTTAAACTCTGATTGATTACTGAAGGAAGATCAAGCGTCAAATGTTGGAGCATGTAACATTTTACATCAACTGCTTTACATATCAATGGGTCAAAGCAATTTAAATTTAATCTGTTTTGCACATTCTTGTGCTACTCTCAGGTGATTATCTAACCCCAAATACAGGTCATTACAAATAAATATTAGACAAAGTACATTTTACAATATATCCCCCCCAAAAAAAGAGCTGTATTATTCCTAGAAGCATTTAATAATAAGCAAGATTTGCAAAGCTTTTTATTTACTTCTAAGTCCAACATAATATAAACAGTTTTTCATCTTTTCTCATACTTCTCCTTTAATTTTTTTAAAAGTCATTTTATCTGTATTTGAGTGTCTCATGAAAATATACCACACAAAGAAAACTATTATTTGTATTTCAAACTATGACTTAATTCAAGGTAAATAACATTTATGATTACTTAACAATTTGTTTATGGACCTGTTTTAAGTATCTATCATTCATGAGCCATTATTTCCAATTAGCAAGCACTAGCAGCTGCCTCACTTGGTACTCAGCAATAAACGGTACTGCTAGGAGTGGTCAGTCTGGTATCAGAATAATGTGACTGGATGGGACATCATGTTACATGTCTTCTGCAGCATGATGTCCAGTGCCAGACATCACTATAAACTGCCACACTGCAGACATCACAGCCATATGACTAAGATCATTATAGCTAAATTAAAAATCCCAGAACACATACATGAACACCACAAATAGCTTGTTAATCCCATGAATGTTGCCAGTACTATCTTTGGCAAGATTATGTAAAATTCTGCAATTTGAAACAGGCCTGAATGCTAAAAATGTTGCATTATGAACAAATTATACCTGACAAGATAGTTTTTCCATGAGTCATCTTTTTCCCTCCTTTCTGTGTATACTGTCCTGGGTGGTTGCAATACAGTGGCCTCTGGTGATATAAGGGGTGTATTTGTTAGGGACTGGGTCAGCGGAATATTTAATGTGTTTGGCATTGATGATGTTGGGCTGGGACTTTCTTCTCTCTTAATCTCTTTCTTTCCTATCAAAGGAATGGGTAAATTCAAGGAATCATTAAGCTTTTCTCTGGATATTTCTGGTGATTTGTCAGCCAAAGATGACATCTGGGAAGTGTCAGACATTTCATCATCTAAATTAGAGTCAGAGAAATCTGTTTCACTTGGTGTAACTACATTGGACATTTCCCCAGCAGCAGCTGATGAAAAATCTTCTGGTACTGGAGAAGATGACATTGATATGTCTTCTGGCTCAACCTTGATTTTTTTCAGTTCAAATGGCTCATTAACTGGGCTTCCTGATTGTCTGAATGCACCTGTAGTCAGAAGCCCACCAATTACAGTGGATAGCATTGGAACAGCCTGCAGAACCATTTGGGTTTTATGGTTTTGCAATGGTGTCCCTGGCTCCTGGATTTGACTGGAGTTGTTAGTGGACGCTGACCGAAACTGTGGTTTTGTGTGTTCCTCACGATACCGTTTGTATGCATTTTCAAAATCTTTCCTCTCATGTTTTCGCTTGTGGGAGTACAACTGAGCTGTAGAGTGAAGCACATAATCACAACCTAAAATACAAATGAACAAATCTTCAGACTAGTATTGATATAAAGATCTGACATACAACATCATACATGTTCTATACTTAGTTATAAAAAAAGCATAAATTCCATACTACACTGAAAAAAATAGTATCTATTTTTTCTTATAACTTTCTTTTTATTTCAAGACCTCAATTTATTTGCAATATAAAAGCAAAACTGAAAGTATAAAATTCAAACCATTTCATTTGCAAATGTTTTAAATACCAAGTATATACATATAATAAACTGAGATCCTGAAATTCTAATTGCGCTTGTCAAACATTTTTTTCATCAAAAATTAACATGGCAGTTATATATATATGTGAAGTGTAAATTTTTTTTTAAATGTACTGGATAATGTGTCATTTTTGGTTCCAGATTTGCTGCTGCTTTACTATTTCATTATCCTTTCATCATTAACTGATCTCCTTTAAAACTGGTTATTTATAAAACATCTTTTACTTACAAAAACATTTCTATAATATTTTATGTAACAATAGTATGTATTCTACTCTACTATCTTTTAAAAAAAAAATCATTAGTACACAACACAAACACACTGACATACCTAGCAATAATTATTAGGCATTTTCTATCAAGTCAAAGAGTTAAATATTATTTGATCAGATCTCAAAATAAATTTTGGAGATGATAATAAAAGCTAGTTCTTGTTGCTGGTATTTCTTTTTCTTAAATGTGACATGAGGGACTGAAGTTGTATCTGAACTTTATTAATTTTGGCAGGTCCAGAAGATAGGTTCTCATGTCTCTTCTGTATTATGTTTTGAGGCTATAAAGTGTTGTAACCAGAAGATAGGCTCTCATGCCTCTTTTGGATTGTGTTTTGTGGCTATAAAGTGTTTTAACCAGAAGATAGGCTCTCATGCCTCTTTTATATTGTGTTTTGTGGCTATAAAGTGTTTTAACCCTTTGAACCCTAATCTCCCCCATATTTCGGCACCCTAACCCAAGCCTCCCCGGCAAATTTTGACAATACTATAGTGAATCTAGCAAATAACATAACACAGGCCGGTATACCGGCCTGTCGGTTATGACGGTAGATAGCAAGGCTGGTATACCGGCCTTTCGGGTATATACACCATTAGAATAGGCAGTAAACCGGCCTGTCGGGTTCAAAGGGTTAATGAATTAGGAAAAAAACATAATGACCAAACATGCTCAGTCAGTGACTTATCTAGTTTCTGTCTAACAAAAACCCAATATTGTCACCACTGACTTCAGCTATGTCAGAAATATATTTTATTAATTATTTGACAAATGAACAATCTGTGTATACTTCTGAATCATTAGGGTGATTAACTGGAAGTAAAATGGATAAAATTAAATCAAACCCTTCTGACTGAAGCCAAGTGACTCCAAGTATGTGCCAGTCATATCCTTGGACTAACAGGATGTGACTGGCAAATGAAGCTATTTAAGATCACTGACTCATTTTTTTTTTAATCAAAACAACCCGCTTTTGTGGTTTAAATGTTTAAAAATCCTAAACTAAACTTAATTAGTTACAATGCAAGTGCACATTTTCCAATGTAAATCATTTTTCTTAATTATTATGAAGATATTCAGTGGTCAGCATGCCAGATTAGTTTTGAATCATGCCCTGACCCCTCTTCAGCTGTGGAGTGACTCTGGGCAAGGTCCTTGACTTCTATGGCTTCATGACAGTCTTTCATGTGCTGATCTGTCCTTGAAAATAAAAATAAAAATCAAGTAATCAAAGCCAAAAATAAAATGATACATACCTGGTCTGATACAATGAATATGGTTACTGACTTTAGAATAACGACAACTGTTGTGTGCACAATGCTCATACTTCATGAACTTTTTAAATCCATCTTTTGAAAGAATTTCATCCTTCTGGTGGTAGGTTTTGTGCTTTTCTGAAATTTAATTATATGAAACCGTTAGTGCAAATGTATGACAAATGAGATCATTAATTTCAAAACTTCATGCTGTATTGATCAATTTCAAAACTACATGCCAAATCAACTATTATATTAAATTTCAAAACCTCATGCAGAATCAAACTTATTCATATTCAAAACTCCATGACAAGTCAAACACATTGATGAGAAAACATAATGGTCAATGACATATTCATAGAAATTTCATCACTTCTGAAGCAGTCAATCATGCATAGTCAAATAAAATTTCTGACACTATTACAAATAGATTCAAAATAATGATCAGATATTGTATTATTTCTAAGCAATTCACTGCACATGGTGTACACAGAATTTTGTGAAAGAGTATATTTTGGAATATTGCTTAGTCTAATTAAGACCGCTGAACACTGTATTGTATTTGTCAAGTTTTTAATTATAGAATATCAAAAGTCAAGTTTGGTGATTATCACTCAATGCTATTAATTACTCACACATTTTCTCCAAATGTACTGTTACCATAAAAAATTTACTAGTGATTTTGCACACGGACTGCCAATGTCAACTTTCATTCCCTAGCATCATTATTGTTATCACTGTCATCACTGTCAACATCATCAACACAGTAACTACCATCATTTCACAGTTACAACCATCATTATCATAATCATCAAAATCATCATCTTCTTTTAAACCAGCAACACCAACATGATAATCATTAGCGGTATATTTTTAACCTACCCATATCTGCTTTATTTTTAAATGTGAAGTAACAGTTAGAGCGTCTACAGTGAAAGTGCGTAGTCCTCTGTCCATAGAAGGTGCAGCTAGGAGTACCACAGTCCTCTGTTGCTCGGAATCGCTGAAACCCTTCCTGTATAATGGCTGAGTCCTTACGATGGTAGTTAGCATGCATTTGGACATCTGAGGTGCTGATGTACACCTTGTCACAACCAGGCTAAGAAAAACAAAATAAAAAAGAATATAGGAAAATTTGAATTTACTACACAGAGCTTATGAAATTCAGCACTGACAATGGCCATCCAATCTGGTTATGAACATGCATGGCTGCTGTTTTTTCCATTACATAAAACTTATAGATGACAAGTCTAGGACCCGATTCAAAATGATGTACTCAGGATCAATGTTTCAATTATGTTGTCAATGACATTTTAAATTTTTTTAAATAAAAAAATAGATTTAAATAATTCTCCTTCTGTCATAATATTCATAATCAAAACTGCCCAACTGGCAGTTTATGTTTGTGCAAACTTGGAAAGTAGAGTGGTTGAACAGAAATCTATTATTCAAGCCTCTGTCCTGATTTATACATGCTTACTAATGTTCTGTCTTGAATTTTTGTCATGCTTACTTTCTTAATATTTGTACAACATATTAATTATAATCTTCTCAAGTCTCCAATAAGAAAGGTAAGTATGTATAGTCTTCGATCCCATTTCATTATTTTTTACAGTAATATACCTACAATATGTAACAGATAATGTCCTTTTTATGACTACAATATGTTACCGATAATGTCCTTTTTATGACTTTCATGTGTAGTATTATACTGAGGGAATAATGGGGGATAGGAGGTAAGTGGAATTTTTTTACATTTTTGCTAGACATCAAATTACAATTGTGTCTACATAGTGCCCATGAAATGTAATGCTCTGAAAATACAAAGGTATATAGTGAACAACTTAAATGAAGATAAATCTTTGCAAATAAATGTTAAAAACCTTTCCCAAAAGATAAAAGGTAAGAAATGTAACAATTCTTTAACAATGAAAGATAGGTAGTTTGTTCTTTTCCTGTATCACTGATTCTGTCAGCAGATACTGATGAAAAGAAATTAATTATTTATAACTGGATCAGAAACAGCTCCTTTGAGCTAGCATAGAGAAAATGAGTTATTTCCCTTTAGTTACAACAAATGGATATTTCGATTTCCATGGCTCGTGACACTGGGAAAGATATGAATTTTGCTTTTGCAACAGTTGGTTACCATTTTTAATGCTAATATAATGCACACTTGAATTAAAAACAGCACAGGCCTTGACTCATCAATGTTTAATGTGACAGAGCTTGTGTGGCTTTTGTGCTTGAGGTTTTATTTTGACCAATCACAATGTTACATTGAAAAGCTCAATCTTGATGGCTGATAGTTGGAACTCTGACTCAAGCTCAGTTGTATTATCTACAGGCTTGGATCAATGTGGCTTGCATTTGCACATGCTTTATATACAAATTGGCAGCAATAAGAATAGCATTGGACTGATAATAATGGATTAATGTCAAACTATGTCTTGGTGCTGTGGACAATATGTAATTCAATTATTTTACTTCCTCAAAAATGGGTCAGAAAATATTAGGAAAGAAGGGTTTGAAATGATTAGATGCTGATCATATTCAGTGCTTTATCGACATAATTCCTCATCTAAACTGTCAATCTCATATGTATAGGCCCTGAGCATTAGCATACAAAATCAAGATGAATATTTCATCATTACTTTCCTTCAGCATTGGTTAAAAAGTGTCACAACATTATTATCTCCCTATATCTGTACTGAGCTAAGGATGTCACTACTTTACAATGTCTATATCTCTGTGCTGGCTTTAGAATGTAAAGACAACATTCTGTGCTGCTTTTAGGATGCAATGACAATATCATGTCTCTATATCTGTGTTGGCCTTATGATGCAATGACATTAACATGAAGATGCAATGGCAACATCATGTCTCTATATCTATGTTGGCCTCAGATGTAATGACATTTTTATTGTCTCAATATCTGTGTTGGCCTTTATTATGTCCCTATCTCTGTGTTGGCCTTAAGATGCAATGACATTATTATGTCCGTATCTCTGTGTTGGCCTTAGGATGCAATGACATTATTATGTCTCTATCTCTGTGTTGGCCTAAGATGCAATGACATTTTTATGTCCGTATCTCTGTGTTGGCCTTAGGATGCAATGACATTATTATGTCCCTATCTCTGTGTTGGCTTTAGGATGCAATGACATTATTATGTCTCTATCTCTGTGTTGGCCTTAGGATGCAATGACATTATTATGTCCCTATCTCTGTGTTGGCCTTAGGATGCAATGACATTATTATGTCCCTATCTCAGTGTTGGCTTTAGGATGCAATGACATTATTATGTCCCTATCTCTGTACTGGCTTTAGGATGCAATGACATTATTATGTCCCTATCTCTGTGCTGGTTTCAGGATGCAATTATAATATCAAGTCTCTTTCTCTACGATAAGAATGCAATATGTACTAATTTGATCTAAAACTGTATCACATGTACTTGAAGTGCAACCTATTATATTTATATTTTATATTTTTCTTAGCTTAAAATAGCAAATTATTAAAATTAATCCCCAAGGTTTATTATTTTGCTAATTTCAATAACTTATTTTATTAAAATTTATGAATACTGTGTTCTAAAATTATTTTAAAAGAATCCTGTGTTCTAAAAGTATTTTAAAAAATAATTTGTTCCTGCAAAGGTATGAACTCGGCATGGGGGACCCAGAGTGGCCGAATGGTCTAAAGCGCTCTCCATTACGGATCACTGCCATCTCACCTCTGTCTGCATGGGTTCAAGTCTCAGATTCAGCCTGTGTGGGTATGTGCGAAAGCTTTCCAGTAGCTTCTTGTGGGGCAGTGGCTCTTTCCGAGGGTTGTCTCAGGTTTTTCCTCCACCATTAATACCATTCATTTGCTGAAAAATGGTGTTAAACCCTACAACAACACCATACTAGAATGTTCTGTTTGAAATTTGGTAAAAACTGGTCAGTGGTATTTGACAAGTTTAAAATAGCAATTGCTGATGGACAATACACAACAGATGCAGGGTCATACCATAAGCTCATGTGGTCTTGCAGCTAGGTTAGCTAAAAATAAGCCAAAACACCTCCACCCATCCCATCCGATCACAAACAGCCTCTAAAGTATATCATGTGAACATGGAATAAAACCTGAAAAATTAGAATTTTAATAACTAGATATTTACAAGAACCAAATTTAAGAATCAACTTATTATATTTATGATGTATGCATTTATGTGGGTATAAATTTGTATGATTTTACATAAATTGTCATCTTTTTTTCTGTTCATTATTTCCTGAATTTTGAAAGGGTCCTGTTTTATTAACACAAGAACATCAAGCATAATAGTTGATTTAAATTCAGTTTCCAGCAAACAAACAAATTGATGAAAATCTCAATTTAGGTCATTTCCCTGTATCTGTGCAAAGAACCAGTTTTTTAAATTCAAAATATAGCATGGCTTCTTATTTTCATATCTTGGGTTAAATTTGTATATTCAGTTTTATAACACTAACACACACACACACACACACCCTCGGCGCTTTGTTTTAAAGGCTTTTGATGTAATTATCTGTACTGGTTCTACATTTAGTATATGATTAGATTACAAAAGGCATTGGGCCAGACAAGAGGTTACAATCAAGAGACAGGACGTTTCCAAATATAAGCTGGAGTTTGGCTGCCTTGTAAACAAATTTTGAAAAGTCAGTCATGGTGGGTGGGCTTGAAATTGGGTGAAAGTTTCATATTTAAAAACTGACTTTAAAAAATATGGGAACAGCTTATTATTAAGTGTGAACTTATCATGAGTGAATTACAATAAATTTTGGGGGGTATTTCTTTCCATCTCAGAATTCAAGTAATACCTGTAAACAATGGTAGTGAGTTTGCCTGCCATTGTGGGTACAGGGACCAAATTTCTCAACACAGCTGTCTAGGGGACTGTAGCGCATGAAGCCATGTTGGAGAGACTCGTCACGCTTTTTGTGCCACTTAAAATGCCGAACCATTTCCTCTTTCTTGACGAAGACCTGGAAGCTACAGTCGAGACAGTGGTAATGTTCTTTGTAACCAAGATCTTGGCAGTGAGACCCACCACATTCCTTACCGCTGACATATCTGTAATGAAAATTTAACTATTTTAATTGCAATCATATCTGTAATGAAAATATAACTATTTTAACTGCATTCTTATCTGTAATGAAAATTTAACTATTTCAATTGCATTCTTCACAGCAAGACAGAAATTTACAAGTAAACTACAAGGCAAGTTTTAGCATATTGCAGTACTGTTCTCTGAGACCGAGAATCCTAATGAATTAAGAAATCAACTAATTATATGTCAATTAACCTTGATCAATGCACCATACTCTATGAATCAGATGTTGTGGTGATTTGGTCTTGGAGGTGGAGGAAACCTGGGAAAAGTACCAACCATCTGATATTGATTTGATCTGTCTTTATTCAAGTCAAAACAGCCCTTATAAAAATCGCGAGCTTATTTCAAGACAGTATACGAGCTCGCTGCAACTTCGCACGTGCGAGCCCACGACTTCGCTGTATTGCACATAGAGGTCAGATTTGAAATGATTACGAAGTGGTGGCAGGCTCGTACGAGCATTAAACGCGCTCAATGTGTGCATATAGCAAGCTCGCTGAAATTTTGCTCGCGCCAGTTAGTAATAAGCAGACAAGCTCATGAGGCACTGTCAACTACCTATGACACACGAACTCGCAATGAGGATAAAAGCTCAACTTGTACTAGCTGGTTGACAGCACGTAACGAGCTTGTATTCTCATTGCAAGTTTCGCATGACCTCTTACGTGCAAAGTAGCAAGCTCGCAATGAATTGTAACGAGTTCAATAAAAGCTTGTGGTTAGCTAGTCACACTTACATTGAGACCTTTCTACAGCAAACTTTGCAGTCCCTGGTCGATCAACTGGGAAGATCAAGCTTCATATAAATAAATACAGTGAACTCTCACCAAATGCAACGTAATACAAATTATGAAACAAAACAAAATTCTATCAGCTAATGGTTTTTTTTCTTCAATGCACCAAAATATATTTGTTTTCCTCATTGGTGCTTTAGTTTTGATATATCTCTTTGTATTGTTCCAATTCTCAGAATGGATAAAAGCAATGCCTTTTTTGATGAACCAACAACAATAAAAAAGTAATTATAACAAGAACTATCATAAATGGAAAGTCAGATTTCTATTTATTTCAATAATTATAAAAAAAAAAAAAACATAAGTTTTAGAATCTAATACAATAATTAAAACCAAAAACTGACTAGAAAAATTAACATCAGATGATATTTTACAATTTAATAAATACAACTGACTGAAAAAAAATCATAAAGTTCAAAGGACATATAAAAAATTCGCGTCAGGGCCTTCCATTTAGTATGTACACATGGAGGGGGAGGTTAAACCAAAATGCATACGCTTGCGTATAGCATGCATTCCTACTGATAATGTACGTATGCATATGAAACAGGGTGGATGGGTGTGAAACCTCTATAATAATTTGACTAATATGTAACCTGTTAGACTGGCTTCTGGCTAAGTTTGAACTTTAGCGGACACTAGACAAACTTTGGTTTGGCATCAAGAGTATGTACTATGCACACAGGCGGGGCATGTCTTAATAAGTATGCAGGGGGGGGAAGGGGGCCATTCTTTGCCAGATTTGTGCGTATGTAATAAATGGATGGTCAATTTATTTTGGGGAACATCTGGCAGTCCCCACTAGCTGTTGATGATATTCATTCATAGCTGGTGATGCCTATCTCTATCCACAGTGTTCAATGAACCAACCTCTGTAAAAGTAATTGTCATAAATAGAAAATGAAACTTCCATGCTTTATGATTGTGTTAAAAACACAAAAATTAGTTTTTTGAATCTATTACAATTAAAATAAATGAATGGACTACAAACTTAAGATCATATGACTTTTTAAACATCTTAATAAATCCAACACATAAGTTGTTTTGAAGTAAAATGTCTTTAAAATCAGCACATTTCATTTAGGTAACGTCTAGCTGTGCCACACTTGCTGTTGATTATACTGTTGAACTCCTTCAAAGTTTCTGATGCCTCACTCTCTTCACAGTGCTCCTTGATGTAATCTGTTGAAAAACACGAGATGAAGCAGCAAGCTGATGTTTATTAGGTTTTTCGTGCTCTTGTATTGCATGCCCAGTAGCAAAATCACATTACACAATTTGCAAAACGTAGAGTTTTCTCCTTTACCAGATTGTTTCGCAAATCTAAACAGGATGGCACAATTGTCATTCTAGCTCTGTTTTCTTGTCTTTCATGGAGAAAATTCCGAATTATTCTTTTTTCCTATTCAACATGATTAGCAGTTGCATATTACGAAGATGAGATACAGTGACAGCGGTAACTGTTTGCAAAATCCAATATGGAGGGTAAATACAGGCATTGTAATACAGGCCTCGATTTCGAATGAACCAATCATATGGAGGAATTGGAGGAAAATTTGCTCCACTCCATGTGATGGATGTTGATGTTAAAGTGATGACAGACACTTTCAACACAGTCATAACAACAGTTGCCAAGGACATCATTGGCCTCCATTGCCCAAAGAAAAAACCCTGGGTTACAGAAGAGATTCTGAATCTGTGTGATGCCTGAAGAGACCTAAAAAACACCAGACACACAACAGGGGCAGTGGAATATCGAGAAATTAACAAGAATGTCAGAAAAAAATTGAAGAAAGCAAAAGAAAATTGGATTGGACAACAGTGCAAAGCAATAGAGAGCAGCAGTCTGATAAAGAATAACAGCAAAAAGGCATTCCAAATTGTGAAAGACCTCACCAGAAAGAAGCAACCAAGAGTCAGTACCATTCAAGATGAAAATGGAAAATGCCTCACAGAAGCAAGTGACATTGCAGAAAGATGGACTGAGTATTGTAAAGAACTCTACAACCATCCATCCTCAGGAGACCCAGAGGTGCTTGAAGTTCCAAACTCCACAAATAATGATGATTTCCCCATTCTCAAAGAAGAGGTGGAGTCAGCAATAAGAGCACTGAAGAATGGAAAGGCAGCTGGAGTAGACCACATCCCAGCTGAACTTATCAAGAATGGTGGGGAATCAGTGATAGAACTACTAACAAAAATCTGCAACAAGATCTGGCAGACAGGCGAATGGCCAACACAGTGGACCCAGTCACTAATTATAACACTCCCCAAAAAAAGGCAATCTCCAGCTGTGCCAAAATTACAGAACTATCAGTATGATCAGCCATGCTAGTAAGGTGATGCTGAAGATCATCTTGAACAGACTGAACCCACAAGCAGAAGAAATAATCTCTGAAGAACAGGCAGGGTTCCGTAGTGGAAGAAGCACAACAGAACAAATTTTCAATCTTAGGGTTCTGTGTGAAACATCAACAAGACATCTATCATGTGTTCATAGATTTCAAAAAGGCTTTTGATAGAGTGTGGCATAAGGCAGTGTGGGCCACAATGAAGAAGTACAACATGGGTCAAAAGTTGACCAACACCATCAAGCAGCTGTATGCCAAGGCTACCAGTGCAGTAATTGCTCAAGGTTCTGTGGGAGATTGGTTCAAGACTACAGCTGGAGTATGGCAAGGCTGTCTCCTGTCACCCACGCTTTTCAACATCTACTTAGAGTGCATCATGAGCAAAGCCCTGGAAAACCACTGTGGGACAGTCAGCATTGGAGGGTGTAACATCACCAACCTCCGCTTTGCAGACAACATTGATGGGCTGGCAGGCAGTGAAGATGAGCTTGCCACCTTAGTGAAGAACCTGGATAAAACATCTTCCAGATTTGACATGGAGGTAAGTGCCGAGAAGACATAGCTGATGACAAACAGTGGCTAACAAATCTCAACCAAGATTGAAGTCTGAGGACAGGAACTGGAAACAGTGGGCCATTTCAAATATCTTGGTTCCATAATCACGGAAGAGGGATCAAGAGCAGAAATTTTGTCACGAGCAGCACAAACAACGGTAGCTATGTCAAAGCTAAGACCCATCTGGAGAGACAAGAACATCTGTCTGAAAACTAAAATCAGTCTATTGAAAGCACTAGTCATCTCAATCTTTCTGTATTCATGTGAGGCCTGGACCCTGACAGCAGAATTACAACGAAGAATTCAGGCACTTGAAATGAGATGCTACAGAACCATCCTTGGCATCTCTTACATGGACCACATCACAAATGAAGAAGTGCACAACACTATCAGGCAAAAAAGTAGGCCATTATGAAGACCTCCTCACCATTGTCAAAAAAAGAAAGCTGAAATGGTATGGCCATGTCACTAGAGCCAACAGTCTATCCACAACAGTACTGCAGGGTAGTGTCCAAGGTGGTAGAAGGAGAGGTAGACAGAGAAAAAAGTGGAGTGACAACATCACAGAATGGACCAGGAAAGTTTTGCAGAGACACAAGCATTGGCACATGATCGAGTCAAGTGGAGGGAACTGTCAGATGTTCAGCAGCACAGTGCCTCAATGACCACACTAGGTCAAGAGACATGATGATGATGATGATGATGATGATGATGATGATGAATCATATGGAAGAACTGTATTTCCTATATACATGCGATACATCGCTATCATAATGGAACAGAGTTCCCATACTAAACTGAATATTGCAATGAATTTTTAAAAATTATTTTTAAATTAAAAACACATTTTTTACACAAAAAACATACACCCGTAATCTGGTTCAAAATATGGAGAAAAAAAACGGTTTTGGTGTTATAGGCAGTTGATTAATACACAGACTTTCAGATGAACAGCTCAACCTTTTAACTTCAATCCTTGGCATTAATGAACCTAAAAAAGTGCTTTGTTTCTACAGGATGTATAAAGATGGAATTCTGTTTCAATCTTTACAGTATTCTGCAGTTTCAGAACGAAACTCGTACACTGTTATTTTCTACGAAAATGATGAATCAAGAAAATTTAGCCATGTTGAGAAATATATTGAAGTTTATACACAGTGTCACAGAAATTGTACCACTGATTGTTTGTGTCAAGCACAATATTATGCAATCATAAAGGAACTGAGAAATAATACTGAAGTTTCAATTGAAAATGGCGTGATTGATGAAAATCCTGTTAATATAGTCCCTTTGAAATCTAAGTATGTGCAGTACAAAATAGTTCCAATTACAAATGTCAAAGACTTGTGTGTGTATATCCAATTAAATGATGGCAAGAACACTGCTTTTGCTAATGTGTGCCCCCCCAATTCTGTTGAATATGATTGATAAATATACATCCATGTAGTAAGTCTGGACCATGCAGACATATATATATATATATAGCATGTACTTATCCTTAAAACTTTGTACATATTTTATTGTTGCAATAGATCAATTATCTAGTTTTAATAGCATTTGTTGTCTAAAGACACCTCATCTTGTAAAAATCTGTGCATCATATATATGTCTATACATGTATAAATGTAAATGTAGAGGGATGGCCTGACCAAATGAGCTTCTTTTAATAAAGTCATTATTATTATTATTTTACCAGGGGTGGCCAACTAGACAACCTAGCAAATAACTATTATAAGTGGAATTTCAATACCTTTTTCAAAACAAGTGAAGATTATTGTTTTGATATGCAAATTAATGATTTTATATGCAAAATGTTACATTTTCTAGTAATTTCATTTTTCACCATATCTATTTTATAGATAATTAATTTATCTGCAGGGTTTGCTAGCAAGATCGTACAAGCAACTTTACTTGAATGTAGCCAAATTACTTTTACGAGCTCCTACAAGCTCAGTGTGCGCTCCCATGTTGTCTGCGAGCTTGATTTAGGATTGCATTTTTATAAAGGAGGGACCAGTCCAAACAAGAAAATAAGCAAAGTAAGAGTTGTTCTAGTATTATCTCTAATAAAAACTGTATGTTTAATTTCAGAATATACAGTAAGCAGTATATACAGTCAAGTCCAAGGGACATAAAGATTTAGCTCTTTAAAACAATCATACATGGTTTACATTATAAAAAAAAGTTCAGTTTTCCAGAGTAAGGAACACCTGCTCACTAAATGCAGTCTCTTACTATAGTATGATTTCTACATTATATATGATTTCTGTATTATATAATTTACTTTATGAATAGTATATACAATTTATATAGCATATGATTTCTACAGTATGAATGATTTTCGAAACATTTTATTTTATATAGTACAGTATACAAAATTTCTAGTATATATGATTTCTATAGCATATATATAGTTTCTACAATATACAAGATTTCCATAACATAAAATTTCTACAGTATATATAATTTCTGTGGGATTTTTAACTGCATTTTTAGCACATTCTTGGCTATATCATACCAAGGAAATGGGAGCTAAGTGCCTTTTCCTGAGGACACACCAAGGCAGCCAACCCAGGCTGGCCTTGGCACATATTTATCCTACAACCTTTGAATTCCAATTCCAATGATTTAACAACTGAGTTACCATGTCTCATTGCTACATGAAGTTTACTCTAAGTTCAAGTAAAAATAATAAACATCAAGATTCAAAGATCACCATGAAGAAATTCATTTTAGTAAATAAATATTCATGTCATATGTATCACTCACAGTTCAGGACCCAATTTCATGGATAAATGCTTATAATCTAATTGAAGGCATCTCATTGGTAAATTTTAAGTTCGACTTAGATTTCAACCAATCAGATTGTTGTATTCTAAGCAAGTGGCAAGCTTTCTCGCATATATATACATTGGTCTAGCCAAGTCTTGAACTCAGGTGGACAGAGGCGTGATTGATCTATAAAGGTAAGCACCTCAAACCACTCGATCCCCGAGGTATGATTTTCATTTCGAACCAATGATAGACATCAACAGACCTTTTTTTAGTGACAACCCCACCATGATATGACAATCCATTCAGGAGAAGTAGCTAAAACAAGATCTTCAAGATGAACACTGCATCTGCTACATTAGATATCAGGTCCGAGACATTTTCATTCATGACCAACTACGTATCATAAGAGGTTTTGTGGTGATAACCCTATGTCAACATGACTTTCAGATCAAAAGTAGGTATAACAAGATTTTAAACATGGATATCATAGTGGCCATAATCGATTTCTGAATAAAACTATGTCTGTAAATGTCACTCCAAATAATTTAAAAGCAGTATTGCCTAACTGGAAATTGCCTCGGATGTACATTCGCTTCGGCTGAATATCCGGTTTTTTGGTACTATTCAGAAGCATTCGCCTTGGCAAATAATACGCGCACAAATGGTTACAAGTAAAATAATTCAATAAATATCAAACTTTTTAAAAAAAAAAAAAAAAAAGATTTTTAGTACATAATAATTTTAGTTAATAATAATATTTTTCAACTTATAGGTGATATATATGGTATACAGTACACGAAAGTTTAAGCTTCACATACAATAATGAAACAAACGGTACTCTCCAGAGTCGCACCTACTACTCGGTTCGTGCCCAGATCCGGCAAATAGTACATCCAAATACTTGGATTCGTTACTTGGCGAAAATTATCTACTCGGTTAGGCCCTAAAAAGCAGCGGTGATAACTTGCATGAATGGATGGACAAACAGATATTAGGGCATCCCATTTAAGTTCTTCTGGTCTATGACCACAATAGGAGCAAATATTATTCAACTTGTTTCAAAATTTGAAATTTCAAATAAGTACTCCTGTACAATCTTCTATAAACATGTACATACATGTACCTGTTTAAACCTTGTAATTTTGACTGTTACCTGAAATTTGGATTTAATAATCAATTTCTATTCAAGTACAGCATGTTTAAAGCATTTCAAGTATTTTATTGCTTAATCAGCAGTAAAACGCAACACATTTATCAGCTGAAACATACGTGGAGAAAAGTATTTTCAATGTGTGTTAATTGCAATTTTGTACATGTAGTTTTCTGGGGATGGTGGATAAAACTAATTATAATTATGCAATACTAACCTGTCTCTAAGGTGTAGCTTTTACTACTCTGTGTATTGCCCATTTGATGTGAATACATCTTCCCACAGAGTGAAGAATTGTTAACAAGGCATGGTCCACTCATGCACCACACATGCCCATGTGAAAAACAGCAACTGTTTTCATACATGATCATTACAAAATGACAAATGAGTAGGGTGTGATGAGGGTATACAGCAGTAGTATTGCAAAATTAAAATTAGCTTAACACCTCCAAACTACATTTTTAAAATTACAATTTTTAACACACATTCAAAATATATGACCATGCTCCAGCTAAATAGTAACTGAGATGACCTTTTCATTGTCGCAAGTTTTCTCTCTGCTATCCTAAAACCCCTCCCATTTTTTTTGCAGATCACTAAAACATCTTTGTAGCACCATGTTATTTTCCTATTAATTTTACATATTTTTCATAACTTGTGAGATTATGACAAAGAAAGAAATGTTGTTCCATGCCGTACCAATAAACAGAGAATTGTATAGAATATATGAACATCCCCATCACCAAGAAATGTCTCTTGTCTGTTATGAACTTTTAAAAAAACTATGACTCTTGCCAGCCCTGCTCTAAATTCTTTACAGCTGAGCACAAGAAATGGATTCCAGGATGTTATAACGGCTATGACATGGATAAACAGCACGATTTACATAAATGTAACCCTTCCTATCCATCCTAAACTCACTCTTCCTATCCTGACCCTAACCACTTCAAGAAAGAAAGATTAGTTCTGTAAATGATTAGCAGAATACAATATCAGTCCTTGTTATAAATTGATATATCTATGAGCCCACAACAAAAGCTAGCATAAACCTAGCAGTCCATAAACCTAGCAGTCCAAATAACAGTATCAGAGTTCTTGTTAAATACTGATACATCTAGCTGTCCACAAAAATATACCATTGTTACATATTGATATATCTGGCAGTCTACAATAAAGTTACTGTTAGAATCATTGCTAACTACATGTACTAATAAATCTAACAGTTGATAATAAAAGTATCAGAGTCCATATAAAAAACTGTTACATGTAGCAGTCCATAATAAAAGTATTTGAGTACTTGTTACATACTGATACATGTAGTAGTCCACAATAAAAGTATTAAGAGTATTAGAATCCTTGATACATACTCTGATACATGTAGTAATCCACAATTAAAGTATCAGAGTCCTTGTTACATACTTATACATGTAGAAGTCTACAATTAAAGTATCTGAGTCCTTGTTACATACGTATACATGTAGTAGTCCACAATTAAAGTATCCAAGTCCTTGTTACATACTGATACATGTAGTAGTCTACAATTAAAGTATCTGAGTCCTTGTTACATACGTATACATGTAGTAGTCCACAATTAAAGTATCCAAGTCCTTGTTACATACTGATACATGTAGTAATCCACAATTAAAGTATCTGAGCCCTTGTTACATACTGATACATGTAGTAATCCATAATAAAAGTATTAGAGTATTAGATTCCTTGATACATACTGATACATGTAATCCACAATTAAAGTATCTGAGCCCTTGTTACATACTGATACATGTAGTAATCCACAATAAAAGTAGAGTATTAGATTCCTTGATACATACTGATACATGTAGTAATCCACAATTAAAGTATCTGAGTCCTTGTTACATACTGATACATGTAGTAGTCTACAATAAAACTTACAGGCAGAAGAGGAAATTTAAGGTGAAGATAGACATAGTAATGGTAGTAGAATTGGTGATTGTATTGTTGTGCCAGTGACAACCATGTGATGGTAACATTATTAATTTTAACTGTGGTTATGGTGTCAGTGATGCTGAATGTGACGATAATTATTTTTGTTGTCTATTTGAATTACTGTTTTCCTAAACTCTTTCTTTCTTTTCTCATTTTACCTCTTTAAGTACTTTGTGTAATCTGGCAGAGGAAATTTTCCTCCCTGGATCTGAAGTGATACAGGACTGGTGGATGCAGGGGACAAAACAGGACCTTTGGCAACCAGAGAGGGTTTGCTAAAGAGACCAGCATTACTGCTACTGCTGATGAACTTATCACCTGATTTGATAACTGAAAATGAAAAAAAATATAATGAAAGAAACAAATGTCTCCCTAAAAATTTAAACATTTTCCTAAGTAAAATCTGATAAAGATAAATATCTTCATAAACTATGATTATGATTTTTCTATACAAAGAAAACCAATATATATAATGGAAAATAATATGTAACAAAAATTGATGCCATGTATATTTCTGAGATTTTATATAAGAACATATAAATGAGGTATTATTTTATCTTATTATCCCTTATTTATATAGAAAGATATGACAAAATCAAATACACCGATATACATAATTATTCAAATGTACCCAAAAAAGTCATTTATAGTTCCAGATTTGCTGTTGCTTTTGCATTAATATAATCTTAACCTTCCATTATTTACTAGTTTCCAGTCAGAACTAATTATTCATAAACATAACATTTTCTTTAAAAGACAATACTGTGAAATTCCACCCAACAACTTTCATCAGTGGTTGCTCTTCCATGTCTCTGCTGACACTAGCAATCACCAAAAGTCACAATGAAATTGTAATATGGCAATGAATAATTTTTTGAAACAATGTATTTGGCAATGAAAACATTCAAGGTTTGTGGAAGTAGGCAGAGTTGCAATGCACAGTTTTTGATGGCTGTTGGAATAATGTACTTTTAGGTTTAGACCACAAATATGGCAAGGAAGATTTTAACATATTTTGACACTGAAATAATGACTAAAGAGACTAAGTTTATGCATATACATAACTTGTCATTAACTTAATGATCCATTTATTAGAAAAGAAATTCAGAAAACATGGGTATTATTATAATATATGCTGACAAATAATGAGTATATATACAATGAAGTTAAACGAGAGAAATAGCGAACACACACACATACTGGAAATAAAATCAGATTTGCAAAATAAAGAAAAGCAATAGTTTTGGGGGAAAAATAATAAGAATTGCTTAATATGAATATTGCTAAAGGTAACACATTTTATTATCTACATTCATCATGAAAGAGCATAACTTCAAAGTTTAAACATTATACATACATTAAGCATGTCAACTGTACTTTACAAAAGATAAATGTCTAAATTGAAACTATTTTGGAGACACTTAGTTCTGCTTGAGAGCTTTCTTTTGGTAAGAACTCAAAACACTCATAATTTTAAGAAGTATTACCACTTTAGAATATTTTTGTTCTTGAAATCCCTGTACCATATTCTTTATCATAATTTAAATATACAAATGCTGAAGCAGTATTATTAGCATATATAATTTATTTTTATAAATTACAAATCTCGAACTGCATCTATCAATAACCAACTATCTGTCAAATGATGTATACTAGAAATTTCAACAGGCAATTATCCGAGACCAAAGCATCAACAAGCAAACTTACATATCAATACAGGTTTGGGAGCTGTTTTATTGAATTCTCCCTGGCTAATCTTGTCCTGGGCAATATCTGATCCATAAAGCAAGGACACTTGCAAGTGCTATCAACTTGTTTAAAATGTGCTCTGTAGCTTTAAAGGTTAAAAGACACCTGGGCAGCTTTCACAATACAATTCAACTTTTTTATATTGTGTCCAAATCAGGTAAAAATGTTGCTCTCAGATGAAAATGTATCAATAATAAATAGACAACATTTTGAAATGATAAACTTCAGGTTTACAGAAAATGTAATGCTAATGTGTTGGGATGGCTATTATGGTTCTGCTGTTTTGTCACTTCTGTTGTGAATTAGTGGGTCTACGTCCATGAAAGGCAATACAAGATGGCCTGATTATCTGCTGGAGGTAGAACCCAGGAAAACCCCAGAAAGAACCAATGGTCCATGGGATTAACTACTGGGAAGCTTTCTCACATACCCACACTTGTCGAACCAAGACTTGAACCTTTGCAGACAGAGCTGAGATATCAGTGACCTGTACAGGTCAGCTCCTTAGACAACTTGTTCACCTGGCACCCTATATATGTATGTATGCACATATGTATTGTGTATTTATGCATGATCATATTGACAATGGGTATTCACTAAAAGACAACCTGCTCACCTGGGGCCCTTATCAATTCTGCAATGACAGTAATTTCTGCTTTGGCTCAGTCTGTATTGTCTGGTACACAACGGTTACTCAAATGAGAGAAGCACAGGCCTAAATCTGTCAGCACATTGGGGATTTCAGTGCATCAGACAGATCAGGTACCCTTTCTTTTCCAAAATTCTCACAATATAACACTGTTCATGGAAGCCATACAAGTGTACCAACTTACATATGAGGTTACCTTATACTGAGGTACAATATAAATAATAGCTCTGTTGGTGGTGTATCAGACTCATAATATAAAGGTTAGAGGTTTGATACCTACCCAAGCCAGTTCTGATCAACTGCATTGTAATTTAATTGGAAAGGCAATTAGTTCCCATTTCTTTTTGTATGATATGCCATTAATGTGCTCAGATTAAGCACTGTTCAAATCCAACCAACACTGTTACTTAATGTTGTTGTTGTTGTGGGTTTTTAACGTCATTTTTCAGCACACAATAGGCTATACATGGCGGCCAGTATTATTGGTGGAGGAAGAATCTGGGGAAAAGCCCCGGAAAGAACCACCAACCCATGAGAAGCTACTTGGAAGCTTTCTTGCATACCCACATTGGCCAAATCTGAGACTCGAACCCACACAGACAGAGGTGAGATGGCAATGATGATGAACGGATAGCGCTTTTGACCACTCGGCCACTCAGGGCCCCATATTACTAAATCAAATGGTATCTATGACAATAATGCATTATTAAAAGGACAGCTTTGCAGTGGGACACCTTGTACAGTGAGACAGCACTTTAGTTCTATTAATGATTTCAATGAACAACATATTCCTGTGTTTTTCCTTGCCATCTGAGCAGTGTTGCAGGAGGGTGCTGAACTCTTTCTCATTTAGATGGTATCCTGTCCTCTCTGTACAGATTCCTTGTTCTATTTTGAAACTGCCTTATCTTAAATCTTCAGTGATTTATTACACTGAATAAGGTAATATTTTAAATGTGCAATGTGGGTATAAACTTGGCATAATTGACCTTGATTTTTCACTCTCAAATAAAATCTTAAATGCACCAGTGGTATGCATAAAAAAATGTCCTCTCTTGTCAAAAGAAACTTTAACATGCTAAATTTATTGCATGGAAACAACTCTTACACTCAATGTTCTACTAAAATAAATTTATGTTATCTGATATGTAATTTTTTAATCAAAATACAAAACTGAACAAGCTTGCTTTTTTCACACTTGATAACCTAGTAAAACTACCTTCCCAAAAATGTAGAAAAACATTATTAAACTTTTAGTGCACCAAAATTTATTAAAGATGCTCTGTATATATTTCACAGCAATCAATTTCTTTAGTTTTGATGTAATCATTATTTTCGTCTATTCTGTACTTTAATCAAATTCCATTAATTCTGCATTCAGTGGTTGCACAGATGGAAGAATTTTGGACTAAATCCAATGACCACAGGTTTGACCTGCACAGGCAAGCCCTAGTCAGCTGCCACAGTGTCTTTCAGGAAATAAACTCAACACTCTTGTCCTTGGCATGATAAAAGTGCAGCAAAAACCAATAAATGGAGAAAGAGGAAAAAAAAGCTAGTAATTCTGCAGTACTATAAAAATATACAACAATTCCAACATTAAACATAGATACAGTAAAATAAGAATAATAATTATTGGGACATCAGGTTAAAACCATTGTAATTTTGGACCAACCAGACAGCAAAAGAAGTTTTTTAGTTAAAACCCCATGTTGAGATACCGGGTAATCATCTACTCAGGAGTAGTGATAACAAGATTTTCAAAATAGATGCAGTGGCAGCCATATTGGGAGTCAGAGTGGCACCATTTTCTTTAGGCCCATGTTAATATAACTAGCTATTTCAAAGCAGCAGACAAGATTTTTAACATGGCAACTGTGGCAACCATAACAGATTGTGCTAGAAGCACCAGTTTCATTAAGGATCAACTAGATTCTGGGATGAATGTGTGTGTAAAGTTTCAAGGAAATCCTCAAAGTAGTGTTGAAGGAAAAGGGAGAATAAATTTGGCTCGCCTAAGGACTAGGAGCTACAAAAAAAATTACCTAAAAAAGAAATATTTCTAGCTTTAATGGATGAAAGTTAAGTCTATATTTGTTCTTTGGCAAAATAACCAAGAAATATTAACAGCACTGCATCTGAATTACTGCCCAACAACTTAGCAGTTTTGTCCTCTTAAGTGGTATTATCCTGCTTGTATTGCCCTCATGGGAAAATGCATCCCACATAGGGAAACGTGTCCAGGGCACTTGATGGGAAAAGGGACATCACTTATGATAGAACACTGCTGTGACAGTATTGGCAATAGTGTCTAAAATGTAGACTAAACACAAGAAGTAAATAAACACTGTTTAACTCATCCCTCTGATGATGACTGAAACAATTATGGGTGGGTGGGGTGAATGGCACTGAATAAAAAATATATCTGATGGAGTATTTCCCCAAATTGTACTGAGATTAATGTAGACCTGTCATCCCAAGTTTCATCATGTTTGCATGCTATTCAAATTTAATTTGAATCAATTTGGAGCTAACAGTTTACTTATTCAGAAGCATTTGCATACCAGTATAAATAAATTTTGCAAATTGTGCTTGTCTTCAATTTCTCTTGTCTAAAACACTGTCAGTCTTTGTTTTTGAAGAGGTAAAACATTGGTCTCACTTGACCTCTCATGTCTCTGAGAATATAAATCATACAAATTTCATTAAAATGGATAATATGTCACATTCTGATTGCCAAAGTACAATTGAGCCAATTTTAAAGGAAGTGGAAAAATGTGGAGTTCTGCAATCTACCACCAAAATAACAAATGTGACAGATGATAGAATTATGTTTTGAATAAAATACCCTTTAATCTTTAACAAGATTTATAAACGTGACGGTTTTATGTTGTAAGTGATGCATATCTGTTTAAATCACATATCAGCAGATAAAAATAGTTTTCTTTTAAACCAAGTAAACCATCATATATCAGTCAGTGTCTGGCAAAATGCAAATATCTGCACAATATGGATTAATAATTAAATGTCATTCCATATTCATTTAGTTCCCCCTCTTTTTTCCACAACAGAAAAAGGCAGCTCAGATCATAACAATGATTTTCATTTTATTATTGCTGATGGTACTTGTCAATTTAACATGATTTCCGACTACTAATTTCTTAGTGTCTCTTTTTTCTTCCTTGACAAAAATATTTTCAACTCCCATCTTGCCAGTTTTCCTTTTCCTTTTGGCTTTCCTAATTTACTATCTCTCATATAACTTACATCCTACTAATTTTCCCTTATTCATTATTTAAAGAGCAGCATTTTCCTTACCATCATATCAGTTATGATACTTTAAGTTCCTGTTTTCATGAAATTTTGTCTGTTGTATTAATATTTCAAAATTTAAATTTCTCTTCTTTCTATTCTAAATTTCTTGTGCATCGCCATTCACCCTCAAGTTTTAATATTTGTCTGGTATTTGTTTGCTTCCTAATAAACAAGTTTCTATTTGGTACTTTTCTTTTAAAAAATAAATGTGTGTGTGTGTGTGATTCTGATTTTTAACTAAGCTTTAACAATTTTTCAGTCATAGCAATTGGATGTCAGCAGTGTGGCAGTTAAATAATGTCTAGCACAGGGGCATGCCTCAGACATGTAGCATAATGTCCCACCCAGTCACATTATCCCGACACCAAGCCAACCAGTCCTAACACTAACCTCTTAATGCTGAGACCCAAATGAGGCAGCTGCTTGTACCATTTTTAAAATTCATTGTGATGACTCTGCTGGGGTTTGAACCCACAACCTACCACATGTGAGGTGGACACTCTAACCACTTAGACCACCAGAGGAGTTTCTTAAAAAAATTTAAAAAACATTTCTATTTACAGCAACGATTATGATTCATAACAATTCTTCAACTTTTAATTTTTATTTTTTAGTTTAGTTTCTTTACTTTCCTGTCATAAACTACCGGTACGTTTTTGTATGTCTTATCCCATAATATGATTAAACTTTTCACTCATGCAGTTTAAAGATGCTTCAATCTTTTTTCATGTATCTGACATAAAAAAATCCATTTCTTGTTAATGGATCTGTGATGACTAAGCACTAATTGTGTTGGATTTCTTCAAATCCTAACTCCAAACATCCCAGGCTGGCTATATACTTGTGTGCCCTATAAGACAACACAATTTGCTGCAATTGCTTTGACATCGTGTAACCTACTGTGAAGCTGTCTTATAAAATCCAAACCAAATTAAGCAATTTTTCATGCTTTCCTTTTTTCTGCACTTATTTATTTTGAACATTACATTTTGTTCCATGTTATATTTACCTATTCTTGTTCCCTCCTGTGCAATAATTTGTCAATGTTGACAACTTGCAGATTCATGGATTTTCTTTACTTTATTAAAACACTATTTTTAACTGATGACACCATACTTTTATTGTACTATCCAAAGAATTATTTCAGTAACTGTACAGTAAAACTGTCACATTTAATGACCTTAAAGAACTGCAAAATAACTTCACTGTATGAATCACTACCATATTATGATTGTTTGGTAATATTACTGGCTTTGTACATTACCATCAATTTATTTTATTTCTGTTTTTGCTTTAATTGTTTTACTGCAAGATGCACTGTGTTCAGAAAGTATTAATTACATTTCAACCATATTTTTTTAAGTTACAATAGTTACATCAAGTATTATATGATTAATTCCATAAAAGTCAATTATTCTCAGACTGAATGTGGATCATTCATAAATACATACTAAAAGGATGGTGTTAACTTATGAAATAATGATTACATCAAAACTAAAGAAATTGATTGCTATGAAATTTTCTTAGACAAGCCAACGATGAAAATCCATGTTCCTCATAAAGGTTGTTAGTCATCATTTCCTACCGTAAATTCTAGAGTGGGAATCTCCTTGGGATGGAGCATAATGATATGAATAAAAGATAAAACAGACACATTTAAACTGAATTCATTTTTTAATGGTCCCCTATATGACCAATGTATATACCTGTATAGCATTTGTTTACCTTTAGAGGCAATATTAGGAGATACAGAGGTCATCATATTTTTTTTAGAGGCCCCATAAATTTCCAAATAGTTCTTTCTTTCTTTAATTTATATTGCTTCATATAGGAAGATTCAATTGGCCCATCATGTAGATTCTCTATTTTACTGAGCTATGTGAGATCCCTGGACATATAGAACCAAACTGTTTTGTTTGTTTGTTTGTTCTTTATGGCTTAACGCCATTTTAAAGCACAATATAGGCCATACATGGCGGCCAGTATTAATGGTGGAGGAAGAACCCGGAAAACTCCTGGAAAGAACCACAGACCCATGAGAAGCTACTGGCAAGCTTTCTCATATAACTACATTAGCCAAATCTTAGACTCGAACCCACGCAGACAGAGGTGAGATGGCAATGATCCGTAACGGACAGCGCTTTAGACCACTCGGCCACTCGGAACCAAACTGTGATGTGAACCATGAAAAGTATTGGCTGATAAGAGTCTAAGGTTTTCTCTTGGAATGGCATTCAGAAAATGAACAAATTAAACTCTGATTTGCTTGTGCTGTGTCATGCCAGTCCTTTCATCATGAAAGTGTCTGAGCACAAAATATGAACTTGGACTAAAAACTCAAAAATTAAGACCTGTACTCAAACTGAAACTTGAAATGTGTGCAGGATTATACACCACCAACAACAAAAATCAGAAATTTCCAAAATCTTTATGATTTTTACCTTTCTACAGATGATAAAAAATCTGATAATTTTGAGCACGAGTTCAATTTTGTTGTTGCTCATCATAGTTTTAACTGTGCTAATGAAGTCAATTTTAAGTCTTGAACCCAGTATAGGCTGGAAGATGTCAACCAGACTCAATGCACCCTCTCACATGGCACGAGGGGCCACTAACAGAAGCTGGATCAACAGTGGTTCAGTAGTTAAGGGGCCAGATGTTGGTCTGCAGTTCAGTGTGTATTATAAATAAGCAAATATGGTACACATCTTATCCCAAACCTGAAGATCCTGCCCTTGGGCATATCAAGAAAAACATCAAGATTTAGGAATTCTTCTTTGATACATACACTGTAAATGAAAATTGGCACAAAAAAGGGACAGTGATGTTCTTCCGTCATGCTACATACTCACATTACTTCATTTGGTTTATTGTATTATTTATTAGCAATAAATTTGTAGATTTCACAAAAACAAGTTTTATTTTATTAAAGCAATTTCCTGTACATGATGTAACCATCAATGGTAGCTTTAATACATGATACATTAAATTTCTGTCCTTATGAGAAATGACAGGCCAAAAGATGAAATATTTCTGACAAATTGATAATTAAATTGAATCTGTCAAGAACAATAAAAATATTAATTATAAAATGATAAACTACACCTGCATTTTCATAGCATGATCATCATCACCATGATCATCTCCATAATCAAATATACAAAATATATCTTGAAGGACACAAGGATTTTTTTCTCAGAGAAAAGGTGGTTAGTTTTGTTAAATTTAATGACTCAGGGAGTTTGCATCTTTTATTCTGGAAGATTTAAGTATTTTGATAATGATTAAGAAGCAACAAAGGTATTTTGAAATCCATTTCTAAATTAAAAACCATTTCATCATTAACATCAGCACAATACTGACAATAAATTCTACAGTTGGGTTTCAAACAGTTCTATAGATCTTACTGCTTAATCCGGAAAATATCAATACATAGGCAAAAGATTTAGCTCACTACCTGAAAATCGATACCATTACCTTAAAGCTTAAAAACAATAGCATACAAATATTTAATACTAAATTTGGAAGTGTATCTAAAGGCCCAATCTATACACTGTATCTGGGTCAGATTTTAAAAGTGTTACTTCCATATACTATAAGTAATGAAATGCATGTACAGGAGATTATGTGTTCCTTTGTGATGTTGATGAATCCTGCAAAATACCCAAATATAGTCTGTCTGTCTCTGTCTGTCTCTCTCTCTCTCTCTCTCTCTCATGCACACACATATGTTCTACTAATTTATCATAACAAACTGCACAGCCCCAGATCTGCTGGCACATTATGCAACATGCATAGCTTGGTCTGAACAGTTTGCAGTTTGACTCCACTTATAAGCAAGTACTGATGGCACAAAATATAGCTGAACTTTGTTCAAATGCAATTTCTACCTAGAGCCATTTAGAAACAACGAAAGTCATACAACTATATGGTCATAAACTATCCTTCTGCATCTTAGCATTTTATGCCACTCTTCTTTAAGTGTTTGTTTGTGTCATTTTGACTTTTAAGGTTCCTATAACAAATTTTCAGTAATAACACTGTGATGTCTGCAATGTGGCAGTTTACTGTGATGTCTAGCACTGGGGCATCATGCTGCAGACATATAGCAAAAGATGAAATATGTCCCACCTAGTCACATTATTCTGAAACCAGGCTAACCAGTCCTAACACAAACCTCTTAATGCTGAGCATCAAGCGAGGCAACTGTAAGAACCAGAGCATCAAGCGAGGCAACTGTAAGAACCATTTATAAGTCTCTGATATGACTCTGCCAGGGATCAAACCTGCAACCTCCTGCATCCATTAGGCAGCGGTTATAACCCCTAGGCCACCAGAGCAGTCAGCAATTTATATGTTTACAACTGCAACACAAGATTTAAGACTCAGAAAAATATGATTATCATTCATGTTCTCAAGTCTTTCAGATTTGTTAGTTGAGATTACCATGAGTAAAACTGAAGATTTCACAGAACTCCTGAATTATGGTATGTATAATACAGGGAACCCCACTAAAACAAACTACATTGTGACATAAATTCACAGAACTCTTGAATTATGGTATGTATAATACAGGGAACCCCACTAAAACAAACTTCATTGTGACATTAATTCACAGAACTCTTGAATTATGGTATGTATAATACAGGGAACCCCACTAAAACAAACTTCATTGTGACATTAATTCACAGAACTCTTGAATTATGGTATGTATAATACAGGGAACCCCACTAAAACAAACTTCAATGTGACAAATTCATAGAACTCCTAAATTATAGTATGTATAATACAGTGAACCCCACTAAAACAAACTTCATTGTGACAAATTCATATAACTCCTAAATTATTGTATGTATAATACAGGGAACACCACTAAAACAAACTTCATTGATACATAAATTCAGATGTAATATGGTTACATCATGCATTGCTCCCAATATTTTGTCTGTCTTAAGACACTACTTAAATATCAGTCACGCTGACAAACAGATAAAAGAAAACCTTTTAAACCTTTTAAAGTTTCACAGAAATAGCTTATCGATACAAATTATTGTCCTTTAAAACGACATAGATTGCCCCATAGCATGAAGCTGTGTGAAAACTGTTATAAAAATTGTCATAGAGCAAAATTATTACTCTATTTTTGAGAAGTTTCATTTATATCCCCCCTCCCACATATGTATTTGTCAAATTTTCAATCATTCTTACTATATCAAAGTTCAGGACATGATGAAGCCAACGTTGGACCCAAACTACCATATCATAGCAGAGAACTCCTGCATATATACCATATACCATCTAATTACTAAGTTCTTTTTGTACATGTTATAAATATTTTATACCTCCACCGTCCACCTCTACAGAGATTGCAGCCTATCAGAATCCTTATGTCTGTCTGGTCTGCATACATATCTCGTAAGCACTAATATAATAGTCCAGAATTTATTATGGATTGCCATGAAACTTGTTTAGAGTTACTGCCCTTTCTAGCTTGCAGATGAATGCAGCATATTAAAAAATCCTGTGAATGTATAACTAGTTTCATATGTATTAATGAATTGCCATTAAATTTTCTACATGTCTCAAGATGCATATATTGACAACTCACCGCTCCAGCAATTTCTGCTGACCTCATGTTTGTGAGAAGTAAAACATAGCGTTTGCTGATGGCATTGGTGGTGGCAAAGTTATTGCTCATTTTATCTT
The DNA here is from genome assembly GCA_030141615.1 of Unio pictorum. Lineage (NCBI taxonomy): Eukaryota > Metazoa > Mollusca > Bivalvia > Unionida > Unionidae > Unio > Unio pictorum. Next base: position 11,537,687 of record JARLTB010000058.1, on the reverse strand, counting down.
GTAGACATTAGCACATTCAGTCCTGTAGTTCTTCATGAGTTATCATGCAACTTGATAAATATGGCAGTGACGGTGGCATGGTTATCATCATCAACACTTTGTTTTGTTTGTGATTAAAGGTATTCATGTGCATATATTTCCTAAAATCTACACAGGTTCTCTTCATACTTGGCATTAATCATTCTGTGGATATAATAATTCATTCCAAAATACACTTGCCCTTTGGTTCAAGGTTGTTGTTGTAGGGTTTAGCGCCATTTTTCAGCACACGATAGGCTATACATGGCGGCCAGTATTATTGGTCAAGGAAGAACCCGGGGAAAACCCCCAGAAAGAACCACCAACCCACGAGAAGCTACTGGCAAGCTTTCTCACATAACTACATTAGCCAAATCTTAGACTCGAACCCACACAGACAGGTGAGATGGCAGTGATCCATAACAGACAGCGCTTTAGACCACTCGGCCACTCGGGGCCCCATTTGGATCAAGGTAACAGTTCTCCAAAAACTTGCATTAAGGTTTTGGTAAAGTTTTTTAACTTGCTCATATTTCTTAAACCATCTGATGGATTTTATGCAGACCTCGGATCAATTATTATCAAACTACAATAATTTATATGATAAGCTTACCAAAATATTTGATCTTGGGGTCAAGGTCATAGCCATAGCAAAACTGTGTAAAGTTTATTTTTTTAAAAACTTTCATTCATTATTTTCTAAACCCTTTAATGTCTGTTCATACTAAAGTAGCATCATTATGAAGCAATGCCAATTCATTCTTCAACAAACACCTTTTTGATCTGGGGGTCAAGGTCACATCATTTTTAGCATTGCTCTGATTGTGGGTCTGACCTGTCTTGTTATAACAGTTATAGTGTCCTCCGACTTAATGCTGGATGCAGTGTCTTACAAAAACTTGCACAACCATGAAAATAAGCAAATTCTTACTGCCAGCACTGAAAGATTTTATACTGACAAGTACCAGTATGTAATCAACTACTTAAACTAGCAGCAAAAAAATGTTCTAATTACAGAAAGAATACTTATTAATTGCTATAAAAATATAAGATCACTTGTCAGCTCTTCAATGGTGCAATGATCTTGGAGAATTTGAATACTTATTATTGCTAAATGCATAAAATAAGCTTCTGTTTGATTATGTTAACTTCTGGTAAGGAAAGAGGCACCATTATGGTTCTGGTCCAGTAACATATGATATAATGGATATAAATCAGGGGAACCCACAGTTATTTAAAGGAACAGGTGTAGTGGTCTGCTATTAAGTTTTCTTCTGATGTAGTCCAAAACATGTTTAGAGCTGAAATATTCAGGCACCCATGATACAAATGGAATGAGGAGAAATTCCAGCAGGATTTTCAAGCTCCCAACTGTAGTCTTCCAAAACAACAATTCTGGGGCTGCCTACAGGACTTAAGTCTGATAATAAACATAGCAGAATTATATATTTTTGTTGAGTTTTTAAATTTCAACCTTGTAATATATGCTTTTTGTTTTATTTGTGTGTGTGTGTGTGTGTGTGTGTGTGTGTGTGTGTGTGTGTATGAGACAAGTCTTTTTTATGTGAATGGGAAATAATGTACCACCTGAGAAAATATAATTAATATAAATGTTTACCCTGTATTTTAAGGGATTTATTCTTCTAATTCTCTAAATGTTTTTATTTTACAGAATTTTAACAGCTTTACATTCATCTTGTTTATAAAGCAATACTTTGTGTTTATCTGAAGGGTTTATCTTCCTAAGAGATTTGTTATTCTTTAAATTTACCTTTTTACCTTTATCTTCTATCCTGTAGTACTTCATGCTTACATTTGTTTGGAAGGGTTTGTCATCCTATGATTTTGCATGCATTCCTTGATCCTGATATTTTTAGAACATTTTCTTTAATCAGCACCATGCCGCCATTATTGTGCTTATGTGCCATTAAACACACACACACACACACACACACACCTTTTCACTAAATACTCAAAATCATTACTAAAACTGCACAAGCAAACTTGAACATTGTTTTTGAAAAATCTGAATTTTGTTTTATAAATATTGAAATGATTGTGATTTGAAGAAGTGAATAATATTAAGAGAAGCCTGGCCATGGGTCAATTCAGATGCCTGATAAATTGTAATTAATGACTTCCTACATCTTTTGAGTGCTGGAGAGCCACCCTTTGAGTGGTAGTGGGATGCACATTTCATGCTTTTAGTTGCATGTACTTTGTTTTTATGTACTACAAAATAAAAAGTCCATTAATTCCATTGCAACTTTTATAATGTGCAATGATTCTTCTGTGTTTGGGTTACTGGACAAATCAAAGATAAAATAATTATTAAAACAATACCTTTCAAGTTTTGTGAAAGGAATAGATGAAGAAAGGATAAATACTGAATGTCTGAAATGCGTCAGCGAGTTAGAGGAGAAACGTGGTTGTGTGTGAAATATGGTGGTCAAATATACATAGAGCTGAAAAGATATTTTAAATTTAAAAAATGTTTCAAGAGACAATTGCTAAATTCATAGACATTCTGTAAATAGATTGGAGATTGGTTGTTGTTGTTGCAGGGTTTATGGCCATTTTTCAGCACACAGTAGGCTTTACATGGCAGCCAGTATTAAGGGTGGAGGAAGAATGCTGGAAAAAACCAGGAAATAACCACTGACCCAAGAGAAGCTACAGGCAAGCTTTCTCATTTACCCACATTGGCCAAACCCAAGACTCCGACCCACACAGACAGAGGTGAGATGGCAGTGATCCATAATGGTGAATGCTTTAGACCACTTGGCCATGAGGGGCCCCAAGAAAAGATTGGAAGAGTCCAACTTGAAATAAGTGCCATGTATAAGAATAATAAAGTATCACAATATTTAATGCATACTTGCACAGGGCAAATCTATATAAAAAGTATTTGTTGTATGAATTAGAGAGATGTGTATAATATTTCTTGAAAATAAAGAACATCTGTTACACATCAAAATATATTATTTATAGATAATTTGTATCAAATGATTTTAGTTGGCATTTCATAAAATCATCCCAATCATTAATTGTGGTCTCATAATGTTTGATTATGACATTTCTCCTGAAAAATACATCATTGAAATGCACATAATAATACTGAATGACAACTAAGGATTTGTAAAACAGGGCCTATTTTAAGATCCTCGATCTATTTCAAATTCTAAAAAAAAAACATTAAAAAAATATCAACTGTAAATCATATTTTCAAAACCCTATACATGTATTTCTTTCTTTATTAAATCCCTTCTATGCTCAGATTTCCAACTTCTTTTTCTTCCAAACAAAGGAAATTCACTCTACCATTTATCTTCAGTTCTTGAGTAGAACCTGTAAGTGTCACAGCATTAAAGAGGAGTTTAATTTTCTACTTAAATGTCCATTATTTACTAAATAAATACAAAATTTAGTAAATTATATATCTGTGTGTGATTTGGATTATTAATGTAGCTTTTTTAATACAAATTGTGTCATATTGCTAAGATGTCAGCAGTGTAGCGGTTTATAGTGATGTTTAGCACTGGGGAATCATGCTCCAAACATACAGCATGGATAAATACCTTTAGTTAGCAAATGCACCAGTGATTCTGAAATTGGAGATAAAATAAGTTTTGACATAAAGAGAGGATTGATACATCTAATTATTAAACATACCGTATTCCTATCCAGATTTGTTGCTGCTTTAATAATAGTGCTATATTTCTGCATCTTAGCATTTTATGCTACTCTACTGTAAAAAATAATTATTAATTGACAACAAGCTGACTTTGGAGGGGTGGTGAGTGGTGATTGATTTCTTATAAGGTGTCCGCTTTATTTGGTTCTCGTTATCTAAAGGATGATTGCTCTCGGTGTTATTGCCCATATTGAGTAAATATAAATATAAGTGTGAAACTTATAGGTGGGATAAATATTGATCTGAGCAGATATATAGAACAGAATGATATCAGCCGCCATATCTGAAATAAAACAATCAATGATATAAACAACTGTGAGAATATATTACATTAGGAAGATACAATCAATTGAAATAAAACATTAACTGAATTTCAAACACAAATGTATTTATATAAATAGCCTATCTGTTTAAATGATAGGATCATTTCATCATAGTGAACAATCGAAGTCATTGGCTTGTACTGTTTCTTTCCAGTTCACTCCAACTTCACTGTACATGTAGTTGTTCTTCTCTGTTCTTTCTGCCTCTTTTTTTCTCCTTTGCCCAAACTCTGTTTTGTCCCTCAAACTTTGTGTGGATAGTTGTTCTTCTCTGTTCTTTCTGCCTCTTTTTTTCTCCTTTGCCCAAACTGTTTTGTCTCACCCCCTTTTGTCCCTCAAACTTTGTGTGGATAGTTGTTCTTCTCTGTTCTTTCTGCCTCTTTTTTTCTCCTTTGCCCAAACTCTGTTTTGTCTCACCCCCTTTTGTCCCTCAAACTTTGTGTGGATAGTTGTTCTTCTCTATTCTTTCTGCCTCTTTTTTTCTCCTTTGCCCAAACTCTGTTTTGTCTCACCCCCTTTTGTCCCTCAAACTTTGTGTGGATAGTTGGATACATGAGTACATAGATTCATATATGCTATAGTCGGTCTTCGGTAGGTACTCTGTGGAGCTATATTTCCTAATTGTGTGTTCAAGCTTTGACTTGCTTCTGCTGCCCAAACTGTGTCAGTCGACTTTTCAGAGATCTGGTACCTTGGACAAATGTTTTATGGGAGAGAATTTCTTCCAAATTCCTCTCGGAGTATAGTAATTATTTCATTCTTGCAGGAAACACGTGGACTAACTGGATTTCCAGATGGGTCGTATTTAAAACTGTGGAGTTTCATGTGGGAAACGCGCCCGTTATATAGTGTAATCAATCAGAATTAAATATATCTATGGCCTTTTATAACTAGGCGCCAAAAATTGTGGTCAGCCTTACTCTAGATATTCAAACAATAGGTTCTGGATAATTTCAATTTGACATGTTCGATATAAATTCAAACTTAACCTTTCCTGCTCGTCTTGTCTTAAATGGTTAAAATAAACAAAGGCTGAATTAAAAATAATTTCCTCTCCCAACCAGATATTAGAAATTATTGCAGTACAGTATAGCGGTTTAGCAAACACCTGTCCCCATAAATCTAATAATTGTTTTCTGGCCCAAACTAATGTGCTCTTTATAGATCGACAGAAATGTGCACCATCACACAGACATACTACTATGAAAATATGTAACATCTAATTAACAGACATTTCATATGCATCATTTGAGGATGATAATAAAAGTTTAAGTTGTTGCTGCTATATCTTTTCCATAATTCAAGCCTTAAATGGCCTTATTATTCTGTTCTAAAGGTATGATGTGATGACAGACTACGACAGTGTTCATTAGACATATCTTTCTTCATGTAGAATTAATTAAATGTCATAGTTTTTCATCTGTTTATATTTTATACTTATCTTTTTATTGAACATTAAGGAATACACGTTTTGTCTGTAAGGTATCAGCACTGCCTCACCCTTGCATTAGCTTTATTGAAGGATACAATGCTGGTCCTTATTGTGTTTCATGCTCCATATTCTGTCAGTTGATTTACTTTTGGAAATCTATAACTGAACTGAAATATTTAGCATTCCCAAAGACCTTTTTCAAATACAGGGTTCAATTTGAGGTTGACTTTGTTTCACTCTGTGAATCCATGTAACATCTCCCTCTTAGTAAGAGGGGTAGTTAATTGGGTTTAGCTCCCCTATCTGGGAAATGACCTCTCTCAATTTTATGACCATGTGAATGAGTAGGTAAAACACCAACAGAGAACTTGGCAAAATTACTGGGAAGAAATAACTCAATATGAGCCCCATTAAAGAAGAAAAATAACAAATTTAATCAAACAAATTAATAGTGGTAATTTCATTCAACTTAAGTGATATCAACAGGATTTACTAGCAGGGTCTAATTTGGATTTATTTCATCATCATAACATGTGGTGAAAAGAGTGCAATGTTCATGACCGATTGACTGCACCACCTTCCTCTCTATTCTGACTGCCTCATCCTTCTTGAACTTCCTTAGTCCTTTTCTCTGAACTCGTCACTTCTCCCTTTTTATTTTGGACTTAACTCTCTCTCTCTCTCTCTCTCTCTCACACACACACACACTCAGAAAATTGTTTCCTTAATCCTGTTATCTTTAGAAATTGTGCCTCTCAGCACTAAACTCTGTCTTTCTCACAAGACAGAAACCTGGTCACTTTCTTGTTTAATGAGGAAAGCACTATTCTTTTCCTAGGCTTCCTCTGCACCAAACTTCTCTCTTAAGAACTTTCAGACAAAAGAATTTTAACCAGGGCTGTCACTTTAAATTCACATTACTTCCATGGTGTATGCCTTAATTTCACTCTCACCAATCATAAGCAGTGGTGTCTAAAAACTTTCCTAAGACAATCAAAATGATTAGTCAGACTCTCTGAATTACGCTATATAACTTTTCCCTTTGAAGAAAGACTATTTGACATGGATCGGAAGTTCAGCTGACACTTTCTCAAACCTGTGTTAAGATATACGGTCAATTTCATTGTATTGGAACACTGGCCCCTTTGAAGTTTTAACACTGATATGGAAGAAATTAAAAAGACAAGGTCAAAGTGACCTTCACAAAGACTTCTCCTTAAATGTGATAAAATCTTAATGTTCAACTCATTCAACTTAAAGGTTCAATGCTTATTCAAAATTTGACACTTTACAATCCATATGAATCCTAACTGGGGAGAGGGATGGCAAGAAAGGCATAATAGGTTCAAAATTACCCCATAGGGTGGGGTATTATGGAAAAACACTCAGTCACTAAACCCAAAAATTTGCAAAATATTTGCAAGCTCAAACCTTAGGGAATTTAAATATACTGTCTAAATGACATATATATGCAGCAATAAATAAATCAGAGAATTCTAATTACATGCATACAGTACCTCACTGTATTTTATGTCAGGTTTTCACTGAACATACAGTACATGCAATGAATTTGATTTGGCAAAATGCTTTTAACAAAATGTTACTACTTACATGATGTGAATGTCAATCAAAATTAAGATTTTTAATCTGATGGACAAGTTTAAATTGGACAACTTCATGCCATAAAATAGACATAACTAAATTTCAATAATATTTGTGCATTAAGGATTAGTTCTCCATTGCTTATTTATAAATCCAATTTACAAAGGAAGTTGTTCTAGCATTATACTTTTTTTGGTCACTCTATCATTAAACCTTCTCCATTTATCAACGGTAGATGTACCAGGTTAAAGTGACCTTTGATTTTTATGGCAACTGTATAACTAAATGTCAATAATTTATGAGATATGTGTTTAAAGATAATGATAGAGACAAGTTGCTTTTCACAAACTACAGGTAAGCTATCATAGAAACATACATAAATCAAACCAAGAACACTTTATCTTTCTTTCTGTCAAATTTAATCAAACACTGGAAAGCCACCATTGCCGTGATGGGCTAATAAACTACAGAAGAACAGATATTAGCTTTTTCAGTCTTTTTTTTTTTTATGGACCAGCCAGGTAACAGGGCAAAGTGACAGTTACCATAGAAATGAGAGGGCCAGTAAAGAAAATTAATACTGGAGAAATACTGCTGATGCTTTCAAGTGGGTTTACAACTCTGTACAGTTCTGGTTTGGGCAGATTTACCGTATTGCCTTCATAAACATTCTTCCAGATTTTAATATCAATTGACTGCAACCATGCAATTATAAATATAAAAGTGGCCAGGGTGCACAATGCACATGTATACAAATTCACATCTATGGATGACAATTAATTCCATTCAAGCAGATAAAAAAAGATCATTATTAATAATCTTACAAACATTTATGCAATGAAGTTGTGTACTGTTTGGTGTTACAAGCAAATCTTGTCAAACCAGTTCTGGGGTAAATCGTTATTTTTCACACAAAGGGGGCCCAACTCTGGAAACAAGATTTTATTGATTAATTGGAAAACCATTGCTTTACAACTTTAAATCTGAATATTGAGTTTTCTTGTTTCCATGGTAGCAAGGTAAATGCTTTGTGGAAATATTGAATTGGCTCTTAAATAATTCACACACACAGCAAAATGAAATGTAGATTGCTACAAAAGAACTTGAAGGAATATCTTTCCCTGATCTGAAGAATCAATTGTGTACTGTGCCAGAAAACCCAACTCTCCATTCCAACAGGTACTATGTAACAGGTCCTTAGATACACATCCCTCAAAAAGATCATCAAGTAATCAAGTGCACTACATGTATATGTTTGGGAAACCTTTTCTCAAAACCAAGCTCAATAAAAAAATGATAAAAAACAAGATGTTTAATGTGAAAATTTGATAGCAAAATGTTTTGTTAATCCTTTAATTCACATACAAATATTATAACAGTAAGGTTAACGAGTGTGGTTCTGGTTACAATGAATTTTTTTCTCGGGTATTCAATGGGTGGTACAAAATTTAAATGAAGCATACAGTAGAAAACAACCATCAGATCCTGTATTTAACTTTAACTGTAGCATCATCCCCGTTGTTAATTTTTATTTCTGAATTTGTTTTCCTTATTTTTCCAATTTTTTTAAAAAAAATTCCCCCACACCAGAATTACACATAACTTTTATTTGGCCTAATCTCTGAAACTTTGAATTTTGTTTAATAATAGTTTCTTATTTGACAACTCCCTAAATAGCGGACTATCACTTCTACCACTTAACAAATTTCAGAACACTTTTACAAATCCACAAATACACTCCACCATGTACATGTTTAATTACAAAATGCCAGAAACTTTAAAAGTTGTCCACGATAAGACTGTGTCATTTTCTAACAGATTTTGAATGAAAAATAGAAATAATTGTCATGTATTACACTGTACTGCTAAAACAAATTTCAAATTTATTTTTCGATATATCTTTATCATCTGTCATTACATTGGTTAGTATGTCATCCATAGAGCTACAGATTCATAAATGCCCCACGCTATCTGATTATCAAAAAAGGCTGTGTGAATATTCACAATGACTTCAGATTTCTGATTGTTTCTTGTAATTGCCTTAGCTTTTAATCTGTACTCCTAGCTCATATTTGAAATGGCTTGTGACTATATATTATTTGATCTCAATGTACTCAAAATTACCATGGGAACCACACAAAAAAGGAGGTCACTTGTATGAAATTTGATCAACATAAAGTTATACTGTTTGAGTTCTGCATAAAGATTTGTGATTAACTGGGAACAAATTCATGTCTTTTTGTGTAAAAATGTACAGTAGGCACAGAAAAACAATTTTCTGGTCATGCCTATGAAATAGATTAGGTAGACCAACTTAAACTACAACAAAACTTTGAGAAACAAAATCAAGCTTTTATATGTATGGGGTCAAATTACAGGTTTACGTGTGAATGCTTAATTCAGCCCAAAACAGTCTACTTGTTTATGAATAATCTGAGTAATAGAATTCATTCTTACAACTACTTTTACAGTTAAATGTGAAATGTAAACTTGCAATTTTCTACATATTTTTCATTTTTGCAGACTTTGCAAGAGAATCCTTAGTATCTGCAAAATTAAATAGTAGCCAATGCAAAATTATAGAAAATTAAGAAAGGATTATCAAATATGTAAAATTAAGGCAACATAAATTCTTATAACTGCAAGGTGAAAAACTCATTAGCTTTGAAAAGAAAAAAAGTTTTCAAGATTCAGTGCTCCTACCGATTCAAATAATAAAGGAAATTGGGTTCAAATCCATCGCTGTCAGGGAAAAAAAAGCAATCTGCAAAATTTGGGAATTTGTTTGATTTGGAAATATTGATTCAGTACCAAATTTTCCCCAGAGTTAAAGAAGTTATTGTATTATTGTATCTTTTATTTGAAGAAAATATTTTTTTATAAAAGTTTTAGAACAGAAAATACATTGATGATAACCATTTACATCTGTTGTTTAATTTTCATTAACTAACATCTTGAATCACATCTTCATTTTCCATCAACTTTCATACTAAACAAACATTAAAAAAAACAACAAATAACTAAATTGTCCTATTATTCAAGTTTAGTCCCTATTACAATGTCATCGTCACAGGTATCCATTAAATTCCATATTACTCAAAACTGTATTTTTAAAATAGCTAAGTTCAAATATTCAACCTTTGATAAATTACTGTGGGTACTTTGAAAATATCATGTGGTACATGCCAGCACTGATTTAGCTTTAATTTGCAGTACAAGAGGATGGCTATCTTGCACTGCATATCGAGACCCCTCCCACCTTTAACTTTTTGGTGGGTGTGTGATTTGGATTTTAACTTAGCTTTAACAATATTTCAGTTATATTGCTATGCCGTCTGCAGTGGGGAAGCTTATAGTGATGTCTAAGACATGCATCACCACATTATCACATTATCCTCACACCAGCCAACCAGTCCTAACCCTAACCTCTTAATGCTGAGCGCCTAGTGAGGTAGCTGCTGTAAGTACCATATTTTAAAAATCTTTTGGTATGGTTTGGCCAGGGTTCAAACCTGCAACTCCTGCATCTGAGGTGAATGCTCTAACCATTTAAGCTACAGGAGTGGGTAAACTCGTGTTGTACATAAGGGCATTTACACAGATGTCCAAGTGTTTTAACTATTTGAACGTTTGCTTTTCACAAGGCAAAAATTAGATTTAGTGACCACCTGCATGTATAAGGATCATCTATGCACAGATGTCAATTTTTTAAAGTCAAATTTGTAACAAATCAAAATATATTTATTTGTTACTGTATATAAAAACCACTTGCTAATAAAGACTAATTCTACATAATCCCATCCCCCTCCATTTCAAGTTCTGTCATTGACTGTATGTGTCTCCCTTTTCTTTATTTATCAGGCTGTGCAATCTCAAACCATCTTTCCCTCAGGCATCCACCCCTACCCACCAACAGTTACAATTAATAATATTAAGTTACTGGCCACAATTCACATCTTTCTTTTCTCACACCTCTGGACATCATTAATCCATAATGTGACAATAGTTCACTTCAATGTATGTTTATCGGTACATGGCATTCCTAAGTGTGTGAGTTGCATTTTTAACAATTTTCCAGTCATATTGCTGTCTGCAGTGTGGCAGTTTATTGTGATGTCTAGCACTGTGGCATCATGCTGTAGACATGCAGCATGATGTCCCACCCAGTCACATTATCCTGACACTTGAGGTCAACCATTTCTAATACTAACCACTTAATGCTGAGCGCCAAGGAAGGCAGCTTAAGTCTTTGGTATGACTCGACCGGGGTCTGAATCTGTTACCTCCCGCATCCAATGCAGATGTTCTTAACCATTTAGGCTACTGGAGTGGTCTGTTCCTAAGTGAATCACTGCCCAATTCATGAGGCCCTGATTGGTGAGGTGGTACCTTTACAGATCACTCACACTTCTGTCTGCATGAGTTTTGAGTCTCTTTGCATCCAATGTGGGCATGTCAGAGCACTTACGGGTTTATGAACATTATTCAGTGAATCTTCCATGTGTCTTCCTCCACCAAACACACTGGATACCATGTATAGCCAGCCAATCATGTGCTGAAAATAACATTAAATCCCACAAAACCAAAAACATTAATTCCTCAAAGGTACTTGAAGAAAAGGTTAACACAACTGGTCTGTGAAATATAGGTCACATTGATTTAGCTTTCACATAGATGTAGTACTTCATATTGAATAACCAGATTGTCTGACTCTATATGCCAATTTTAGCATCTGAGAAAATGACCTAAATACAAACCCTGAACATGGTGTTGATACCAGAAGGATGGACATCATCAATCCATAAAATGGAATTGCATGCTTTTTGCTTCAATCTGGCTAAACATATCACTCTGAATTTGAAGTTTAGAATCCATGAATGTATTCTGTAAATATACATACTCCAAAATATCACTACAGCTTTACCTTATCTGGTCTAGCACTATGGGATAAAATGAACAAAATTATAAATCAAAAGCAGTAAATATAATATGTATATGTGAACATCTTTATTCCTATTTAACATCAAGTTAAGGGGTCAGTGAATAACTACATGCTTTCTCATTTTGGTAACATCAAAAGTCTGACAAATTCCCGTCATTATACTTTTCAAATTGTAACCATTTTTCAGCACTAGTTTCTCTTATTCCATGCAGTATTTAAAAATTCAAGGTAAATGTATAGGAGTGTAGCATTTAAATAAATTGCTCTCAAAATGTTTTGTTGTGTGCCTCCATAGAAACTGTATGTAGTATACAGCCAGAGATATAATACTCTGCCAGCAGTTGATTATTTGGGTCAATATAGTAAATACACAGTCAAAAATATGTTGGGAATTAGTGGTAAAAATGACTGGATTTGTAAACATTTTTGAAGTGTACAAATGCTACCATGGTGATAAGCCCATGGTTCAAATAACCCATTACCCAAGTTTGAAAAGAACCAAGGACAGTTAAGAATAGTAATTTTTTCACGGTTTTTGCTCTGAGACCATGAGGTATTTCTGCTAAAAATATTGAGCTCTGTATAAATTTTTACTGACTGACTGACATTTACATGTCAATGTATCAAATTTTTGTTGGCTTGTAAGTAAAAAACAATTATATCTTTACAAATTATACCCTATATAGCTCTGAGCATGAATGACTGCATCCAATCTATTCAATGGATAATTATTATGCATGGACTGTCTAAAATAGGCTGAATTTGTTAGTTTTGACGATATTTTACTGATCTTAGTCACTATATGAATTTGATTCTCCCTAAATTTGAAACTTTTGCACTAAAATGGAACTCCAAAGGGACCTCACTGACACTTTATGCTGTAATTTGCCTAAAATATCTACTCTTAATTAGTCCATTACACTTCTGATAAAATAAAGCCAGACAAATTTTTAAGAAAGTATAAAACCTGCTAAGGCTTTGTGTAAAATTAAAATGTGTGTGCAAAGGTCATTTGAAACAAGTGTTGTTTGTCTGCATTTACTCATATCTAACAATCATAGTTTTAAAGTCCCCTGATAGACTGTCTAATCTAAATGTAAATGTTGTTACATTATTCAAAGATGAAGGTCATGCAAGCTGATGGATTTCAGGGATCTATTCTATAACTTGTGTGGGTGGGTGTGACTTCTGGATTTTTTAAACAAAGGGTCATTTTCTAAATATAAAATGGATATGAAGAGAGAAAAAAACAGGTTGATCATGCAAATATGATCATGATTTTCATGGATTAAGTTTATTCTTTGGCATGATATATTTTAAATTTGCATTTCCTTCCATCATGCATCCTTACTCCAGGTTATAAAAAAAGCATGAGGGATATTACCATACCCTTTATCTATTTATTCATCTGTCCAAGATCATACACCATCCTAAACTGCTGTTTGGAAATAATAATACTTTGTATTCATATTGCCCTAAAGGTGATGATCTGTGAGAGAGGTGATATCATTGGCACCTATACCTGTGGTCCCTGGGAGAGGATCAAAGGGCAAATGCACAAAACAACGCAATTAAAATGACTTAATTTAGAAGATGCAGTGAAAAAATTGGGGATTTAATTGCAATGGTAAGCCATTTAAGTTGTTCTAGTCATCTATGAAAGACAACTGGTGGCAATTCCTCAACCACCAATTTTGGTAAAAAACTAAAATGTTTACCAAAATGTCAGTCAAATGAAAAGAAACACATTTTATTTTTAAAGTGTCTTATAACATCCCTATGAACAAGCACCATTGAAAATCTACCTCTTCCTATTCAAAAATAGTTTGTAAGTTTTCAAGTGATGAATCCCAAAATATAAAAAATTGCAGATAAAAATCTAAGGGTTGAAAGGGACTTGAAAAGGGTGACTGGGCCAATGTCTCAACCCATGATTTGGAGGCCAAAAATTTTAAACATTTTTGGGAGCATAACTTTTCAGATGAATAGATATATCTATTATTAATTTTAACCCCCGAGGACTCATTACCCTCCTCCAAATTTCTGGTTATGAAATTACCCTTTCCAAACTCTCCTTAGAAACTGATGCTAAATTATTGAATAAATCACACAAACCTTCAGACTTCGAAACAACAACTGCAGTGCTATTCTGAACATAGTTAGCATAGATTCCCTTTTGTTGCTTCCCCAAGCTAGAGCTTCCAATGATGTTGCCAGACGTTCTCTCATCAACCAGACCTTGCAGAGGAATTTTTATTGGAATCTTTGCACCCAGAGGAGTTCCTATTTGGTTGTAGACCTTTTGCAGCATTTGGGTGAAGTGCTTCAAAGGAACCTGTCCTGCCAAAGATTCAATTTCTCCCACACCACCTTCCCCAGCTCCACCCAGACCATACATTGAGAGCAGTTCATTCATTGTATTCTCAGCATAATCTTTAAGATTCGCTGCATGGTCTCCACTTTCTGATTTAGAATCTGCAGGTGAAGACATTTTATCTTCTGAAATGGAAGAGTCCTTTTCACCATCATTACTCGATCGGACTGAAAGATCAATAGATGTATTGTTAATGTCATCTTCATTAGCATCATAGTCATTGCTAATTGAAAGATCAAGAGGTGAAGATGCCAAATTGGAATGTGTAACAGGCATTGAAGAAGAAAATTCTTTGGAATGGTTACTTGACTTTTCCTTGGAATGTTTCGAAGTGTCACTGGAATTGTTAGCATCCTGAATTTCTTTTGTGTATTGATCAAAAGACACTGAAGAACCCTGAATAGAACTTGAAGGACTCGATTGCCTTTCTTCAGAATCATCCAACTCTTCATCGTCCGGTGGAAAATTTGTATTCAGATTGTTGATCTCATATTCTGCCAATTCATCTTTTTCATCTATATCAAACTGGTTGTAAAGTTTCTGAACCTGTGTAATACTTCTTGGTGTAGATGCCTTTCGACGACCTTTTCGACAACTATATTCAATTGGGGTAGAGTCCACATTTTGACTATGTTCCAGCATTTTGGACTCATTTGTTTTTGTATTGCTGCTTTCTTCTTTTTCACAACCTTCAGTCTCCTTAGTATTAAAATTTTCATGAGTTTCTTGATCATTTTTTATTCCATTTTCAATATTTTCTTTAGCAACTTTCTTGACCTTTGTGACATCAGACTTTGTACCAGTTTCATTCAGGTTCTTCTTTATCTCGTTAACATCTTGTTCTAAGTACTCAGTCTCCTCTTTATCTTCATTTTTTCCATTTCTTTCACCTTCTTTGGTCTTTGGCACATCTTGAGAGTTTTCCTCTTCATTGCTGTCTGGAGTTGATTCAGCCTCTTGTTTTAATTTGGCACAGATGGCATCCAACGATCTTAGTTTCTTACCACTTCCAAGAAGGGCCATGTTTTTATTTACTGATAACCCCTCACTTCCACTGTACTGACTGCACCCATTCTGAAAGCCAAAAAGAAAAAGAAAATAACTTCTTAATTAATCTTATGGATTTCTTCCCAACAGCTTTCAAAACATAAAGTATTTGAAATTCTGTAAAATGAAAATGTCAAATCAAATCAAATAAAAATGGCATTAATAATTTCATACAATGATTGATTTAAAAAAACAAGGCATGTCATAAGTATGGATGACAACACTGGGAAGATGATAATGACTGTTTGGATGTAGAAGCAAACCCTCCCATCTGTTGGGGTATCCTAGTCACCCTCTGTCCCTGACCTGTTTACCATAGTTACTACTGTAACTCATCAGAAGGAATCATATAGGTTTGTTTGTTTGTTCAACTGGAAGAAGACATAGCCTGTTTGACTGTAAAATAATGAAGGCCACTCCTGTTGGTTGATTGGTTTTAATTGCACACTGAACACATTTTTGGGCCATATCATATCAAGGAAATCATTGATTCATTGGCCTTTCAAGAAGACACTGAGACAGCTGACTTAGGTTGGCCTGGACTGGTTATGAACCCATGACCTTTGGATTAACAGTTTGACCCTTTAAGAAATGAGCTGTCATAGATCACACTGCACACTATGGATAACTGTATTATGAATATAATGATGCCCAAAAGACCCAGTAACAGCATTTATCCAAATGTTTATATTGAACAAGGTAATTTTGTATACAGAACCCCAGCTGAAACTTGGCAGTGTACTTCAAATGATCAGAATTCTGCATTACTTCTGATACTAATGTATCCAGATTTTAATGTAGTCACAAATTCCCAGTCTCCTCATCCACTGTACATCTTCCCACACCTTCGTATGAGCATTGATGACAAAATATTAACAGTATTATCACTCTTATTAAAGTAAAGATACTTTTAAAGCTCAGTTTTGAGAGGCCCAATTAGCACAGCAATCTAAAGCGCTTAATTATCTGGATCACTACCATCTGACATCTGTCTGAGTGGTTTCGAGTCTCAGGTTTGGCTAATGTGGGTACATGAGAAAGCCTGCCAGTAGTTTCTTGTGGGTCTGTGGTTCTTTACAGGGTTTACCAGGGTTCTTAAATCCTCCACCAGTTGTACTGGTTGCCATGTAGTGCCTATATTGTGCTGAAAATGGCATTAAACCCTACAACAACAGCTCAGTTTTGATTTTCATTTTATAATTTTTGACTTGTGAACTTGTATTTTAAGCCATAAAAGCCCAAACATAATATCCTTATACTTCATAAATTTCAACTCTAAAGGATAAACTTTGCTTAGCATGTGCGTACATGTCACTTTTATAATATTCCTTATCATTTCCTTAACTTTATATGTTTCACCTGCATTCATCTACTAAATGACATGTTTGAGATATAAAAAAAAAAAACTTACTTTTTTGAACATATTTAATGATCTTATATAAGTGATTAATATATCGTATATACTTGCTTATAAGATGTGCCCAACTGCAAACTGTACACAACCAGGTCTGCAGTTGCATAAAGCACTGTAAGATATGGGTCTGTGCAGTTTATTAGATGTAATCATTAGAACAAACAAATCCGACACTCAGATCTGCAGGCTCATTATGCTATGGCAGATCATGATCTTTGTTGTTTAGTTTGACTCAACTTGTAAGTTAATATATACGGCATCTTGTACATTTTCCTGGACTCCTTTGGCCATAAAACTTTTAAAAGTACACGTAAAACTACTGTATTACTATGTGAATTTACAATTGGCTGCCATATAGACCTTGATCATTTGGAACACCTCAGTTTTCCTGCCTACTGAGAAACACAGTTCTGATTGCTGGAACTACTGTCACATCAAATTTGACTCACCCATTTTTTTTCTCCAGTTTAACATACTGACTGTCACCATTTTATTCAAGTCGCATGCAGACAGGCTATCACAATTTACAATGACAGCATCTGTCATTTACATGTGATAAAAAAAATTCAAAGTTGGTGTAGCCAATGCATCACAATGTTACTTGTGACTTCATTTCATGAAGCAGTTATTTTTGGGATTTCTAATAACAAAAATGCATTCTGGTACAGGATTTTAACCTTAATTCACTTAATTAAATATGACGTTTTAAACTTTGTGACTTTTTTTAAACATAAAATGCAGAAATTGGTGATTAATATTCTCAATCTTCCTGATGAAACTAAGCATCAGGGAGCAAATTTGTTGTTGTTATAGAGTTTAATGCCATTTTTCAGCACACAATAGGCTATACATGGTGGCCAGTATTATTATGCCGGTAGCTTCTTGTGGGTCAGTGGTTCTTTCTGGGGTTTCCAGCTTCTTCCTCCACCATTAATACTAGCAAATATATGTTGTTTTTTTTTAATTCTTAAAGCTGCAAATTCATTATATATGTCAATTTTTTTCACCTTTTATCATGCGCCATCAAATTAACCAATGAAAAACGTTTTCTTAGCACAACTAGGCATTTGTGTAGCAGAATTAATTGCTTGGAAATAGATGTATTAGGATGTATTCAGAAATTATAAGTCCCCAAAATGTGTTTCCTACTCGCATTTCATGCGAAAACGGCAAAATCCTCCAGGGGTTAATGTGTTAATTGGCATTCCATTTTTGTAAATCCCCACATAATTCATATTCAATAGCAAAAATGAAAAATAAACTTCGACAAATTCAGAAGCTATGATAAAACAAAATCTGACCAAATGAGCTATCACTAAAAAAAGATAATTTAGTGGGATTCATGTATTATTAACTGGGCAGCAGTAGACTGAGAGGTTTACATATATTAGGAGTCTGTATTTATTTCTGTATTTAGTTTTTAGATACGGCATCTAATGCATAATTTTGACATGAAATACAAAGATGGACAGTTATTAAACTAAAATGTTTCAAGAGACACATTTTAAATAATTCTTCCTATCCTCCCTGTTGACTAAGTTCAAGTAAATACACAAGATTCATCAAATACTTGTCTCTTCAGTTATTCAATATCCACACTTACATGTACAACAAGCTGTTACTCAACTCTAGATATCTAAACCAAGTAATTATATCATTTATCTAGTACACATCAGTTTTTTTTTCTTCTGAAAACCACATGTAAATTTAAGTACGGTCCCCCACCACCACCACAAAAATCTGGTGACTCACTTATTATTGATTGATATACTGAAAACAGTCAAGATTTCATGTATTTCCCATGGAAAATTAAATGTCAAAGGAGTAAATTTGGACAAATCTGATGAGACATAGTTAACCTGTACTGTAATCATTTCAATTTGACATGGAATAGGGATGGTCACACCTTTTTAGACTTGTGGCAAAAACTGAAACTCATACCTAGAAAATAACTGTAGGGTTTATAGAAATGTATATATTTGAAACACTACTCTTTTAAGAAAGGCCTAAGATGAATATATAACAAATCTGATCCATACACCCATATTTACATGCCAAGTCAAAATCCAGCTCTTTAACCATTTAAAGATTAAAGATTAAAAAGACAATTTCCCTTTCCCTTTCACAATAAACTAATAAAATAACCCTGAAAGCTAACAAAATATAAGTTAAAAGCTGCAAGCCAAAGGAATTATTTCTACTGATTATTTGCATGTATAAATATAATAACTGAATCTACATGTTCTATTTTATTTTTCCTATTCTGAGAAAAACTAAAAATATCCAAAGCACATGTACATATACACCATATTTCATATGAAATGCCTTTATTACTCGTAGTGATCAACTCAGCATGACTCATTTCTATATTAAATATATCACCTACTAGTTTGGCACAACTTGATATATAAAAAACAGAGATTCAGTATACAAGTCCAAAGTACCATTATCAAACAAGGGCTAGAAATTGATCAAAGTTTGTTGAAAATAGACCTAAGCCTTCTTATTATAAAGTTTCAAATCAAATTTAAATCAATGAAGTTCTTAAAAAGTTAGTTGTGTAGCTCAGTTGGTAAAGCACTGGACTTTTAATCCAAGGGTGACAGGTTCAATACCCACCCAGGCTTATGCTGATTGGCTGCTTAATGATGTGTCCTTAAGAAAGGCACTTAGCTCCTATTTGCTCAGCATAATATATACTCATAGGCAATGAAGTATTGACAGTGTCATTAAAAACCAATGAATCAACCTTCATAATATACTAGATATTATAAAAATAAATTCTTGATGGATGGGATGGAACAGGATAACGTATTGAGATAAAACTTCCAATGAGTACGATAGGAGCACTAATAAAATCACCAAAGAGTCTGAAAAATTACTTTTTTTTTTACTTATAGCAAATTAACTAACACTATGTATCAAAGTATGATGGTTTATGTATCCATGTATGATGATTTATTGCTCTATGTATGATGGTTTATGTATCCATGTACAATTGTTTATTGCTCTATGTATGATGGTTATGTACCCATGTACATTGGTTTATTGCTCTATGTATGATGGTTATGTACCCATGCACAATAGTTTACTGCTCTATGTATGATGGTCATGTACCCATGTACATTGGTTTATTGCTCTATGTATGATGGTTATGTATCCATGTATGATGGTTTATTGCTCTATGTATGATGGTTATGTATCCATGTACAATGGTTTATTGCTATATGTATGATGGTTATGTATCCATGTACAATGGTTTATTGCTATATGTATGATGGTTATGTATCCATGTACAACTGTTTATTGCTCTATGTATAATGGTTATGTATCCATGTATGATGGTTTATTGCTCTATGTATGATGGTTATGTATCCATGTACAATGGTTTATTACTCTATGTATGATGGTTATGTACCCATGTACATTGGTTTATTGCTCAATGTATAATAGTTATGTATCCATGTACAATAGTTTATTGCTCTATGTACGATGGTTTATGTATCCATGTATGACGGTTTATTGCTCTATGTATGATGGTTATGTATCCATGTACAACTGTTTATAGCTCTATGTATGATGGTTATGCATCCATGTACGATGGTTTATTGCTCTATGTATGATGGTTATGTACCCATGTACAATGGTTTATTACTCTATGTATAATGGTTATGTATCCATGTACAATTGTTTATTGCTCTATGTATGATGGTTATGTATCCATGTACAACTGTTTATTGCTCTATGTATAATAGTTATGTATCCATGTATGATGATTTATTGCTCTATGTATGATGGTTTATGTACCCATGCACAATAGTTTATTGCTCTATGTATGATGGTTATGTATCCGTGTACAATTGTTTATTGCTCTGTGTATGATGGTTATGTACCCATATACAATTGTTTATTGCTCTATGTATGATGGTTATGTATCCAAGTACAATTGTTTATTGCTCTATGTATGATGGTTATGTACCCATGTACAATTGTTTATTGCTCTATGTATGATGGTCATGTACCCATGTACAATTGTTTATTGCTCTATGTATAATGGTTATGTACCCATGTACAATGGTTTATTGCTCTATGTATGATGGCTATGTACCCATGTACAATGGTTTATTGCTCTATGTATAATGGCTATGTATCCATGTACAATGGTTTACTGCTCTATGTATAATGGTTATGTATCCATGTACAATGGTTTATTGCTCTATGTATAATGGTTATGTATCCATTTACAGTGGTTTATTGCTCTATGTATAATGGTTATGTATCCATGTACAATGGTTTATTGCTCTATGTATAATGGTTATGTACCCATGTACAATGGTTTATTGCTCTATGTATAATGGTTATGTATCCATGTACAATGGTTTATTGCTCTATGTATGATGGCTTATGTACCCATGTGCGCTGGATTATTGCTGTGTATAATGGCTTATGTATCCATGTACAATGGTTTATTGCTCTGTGTATAATGATTATGTATCCATGTACAATGGTTTATTGCTCTATGTACGATGATTATGTATCCATGTACAATGGTTTATTGCTCTATGTATGATGGTTTATGTAACGATGTAAAATGGTTTATTGCCCTGAATATGATGGCTTATGTACCCATGTACAATGGTTTATTGCTCTGTGTATAATGGCTGTATCCATTTACCACAATATATTGTTCTGTGTATGAAGGTTTATGTATCCATGTACCATGCTATATGTATCCATTAACCATGGTTGAATATGGTTCTATCATTGCTACTTAATGTTTTTCCTAACTTCAGTTCAGTTACTGGGTGACAATAACCAATATCAATGTGTTTCACATCAAAGAATTCAGTATATTTTGTATTTATAACATTCTTTTATGTGCTTACCTTTCACAGTATAGTGTACCCTCAAAGGTAATGTAATATGTCCCTTGAGCACTAGTTTAAAATAATGGTGCAGGATTTTACAAGCTGGAGCAACAATGAAAGATCTTTTGCTTTTGGTAGTTTTAGTAGCAATTTGAACAGATCAATGATTATATCATGCAAGGAAATGTGAGTTAAGAGTAGGGCCGAACCGAGTAGATAATTTTCGCCAAGTACGAAATCCAAGTATTTGGATGGACTATTTGCTGGACCCGGGCATGAACTGAGTAGTAGGTACGACTCCGGAGAGTACCATTTGTTTCATTATTGTATGTGAAGCTTAAACTTTTCGGGGGCCGTATACCGTATATATAGCCTATAAGATGAACATTTTTATTATTAACTAAAATTATTATGTATTAAAAAAACTTTTTTTTAAAAAAGTTTGATATTTATTGAATTATTTTATGTGTAACCATTTGTGCGCGTATTATTTGCCAAGGCGAATACTTCCAAATAGTACTGAAAAACCTGATATTCGGCCGAAGCGAATGTCCGAGGCGATTTCCGGTTAGGTCCTAGCTAAGAGCATTTCCCATCCATATACCAAGACTGCCAATTGGGGTTAATTGGCCGAGGTGGGTATCAAACCAGGGACCCTTGGATTAGAAATCTGGCACTCTACTGAATGAGCTACTGTGGCCCCTCTCTTGAAATACCATCTTATATCTACTGCAAAAAAAAAATGCTGGTCTATCGGTGATCTCTCATGTATGGCCGTAACACTATATGATTAATAAATCTGAGCATTTAAGACTCTGGCCTCTCAAGACAGGTATTTTTTTTTATAGCAGTGGTCTTTTACTGACTGCATTGTCTTTAAACTACAAACAAAAAAAAGAACTTTTGGGCAATTATGACCAGAATGGACAAAGGATGCATTAATAAGATCCAAAATGCTGAAAGAATCAGGATCAGAGCAAATTCGACCAGAAGTCTGTGTAAGAGAAGTTTGACCAGAAGTCTGTGTAAGAGAAGTTTGACCAGAAGTCTATGTAAGAAGTTTGACCAGAAGTCTGCATAAGAGAAGTTTGACCAGAAGTCTGTGTAAGAGAAGTTTGTTTCTCATGAAAATTAAAACCCAATGAGCTGTTCTTAGACCATACCAACACATACTACCTGTGCTACCTCAGAGATCATAGTTAATTCTTAATTTTGGTATGACTATGGAAAAGCATGAAACAAATCCTTGTAATCCATTCACAACAGTATTTTTTTAATTACTTGGGAACATGTTGATTTGATGTCTCAGTGCTTTGTACAAAAAGAGATGATTATGCAATCCAGTTCAGTTCCTGCACACATTCCAAAATGACATTTTCAATTTATTTCTTGCACTGGTTTAAATCTGACATTTGTCAGGTTCAATTGCAACTACATAGATCCTGAAAAGTTGCAGCAAAGTTTACTGAGTCTATGTTGTTTGTTGAACTGATTAATCCTAGCAAACTGCACAGACCCAGATAATTATTTGATAGGAGATCTGGATCTCTGCGGTCTGCAGTTTGATGGACCTATTTCCAAGCAAATATGGTGTTTCATACAGAATGAAACTTCTCCAAACCAGCTCATATGTAAATCATCTTTACGTGCACACTGGCCAAATATCCAAGTTCTAAAATTAATCTGCATTAATGACTAACTACCTCAGCAAAACTGACCAAAATTATTGTTCTGAATTTAGGAAACTACAGGTGTATAAATAATAATAATAATAATAATAATAATAATAATAATAATAATAATAATAATAATAATAATGAGGACTTAGTATAGTGACTAATCTCTAGATTCTAAGTGCTTTGCAACATCTATAATGATATGAGTACAGAAAAACAAAAATAAAAAACAAAAACCATGAAATTGGAAAACAAAAAATGTTGAAAATATTTAAGGTAGGAAACATTATAAGGTCTTCAAGTTTGTTTTTGCAGTCAAAAAGGTTGAGTTTTTAAGAGTACTCTTGAAAGGAATCATTGTGTCTGTGTGCCTATTCAATGGGGAATTCATTCCACATTGCTGGGCAATGATATGCAAAAAACAATTGTCCATATGACTTTATTTTCATAGTGGGAACAGTGAATATATGACTGTCAGAAGAGGAGTGTAAGTATCTTGCTGGTCTATACACATGGGTGAGGCTGGATAGGTATGTTGGACTGGAATCCGTCAGTGAAACGTAGCACAGAGAACAAATTTTGTTTGATTCTGGATCGAATGGATAGTGTAGGGACTGTGTAGGGTACAGAGCAGTCAGGTATACAAAAGTATGGGAAAAATAACCTGGCACTAACTGTTAACAAAATAATAGTTTGCTCCAGTCTGATCACAAGTTGAAGCAAGTAACAGAAGATGAAATTACAGTAATTATTAAAAAAAAACAGCCATTGCAGCTGATTTCAATGTAAAAATGGAACCATCTGGAATAAAACTACAAAGCTTGCATCTAGGAAAACAAAAACTGGTATGTATGATCAGAATGATAATGGCCTGTTGGATTACATGCGAGTTCGATACAAGTTTTGGACATGACTTGAGAAATTATTTCATAGATGCCTTTGACTTCATTAGACTGGACAGTCCATTGAATCTTGGTATATTATCCTTAAAACCCAAATGCGACAAGAATTTGATTGACTAATTTAACTGGTGAACAATTAATTTACTTAATAGAGGCTACAGAACAGCCATTAAATCTTGGTGTTTTTTTAATTATAAATATTAAATAATCACAGACTTTGGACCAACGTCTCTTTAACAATGATAAAATCATCACAAACACAAATTTGATATATTAAGATTGGTTAGAAAAAGACCTTACATACATATATGTGTATTGGGAATATATATTTCTTTGATGAAAATGTACTTCTTAATTAATTTCAATACAATTTGCAACCATTAATCAATGCATCAGATTTGTTTAATATTGTAGTTTCTTCTGTTTCTAAGGGTCTGTTACAAAAAAAAATTCACATGACATCCCAGAAAATGAAATTGTCCATTTTTAACTTCTCTTCCATCCCTGCAATTCTTTCTTTCTTTGATAAATCTTCATTATTATATATACTGTAAAATCCTGGTGTTAAATATTATGTATACATTTTAAATAAATGCTTTATAGTGCACTGCACTATCACTAACTAAAAATGTACAGTTTATTATCCAGATTTGACAGTTATGTTGATCTACTGTTGCATGATGATCAGGAAAGTCAGGAGATACAATGTTTATTCTATGTGAGATTTAAAATATGCCAGAGCATTATGCCATGATAATGGTTGGCCGAGTTTTAAATGAGTAAATATGGTAATCTGCAAGTACCGGCTATACTTGATTTCAAGTCAAGTCCAACTGCAGAGAACATAGACCCTGACCTGGCACCACATAATGGGTTGGCAGATCAGAGATTTTTTTTTTAGTTCTACATATTACTTCTAAGAAACTTCATAGACCCTGCTCTGCTAGTGTTGCTATGCTGAAAAGCACCAATATGAACCAACTACAAAAAATTATGTTAAGTTCAATGCAACCTTTCAATGAATAATTTTGTTTTTCCAGGTTCAAGTCACATTCAAATGACATTTTTGTGAATTATAAGTTATCATTATTTAAAAAGCTGTAATCCAATTATTTAAACATATGGGTGGCATAAAAGCCTGCCACATTTCTTCATAATTAAATATTATATTCAATCTTTTTATATTTGGATTTTAGGATAATACTTCATTATGAAAAACAATTTATATGTCAATGCATCTTTTCATAGAAAAAGAATAGCTCAATAAGAAGTTTAACAAATGCACTATTAAATAAATGATACAAGGAAATATATAAAGCTTAACTAGTCATATTATTATACCAGATATTATTTGTTAATGAGAAGTTAATTTTCATGCATAATCAAATTTATCCAACATTTACAGCAACTGATATTTTGCATAATAAATTGCATACAACTGCCAACAACAGTAATAAAAATTCAAATTTAGACCATAGTGAAATCTGATATTTAGTTCACAAAATTAAATAAACATAAAGAATATTGATAAATTGATAAAATTATGCTACAGACTGCTTATAATTCAGTAGAATAGCCTGACACTGCTGAGAATGCAGCAATCTCCAGTGAACCTATTGATCAGGTATCTGCAGACCCAATAAACTGCTTAGCTTTCTCCCTGTCCCATGTCAGGAATCCAAGCATTCCATAAGAGCTTATAAGATGAATTTTACAAACTTGCAGGGTGAGAAGAAGAAAAAAAAGCATTACTGAAGTAATCTTGTAAAAGAGTTTCCTCTTGTGAGTGAAAAACTGACTTTGAAAATTGCCTTACCTGTCTTTCTTTGTCCCATGTAAGACACAGACTACTCAGGTACATAACTTGAACTGCCTATTACCTGGAAAATTTGGTATTGCCATAGCAACAGTGACAATGTTCAATGGAAGCATGCATAAATAATTCTATGTTGCTATAACAATAGTCCAGTTAAGACAGGTATGAACATCGAAATTAACAAAAATCAATCCCATACACAAAATAGCTCAATTCTCATCCACAATAGTTGTTTTTAGGCAAAGGCAAGGAGTTTTTGTATGGGACAATGAATATGTGCATTATATAAAAGTCAGTTTTGCCTACTTGAATGTTGTGTATTCCAATGATTTTGAAAATAGATTCTCCCTGACAATAAGTTGGCAACAAAACCTGTTTCAACAAAATAAATATTGTCTCATGTCTGCTTGTAGTTTAAAAAGAAGCAAAACTTGCAAAAACTCCAATCTTGTTAAAATGCAAGCAAAACAACAATGTTTATTAGGTAATCACCCATTTTTATTCAGCAATTCTTTCGGTCTTTGAGGCAATGAAAATTATGATTACTGGGCTACAAAATAATACATGTATCTTATTCACAGCACAAAGCAAATAAAATATCTGTTTGGCAAAAAAACAACTAATCTCAGTTGCCTATAGTACTATGTATATTACCTGGTGATGTCAAATTATTAGATACTTACATTAATATATAAAGGATGATACCAGGAAGTATAATCTATTATTCCACTCCTCACAAAGGTGATCTCTCGTTAAAATGTCACCTCTAACATCCTGCCAATGCAGACTGTCCCAACTTTTGTTTTCTGATACTTCTCTTGTGTGTGTGTATGTGTGTGTGTGTGTGTGTGTGTGTGTGTGTGTAAGGGTGGGGGGTGGATGGATGGATCATACTTCACCAACATAATCTGATCCTTACACTCTTCAGACATATTTTCAAAATTTGCAATAACTTAAAACAGGTTGCATACATTCCAGACACCATGCAACTTTCTTATAAAGCCATTATAAATGAAAATTCAAGTTGAAAATGAAAAAGACAATTATCCTCTGAAATAGTTTAAAATCTCGGCATGTAAGTAAACAAAGTAATACTAGTACTCCAAAATTGAAATTTTTCCTAAATATAATTCAGTTCAATATTCTGAAATATCACAAATATTATTAGAAAACATTGTAAAAATGCGAAACTTCCCATCATGCTGTGTGATACTCGACTGTGCCTACATTAGGTTTACTTTTAGCAAGGAAAACTAGAATTTTGGGAAAACAGCAATAAATGGAAAAAGCATTGCCACTCAGACAAAGACAAAATGCTTGCCCAAAGGTATTTGGCTGACAATTATACACTTTCATTTCAATGATATTGTTTCCTGTACAAACACTGCAAACAATGGTAAAAATTTTCAAAAATGCTGCACTGCGTGATTAAACATGATTTGTAGTTGCATCAAACATCAAAAACTGAGGCGAACTTGTTAAGAGTGGGTTGCTGAACACCAATTTTCATTGTCAAAGTTTCAATTCAGCAACAATTTTGTAATAATAATAATAATAATAATAATAATAATAATAATTCTTTACTTGTGTAAATACTTGATTTATTTCATTTTATGGGATGCCCAATGAAATATATATTTAACTTGTGACTTTGTGCCACTCATTAAAATAAATGATTTTTTTGTATTGTTGTTATTGGGTTTAACACCATTTTTCAGATAGGCTATCCATGACAGCCAGTATTAATGGTGGAGAAAGAACCTGGGGAAAACTCAGGAAGAACCACCGACCCACAAGAAGCTACTGGCAAACTTTCTCACATATTGGCTGAGCCTGAGACTAAAACCGATGCAGACAGAGGTGAGATGGCAGTGATCCATAACGTTGAGTGCTTTAGACCACTCTGCCACTTGGGGCCACTTATGGTTTTTGTTATACACAATGAAATATAGCCATATAAAAGAAAGAAATATATTATATATATATAATCCCATTTATCTCTCATGAAGTGCAGGCAGATTAAGGTCTACATTATGGTCAAAATTACAAGTACAATGAACAGTGTAGATCCTGACCTGCCACATCTTTATGTGAAGACCCATTAAAATCTACATTTATGTGAAGACCCATTAAAATCTACATTTATGTGAAGACCCATTAAAATCTACATTTATGTGAAGACCCATTAAAATCTACATTTATGTGAAGACCCATTAAAATCTACATTGTTCTTTTGCTGAATCACATTTTATAGAAGCAATGTGTCTGAGCTGCTTTTATTTGAAAACAATCCTTTGAAACGATATTTCATTAATGGTCAGCTTAAGGTGACCTAACATTTCTATTGTTGTAGTATTAACTAAAACTACACATACCAGACACTGGTTGCACACAGAACTCTGGGTTTTTATCAACACATCCTCTTACAATAAACTTTCAAATGTGATCACTCTCCTAAAGTGTTCAGATTACAAAGGTATATGTAACTGTGCTGGACAGAGAAATGTATGGATGCATGGACACATGGACGGTCTTTCATAATTCATGGGCGAATTAATGGATAAAATTGTTCTTTTCAAAATATGAATTATACATAGTTTGTAGAGTTCAAATTGGACAATATTCTTTCTAGCACTAGCATTCATACAAAATTAATAGAAAACAATAGAATGAGCCCGATATATATATATATATGTATACACACACACACACACACATTTTGGATTCCACATGAATTTTTCAAAGGTGGAGACAGGTGGTGGGCAAGCCCAATAACTGAGGTGGGGGAATGATTATATACTGCACGAGAGAGAGAGAGAGAGAGAGAGAGAGAGAGAGAGAGAGAGAGAGAGAGAGAGAGAGAGAGAGAGAGAGAGAGAGAGAGAGAATATATGTGTGCGCATGTGTAGAATAACCTTTAATATTTTTATTTTTTTTTAAATCACAGAACATAGAAGCTTTGTCACTAAACCCTGCATGATTTGAATCTCTACAGTGCAACAACCACACCATTGTTCATTTAAGAGATTTTTTTTAAAAAATCAAGTGCAGATCAAAGTTCACTATTGTCCTGACAGAAAACTGCCTCCATCAGTTATTATTACAGAAAATATGACCCGAATAAATACAAAATACTTGAAACTTCCCTCTTCCTATTCTATCAGTAGCTGCTATTTCTATGCAAAAACACTTTATAAATAAACTTTTGTTCATAACAATGAAAATTATCATGTATCAACAATTAATAACCCAAATCATACTCATAAGTTGTTGATGTAATATATCTGCAATTATGTGATGTGTTTTCTGACAGGCTGAATACCAAAATTGATATATATAAAACAGTGATGATACATGCAAATGAAACTTGGATACAACTGTGATGTCACGACTCCCTTAGTTACGCAGATACTTATTTATGCAGATATTCACTTTACCAGATGCACTGAAATGCTGTAGCCCACTGCAAAGCTCTTGTATCACATGTAGTATGGTGTACTGCATTGTTTAAGACCTCCAAAGTAATTACTTTCAACCTCATCCAGCTACTTCGATAACTTTTACTGTACTTAACAAACAACAAAATTAATTTTATTAATAAAAAGAGACTAATAATCAATAGATCTTTTCACTCTAATTAGCCAGCCATGATAAGGTGTGCATGTGTGTTATTTCGATTTTTTAACATTGCTTCAATAGTTTTTCAGTCATATTGCTACGATGTCTGCAGTGTGGCACTCACAGTTTATAGTGATCTCTAGCACTGGGGCATCATGCCGCAGAGACAAATTAGCGTGATGTCCCACATAGTCACATTATCCTGACACCAGGCAGACCAGTCCTAAGACTCCTAACACTAACCTCTTAATGCTGTGCACTTATCAAGACATCTGTTAGTACCATTTTTTATAAGTCTTTAGTATTGACTTAAACAGGATTCGAACACGTGACCTCCTGCACTCACATGTATAAGTATATATTGTATTTAACCCATTATGTATCAAATGTATTCAACCATTACTGTTTTACCCTAATATGCCTACACAAATGTGCAAAGGCGACTCGGGATCTATTGTTCAAATGGAATTGTATCATACTTTATCCAGTGATAATTAAGATCATGATTGTCAGCAAGTCCATCTCGATTTAGAAAACCTTATTAAGCTAATCACCCAAAACTATCATGAGAGAAAACCTCTCAAAAGATCAAATACTTTTGATCCAGATGTGCCATTGCATTATATAATGGAAGATATGGATCTATGGGCTTGTAGCAGAGTAAAACTTGGGTGAATGTGCAGAACATATTATATTAAAAATTATCATTCTGAAAGTGATTAGATCCTTGTACTCAAGCAAAACTTTTAAAGAAACTTAAATGCCAGCATTTATTATGTGAAACTGGATACTGGAGAACTATAAATCTGCACGTACGATTCAAACTGCACTTCTCCATATGAAAATGTTTTGCTTGTAGTGCCTCTAGACCAATACAATCCAAGGGGACCAAGCCTAGTTCTGGTGTTCATGAGGAAGTTTAGTCCCTTATAAATAAAGTCCTGAGATGGAAAAAGCTCTGACTCTTTTGAGGCTGGGTAAGAGACCTAACTGAGTAATACTGTGACCCATTAATCACACAGATCCTGACAGGGATTAAATCTGAACATTGTGGATTAACCAGTCATCCAAATACTGGAGAACTCGAGTTTCTGGTAATCGGAGGTAAGGAACTACTATTCTCATATATCAAATATATGGGCCTGATAGGTGTCAAATGAGCTGTCTCTTCCTTGATCTACATATAAAAGGCATCATCATCTAGTACACTCCCAGCAGGAGAGCATCATGATGTTCTTCAGTGGAATTGACCTGTATCTTATCATGGTGAGTATAGGCTTTACATGTACCAGAAGTTCCAAATAAAAGAAGATTCTGCTAGTGCTTCCTGGATGATGCTATGCCTGTGAACATGAGGAGTGTTAAACTTCCATATCCAGCCCGTTGGCCATATATTTGACACACCTGTCTTACAAAGCAAAAACTTGAATCACCCAAACACTTTATATAGCAGAACTCAGATCAAACAAACACTATTCACAACTGAGTACTAATCAACCAATATAGCAGAGTTCTGATCATCCAAAACATCAGCAGAGCTCTAATTCTCCAAGCACTTTATACAGCAGCACTCTAATTCTCCAAGCACTTTATACAGCAGCACTCTAATTCTCCAAGCACTTTATACAGCAGCACTCTTATTCTCCAAGCACTTATAATACAGCAGAGCTCTAATTCTCCAAGCATTTTATACAGCAGTGCTCTAATTCTCCAAGCACTTTATACAGCAGAGCTCTAATTCTCCAAGCATTTTATACAGCAGCACTCTAATTCTCCAAGCACTTTATACAGCAGCACTCTTATTCTCCAAGCACTTATAATACAGCAGAGCTCTAATTCTCCAAGTATTTTATACAGCAGTGCTCTAATTCTCCAAGCACTTTATACAGCAGAGCTCTAATTCTCCAAGCATTTTATACAGCAGCACTCTAATTCTCCAAGCACTTTATACAGCAGCACTCTTATTCTCCAAGCACTTATAATACAGCAGAGCTCTAATTCTCCAAGCATTTTATACAGCAGTGCTCTAATTCTCCAAGCACTTTATACAGCAGAGCTCTAATTCTCCAAGCATTTTATACAGCAGCACTCTAATTCTCCAAGCACTTTATACAGCAGAGCTCTAATTCTCCAAGCATTTTATACAGCAGTGCTCTAATTCTCCAAGCATTTTATACAGCAGTGCTCTAATTCTCCAAGCACTTTATACAGCAGAGTTCTGATTCTCCAAGCACTTTATACATCAGCACTAAGCACTTTAACAGCGGCACTCTAATTCTCCAAGTACTTTATACAGCAGAGCTCTAATTCTCAAAGCACTTTATACAGCAGAGCTCTAATTCTCCAAGCACTTTATACATAGAACTCTCATCACTCAAACACCTTACACAAAACTTTGATCATGTGAACCATATTTTGGGGATATACCGGTACATGTATTATTGGCTTGCATCAAGTGAATGAGAATTCTGCAGAATGCTACATCTCATCTGCTACAATCACACATATTCCAAATATCCAACAAATTCCCTGGAGTGTGATAATTTAGATAACTGTGATCTCTTTTTGGCTGTTATTAAACTGTACCCTTAACAATGATTCAAATCCAGCAAGTTGCATTACTGTACATACAATAGTTTCACAAAAATTGGGCTAAATGCATGTACAAATGTATTAGAAAACTAAATAAAAAAGCATAACAATGACATCTAGGCCAGTAAAAACAATAATGCCATCAGAAAATGGAACCCTATATCTGCCAATATTTTGAAGACAAGACAAAAATTGAGCATCTAATAATTTATGCTAACATGCATGCTCAATACCCAAAGAAATAAGTTTGCTTTAAACATGAAAAGACAAATGAAGGTTTGATGTATTTAATGGATTATAGCCACAAAATCACTGAATACTGTAAGAGGATATTGCTGAATCCCAGTTGTCCAGTTTTCAAGCAGACAAAGTAGTGATGATATTTTTGTCCCAGTATCTTAATAAAAAATGTAGTTCCAAGATTCATGACAACAAAAACAACCTTTACTCTCATACCTACATAGCTGCAGATAAATCTATATCTTTTAAGATATAAGGCTTTGAATTTCCACCAGACTCACTATTCATAAACAAATCTATGAAGCCGCTAAGGAGAACGCCACAAACATTGTCCAATTAGCCAGATTATCCCACTACAGTACTAAGATCATGGAGAGTTCCAGCTGCAAAGAACTCTATGAGATTTAACTAACAAACTAACGTCAAGGAACAAATGTATACCACTTCCAACTGTAACCTTCTCTCCATTAGACCTTTCGGACCTGTTTGCAAATTTCTTCCATGACAAGGTACAAATCATTAGAGATAAGCTTCACAACACAATTTCAATTGACTCAACATCACCATACAGCTGCGATACAGAATTTCAGCAACAACCATTAGCAGCATCTGAACTTTTTTCTATGGATTTCATACAGACAATCATGATGAAGAGTGCACCAAAGTCATGAGAACTTGATCCAATTCCAACATCACTGCTGCCTGAGTGCTTAGATTCAATATTGACTTCACTAACTGATATTATTAATACCTCTCTCTCATCGGGGCAACTCCCATCATTTTTCAAAATTGCCATTGTAAAGCCTCTGCTGAAGAAACCAACACTCAACCATAGCGATTTAAAGAACTACCGTCCAGTTTCTAATCTCCCGTACATATAAAAAAAATCTTTAAAAACGTTGTTCTAACCCTATTGGTATCTCATATGAATTCAAACAGTCATTTTAGCAATGTACAGTCTGCATGTCGCCCTTGCCACAGTTCTGAAACTACTCTTCTGAAAGAAGTTAATGACATTCTGCTTTGGATAGCAGAAAGATTACAGTCCTCACCCTCCTTGATTTGTCTGCAACATTTGATACGATAGATTGTCATATATTACTTCACCTACTTAGTCAACAGGACACAAATTGTATCTGCAAATGGAATACACTCCAGCCCAGTTGATCTATGTTGTGGTGTTCCACAGGGGTCTGTTGTTGGACCTGTTATCTTCGTTCTGTACATTCAGCCGCTCTCAAGTGTCATAGATCATCATCCAGTGTCTCACCAATTGTACGAAGATGACACCCAAATATACAAATCTTGCCAATTACTTAAGTTGATGCTAACCATCCAAGGAGTAGAGAGGTGCATTTCTGATGTAAAATCATGGATGACATTTAACAAGCTGCAGATAAATGATGATAAAACTGAGGCCATTCTGATCACAACACAAAGACTTTCTCATTCACATCCTTTACCTCAAACAATGAAAACATAGCAACACCAACATTAAATTTACACAGTCATTATGAAACCTAGGTGTTACTCTAGACAGTACTCTCACATTGCACCAATATGTCATGAACATATGCAAGGCTGCATATCTTGAGCTGAGACGCATCAGCTCTATTTGCAAATATCTTTCAGTTGATGCCAATAAAATGCTTGTGTGTTCATTAGTACTATCAAGACTAGACTATTGTAACTCAATTCTCTCTGGTTTATCTCAATATCTACTCCATAAACTTCAAGAAGGTTCAAAACACAGCTGCTCGGATCTTCCTTATAGTACCACGATCAGAGCACACCTCCCTACTGCTCCGTACCTTACACAGGCAATCCATTCGATCCAGAATCAAACACAAAATTTGTTCTCTGCTAAGTTTCACTGACAGACTCCAGTCCAACATACCTATCTGTGCACACACCAGCAAGATACTTACACTCCTATTCTTACAATTGTACACTCATTATTCAAACTATGAAAATGATATCATATAGACAATGTTCTTTTGCATATCTATAAAAGCCCAGCAACATGGAATGAACTGCCCACTGAACTCAGACACAAGACACAGAAAATCCCATTTAAGAGTGCCACTAAAACTCACCTTTTTTGACTGGGAGAAAAAACTTAAAGACCTAATATAATGTTTCCTACCTTAAATATTTTCAGCATGTTTTCAAATTTCAAGGTGTTTTTTTATTTTTTATTTTTATAGTCATATCATTATAGATGTTGTAAAGCATCTTAGAGCTTCTAAATATTAGGCGCATAATACGAAGTCCTCATTATTATTATTAAGAACAAGTATATAAGAAACAATATTTAAGTTTTCTGTGATATATTATGGCTAACTTCTCAGTACCTACTTGAAATTCATATTTAAGTCCATGGAACAAGTAAACATACTATAAGTAATCATCTGAACAATATATGATCTTCCCTATGGATGTATTCAGCTGCTACTGTCGTAACGACATTCTATAAAACACACAAAACAAGACATTTTTATAAAATAAATGATCACCATGTCTTTAAAGTCAACAAGATGAGTTACAACCTGCAATGTGTTGACATGATTATCTGGACATGATTACAAACTACAGCTTGTTGTATAGGCACAACATGTTGATATATCAATATGAATATATTGATTTGTCATCATGCTTACTTAATCATGTCAACATACTGCAATCGTTAACTTGTCTTGTTGGTGTCTTGTTGATGTAAAAGAAACTACCTGGATCAATGTATGCAAAAGGCAACTTATTATTTCCATAGTTCTCCACCCAGTCTGTTTTAATAAAACTTGTCTAGTATATACATGTACACCTGATAGTTGAATTGTCATCCCATGTACTTATCAATTATCATCATATTGAATTACATGTACATATTTTATACCCAGAACAGTTTCTCTGAACAGTCTACACTGTGTCCAGTTTCAAAAACTGCTACAATGAGAATAAAAAAAACCAGTGAAAACCTTGAATATATGTATAAATTTGAATAAATAGTACAATACATTTGCTAAGTTATCTCAACTTGCACAGCTTTTAACATGTTGTTACATGAAAAAGTATCAATTGACACACTGTACTAACTGTAATCAGTCAAGTTTGTGATAAGTACATGTATGAAACATTTTTAAAAACATGCAATTTCTGAAAACTGGTTAAACAAGCCCCTGCCCCCATATACTTGATACTAAATACAACTGTTTTTTTTTTAAGGAGATTGGGAGGGGGGGGGTGTAGAGCAAAAAAAAAAAATATGATATAAAATCAAGGGCTTATTGAATCAGCTTCAGCTTCAACGTACCAATTATCCTTAAAGAGAGAGAGAGAGAGAGAGAGAGAGAGAGAGAGATTTCTGAGTGTATATACAGTAGAGGCTGACTGAAATTCGGTTGCGGCGCCGAAAGTTGGCAAATGACCACTTTCGGCATAGTTTCGGTTTCGGCCGAAGCCAAAAAGTTAGCTTTCGGTTTGCTTTCGGTTTCGGCTGAAACTGATATTGACTTTCGGTCATCATCTGAAGATCTATTTTAACTTTCAGAATGCAACGCTAGTGCTGCGTCTATTACTCTGTTTGCCGGCCGGTCAGTCGGTGCTAGGCAATTTGACATGTAGCGAAGTTCCCTTAATGCAGGCTCTGAATGATTACTTCTATATTCGTTTTTAATTAGTGTGGCATTGCATCATGACCCAGGCCTGTTTAATAAATCTTGTGTTCGGCAACTTCGGTTTATCTTTCGGTTTCCGTTTCAGCCAAAGGTGTAGGTAAACTTTCAGTTTTGGCTGAAAGTCAATTTTTAATTTCGGTCTGGTTTCGTTTTCGACCAAAACCAGAAATTTAGTTTCGGTCGGCCTCTAATATACAGTTGAACTTCAATTATAGGTAAGCAGTCACATCTGGAATAGAATAAGGTAGTCTCCTTAGAAATGAACTTCCTAATTGGGGGGGGGGGAGGCATTTATTCAATAAAATGGTTTATGGTTTCTTGAAAAAGTGGTTGTTCAAGACAGGTGCCTGTTTAATTTAGTAACATTTAATGTGGTTTGCCTCTATATGGAATTCTCTTATTATAATGCTGTCCATGGAAGCCTTAGGGTACATTATCTTATACTCAGATCTCATTATAAGTACATGATATCAGGGTTCAAAATTGGGATGTTTTTTCCACTAGCCTACAGGATCCAAACTACAATTTCATTGCTCCAGCTAAATTCAAAACTGTGGGACAGCAGATTAGCATTGGTTTATAGCCCTATCAAACAGTGTTTTCCTTTACCCTCATTTGCACTGCAGAGACCCCCATATTTTTTTAATTTGACTCCCAGTATTGATACCAAATTTTTTTTTTTACTCAGTCGGACCCCCAGTTTTGACACCAAAGCAATTTTTGTCTCAGTCTTGCACCCCTAGTGGATAAACTGTCTGTCATCATAATGCTACCTATGGGAGCCAGAGTATTCCACTTTATAATGAGATGGGAAACAATTAAGTACATAATTCTGTACTCCTTCATTATTATGTATATAGCAATAACAGACTAAACAAAAAATGCAGAACTTATAGGATACAGGATATGAATAAATACCTCCTGGAAGTATCTGATAAGACTCCGCAAGTAATCTAAAAAAATATAATACTGTATATGAATGCATGTCTCACGGTAGTAACTCAACCAGTGGTATAAAAAGGTATGAAAATCAATAAAAATGCATGCCTCATGAGATTATTTCAGCAAGTAGTATAAAAAGGTACGTGTATGAAGGTATGCCTCATGGGAGTATCTCAGCAAGTAATCTAAAAAGATATGAAACTGAATATAAATGCATGCCTAATGGTAGGATCTCAACCAGTGGTATAAAAAGGTATGAAACTGAATATGAATACATGCCTAATTGGTAGTATCTCAACCAGTGGTATAAAAAGGTATGAAACTGAATATGAATACATGCCTAATGGTAGTATCTCAACCAGTGGTATAAAAAGGTATGAAAGTGAATATAAATACATGCCTAATGGTAGGATCTCAACCAGTGGTATAAAAAGGTATGAAACTGAATATGAATACAATCCTCATGGTAGTATCCCAAACAGTGGTATAAAAAGGTATGAAACTGAATATAAATGCATGCCTAATGGTAGGATCTCAACCAGTGGTATAAAAAGGTATGAAACTGAATATGAATACATGCCTAATGGTAGTATCTCAACAAGTGGTATAAAAAGGTATGAAACTGAATATGAATACATGCCTCATAGTAGTATCTCAACCAGTGATATAAAAAGGTATGAAACTGAATATGAATACATGCCTAATGGTAGTATCTCAACCAGTGGTATAAAAAGGTATGAAACTGAATATAAATGCATGCCTAATGGTAGGATCTCAACCAGTGGTATAAAAAGGTATGAAACTGAATACGAATACAATCCTCATGGTAGTATCCCAAACAGTGGTATAAAAAGGTATGAAACTGAATATAAATGCATGCCTAATGGTAGGATCTCAACCAGTGGTATAAAAAGGTATGAAACTGAATATGAATACATGCCTCATGGTAGTATATCAACCAGTGGTATAAAAAAGTATGAAACTGAATACGAATACAATCCTCATGGTAGTATCCCAAACAGTGGTATAAAAAGGTATGAAAATCAATATAACTGCATGCCTCATGGGAATATCTCAGCAAATAGTATAAAAAGGTATAAACTGAATACGAATACATGCCACATGGTAGCATCCCAACTAGCAGTATAAAAAGGTATGAAAATCAATATAAATGCATGCCTCATGGGAGTATCTCAGCAAATGGAATAAAAATGTATTTGAAACTGAATTTGAATATATGCCTCATGGTATTATCTCAACCAGTAGTATAAAAAAGTATGAAAATCAATATAAATGCATGCCACATGGAAATATCTCAGCAAGTAGTATAAAAAGGTATGAAACTGAATATGATTACATGCCTCATGGTAGTATCCCAACCAGTGGTATAAAAAGGTATAAAAATCAATATAAATGCATGCTTCATGGGAGTATCTCAGCAAATAGTATAAAAAGGTATGAAACTGAATGTGAATATATGCCTCATGGTATTATCTCAACCAGTAGTATAAAAAAGTATGAAAATCAATATAAATGCATGCCACATGGGAATATCTCTGCAAGTAGATATAAATGCATGCTTCATGTGAGTATCGCAGTAAATAGTATAAAAAGGTATGAAACTGAATGTAAATATATGCCTCGTGGTATTATCATAACCAGTAGTATAAAAAAAGTATTGAAACTGAATCTGCAGCTTATTCAAAAGGTATCAACATTAATAATTTTTAAAAAGTATAATTACATTTCAATGTGTTTATCTGTTTTTTCTGAGGCAACAATGTATCTGGTTTATTCAATAGGAATTAATATCAATATTAATATTAATTCAACTTTTTAAAAAAAATCACATTTGAAAAATAATACAAGTATCTTTTCTACAAGAAATTCACATGCCAATTATATGTATTTTTTATTTAACCTCCTTCACCTTTTTCAATTAACCCACAAAATGGGAAAAACACAAGTCAGCTCTGAATCTATGAAACATGATCCTAAGCAACACATTTGGGTTAGTCACTCTAATTTTATGGAGCAGGACAAGATTGTATTAACATTCAAATCAACCCCTGGCAGATTTGAAAATTTAATCTGCTGATTTCTGACCTTAGTTCCAAGTCTTGTGTTGGCACGACTGCTACTATAGTAATCAGCCAATTTAATCAGCTGTTTTTTTTTATCTAGCTTTGTGACCAGTCAGAATTTTATCTAATACTATAAAATGTTTTTGCCCAGCGAACAATGTTGACCTATGCATTTA
This sequence comes from Unio pictorum, assembly GCA_030141615.1. Classification (NCBI taxonomy): domain Eukaryota; kingdom Metazoa; phylum Mollusca; class Bivalvia; order Unionida; family Unionidae; genus Unio; species Unio pictorum. The sequence continues at coordinate 11,498,253 of JARLTB010000058.1, read as the reverse complement.
CCAGTCGATTTGCCCAGTTTGGTCGCTGAACCATAAATATAGAAAAGACAATGTTATTTTACACCAAAAATTAAACACACCATGGTTAACTTGGCCAATGTTTATTTTCAGAGTATTGTGTGTTATGGTTTCTACTAGTTACCAATAAATACCTACTTTACCTGGTCTGGTAAATAGGTCTATATTTGTAAACTGTTAGCTTAGCAAATATATCTATATAAATTCTCATAATTGGTCCAAAATTAGGCTCATAGCCAGTGAACATGAAAAGACCGAAAAACAGATATTAGAACTAGTATTTTTCCAGCTGATACATGTTATTTTAGGAGGTAATCTGTATTTCAGATAGTATCAAGTCCAATAAATGTTTAAAGCACACCACTTTGTTACAAAAACAATTACTGAGAAATTTAATATGCCTCATTTTGTGCATAAAAGGCACAAAGCGTCAAATTCATTTAGACATTACTAGAAAAGGGTTAATATAGTTTATGACAAGCAAAGTTAGAGATGTGTATGTTAATAATCAAGCAAATTATAGCTGATTCTATGGTGAGGAAAAACATCAAAAACAATACTGATAATATACCAACAAAATTCTGCAGCTGTTTTAATTTATTTACATGTACATACAGTCATACTGCATTAATTTGTCAACATATATATTCTTATTTGTTTTTTAGCATATATAAGTGTCAACTAACATAAATTTAATTCGTGACTTAGAAATATAATTGATATAAATTAATATAATATTGGTTGCAATCACTAAATACTGTGGCTGTGATGAAAAGCAACAAGAGAACCATGTGAGCCCAGTGTGTATCATTTGAAGCTCTATTTCACTCATTTAACTTTTTTTAAATATTAAAATTTAATAATTTATCATAAACAGCACATCAACACATTAAAGATTATATTGTGCCAAGGAAATGGATAAATTGCCTTGCCAGAGACAAACCACACTAGCTGATCTGGGCAGAATTTGAACACTTCTACCTTCTATTTTTTGAGCTTTGTATTTTAACCATTCAGTAACCAAGGCAATTAACTATTGTTTGATAAAGAAATGAAATGCAAAATGTTGCACAAAATACATGATAAATATGGCAAATATGGTGCATAAATTGGTGAAATAAAATAAACTGTACAGGTTGTGTGAGTGTGCTGAGAGGTAAAATATATTAACAGCAATTTCATGTTTTGTGTGTGTGTGTGTGTGTGTGTGTGTGTGATTTGGATTTTTAATGTAGCTTTAACATTTTTTCAGTCATGAGACTATGACATTTGCAGTGCAGCATTTTCAAGTGTTGCCTAACACTAGGGCATCATGCCACAGATATGTAGCATCATGTCCCACCCAGACATATTATAATGACACCAGGCCAACCAGTCCTAACACTTATCTCTTAATGCTGTGTGCCAAGCTAGGCAGATGTTAGAACCATTTTTATAAGTCTTTCGTATGACTTGGTCAGGGTCTGAACCCAAAACCTCCATCTGAGGTGGACACTGTATGTATGAATGTATGTATGAATGTGTGTGTGTGTGTGTGTGTGTATAGGTAGGTAGGTATATGATATACAAAATATATGTTAGTACAAAACTAGCTATATAGAAATAATTGAAAGTTAGTTCTAAAAATGTAAAGATAAATAAGACTTGGTCAGGGTGTGAGCCCGACCCTCCACATCTGAGGTGGATACTGTGTGTGTGTGTGTGTGTGTGTGTGTTTGTGTGTATGTGTGTGTGTAGGTACATATAGGATATATAAAATATTTGTCAGTACACAACTAGCTGTACTGACTGAAAGTTGGTTCTAAAAATGTAAATATAAACAAGAGGCTCAAGTGTCCCTGATAGCACACATCTGTAACTGACATAAACTATGCTATTATAAACCATGTACATGTTAAGTAATTTTGATAAACATTGCAACCTTAGCAGTGCTTACTTACTTTGTATCGATAAGGAAATTGATTTATTATGTGTTAACATTAGAACACCAAATGAGAAACTTAGACTGGGCAGCACTCCTTCATGATTCAGTCAAACATCCTTGATAATTCTCTCACTTTCCAAACAAGTTTCTCATTTCACTGTTGTTGTTTTTTTTAAAAGTTAAACTGTACAGATTTGGGAGTTTTTTCCCCATCACAAACCCTCTGTACATAGAATTTTGATAACCAAAGCTTCTATAGCACACAGTAGGGCATTCATATTGTCTTTCCATAAAAGCATGTTTCTATCAGTGTCTTTCCATAAAAGCATGTTTCTATCATGAAAAGTCAATGTCAGCACTGGCACCTGGGTTTCTCCTTGTACCCCCCCCCCCACCACCACCACTACCACTTGAGGATTAGACACTAGGTCATAATTTTGAATCAGATTTCCTAGAACAACCCTTAAAGCAGATATACACTTGTATACACTTACATATCATTCCGAAAGGAGTTCATTCATGCACTCATTATGGATTTCTACATCTGTCCATACCTCTCATGCATGAACCCACACCAGATTCATAACTTATCCCCAATATAAGATTGGCTACCAAATTTGTACGAGTCGTTTTTTCAAGTCTTTTTTGCTCTTAGAACTAATTATTGTATTTTTCAATTTAAAAAGGTAATTATTTATTTCAATGTCTGAAAACAATAATTTACTTCATTTGCTATCTTAAAAGGTGATAATTAAAGGTAATTCACACCAACAATGCAATGAAATTTGTAAATAAAATAATGTGCTACCCATGATCTATAAAAAGGTAAATATGTATATCTTTAAATGTATAGTAATAAATGAAAAATGGACATACCTATTGCTTCATTTAAAAAATGTCCATCCACCAGAAACAATTTATGAAAACCTTGACTTTGTGTGCTTTTCAAAAAATAACATGTTAGCACTTTCCCATTACCCTTTTCTATATAAATTTTAATCAGATTTTGATCTCAGATGTCATTACCATAAAAAAAGAAATGAAACCTAAAGACAAGTTCTGAATGAATTATGACTTCAAGAAGATTTCTGAATCAATTATGATTTGGAGTTAATAGGAATAGCAAAATGAATGAGGCTTCTTAAGGGAATGCTAAAAGCTAAAATCCATAAGTAGCAAGATATATAATTAATATTGTAAGAATGATTAATATGTTAAGATTATATATGAACTATATTATTCATCATCATTCTTTTCTTGTTTTATTTTTTATTTTTCTGTCTAGTAAAGAAATGATTAGCATTAGTCCCCAAGGCAGTAACAATCTCTGATCCACTGTGCAGATATATATAGTATGTGACCTAAATAATTTGTTGTTTTGTTTCAATATTGTTATAATATTAATGATCCATAATGGTTCTATGCTGTAATGTTTAATGAGATGAAATAAGGGTTTATAACAACATATTTGTATGCATACTGTAATGCATCTATACCATTTTCTTTACCTGTGACCATGACAATCACATCCAAATAACATTACTTACAGACTCTTGTATAATGGTACAGTAATGTTGTTAATTACCTAAGCAGATCCATTTTAAAAAAATGAAATAATGGTAAACAACTCTCAAAAACGAAAAAAAAAATTTAAATCCAAATAATTAAATTCAACATGATAATGCTTCTACTAACATATTCACAACACTCTTTTGAATATACAATTGTACACATAATTTGACCCCCAGGCCTGGAGGCCTCCTTTTAGACTGAGACACTGGCACATGGAGGATAGCACAAAACAGCAACAGGACAAATCCTCAATTTCTAGTTTTCTGTAAGTTTATGATCATATTTGCTAAGCTTATCAACTAAGTATTTTATAAGAAGATTAGGTAAAAATGTCATGACCAATCAAAGCAAACAGTGTCTCTTTTTAATTACCAGATGAAACTTTGACTTCACTTTAAAATGATACTCAAGATATTCTTCCATTGTATCCTAAAAACAAAAATTTGGGAGAAAAAAAAAAAAAATACTGAAAAAATTTGTCTTAAAAATTCCAATGCATTAAAATAAATGATTCTGGTAAATAAGTTCTGCTGTCCAAAACCACACAAGGTGCCAAGATATATAAAAAAATATGGTAATTCAATTTCAAAAGAGTAAAGTACTAGCAAAATAAGTTACTTTTTCACTAGAGCTAAAAATACAAAAAATATACATGAAAAACATTTTGTTAGCAATGTTACTGAATATATGAAATGCCATAAAATGATACACACAATGCATGTATGTGAGAATACATGTGAACAACAGATGTTTCAGGCACTTTAACATGGTAAAGCTAGCAAATGTCAAGCTCAACTTAACCAAATAAAACAATCTTGCTGCAACATATATTACAAATATGGTCAAATCAGCAACAATTGTCTGCAATTAAATTTGTAATTTGTATGTGTATTTTTTTTAAATAATTGAAATAAAATTAATATTTAAAAAAAGAAATTCTTTCTTTACACAATTCAAAGGTTGTTGTGTCACAGATGCACAATAATATTTTAGTTTGTTTGGCCTCAACTGACTTTAAGATGTTTTATCAATAGCATTTGTTAAGTTTTGAGAATAAAATGTCTTACCTAAGGACATAACGAGGCAGTAGATTTGGAATGTATAGGACACCACCAACATAACCACTATGCTTATTGCTGTGCATCCGCGACCCATGCACAATAATTGAGTCGAGTCCACTTCACTGTATTTTGTTTACAATGCATCGAGTCATTTATATTTCTCGCTGGCAGACTCTTCCATCCTGCTGGTTTCCCTACTGCTTTAAATATAATGAAAATTGCCACGACAATCACTAAGCTGACTAATGAAATACTCAATTATAAGACTGAGTTAATTCATTAGTTTTAAAAAACCCATCTAATATGGTATATTTCAATTTCAAAACCAGCTCAATTAGAATGCACAAATCAATTTCGAGAATCGTTTTATTGAAATTTTTATTTTACCCTGGTAGAACAAAGTACATGTACTATGGTTGGCAGTGAAAAACAGGCAGTCTGCCAACCAGAATCAGACATATTTATTTTTGGTGTCATTAATATATACTGATGCTGTTCATAACCACTCAATGATGATTTCAATGTTACAAGTTTACATACCAAGTTTAATCAAAATCTGTTTAAAAAATGAAGACTCGCAAGTTTTCACATGTACATTCACATGCAAGAATACCTCGTTAATACATGTATGTACCGATGATGTTGCTAATAATCGCTCATCCAAGAACTTAATAATAAAGATTATCCAAATTAAACCTTTCAAGCGATCACAAGCAGTTGTTGATAAATGGATGACACCTGATGGTCCATGACCAGGTGAGCTACAAACTGCAAAATCTTTAGGAAGATAAAAACCCTCCTAATCTACATAAACATATAGTTCTACACAATAAAAGATAAAACATGATGATGCTAACATTCTTAAAAGGTATATAAAATAAAAGATAACATTACAAAATAATCATAAAATCATGAGAGAAAAAATGAAAAACAGTCCAAATTGTTCAAATTTTTTTTGGATGTACCCTGAACTTTTTTTATTACAAGAAATAGACAGTTTGTTTTGTTTACTATCATGAACTTTGTGTTTTCAATTTAAAAAAAAGTAATCAATTTTAAACCAGAAAAGAAAGTATTGACTTAATGTCACTGAATTTTCTTCTGCTCCATGACTATTTTGATTTCAAGTAACTGATACTTAATACATGCTTAATACACATACTTTCTTGCATCATTCTGTGCCATAAGTTCTTGCTCATGTAACTTCTTCATTATCTTATGTTCTTGCTTATAAGTCAAGTCCAACTGCAAACAGAACAGATCCAGATTTGTCATGGTATAATGCACAAGCAAATATGGGTCTGCAGTTTGCTAGGGGTGCATTAAGCCACAGAACAAACATAGATCCTGAGCTGCTGGTTAAATGCCATGGAATATTACGGTCTCTGTTTTTGCAGTTGAATTTGACTTATAAGTGAGTACTTTACAGTGTACAGTAGATTAGTTAACATTTGACATTTTTATTTATTTACAGTACCGAGTTGACTAAACGTTTGAATTACACAGACACAATCTACTGGTTCATTATGAGATGGCATATCAAGGTCTATGTTTTTTGCAGTTGAACTTCACTTATAAGTATATACAAAAGATTGGTTAAATTAAAAGGTTTGCTAAGGTAGTAACGGTAACATTTTTTGGATTATATACAGTACTGAGTTGACAAAACCTTTGAATTACACAGATCCTGCCCTTCTAGCTCATTATGAGATGGCATATCAGGGTCTTTATATATGCAGTTGAACATGACTTATAAAGGAAGTATATTTACAGTAGATTGGTAAAAATTACTTAACTAAAAAAAATTTGATGTATAGTAGTGACTTGATTTAAATTTTGAATTATACAGTAGTGGTTACAAAATCAGACTTTTCTATGGCTCTAATTAACATAAATGTCCTCAACTAATTAAATCTAAATTATTCCTCATATGGTAGCTTACTAAAAAAAATACAAATCTATTTTACACATATTTATCAATGTTTATTGATAAACGCTTTCCCCTTTGCCTTGAGGGATTCATTATAAATTTCATATTTCCAGCATACATAAACACGAATAAAGAAAAAAGATTTGAAAAGCAAATATATTCAGGCTCTACATATCTCAACAACTTCCTTTTTTTTGTATAATTAAAACAGTGCTACAAGAATGGGGAATATAGTCCAATTTTGTGCTTTTCATAGTGTACATATCAAAGATAGGGAAGGAAAGTGGCGATAAATATGTCATGGATGGACATTAAAAGCCACTGAAAAGTACAGTTTTTCCAATTTACATATCCAGTGACAAACCTGCCATGTCAAACAAGAAGCTTACTCCCTTTGATGCACAATGAACATTATCAATAAATTTCCTTTCCTGTGAATGACCCAACTGGGGGTGTTTGGGCAAACTAAAATAGGTAATACATATTTGGGATTACAGGTTGAGGACATCAGATATACACATTGTATATCCTGAGACTATTATTATCTCTGTGAGGGCAAACCCTCTTTGCCTTCTTGGAGTTACTGAATTTAATTTAGGCTACCGAGTCATAATATAACACTCTTCATTAAGTAAATTTGTCCCAAAACAGAATATCACTTGCAAAATTAATTTTTGTGCCACAAAAATGTACTTATTGTATTTATTTCCTTATTAGGTTGAGTACAACTACAAACAATATAGACCCTGATCAACCATTACATAATGTGCCAACAGAACAGGATCTGTGTTGTTTATTCTACTAATTATTCCTAATCACCTGCACAGACTCTGATCTGGCAGCACATTATGTGACAGGAGATCAGGCCATGCAACTGAGTGAGTGCATACAGTAGGTCATGCAAATGTACTATTCCAATTGACAGGCTTAAAAATTTTAATTTAATTTGCAATTTCATCAAGCAGTTGCTTATTTGCTTTGCTAAGGAGAATGATAACTGTTTTGAGAAAACTCTAATGTCCAGTAAGTAACAAAAACTGATAAAATATAAGAAATGGTAAAATGGCATCAAAACCTACACAGCTAATTGTACATACTTGTACATACATTAGCATAAGAACAGGCTCTCCAATTTCATTTGCTCAAATAGTAAAGTGGTTTCTGAGTAATTATTAAAGCTAGGGTTTGCAGGAAAAGTCTAACTATAGCTACTAACAATGGGCACATCATGACAAGAACTGTTTACCACAGTGTACAACTGAGGCTGAAAGAAGAAAAAAAAACATTAGAAAACTGCCTTTGGAAACCAAAGTTATTAAAATATAGCACTGAGGCCCACAAAATACGTATTTAGATCCCATGCCCACAAAATGCATATTATGATCCAAGGCTGTCCAAATGCACTTTACAATCCTTAGACCCTTCAAAATGTATATTTAGATCCAACCAGACCCTCCAAATTGCATATTATGATCTCAGGCCCTTCAAAATGCATATTATGATCTAAGGCCCTCCAAAATGCATATTATTAACTAAGGCCCTACATATTATGATCTAAGGCCCTTCAACATGCATATTATGATCTAAGGCCCTTAAAAATGCATATTACAATCCAAGGCCCTTAAAAAATGCATATTTAGATCCAGCAAGATTGTTCTTACTAATAATATATCGAATAATTCTTGAGCTATGATGCAGGATTTACTCCAGAACATGCCATTACTGAATTCATACTAATTTCTCAACACGAGTCCCTTGCGGGAACTGACACTCTATAGGCAGTAAAGAATTTTCAGGAATCCAAGACAAATCCATTTTTTCTGTCCATTTATTCTCTTAAATGCTGAGCCCAGAAGCAAATCTCTGATATTCTTGAGAAACTCCAATAAAGCAAATTAAGTTTAAAAAATATTTTCTTACATGACTAATTACCATGTTCATAAGATATCTATAAGTGTAGGACAAATTTCCTTGTCATGGTCATTGAAACTGAACTGCTTCATGGCTTGAAAATCACTGCTCTTGTCTGAAATAATGTCAAGATATACCAAGATGCTAACTTTGGTTAAATCTATAAATTACATTTTTTTTTGAAGAATAAAGTTACAGTCGAACCTCTCTTGAAAGACCACCCCTTCAGCCAAAAAAATATAGTTTTTCAAGACAGGTGGTCTCTCATAACAGGTCATGCCAATATATAATCAATAAATCAGTGTATTGAGAGTATGGTATTTCAAGACAGGTAGTGTCACACACCAGTGGTCTTTCAAGGCAGGTTTTACTGTATTTAATCAGCATCCTCCATAGTATTCATCAGCTATATCCACTTACTTAGTCTGATAAAAAATTTTTTATACATGTTTGTGTTACATGTATCATGCTCACAGGCCATAATTTCCAAAACATGGACCTTTGATCTTAAAGACAATTTCAGTGGGGTAATTATCGTATTCAATTAAATATAATGTCTGGTCAAATTTTAATTGTATATGTTTGCAAGTTTAATGAAGTACAAAAATCAAAGCATGTTCTTTGTCTTATCCGTAATGTCAATTAGATCCATTTTTTGCATCTCTTTGCAAAAGTGCACATATAGGACATGTTGGTGGTCATATATGGGACATGTTGGTGGTCATATATAGAACATATTGGTGGTCATATATGGGCCATGTTGGTGGTCATATATGGGACATGGTGGTCATATATGGGACATGGTAGTGGTCATATATGGGACATGTTGGTGGTCATATATGGGACATGTTGGTGGTCATATATAGAACATGTTGGTGGTCATATATAGGACATGTTGGTGGTCATATATAAGACATGGTAGTAGTCATATATGGGACATGGCAGTGGTCATATATGGGACATGGTGGTGGTCAGATAAACACAATTTTCATTCTGAACCCAATCAGATATTACAAAAATTATTTCAGTGAAAATTGCATTCAATGCCATCATTCATGCAAGGAATGTGAAACCAGACTAATGAGATGGCTGCCATAGTGCCATGTTGGGGGTAATTTTCATTTAGAACTAGATACATGTATATATTTTGGTAAGTGTTTTAATTTTTTCAATTAAAAATGTCAACAAGAATGTGTTACGGAGAAATAGCCATGAAAACGTTTTCAGGATTACCCACTCAAGCAGACATTCAGGGTTTAAATCAGCATCATTCTGTCATCAGCGTTATTTTAATTTAATATTAACTACACAAGAAGAGTTTTATTGAAAACTGCATGCTAATACCACCATTCATTCAAGAGAAGTGAGAAGATTTCAAGATGGCCACTATTGTTCATTAACAATTGTTAGATTATTTTAGGCCACTCTTTCACTAACAATCCCACATACCGGTATATAGAATCATCTGTTCAGGAAAATTAGCAAAAAGAAGATTTTCATGGTGGCTACCATGTTGGTCTGATAAGGACCGTTATTCATTCTGAACCAGACCCTTATGATGGCCTAGTGGTTAGAACATCTGCCTCAGATGTGGAGGTCACAGGTTTGAAACACCTGACCGTGTCATACCAAAGACATGAAACTGGTACTATCTGCTGCCTTGCTTGGTGCTCAGTATTATGAGGTTAGTTTAAGGACTGATCAGCCTGGTGTCATGGGTGGGACATGATGCTATATGTCTGAAGCATGATGCCCCAGTGCAGACATTATAGTGATATGACTGAAAAATTGTTAAAGCTGCATTAAAAATATAAATCACACACACATTCTCACACAGTAATTCTGAACCAATGGTCTCATGAGAAGTTATTTAGTGGAAACAGTATTTTGCTACAAAAGATCAAACTCAGGAGAAACAAGATTTTGAAAATAGAGATCTAATTAGCACTATTGTCTTTTAGGACACAGTAACTAGTCTCTCAGTGCATACAATCATCCATCTAGAAGGACTAAATGTCACATGTTTTTTGCAAGATTAAATTCTTTATAACAAAATATATATTTTATATACATGTACCTACAAATGAGGCCATGAAAAATGTTATATTTATGCAGTCTATAACCAAGTATAAGGTTATGAGTAAAATGCCAAACAGGGGCATTGGGGAAACAACTAGTACAAGTTTCATTGGAAACGAAAATTACCCCCACCCACCCACCCATTTTTTTTGGACAAAGGTGTCCCTTCATTATAAAATAAAAAGAGTGACACTCTTACAAGGTACGAAGTACATAGTTGGAACATGAAAACAGTGAATTTGTGCAAGCTAAGAACTAATGAAAGCCACTCTAGATCATAAACAAGACAGACCTCAGGCCTACTTTTGTATACAAGCTGATGCTGTCTCCAGTGTGTCACAGGTCAGAATCATACTTTCAAAAGGAGCGCATACCAAATTACAAACGTATCTTTTACTTCAACTGGATTTTAAAATTTTATTTCCTCTTTTGATGCCTGAGAACAAAACCCTATATCATTTTTTTTTAAATGTTAAAATCCATTCAACAAACAAACAGAAACTAAATTATTTCTTCCTTGAAAAGTTTTATACTGAGGGAGAGGCCCATACTATTGGGAATATACACCCATTTTGGCCATATGGAAAACCTAATGGAAAGCTTATTGTTGGCTACCTGGCTGTTTATATGCACAGAAAAGGTGAAAGTACCTCCATCCATGCAAAACTGGCAGAAATGGATTCAACATAGATCAATTTGGTGAATACACTTTCAGCCCAAGTGCTAAACTGAAATCCACAATTAACAATTTTCCACCCCAAAAACAAGGAGATAATTTAGTGAACCGTGTACTGGGACAACAATTCAAATTTTGACCTAATGGCCCAGGAAGTACAATGCTAGAAAAATCTGAGCTTTCTGTTCTTTTTCTATGGAAAAAAATTGGGCTCCCTGCTGTAAAAAAAAAACTATTATGGAACTATACTTTTATTCAACCCTCAATTCACATGTTAAATTAAATTATAAATTCAACAATTCAATATGTCTTTACAGATAACTCCTATAAATCATATATTCACCATACAGCAGTGACCTTTAATATCAAATGCTCCAAGTAACAAATACATTTCAAAATAGGGCAGTACTTGGTATAAATGGTGTTTGTTTCAGTTTGGGTCTACGCCAAACCCTGTGATAGATTATATATGAAACAAAAGCTATCTGGTTTCTATGACAATATAGCTATTCGGCCTTAAGCAAACTGACAACCCTGGGTCTCCTTTAGAAAGTTATTCAGTTGCTATGTGCAAAGAGACCCTAAATTACTGTAAAATGTTCATGCCCTAGCTTGTAGTTTTACCATACCTAGTTACCTGGACAACATAAATAAGCCCACATTGCCAGAGTGTTAAATCAATAAACTTGTATAAATCTTTTATAGGCTAACTACCTCTAAAATATACTTATCACAGGATTAGGTACATAGGTATTTATTGTCCAAATTTAACAGTGAAGTGAGCTAAAATCCATTATGTATAGCTGTCATGTATACATCTATAATAAGGATTGTAACATTTCTGACAGATTTCTATTTCTTGACAAAAACGTAATCAACCAAATATTTAATAATATTATTCAGTGTCAATATCAGCAAAAAGCTAGTATTATGTTTTACCGGCTTTATATACCACCCTCCGCACACAGCCGTAATAAATTTGATATGCTTTACAGAAACACCCTACATGTATAAAATTGTATCATAATTCCAATTTCTACTCCCTGAAAAGTTTAATACATGCTGTAAGTCATGAATATGCACATCGACCAAGCACAAATTTATTGTATTATCGATAGCGACACACCATGCAAAGTTATCAGTGACATTGAGGTCACGATAAATTTATCTCAAAACTGGTACTGTAGGGCAGAATTCATATTTTGGAAATTTAACAAATACATTAAAAATAATTTCCATTCATCAAAAACACATGAAAATGCAACTAGAAAATCACACGTGAAGATATTTTATTATGTTGTTTAAATATTCATAGCACGTAGTAATAATATATGTCATGACAAGCAAGAAACCCATTTTGGGGCGAAAAGTATAAAAATGTCGGCAAAACTTTCCAAGTGCCCACACGCCCCCTTGTGAAAGACCCAGACACCTGTTAAACTTAACAGAAGCTGCAAACTGTCAAACTGAAATTGAACAAAGAACCACAGTGGCAGAATTTGATTAACTAATACAGAAATTGTAACTTGAAAAACTTTACAAAAGTTCAGTAAAAACTTTACCTCTGTGTGTCGTCCGCTTCCCTTCGGTGCGATAGATGCGAAGTTCACTTCATTAACTCTCGGGGTGTCTCGTGAATCTCCGTGAAAGTGCGGGATATGGGATTTCCTTCATTAAGTCGAAATTAAACGATTGCAGATTACAGTAAAGACACACAATTATCCCACAATTGCTGTTGAATGTGTAGACCAGATATTAATGTACAACAAAGATGATAATTGTGTAGATTGCAACGTCCGAGCAAAGCGTCGCCTTGGCAACAGTCCGCCATTTTTGTAATCAAATTTGATGCGCGACGAAAACCAAAACAACACAACGTGCTCAAGGGACTTTGCAGCGGACCGTTAGGAAAGTGAGCTTTGTACAAAAATGTCAGACGTAGAGGAGGCAGGAGAAGATACACAACAGACCATTCAAGAAGAAGATGAACCACAAACAGGGGAGGACCAAGAGCCTGAGCCTGAGGCAGGGGCAGACGACCAAGAGCCTCAGGCGGATGACAATCAAGGCGATGAAATGAACCACGGAGATGGTGTGGATGCTGAGGGCGAAGATGGAGGAGAGGAAAAAAGTAAAGAAATTGAAGAGGAGGAGGTAAGAGTATATCACTCAATGATTTATTTTTTATCGCCAGTATGGAACATGGGTCCGTTAGAACAAATTGAAATATAATCGGAATAAATTGCCTTTATTGATGATGCTGCTGCTGTAATTATTCTTCAGCTTCCCCTGCTCCTCATCCATATACATTTTAAGAATAGCAGTCATAATAGTCATAATTTTATCAGGCTTGTTGGTGGCAAAAATGTTGGCTGATTCGGTCCTTGGTCGAATCACACACACACACACACACACACACACACACACACACACACACACACACACACACACACACACACATATATACACATACATACATCAGAGGCATAGCTGGGGGGGGGGCAGGGGAGTACATATGTCCCCGGGCGCCAAGGTACAGGGGCGCCAAAATGAGGCTTGCAACGTTACATTATAATAAGTAAACAAGGGTAATAAATCGGTCACAAGATCGCTGGGGCGCCAATTTTATAGTTCGTCCCTGGGCACAAAATATCATCACTACACCTCTGACATACATACATACATACATACATACATACATACATACATACATACATACATACATACATACATACATCTCTGTCTCTGTATGTGTGTGTGTGCGTGTGTGTGTGTGTGCATGTTCCTCATTTGTTAAAGTAAAATATCTCAGTTTTGCATAATTATGAATGAGCTGCTTCGAAAATATTTCACTATTAGATTGGCAATACCAGATAAAGAGATTTTCATTATTTCATTTTATCTGTTTATATTGCATTGTATGATTATTTTTGGGTATTATACAACATGTAGATTTCAATTTTTGTGTAGATGTTAAAGTCTGGTTAAATTGTAATAATTAAGAGAGAAGTTATGAATATTGTGGGTAAAAAAATTGGGTAAAGGCTCCACTTTCTTTGATGTAGCTAATCCTATGTATGCACTGGTGTTTTTGTTCATTCATATATATATATATATATATATATATATATATATATATATATATATATATATATATATATATATAATCAACTCTAGTATCCTGCAGAATTTTGATGTATATTTAGTATTACAGTCAAGTATCCCTTACTTAATTAAAATTTGAACTTAATGTGTCCGTTTTCTTGCTATTATAATTTTCTTTAAGAACAAGCCTTTACACTGTGGAATAGTTTGGTACTAATGATTTGAATTAAATACAAAAGTATTCATTTATATTGTTAAATTATGAATTCCAATTGATGATTTTGTGGCATGCATTTTTGTGTTTATTGTTGTTTGACACTAATCCTATTGTGTGTATTTACCTTTAAGCAACTTCCTGAAAATCCACTAACAGATGAAATTGTAGCAGAGAGTCTTTCACTATTATGTAAGACTGGGGATGGAATTGGTCATGCCTTTGTTCGTCTAGATCTTCATGAAAGGTATTAACAACATTGATTGCTCTTCACTGTTTGGCTATTCTTGTTTTGGTAATGACCATTTATAACTCAACCAAAAATCAACACATACTTCCCTCTATATAAAGACCATATGCTGATTAAGATCACTTCTAGATTGATCCAGCAGTCCATACCATTTATAATGTGGTTGAAGGGCATTTTCTTTTATGAGTATATGGGCAAGGATTTTAATTTACTGATTTTATTAGTTTGTTTGTCCCTGGTAATACATAGCCAGGACAGTGATCATGTCATTCCATCCATCCATCCATCCATCCATCCATCCATCCATCCATCCATCCATCTTGACATACATACATACATACATACATACATACATACATACATACATACATACATACATACATACATACATACATACATACATACATACATACATTATAACAATATTGTTATTTTTCAGTATAATGAGTTGCTCACATGATTATGAATCATCTTTGTTATGCAGTTCCATTTACATATGATGAGACCACCTATAAGTCATTGTTCTGTGGGAGCACTTAAGTATACCATATTTAAGAAAAACATCTGCAGTAACACATATCTTAGTGACAACTTCAATACCTTATGAACTGTATTTAAATTTAGCTCAAAATCTCAGACACTGCCTATTCCTCCATTTGGAGATGCAATGCAAAACAAAGCCAAATAGTATGTCACTGTATCCCACATTTTGTTTAACATAGGCACATAAGTATTGTCTGTCAGATAGATAAAAATGATTAATTATCTAAATCTACATACATACCATATATTCTTGCTTACAAGTTGAGTCCAACTGCAGACTTCACAGACCCGTTTCTGTCACTGTATGATGTGCTGGCAGATCATGGTCTATGCAGTTTCCTGGGAGTAATCACTAGAACAAACAACATTGACCCTAGAGCAGACCAAGATGTTTGTTGCTTGCAGTTTGACTCGACTTAAAATTGTGCATATACAGTATATGTGAGTGATGCTGGCTGTATAATTATTTGGAATAAAAACATTTGCAACAGTAAAATGAACAATAATCTGTTGGAAACAGCATCCTCATTGTGACATTATGATGGTCTCTATGATGCCAACATAACAGTTCTATTTTTACTTCAGTTCTACACACAATGTTTCATTATGTTTGAAATTAATGGTAATAGGATTTTGGTACATACAAATTGATTTTATTAGAACAAATAATCACTTCTCTATCTTTACTGACATGTCACCATCAAGCTTCAAATTTGCAAAATGTAGAGAAATGCTGTATTTTTTGGAATTCTTAAAAGTAAATCTGTTATCCCCAAATTGGTTGTATTTTGTTTTGTTTTCTTTTACTTCTTTTAGAGGACTAACACAGATCAATCTCCTGAAATCATTTGTGCATCTGAGGTATGTTGATGTGTCAAAAAACAATCTGAAGGACATTTCACCACTGAGTGCCCTAACTCACATGTTGACCCTGAAGGCTGACTACAATTTGCTGACCAGTGCTAGGCTTGAGGAGATGCCATTTTTGCAAGTGGCCTCATTTAGTAACAACAAAATCAAAACAACAGAGGGGGTCAATCATCCAATGTTGGAACATCTAACTTTGAATTGTAAGTAAAATCGATTTTTGCAATCAGTGATTTTTGAAATTGTATTTGAAAATGTCATAAGAGACATCCTGTTGAAGAGACCATGTACCAATTGAATTGATTGATTTTTATTTGTACATAGGTGCATTAGATAATGTGTGTGGTCAAAGTCACACAGGTCATGTAGGCATTCAGCACAGACTATTTATTATGGGTGTCATTTTATAAAATTTGAATCTACATACCTTTAAGTGGCTAATATTTACTTCATTTTGATTCATATACATCCATATTCCTATGGAAGGTTAATATTTAGACTCCCCAAGAAGTGCGAATTGCAAAATCAATATTGAAGTATGCAGACATTTTGGGACAAAATGAACCACCAAAAGGTGTAGTCCAGTAAAATACAGATTGAATGTCACAGGCTGTATTGTATTCTACTTGACAGTCATGTTCTTTCCTTGACTCAAGTTTAATACATGGCCACCATTGTAAAAGTCCATAGAGATTGATCATTTTCATCGGGAAGTTTCTTGATGACAGTTAAGGTGCAGAGAATTCAAAAATCAGGATTGAATTGACTTTGGCTAAAGAAAATTTAGTGTAATATTTTGAAAGAACAATCTATATTTAATTTAAAATGAATAAATGCAGGATACGTGACATGTGTGACTTTTACTATAGCAGTAGTCAAAATTGTAATGTTTTGAATAGTGTATAAATGACAGTGGTTAAAAGAAAGCAAAAACTTTCACGTACAGAATCAAAATTATGGAAAGTAAAGGAAAGTTTCCCCTGATTGAAACTTAAAATAATACTTTGTCTCATTTTGAAGAAATTCGCCAATTTCTAAAGCTTAACTTTCACCAGCAGATTTCTTTCTGAAGATAGCATGGAAACTACTTTTGTTTCCTGTTGAGTTTAGAATGACTACCAACATTTCTAGACTTGGAAAATTTAAAGAAGAAAAAATTATAGCTATATTGTTTACTGATTTCAGATCCTGGCAGTCAGTTAATTAAACTTTTCTTCAGTCTTGATTCAGTTGACAAGTTTAATGTCATAAACTGGTCTTCTGTGTATTTGTTACAAATGAAAATTGTTCTGTATAGTGCCATTTTGAAAAAAATCTCAATTGACCAGTTAAGAAAACATTAATGTATAAAGGCTTTTTGTGTTCATCACACATTGACAATACTAAAATGTAAACTGGCTAAATAAAATAGTATCACTGCTTCTTTATACTGTTAAACTTTACAATTTTAAATTCTGTCCCAGTGCTGCAGTTTTTCCTAAGAACCACATTTTGAGGTCATTTGAGACAAGTGGTCTTCTAAATAAAGTAGCCTTTCACACAGGTTTATTTGTATATCATTGAAAGGTTGAAATTGAATGTGCCTGTGCAGTTTGTCCTCAAATTATATGCAAGAATGAAAATAAGGTACATATATAAAAGTATGTTTAAAAGCATGGATTAGGAATACATTATTGATTAAACTATTGATTACAGGTGTGTACAAAGTCAAGATAAGGTATTCATATTGCTTTGTTTACTTTAAATCAGATTCTGTCACTGTGCTTAATTATGCAGTGTCTTAATTGACAAATACATAGTTTGGGACTGAACATTCAATATTCTGAGGTAGGCCTGGACTTTTTGCCCAAAATTTACCAACCCTTGAAAAGCTTGAAAAAAAACTAGTCTTGTTTGATTTGCAAAATAGAGATTTTATTTGATCTATTATTTCAGTTGAATTTTTTACCCTGAGATAAAGTGAGAATTTTTTTTTTCATGTAGGAAAGCAATTCTTAACCTCTCCCAAATTAAATGGTTGTTCTTATGTAAGTAATTCTTTGAGGCAGCACTAGTCAGGTTTTCATTTAATTTTACATTTTCATGTTTTGCTATTAACCATTATTTGAATAATTTAATGTAAGTTATTTTCACAAGTATAAATTTGTGTGACTTTTGACAAATAAAGTTATATTTTTATTGGTCCTGAATTTTGTTGACAGATCATTTTTACTTGGGTCTTTAAATTTTTGGTTCATAGCAACATCAAAATTTATGAATGTTTTGAAAGAAATGAAGCATAGTCAATTCACAATTTTTTTTAATAGCAAATTAATGGATTCAGTTTGGTTGATACAATAAAAATACTATATTTTTTAAGTCCATTTGTCTAGAGAATACACACAAAATTCCTATTCTTTTTCTTTATTCAGACAATGAAATAAAAACAGTCACAGGACTTGATCCTGTTAAACTTGCAAGGTTGCATACTTTGGAATTACGAGGCAATATGCTGGACTCAACAGATGGAGTTTACCTTCCCAACTTGAAGAATCTTTTCATGGTAAATCTGTTATGTATCATATGTATAATGACTTCCAGCTTAAACATTTTTGTTTCACATTTTTGCTGTTCTTGGAGTCAGGCCTTTTTTTTAATACAAAAACAATGTTAACACAAGGCAAACAAATTAAATTTAATAGGCTTATATGTTTTCATATGTAAATGACTGATTATATTTTCGTCATTATGATAAATTGTAATTTTTTTTCTTCATGTTTTAGAAGTATACTTTTTTAACAAAAGCCTTGTTAGCATGATTAGGCAAAAAAGCGCTTGAGACAAACAAATTAAAATTTACAGAAAAACTTTGCGTGAAAAATTTCTTGTCTAGACCCTTCACCAAACATTTACGGATGACTTACACTTTGAGTTATAAAGAAATGTACTGATTTTGGAGTCAAAATGTCAAGAGTCAAAGTCACTATGACTGATGGAGGAAGAATAGTTTTTGGATAGTAACTTTAGTTGTAGATTGTTATCTTGGCTAGGTCATTGAAACTCAAAGAACAATGGGTTGTACAGAATAATTTTATTTAGATTAAGTTCCTTGACTAAACTTTGTGGATGGCTTGCACATAATGTAATGTAGATTTGATGACAAAACATTGATGATATAGCACAAACACTGATGACATGACACTGATAGTAATTTAGCACAAATAATGATGACAAAACACTGATGATAATATAGCACAAACACTGATGACATGACACTGATAGTAATATAGCACAAACACTGATGATACTATAACACAAACACTGATGACATGACACTGATAGTAATTTAGCACAAACACTGATGACACTGATAGTAATATAGCACAAACACTGATGACATGAAACTGATAGTGATATAGCACAAACACTAATGACATGACACTGATAGTAATATAGCACAAACACTGATGATACTATAACACAAACACTGATGACATGACACTGATAGTAATTTAGCACAAACACTGATGGCATGACACTGATAGTAATATAGCACAAACACTGATGATATAGCACCAACACTTGCACTGATTATATAACAATGATATTATAACACTAATACTGATATTCTAACACCGTTGACATTATAACACTGGTGATATTATGGCACTAACACTGATAACATGATAATCATGATAGTATAACACTAATACTGATGATATATAACACTGATGACATTATATAACTGATGTTTAATAGCACATTGATCATATTATGCCACTATCATTGCTGAAATTATAATGCTGATGATATGAATACTTAACATATTACAGCACTAGCACTTATGAAATTATAACACTAACACCAATGACATTAAGACACTGATATTATTGACACTGATGATTGCAGTGTATATTTAATATTTACACTGTGTACTTGACCTTTTCCATGATTAAGTATTGGGTTTTGGTCTACCTGACTATTGTTATGTTTTATAAAATAAAATTAAAGATATCTGCTTGAATGTGAGTTCTAGACCTGGCCTTGTTTATCAACTTAGAAGGTTCCCGAAGTGACCTTGTTTACAAGTTAGTGGTTGTTTTAGAAAATCTCTTTGTGTCACAGGTAAACTGAAGTGTTATATAAGGTTTTGTAAACAAGATCTTCATTTCTGCTTTAATATCAGTCAGTGGAATTTATGTTAAAATATAATTTGAGGGAATCATTTATTCAAATTATTCACTGGAATTACAAAGTGCTCATTGATGTTTTAGACTAAAACACTACTTAAAGGTTATTGAGAACTCATTCAGCAGCATTTGATGATTTTGTCATTGTGGTACATGAAGCCTACTAGCACATCAGCACATGCAAGAATATTGGTACATAATCACATTCAAGACTAGTGTAATTCATTTGGAATATTTCTATACTTTTGAGCTTGTCATAGAACATTTAGAATTATTTAGGATGCAATTCATAATAATGTAAGTTCCTCTTAAATTTTCACTTTGTGTTTTGGGGAAATAAATTGTCTGCAAAATTGATCTAAACTTATTCATTTTGCCTCTTTCTGTTACATAGTTTAAGACCCTAGATTCAAAGCATTATATTCTAACATCGATTATGCTACGACACTAACACTGATGATGTTATAACACTGATAATATTATAGCAATAATGCTGATAATAGTATAGCAGTAACACTGATATCATAACACTAATACAGATGATATAACATTGATGAAAATAAAGCAACAACACTGATGATATTATAACATTAACACTGATGATATTATAGTATTAACACTGATGATATTATAGTATTGACACTGTTGGTATTATAATATTAACACTGATGATATTATAGCATTAACACTGATGATATTATAGCATTAACACTGATGATATTATAACATTAACACTGATGATATTATAGTATTAACACTGTTGATATTATAATATTGACACTGATGATATTATGGTATTAACACTGATGATATTATAGTATTGACACTGTTGATATTATAGCATTAACACTGATGATATTATAGCATTAACACTGATGATATTATAGTATTAACACTGATGATATTATAGCATTAACACTGCATGAACACTGATGATATTATAGCATTAACACTGATGATATTATAGTATTAACACTGATGATATTATAGCATTAACACTGATGATATTATAGCATTAACACTGATGATATTATAGCATTAACACTGATGATATTATAGCATTAACACTGTTGATATTATAGTATTAACACTGATGATATTATAGCATTAACACTGATGATATTATAGTATTAACACTGATGATATTATAGTATTGACACTGATGATATTATAGTATTGACACTGATGATATTATAATATTAACACTGATGATATTATAGCACTGATGATATTATAGTATTAACACTGATGATATTATAGTATTGACACTGTTGATATTATAATATTAACACTGATGATATTATAGCATTAACACTGATGATATTATAGCATTAACACTGATGATATTATAATATTGACACTGTTGTTATTATAGTATTAACACTGATGATATTATAATATTGACACTTTTGATATTATAATATTAACACTGATGATATTATAGCATTAACACTGATGATATTATTGCATTAACACTGATGATATTATAATATTGACACTGTTGATATTATAATATTAACACTGATGATATTATAGCATTAACACTGATGATATTATAGCATTAACACTGATGATATTATAATATTGACACTATTGATATTATAATATTAACACTGATGATATTATAATATTGACACTGATGATATTATAGTATTAACACTGATGATATTATAGTATTGACACTGATGATATTATAGTATTGACACTGATGATATTATAGTATTAACACTGATGATATTATAGTATTGACACTAATGATATCATAACACTAAAACAGATGATATAACATTAATGAAAATATAGCAACAACACTGATGATATTATAACATTAACACTGATGATATTATAGTATCAACACTGATGATATTATAATATTAACACTGATGATATTATGGCATTAACACTGATGACATTATATTATTAACAATGATGATATTATATTATTATCACTGATGCTATTATAGTATTACTACTGATGATATTATAGTATTGACACTGATGATATTATAATATTAACATTAATGATATTATAATATTAACACTGATGATATTATAATATTAACACTGATGATATTATAATATTAACATTAATGATATTATAATATTAACACTGATGATATTATAATATTAACACTGATGATATTATATTATTAACACTGATGATTTTATATTATTAACACTGATGATATTATAATATTATCACTGATGATTTTATATTATTAACACTGATGATATTATAATATTAACACTGATGATATTATAGTATTAACACTGATGATATTATAATATTAACATTGATAATATTATATTATTAACACTGATGATATTATATTATTAACACTAATGACATATTATTAACACTTATGACATTATATTATTAACAATGATGATATTATATTATTAACACTAATGATATTGTAGCATTAACAAAGATGATATTATAGCATTAACAAGGATGACATTATAGCATTAACAAGGATGACATTATATTATTAACATTGATGATATTATATTATTAACACTAATGATATTATAGCATTAACAAGGATGACATTATAGCATTAACACTGATGACATTATAGCATTAACACTAATGACATTATATTATTAACAATGATGACATTATATTATTAACACTAATGATATTATAGCATTAACAAGGATGACATTATAGCATTAACACTGATGACATTATAGCATTAACACTAATGACATTATATTATTAACATTGATGATATTATATTATTAACATTGATGATATTATATTATTAAAACTGATGATATTATAGCATTAACAAAGATGATATAGCATTAACACTGATGATATTATAGCATTAACACTGATAACATGATAGCATTAACACTGATGACATTATAGCATTAAGAAGGATGACATTATAATATTAATACTGATGATATTATAGCATTAACACTGATGATATAGCATTAACACTGATGACATTATAGCATTAACAAGGATGACATTATAACTTTAACACTAATGAATCAGATATAGCATTAACACTGATGATATTATAGCATTAACAAGGATGACATTATAACATTAACACTAATGAATCAGATATAGCATTAACACTGATGATATTATAGCATTAACAAGGATGACATTATAACATTAACACTAATGAATCAGATATAGCATTAACACTGATGATATTATAGCATTAACAAGGATGACATTATAACATTAACACTAATGAATCAGATATAGCATTAACACGGTTGATATTATAGTATCAACACTATTGGCATTATAGCATTAACACTGTTGATATTATAGCAATAAAACTATTGATAATATAGTACAAATGTTGATTATATTATGACATTAACAATGATATTATAATACCAATGATATTATAACACTCATACTGATGACATAACACTGATGATATAATAGCACTAACACTGATCATATAACACTGATGGTATTATAGCATTAACAAATTGGTATAAAATGAAAGTAGTGCCAGTTGGAATTTGAAATCTGGTCACCATGGCAGCCATTTCGAGCATAGTCTTGCAACTATGTCACAGCCATCTTGAAAAGAGTCTTTTGGCTACTCTATAAAGGAAGATCAAATCAAAGGAGGTTTTCACCAGATAAGTCCTGAATGGAAATGGAAATAATGCCAAATTTATTTCCAACATGACCACCATCATAGCCATCTCATACTTGTCATATTCCCAGATAGTGTAATCGAGTCTGGGGGAGAGGGGAGGGGGAGGCTTAAAAAATTTGTTTTGATGTTCCAAAGGGAGGATATCGATGTGTGTGACCAGTAAGATTGATATCAATTTGACAATAATGACAATAAGCTCTTTTCATATAAGCCTATAGAAAATTATCGAAGATTCAGGTCTGGATGAAAACAATTCATTTATCTGGTTTTATTTTTTTCCAAAAGTATTTAATACACCTAGAAAGAAAGATAGAGGTTGTAGACTTAGCATTACCAAACACATGCACACAGGTGCAAACACTCACATATCACAACCCACTGATATTAAATGAAAACATTCATCAAGTTTCCATCTTTAAAATCCATTGGATGGCAAAATATAGGCTTAATTTGATAAGTCTTTGCTACTTTCAATAGTTCAATACAGGGTTTAAAGATAATGTGTATTTGTGTTTATTTCAGCATTCACCTGAGACTGGATGCTACTGTTATCTAAGCTTCCCATCTGTATTATCTTAGCAAACCCTGGTCATAATGGATTTTTTACTAATGACTATAACATTAGCGTAACATCGACCTGTACAAGGCAGATTGACCATGAGATATGCTTGTCTTTATAGAAAAATGAATAAAAATTAATATACACTGTATATAATACTTTATCAACACAAATCAACGGTGCAAAGACAAGTGTGCTCTTATTATTGTATTTCAATCAATCTGTTTCATGGATAAATTCATCCTGAAAAAGATGGGTCAGTTAATCATTAGTATTTTAATAAAAGTGAGATAACTGATCATGATAAAGAGACAGTTCAGTTCATTGTGTCAGAGTTGCTACATACAGGTTGTGCTCCTATTTCATTGGATATTGTATAGTTCTTGTTGATATGATGTTTGTAGTATGTGCAAGGGATTATATGCTCCCCCTTGCTGCTTACAGCATTATTATTCAATGCAGTGATGTGTAATAATTTATGCTTTTCAGCACATATTTCTGATGTACTACAGAAAAAATTGGGTTTAACTTTGTTTACTTTGGTATGTGGATTAGCTAAATGGACTCACCTCTAGCAGAATTTAACATGGCATAGCTTCTACCTATTGTTAGCCAATTAAGTTATAGCTGAAATGTGGTTGTATATCTTGAACCACCTTAACTTTTAATTCCATGATATAAACTGCTGCATCCTTCAATGATAGGTTTAGCTGAGCTTGGATTAGGACTGTTCACTGTTCATTCTTATAGTATAGGTTATGTGCTTTATTATTGTGATGGTCAAGAAAGATTGGGGGGGGGGGGGGGTATTTGTTTGTTGAAAAAAATGATAAGGCTAAAATTCCAGAAAATCGCATTTTTCTAAACATGACCATATCAGGAATTTTCATTTGATATTGGATGTTATGCCAGGTATATTATCTGGAATATCCTGATATTGCTGCTTCAAATGAATTGATGGTCATATCAACATAGAGATTTCATCAATAGATCTCTTATGATATATAGTTGGTCCTAAATGAAAATTGCCTCCTGCAGACCTCTAACATGGCTGCCACAATGAACATATTTAAAATCTTGTTGTCACTAATTACCTTAAATTAATGGATGGTCATATTGGCATGTCATTTTCACCAGTGTCTTTTAATGGTGTCTGGTTTTCCCTAAATAAAAATTGTACATTGGTATGGCCACTATACAGCAGCTAAAATTTTTAAATCTTATTACTTAGGAATATCATAAATGGTTTTAAAATTAAACAGAATTGAAAGGATGAAATAGCTTTATCTTTAATTTCTCAAAATTATTTTAGAACATTAGAGAATCAGTCCCTTCTTGTGGACTCTTGTTAATAGATCTATGCCCAATTGTTGCAACAACTGTTGCTATGGGATTAATTTCAATGTTTTAGAATTATTCCTTAGGTACAAAAGTTAATTAATTTATCAATTTGATGATAAAGTCATTTCAACATTGGCATTATTTGGTGCACAATTATATATTCAATTTGACTGAGCAAGCACCTGATTTATCCAGGATAAAACTGTAATTAAACACATAGAAGAATTATTAGCGTTATTGTTGATTGTTGAGTACAAATTAGAATTCCTTTTTTTTTCTTCAGTTTTGTAAGAGTTGGCAATAAAGTGCAGTGTAGACTGTTGACGTATTTAAATAAACATTCACAAATAAAAACATTTAACATTGTTATTCATTGAAACAAATCAAACTCTCATTTAATTTGGCATTATAACTTTGTAGTAATTGTAAATTTTGTTGACAGAAATTATTGAAGAGATTTTACATATTCAAAAGCCATGCCGGAACTATAATAATGCCATATATTCCCTAATTAATATCCCTGGGAACATCACATTTTCCAAAAGGGGTTTAGCACTACATGTGAGCCTGCGACTTTAATAATTGATCCATTAATATATACAGTAGAACCTGTCTTGAGAGACCACCTCCTTTGCCAAAATATTATGGTCTCTCAAGACAGGTGGTCTCTCATAACAGGTCACAATGCTGTATAATCAATAAATTTGTGCACTGAGAATGTGGTCTCTCAAGACAGGTGGTCTCACATAGCAGTGGTCTTTCAAGACAGGTTTTACTGTACATTGTAACAGTGTGAACAACCAAGACTGCTGCAGCATTTTGTTCTAATCATGAATCTAAAGCAGACAGGTATTGAAAGGCACAGGTATCTTTTAAATTTTCTGTTCTTAAAAGTGGGGAGCGGTGCATTAATTGGGGAATATACAGTATATCTGAATTCATATTATAAGAAAGTGCAATATTGTGGAGTTTTTATCTGAATTAATGTTATACATGTAATTAAGTTCAGAATAGTGGAGATTTTATCTGAATTCATGTTATAACAAAGTGCAGAATCATGGAGTTTTTATCTGAATTAGTGTTATAATAAAGTGCACCATCATGGATCTATTATGTGAATTCATGTTTGTGCTATCAATAATAGTGCTTCTGAATATTTACAATCCCTGTTCCAGTATAGGCTACCTGGTAATACACCCCACCTGCAAGCAATGTCTACAAAACAGTATAAAATTCCCAAATCAAATAAGGAATTATTCAAAAAAAAGTTTCCAATACTCTGGAACTTTGCTCTGGAATAGTATTCCAGTTGAGATTAGAAATGCCCACTCTATTTCCATCTTCCAAACCCAATATATCTAGTGGCTTCTGAGATGCTGCTGAAATAATTAAATTCCTTGTATCAGGGCCTCAAGGTAGATTAGTTCTTTGCTAATTGTGTTGCCTTCTTTAAATAAAGTAATTATTATTATTATTATTATTATTATTATTATTATTATTATTATTATTATTATTATTATTATTATTATCAAGGAGTTTTTTTCCTGTCTAAATACATGTTATAACAAAGTGTACTGTAGTGGGATATTTATAGTGTTGGTGAGTTTTACCTGCTGTTTCCCTTTTAGGGGTTATGAAATGATTGCAACATGTGTTCAGGAGTTGAATTTTTTAGAAAATTTTGACTTAAAAGAGGGTAGGGCATTTGTTAAGTCATGTGATGGAAATTACACAGAATAAAATGTATTACAGTGTGTGGAAGCTTAATTTGTTTTAATCAAATGAGCTTCTTTAGTTATGTAAATATTGTTATTATTATTATTATTATTATTATTATTATTATTATTATTATTATTATTATTCAGGCTGGTAACATGATCAAGCACATCCTGGGTCTTGAAAGGCTAAGCAGTCTGACAACATTACATCTACGTGACAACAAACTCGACAATCTTGATGGTTTTTCAGAAAATCTCAAACTTTTGCAATATATTAATATAAGGTAATCTTTGTTACTAATAATGCATTTTCTCAAATGATAGCATTTCATCTCATGCAAAGAATAGAGGGGAATGTATTCAATTATGTGTTATGGCAAACAGTGGTTAGCTGTAATACTAAATGTGCTGACAGAACAGGATGCTTGTTCTTATTTTGGACCATTTATTTCAGGTACCATAAACAGCTTAGATTGATTTGTCAGAACATTACATGGTGACATGTCTTAGTCCATGCTTTTCACAGTTTAATCTGCATTAATTGTGCATGGACAGATGTACTATTTTTGATGGTGTACCAAGTTTATAGTATTAACTGGAAATGAACAATGAGTTATATTTGGAAACAATTGAAATTTTGTAACAATCCACATAATTTAATGTTGATGAAAAGTTTAATTTTTCACAAAACCATGCAGATTAATTCCGATGGAAATAATAAATGCAGAGTACTCGGTTAGTATAAAAACTATAATATGTACTAAAAATTAATCAAGGCAAAATGCTTGAGCTAAAACATACATGTTCTTCACACTTTAATGACATTCCTTGTATACTGTTGCCTTTGCCTTTGCCTGTCTGTCTGTTTTTCAATCTTATACATGAACATTTCTGTCCATATCATCTTTAATTTTGTTTCTGCACAAAAACATTGAAGTCAACATTTGGTAAAATATAAAAGGGACCATAGGAAAAATCAAGACCTGGGTCAGATTTAACTTTTGCCATTTCTGTCAAAACTTGACTTGAGTTATGATGTTTGTTTGCATAGAAGTTTGTCCCATTTTATGGACTTCTGTGACTTTTAAGCAAAATTGGTATTAGACATAAGATCATTTTGTATTTTGTATTTTTATTAACCTTTTCCATGAAAAATTTAGTGTTCTGACTCTGATACTTTTCATGCAACTTGAAGCCACAGGGGTGGCCTTGAGCATCTGTAATCAGGGTGTGTGTTTTTTAAAACAAAATTAATTGTAGCTTTTAAAGTCACAGTTTATATTCTTTAGATGGTAAAAAGAATTACTGTAGGTTTAAAAAATGAGCAAATTATTTAGGTCAGTATTAATCATCAATATAACTTTTAAATATTCACAAGAAAACTTATCTTAGAATTTCTGAGTAGGGTAGATATTATCTTGCAGAAATAATTTCATGAGGTTGTATATTCACATAATATTTTAAGGAAGTTGTATATTCACATAATATTTTAAGGATGTTATATATTCAAATATTATTTTCAAGAGGTTGTATGTTCCCACAATGTTTTAAGAAGGTTGTATATTCCTGTACAATTTTAAGGTGGTTGTATATTCCTATACTATTTTAAGGAGGTTGTATATTCCCATAACATTTTAAGGAAGTTGTATATTACCATAATATTTTAAGGAGGTTGTATGTTCACAAAATATTTCAAGGAGGATGTATGTTCACCTGCTATCTTAAGGACTTATATGTTCCCACAATATTTTAAGGAGGTTGTATATTCCCATCATATTTAAAGGAGGTTGCATGTTCCCACACTATTTTAAGGAGGTTGTATATTCCCATAATATTTTAAGGAGGTTGTATATTCCTATATTATTTTAAGGATGCTGTATATTCAAATATTGTTTTCAAGAGGTTGTATGTTCCCACAATGTTTTAAGAAGGTTGTATATTCCCATACAATTTTAAGGTGATTGTATATTCCTATACTATTTTAAGGAAGTTGTATATTACCATAATATTTTAAGGAGGTTGTATGTTCCCACAATATTTTAAGGAGGTTGTATATTCCCATCATATTTAAAGGATGTTGCATGTTCCCATAATATTTTCAGAAGGTTGTATATTTCCATAATATTTTCAGGAGGTTGTATATTTGCATATTATTTGAGGGAGCTTGCATGTTTCCACAATATTTTAAGGAGGTTACATATTCACATACTGTGCAATCTAGGAATTTAACTAGATGTATTTTTCTTTATTTTGGCAATTTTTAAACTTGTAATAAGCATCAAGCATTTCATGATAGCAGATGACCTCAAAAGTAATATACAATGTCTGCATGTTGGTACATCTGCACAAAGATGTTTAATTTCTAATTATGTGCCCAAGTGTTTAGGGTGCAAAGGACAGATTTTATGCACAAATTTAATGCTGCATTATCCAGCCTAGTATAAAAAAAATCATAAAAAATAAAACATGCACACAAAACAGTGTAGTCGCAAGGTCCATATTTTTTGATAGCTATATTAAAACAAAGTATAAAAAATATTATTCACTTGACCAGAGAAGTCGATGGCAGTTATGAAAGAAACTTATGCACCCCAATCAAAAATGTATACATACATTTTTCATGTCTGAAGGTCATTTTTGACACCATGTCATGCTCATTTTGCAAACACATACCCTCTTCCAAGGTGATAATTCTGCAAAACATTGTGTATTAAACAGGCTGATGCAATTCAAAATAGTTGTCATCTAAGCCGATTTTTAGATATTCTACATGCCATGAACCAACGTGTTTACTGCTATGGGGGGTGAGTGGCTAGCTCTTCTTTCCAGCTAACTGGTATTTCACTATTTACATACTGCACGGGAACTATGGGAGTTGTATATGCCTCACATCAGTTTCAAGAGCAACACAAGCCAGAAACAACTAGGTAGTTCACAAATATATCCATACCTTTATTTAGTAAACAATAATAACGTCCTTAAGTTAAGAAATTTGACAGGGGACAATTTATGAAACTATCCTTTGCCATCTTAAGAAGTTTGTTTTTCTGAATTCTATATTTTTCAGATTTGTAAACACTAGTTTAGAATTTATGAAAATACTAACAATTAATCAGGTACATCTAATTTTGGAACACTTTTGTTTTGGAAGAACTGTGTAAAAGAGTTGGGTGACCATCAACCAGTAACTAATAATTTTAACCCCCCAAAAATATGGTAGCCATGGACACACCATAAATTTTATTACTGCTTGCCTGAGATAATATAACATTTGTAGCATTGTTATCCAGTCAAACACCAATACTCTGTCATCGAATTGATATTTCTTTCTGCTTTTCTTTCACAGAGCAAATGAACTAACTGAAATCAAAGAACTTGTAAAATTGAAAGGACTTCCATTGTTAAGAGCCTTAGTGTTATCAGGTTAGTAAACAAATAATGATGATGATATTGATTGATGATGATTATTATGATGACAATCTTAATGATGATGGTAATAATGATGATAGTATTCATTGATGATCATAATGATGATGGTGATAATGACAGTAGTATTCATTGATGATGACTATAATGATGATGGTGATAATGATGATAGTATTGATTGATTGATAATGATGATCATGATGATAATAGTATTGATTGATGATAACTATAATTATGGTGATAATGATAATAGTATTGATTGATGATAATCATAATGAATATGATAATGATAGTATCAATTGATGATAATCATAAGTATTGATTGATTGATAATGATGATCATGATGATAATATTATAAATTGATGATAACTATAATTATGGGGATAATGATGATATTATTGATTGATGATAATAATGATAATGAATATGATAATCATGATAGTATCGATTGACAATGATCATAATGATGATGATGATGATAATTATGATAGTACTGATTGATGATAATCATAATGATGATCATGATGATAATGATGATACCAGTAGTATTGATTGATGATAATCATAATGATGATGACAATGATAGTATTGATTGATGATTATAATAATGATGATGATAATGACAATAGTATTGATTGATGATAGCTATAATTATGGTGACAATGATGATAGTATTGGTTGATAATGATGATGATAATGCTGATGATTACAGTATTTATTGATGATCATCATAATGATAATAGTGATAATGATGATAGTATTGATTGATGATGGTAATAATGATACTGATGGTGACTATAAAAATAATGATAATGTTGATATAGCTGCAGATCTCCCTTGTTATAATTCCCATCAATTTAATGTGATTTTAATTATTAACATAGAATAAGTTGATTACATTTGACTGGTATTTTGTTCTTCTCCCCACCCCCACTGACACACCATATTCACCAAGGTTTGGTACATGACATGAATTATGGACCACAACTATTGCATTAAAGCAAGAGAAAGCTGTATGCCAGACTGGATTGCTGTAAATCTAAATACCAGAGTGTGTTAACATTTTCACAGATGTGGTACATGCTCTATATTTGTGCCTCAAACATTTTCACAAATTATTAATAAGATCAATGTTTTCAATATTACATCCTAATCTTAAATGTGAATAATATTTTCTGTATTCATGTTGTACATTTATTTGCTAAAATGTTACGATCACTAAAATTTTGTGATGGATACAATTATTATGATGCTTGAAATAAACTTTAAATTATGGCAATTAAAAAAAGTTTAAAACAAGTCTTATAAACAAAACTTGATGAAGTTTGCATTCTTTTATATTTATTTAGAAAATCAGATATCAGAAGAAGATGATTATCGGCTTGAGGTCCTCATCACACTGCGAAAGTTGGAGAGACTTGACAAGGATGAGTACACAGAGGAGGAGCGCAATGAGGCTGAAGAAATCTTTGAACAGAGGAAAGCGGAGGAAAAGAATGATGAGGTAATACACTGAGTCTGCAGAATTATTCTGTAGAAGAATTTTATGAGAACCAAGAATGGGTGTTGGTAACACACTCACCTTGATCATAATGATTTTAGTGTCATAATGTTTGATGCATCATACAAAATAGTCATTAATAACTACCAATCAAAGATTGGTTGATGGTTTTTTTGTGTGTTGGGGGGGAGGTCTTCAGTTTTATTCACCTGAATGAGTTCTTAAAAATATTTTTCAGAGCTGATACAATTAATTTAAAATAGTTCATTAAATTTAACTTAGGGTGAATTTGATTATTGTTCTAAAGTATCAGGTAAAAACATAATCTGGCCTAATAAGTTAATAATTAAATACAGGTAAAGAATGTACATGTTTTTCTTAAAACTTCAACTTGAACCACACCTCTAATTCTAACTTTTAAAATGCACACTTTAACAATTAAAATAGAAGAATTTTATTAAAATATTTAGGAACTGTCTTATTCAGTAAAATTTATAATTATCAAGAAAATTTTTATACATGTATTTGATACTGTACAATATGTATCACAATATGGTGATGACATTACAGTATATCATTCTTATCAATAACAATATCTTATATATGCATTATTATGTATTGTTCCAATTCTAATGGAATCACAGTATGCAGATGAAAATAAAATATAGCATACCTCATACAAATAACAATTTCATAATGAATACTTATGTATTATTACAGCTCTAATGGACACAATTTGAAGGTGATAATATAATAATATATCACACCTCATTCATATTAATAACAATATATTAAATAATAATGATGTATTTTCACAGTTCTGATGGGCACACAGTATGGAGATGATAATGCAATAGATCACACCTCATTCATATCAATAACAATAACTTGAGGAATAATGGACATTCAGTATGGAGATGATAATGCAATAGATCACACCTCATTCATATGAATAACAATAACTTGAGGAAAATGGACATTCAGTATAGAGATGATAATGCAAATAGATCACACCTCATTCATACCAATAACAATAACTTGATTAATAATGATATGTTTTTACAGTTCTAATGGTCACACAGTGTGGAGATGATAATGCAATATATCACATCTCATTCATATCAGTAACAATATACTGATAAATAATGGACCTGCATCTAAGTATATGTGAAGTATGAGAGGCAATATTGGAGTAAAGCCAGAGGCTGAGCATGTATACACAGCATGTTACTCTGTTATTGGCAAAAACATGCGCACTTTAAAGAAAAGGAAACATTTTTTTATCAGTTATGTGATGTGTCACCTGAGGTATCCTATATAAACGAACCACCTGTACGAGATATCTAATAGTCTAAAGTGAAGTGTTTTGTTGTCTGAAAAAGACAGGGAGGGAAAACCTCATTCTGGTGAAACTTCAATTTACAACAAAGAATGGGTGGGTATATACTTGTTCAGCCTCTGGTTTGACTCCAATAATGCCCCTCATCCTTCACAAATGCTTGGATGAGGAGTCCATTTTTTTTTGTAAAGCCTTTAGCCTCACATGTATACAGCATTTTTAAAGATTGATAGAAAACATCTGCTAAAACATCAATAAGGAAAGTAAGCATTATTTTGTTAAGCTGTAAATTAGAATCAAACTGAAATATGCTATTAATAACTGCTTCAGCAAAATCCTTACCATTAGTCTGAATATACCATAGATAAATCTTTGGAAAAGTCTTTATTGATACCCAGTCTGCTGTTTTCAATATATTGTGCAAGGAGCTGCCTTGTGTGAAAGCAACTGATGCAGCAACAGTTCTGTAAGAATGCACTTTGAATTTAGACAGATCAATTCCTGATTGCTCTAAAACCATTTTTAACCATCTTGCATTAGTACTTGATGCCACAGCTCTATAGGAACAATAAGATACCAGAAATTGAGTAGATTTCCGAAGATTTTTAGTTCTGTCAGGATAATACAGCAAGTTACAAGATCCCAGAAAACTGTGATAGGTTGGGTCCACCCACTTGTCAATCAAGAAATTTGGAATGACCTTGACAAAAAAGTTCACTCTTATGACAAAGCCTTTCGGGATATCCAAAATCTTGTTGCTGCAGACATTATGCTTGTTGTCCAATTAGCAAAATTGCTAACACCTCAGATTGCCACTAATGAAAAAGAAAAGATCCTAATTTCAGATGCTAGTACCCTTATGGGTCAAGTACAATATCACGTCTCTATTTTGTACTTACCACTCCGCTACAGTGCCATATTAACTATGAGATATACATGTATAGTGCTCGTTTGTATAAGATACCTCAGGTGACACATCCCATGACTGATAAAAAAGTTTTTTTTTCTCTTTGAAGAGCACCTGTTACTGCCAATGACAGAGTAACATGCTGTATATACATGTGAGGCTGAAGGCTTTACGAAAAATAATGTTGTTATGTTCAAGCTATATGGATACACAATATGGGGAATGATAATACAAAATAACACCTCATTCATATCAACAATATACATAGGTCTTGCTAGGATTCTACAATTAGGAGTCCAGTCCAGGACTCCTATTTTGGTAAAAACAGGAGTCCCACCAGCAAAAGTTGCAGTCCCATAAGCATATTGGGCATACCTGAAATGTCTGAATGAGAAGAATCAGAGTTTATTTTTCCAAATTCTTTACACCACTGACATAAAGTTATTGTTTGTGAATTAGAATCAGACTGAATTTCATCAATTCAAGGAAAGGTCTTATTCTGAACCTAAACCAGACATCATACACTTTCTTACACATAATTACTGTTCTAAACTATTAGTTCTATAAACTTAGCACTCCTCTGAATCTCATTAGTCTTCGTCAATTTGCGTTTTAACTCCAAAATATTTAGCCAAATTTGCAAACAGCATTTTGTCTAAGTCTTCACATGCCTTGATTTCAAGGTCATATGTATTTAACTTATTCAGCTATACTATGAAATGAACAAGATAATGTAAGCTAAATTTGTTCACTTGATGTACTCTTATAACAACCACATGTACAACTCTGGATCTTTCTGCCTCTGAATTCAGTCATTGTAAATATCAGCAAATTTTCCCATCACTCAGCAGCTTAAGTCTTTGAAATTGCCACCCAGTTATTGCATCATGTTCTTTTGATGTACTCTTTTCATGCCAACAAATACATATGGAAACCTTTTAGCCACTGAAATTTGTCATTGTAAAAAATACATGTGAATAAGTATTTCTGAGACC
Organism: Unio pictorum; assembly: GCA_030141615.1. Classification (NCBI taxonomy): domain Eukaryota; kingdom Metazoa; phylum Mollusca; class Bivalvia; order Unionida; family Unionidae; genus Unio; species Unio pictorum. Next base: position 11,462,503 of record JARLTB010000058.1, on the reverse strand, counting down.
TCTGAAAATTTTTGTGCATAATGATATATTGTTACAGTTCTAATGTACACACATTATGGGGTTGATGATAAACTATATCATACCTTAAGTACACAATAAGGGATGATAATAATCTCATTGATAAAAGTATCTTGATGGTTAATGATGTATTGTTATGGCCCTACTGGACATACAATATTGGAATGATAACAAAATATATCATACATCATATGAATAACAATATCTTGATGAATAATGATGTATTGTTACAGCTTGAATGTCACACTGGAAGAGAAATCCTCTTGGCCTTTTGATCAAGCATATTTGGTGAAACTTTTTTGCTTTCAGAAAAAAAGAAAAACAACAAAGGCAAAAAGAGCGTATTGTATGTTATTGACAGAAAGTTATAATAAATACTTCAAAAACTTTCTTTATCTTTAGTAACATATTTCCGTTGTTTTCATAATATTCAAAATATTACTGTTTCTAGGGGATACACTGGTGCCCTATATGGTGAAGGTTTCAATGTATGTGTGTGTGTCTGTGTGTGTATGTGTGTGTGTGTGTGTGTGTGTGTGTGTGTGTGTGAGAGAGAGAGAGAGAGAGAGAGAGAGAGAGAGAGAGAGAGAGAGAGAGAGAGAGAGAGAGAGAGAGAGAGAGAGAGAGAGAGAGAAAATCAGTAACATTTATTATACTATATACTAACAGACTTTAATATAAAACAAGTGAATCAGGTGTATTTGATATTTTAAAAAATAACAAAAGCTAAAACTTTCCTGGTGGAAGACATTATTAATTTCAGCCATATGATATATTTATTAGTTCTCTGTTATGTCCTGCAAAATCATTTAGCATTTGTATCCAGCACGGCACATGGACATTTCTAAAACTCTTCTTCACCCACACTGACATGTCTTTGGTCTCATTACGTGACTTAAATCTTTATGCATAGTTATGTATACATGGTTCGCAAAATGAGCCTTCATTATTGTGTTCTGCTGAGGATTGAATATTGGTTGGTGGTTTGATTTTTGCCAAAGTGTAACAATTTTTTGAATTTGTATTTAGTCTTCATTAACATGTAGCCAGATGTGAACATTATTGATCTTGAGATGTCAGATAAAACACTGAAAATCATTGAACAAGATCTTTTGTTGCATAATATGCTGACAGATGAAGGTTTACAATAGTGAGCAACATTGATGTTGAACTAGATCTGTTGTCATATAATAACTGTAGACAGCAGTGACCCAGATATGATGTCATATAATAACTGTAAACAGCAGTGACCCAGATATGATGTCATATAATAACTGTAAACAGCAGTGACCCAGATATGATGTCATATAATAACTGTAAACAGCAGTGACCGACATCTGTTGTCATATATTGTACAGACAGATCAGAGTCTACATCTGTGAACAGCATTGACCCACATCTGTTGTCACATCATGCTCAGAAAAATCATGGTCTATAACTGTAAACAGGTCTATCATTACTTGGGGTCACAGTCTATGACTGAACTGTATTGGTCCTGAACTGTATCACATGATGTTCTGACAGATCAGGGTCTCAGACCCAGGTCTATTATCACATAATGTTCTGTCAGGAAAAGTTCTTCAATAGTATTGACCCAGATTTTGTAGTTAGATAATGTTGCAAGAAATCAATATGTATGTATGTATGGGGGGGGGGTCTTTCAAACAAATTAATATAACTAGGTTCCATGCAAATTTATAGAGGATCACATTTTTTAAATTTTGAACACAGGTTTAATACTTGTACTGATACCTTTTCATGACTACAGGTTCTGATCCAGGTCTGTGATGTTCAAGATTACAGGCCTGATCCTGGGTCTGTGATGTTCATGATTACAGGCCTGATCTGGGTCTGTGATGTTCATGACTACAGGGCTGAGGCTCTGATATAGGGCTGTGATTTTCATGACTACAGGGATAGCCCTGATCTGGGTCTGTGATGTTCCTAACTATGGGCCCTGATCTGGGGCTGTCGTGTTCATGACTACAGGGCCTGATCTGGGGCTGTGATGTTGCTAGCAAATCTGAGTCTAAGCTGTTGGTATTTGTTTCATATTATCAGTGAGTAAATGTCACACATTTGGTATTTGGTTCATATTATAGATGAGTAGATGTCATACATTTGGTATTTGATTCATATTATAGATGAGTAAATGTCATACATTTGGTATTTGGTTCATATTATAGATGAGTAAATGTCACACATTTGGTATTTGGTTCATATTATAGATGAGTAAATGTCACACATTTGGTATTTGGTTCATATTATAGATGAGTAAATGTCATACATTTGGTATTTGGTTCATATTATAGATGAGTAAATGTCACACATTTGGTACAGATTTAAAGTAAAAAGGATATTTCTGTTGGTTTTATTCGATTGAACAAAAGCAACATGCCCCTGCCCCCCAAACAAACAAAATACCATTTTTTGGGGGATTGAGAAACTTTTTCCAATCTGAAAAAAGAATCCTCACAATGTAAAGGTGACCAATAGACCATGTATACACACTATGGGATTAACTTTTATTAACCAGTGTCACCATGTTCCATTTCAGCTCTTATCATAACCTTTAGACTCTCATAATACCATACTGTCATTTTAGTTTCAATTCTTTTTGCATCTTGATCTTATTAACAGCAATAAATTCTTTGTCTTTTTTTTAAGCCTCATTTTATAGCAATATTGGATACATTTTTCATGCATGATGACAAATTGCTGTAATGTAATCATTAGGGGAAATTATGAAGTTAAAATATTGTTTCTGTTACTAGACTTATTTCCCCTGAAAGCCTTCAATTTCAAACGGAAATTAAAGTATTGTGGTGGAAATTTCCTCAGAAGAAGTTGAAAATAATTTAAAAAAATACTGAGTGATAGTCATCAGTTATTTAGTATGAACCTGTGTTTGGGTAAAAGTTGTATGTGCATGTCATTACAGTGTGAGTATCTATCTGTACAACATATAGGTAAATATGTAAATAATGGAGGTCCATAAGGAGGATTAATTTCATTCACCTGTCACCCGTTTTCAATAATGCCATTGAGGTAATTATTAAAGGACCTATATTGTAACACAGTTTCAATATAAGATCCTTCATTACACCACATTTTCTATTATAAGGTCCCTCAGTACAACACAGTTCATATTATAAGATCATTCATTACACCATATTTTCTATTATAAGGTCACTCAGTACAACACAGTTCATATTATAAGATCCTTCATTACACCACATTTTCTATTATAAGGTCCCTCAATACAACACAGTTCATATTATAAGATCCTTCATTACACCACATTTTCTATTATAAGGTCCCTCAATACAACACAGTTCATATTATAAGATCCGTACATCACATTTTGTATTATAAGGTTGTATTATAAGGTCCCTAACTTCAAAACAGTTGATATTATAAGATCCTTCTTCATAACACATTTTCTGTTATAAGGCTCTTCATTACAACAGTTTATATTATAAGGCTCTTCATTACAACAGTTTATATTATAAGGCCCTTCATTACAACAGTTTATATTATAAGGCCATTCATTATAACTGTTTATATTATAAGGCTTTTCATTATAAAAGTTTATATTACAAGGCCCTTCATTATAACAGTTTATATTTTAAGGCCCTTCATTACAACAGTTTATTTTTTAAGGCATTCATTATAACACAGTTCCTATTATAAGGCCAGACATTAAAGTTTCTATTATAAAACCCTTCATTATAACACAGTTCTATTATAAGGCCTTTCATTATAACACAGTTCCTATTATAAGGCCCTTCATTATAACACAGTTCCTATTATAAGGCCATTCATTATTACACAGTTCCTATTATAAGGCCTGACATTAAAGTTTCTATTATAAAACCCTTCATTATAACACAGTTCTATTATAAGGCCTTTCATTATAACACAGTAACTATTATAAGGCCCTTCATTATAACACAGTTCCTATTATAAGGCCCTTCATTATAACACAGTTCCTATTATAAGGCCTGACATTAAAGTTTCTATTATAAAACCCTTCATTATAACACAGTTCTATTATAAGGCCTTTCATTATAACACAGTTCTATTATAAGGCCTTTCATTATAACACAGTTCCTATTATAAGGCCCTTCGTTATAACACAGTTCCTATTATAAGGCCATTCATTACTACACAGTTCCTATTATAAGGCCTGACATTAAAGTTTATATTATAAAACCCTTCATTATAGCCCAGCTTTTATATAAAAAGAACAAAGTCATGGATTTAATTTCATTAAGTGATAGTAAATTTTTATTACCATATATATCATTATAAGGTGGTTTTACTATAAGGCAGCATACTGTGTGACTTTATGTTTTTTTACTATATTGTTATTGGTATCATTATTATTATTATTATTATTATTATTTTTAGATTTTATATATATATATATATATATATATATATATATATATATATATATATATATATTATATTGATAACAAGTCTTTATATATCATGAACAAAGATCAAAGTTTGAATTCCAAACCTTTTATAAAGAAGATAATCATGTTTATATTGTAGCATTATATTTTATTTTTTTTAATACAAACACTCTTTTGCAGCGTTAAAGTGTCAAATTTTTGTTTATTCTTGGAAAAGCACATAGCTAGAGGCTCAAGTTTTAAATATGTACTGCCAGTTAGCTTTTCAAGGGCATTTATAAGGTCATGTTGGAAAGCAGAATTACTTCAGAATTTGATAACTAATCATTCTAGCATAACTGTAGCCAGAAAGAAAAAAAATTACTATCATGATGTTTCATGCACTTAGCATTATGTACTTAATAAATAAATGTTCTCTGTATTGTATCTACAATATAAAATGTATGTAATCAGTGAGGAAAATTTTGTTCTTGTATTTGTCTATGCTACTTGTGTTTTACTTTTTGTCATTTCTGTCTCTCAGAATTCAGGTGGTAATGCAGAAGTGCAAAAGGAAGATTAAGTAATCTCATATGACCCAGGTAGTATGAGATCAATCATGCTAAATAACTGCTCAACTAATGTGCATGGAATGACAAAATGGTCTCATGACTGCATGTAGTATGAAATCACTAATTCAGAATCAGTAGTTCCATTAATATCCTTAGGAAAACCAAATTAACTCCTTTGATTCAGGTTTGTCCGATCATACATGTTGGTCCAAGCTTATAGTTCTAGAAATGTGCATGATTAGACTAAATAATCTTATGTGACTCACATGACTGGCAATGTGAGATCACTCATGTTAGCATGAGTTAATGATTTCACTAACATTTTTAAGAAATATTATATCTTTATGATAATACATGTATATCTGTAGTGGTTAGTCTATATAATTATCTTTTAACCACTTTAGCTGGTCACAACATTTTAATACAGGGACATTGGTATCAGACTTTTGTGTAGGAGATCTGCGGTTTGATCCTCAGCTGTTGCAACAATGCTTTCTTCAGTTCTGTAAAATGTAGATTCTTGTCCAACTCTGAATTGAAGGCTCCACTGCACTGCATTTGAAGTGTTATTACAGATTGAATCAGGACACAAATCCGTGCTAACCTTAATGGGACAGAAAATAAATACAAAAAACGTTTAAAATTTACTATTACAAAGTTGATGATTGACAGCAAATAGAAATATTACATATTGTAATATGGTATTTAAGACTTATCAACTGACCTATAATTAATTGTTATAATCTGGTTGACTTTAGTTGACATCCTGATTAAGTCCTCTGTAGAAGTAAACACTTGCTTATTTCAATTTACATTGTTTTTATCTTATATTATCATGATTTGCATTCTTTTCTCTTTTGTGGAGCTAACTTCAATGAATGAATGTACCACAGGTCTTATCATTACAAGTTTTTTAATATGACTTCTTGATAATGTACAGTTTAGCCCTTTACAATACTTCCAATGAAATCATGACATCAATATTGTACTAATTGGACAATACAAATATTGTGTTTTGACAGACAATTGTCTCACCAAAAAATATTGCCCGTTTTTAAAAAAAAAGGAATCTTGTTTGGTAGTATATCAACAGTTAGTCTAGACTAGTTCCTTGCCCTGTGTACTCCCGATTTGGTTGGATACTATTAAACACCACAGCAGGAACCAGACTCATCAAGAAAATGAAAAGCAGTGACATTTTACACAGATTATTCGAGTACACATAATGGTTTTTGAAAACTAGTTGGAACATATTTTCAGATGTTGGACATTTTGAAAATAAATGTTATTTAAATAGAATAACAAACATCTTCACTATAAAGAGCATGTTATTAAAAATTGTTATTGATGTGATTGAAAAATTAAGATTCATTCAACAGCCGAGTACCCTAATGCCCCCCCCCCCATTTTTTCATTGTCAAAGTGATTTTTATATTTTTGGGAAGTCCCTCGGTAACTCACTTCTGTGCTTATAGTGTGGTCTACATTTGTGGACCCCATTGTGTGCGAATTATTGAGGGAAAAGTGTATATGTTTATTTTTAGGATATGCTCATTTTCATCTTTATATGTTTATCTTTAATGTATACATGTTATCAAAATGTAGGATATGCTCATTTTCATGTATATATGTTTATCTTTTGGGTATGCCCATTTTCATGTATATATGTTTATCTTAGGATATGCCCATTTTCATGTGTACATGTTTATCTTTAGGATATGCTCATTTTCATGTATATATGTTTATCTTAGGATATGCCCATTATCATGTATACATGTTTATCTTTAGGATATGTTAATTTTTATGTATATATATGTTTATCTTTAGGTTATGCTCATTTTCATGTATATATGTTTATCTTTAGGATATGTTCATACTATGTATGTTTATCTTTAGAATATGTTCATTTTCATGTTCATTTTATGTAATTATATATGTTTATCTTTAGGATATGCATTTATATTCAGGATCTGTTCATCCTCATGTATGTGCTTATATATAGGAAAGGTTTCTTTTCATGTGTGGGCTTATTATCCTAATTTTACAGTAATTATCAACAAAATAATTATTGTATAATATATAAGTGTATTTGTCTATGAATAAAATGTCCAAGCTGTAGTTTAGATCCAGAGCTGCCATCATAAATTATCAACAGATCAGTATCTGTATTTCAGATAAACAACATAGAACTAGACCTGGAAATCCTAATATTCATTTTATTTCAGCCAATCACAAATGAAATTACTTCTGAAAGATTGTTTTTGATTGGCTAATGTGGAAACACAACCTTTGGATCAGTTTCAAAGTTTTATGATTTCCAAGACTGATCTTCTGGCACATTTTGCCATTTTAACTGAAGAAAATCATATGCTACTGGTATAAAAAGAAAATCAACCTGTCTCAGTTAACAAGAAAAAATATTATTAAGCTATTTTTATACTAATAGTGTTCCTTATTACATGCAGTATTGTAATTTTCTCCTTTCTCAGGTGATTCCATGGCTGCTCTTTTCTTACCTCTAATTAGCAGAGTATAAGCTAATGCAGGGATCATTAGATATCAGATTAATGAAACATGTTGAATACAATTAAATGCTAATGACTGAGTGCAAACTCTGCTAAACTGTTTTTTTTAAGCTTTTAATTTTTATAAAAAAAATTTAAGTTTTTAAAAAATTTTTTTTTTTTTAATATGAGTGAGATATATTTATATTCATATTGATGTGTTTTCTGTTGATGGTTTAAGCATTGCATAACATTATGACACATGTACATGTGGATGCAAAAAAACACTTTTTTACTCTTTCAAAAAAAAAGAAACAATGTATTCTTGTAGACTTAAGTATTACATCTTGTAGATTTAAGTATTACATCTTGTAGACTTAAGTATTACATCTTGTAGACTTAAGTATTACATCTATTAGATTTAAGTATTACATCTTATAGACTTAAGTATTACATCTTGTAGACTTAAATATTATATCTTGTAGACTGAAATATTACATCTTGTAGACTTAAGTATTAAATCTTGTTGATTTAATTATTACATCTTGTCAACTTTGATCCATAGAGTTTATAACATAGATTTTGATCTGCCAGTATATTATTCAAAGAAATGATCTTGGTCTATGCTGTTTGCATGTATTGCATATTACACACAAAAGACACTAATGTTTTTCACTCATAAAAAAATTCTGTTATCTTTTTCTTTCTGTCTTTCAGGATGCAGAATTATCTGACCTAGATGAAAATGAAGCAGACTGATGCTGCCAATAACAATGCTACAAACTGTATTTATATCCGATTCTTGGATAAAGAAAACATTCAGAATAATTATTGAATGGAAAACCAAATTATTGCTTCTCAAAGAATTCATTTGTTTTGAAGAAAACAGTAGAAATATTATGAAAAACTCAGCAAGAATAGTGTTTAAGTAATAGATATTTATGAACAGTAACATTCCTAAAGTTACTGTCATTAATAAAAAAAATAGATATTTTCTTGTGACATATTCCCGCAATTGCATGGAATGTAGAAACATTACTGTAAATTATTCATTGACAATTAAACATATTCGTATCTATTTCTCACATTTTTCAACTGAATAGATCCAGAATTTCTGTGCATTTAATGAATTACAATGACAGAATGATACAATATTCTTTTTGCCATGAATGATACAATATTTTTTTTGCCATGAATGATACAATATTCTTTTTGCCATGAATGATACAATATTCTTTTTGCCATGAATGATACAATATTCTTTTAGAGTGCCATGATGTGGCATTTATTAAGTTAGCATAACTTAAAAGATACATACCCGTATTATAAAAAAATGTACCTGATATTTCAGCCACCATGACTCTCGAATATCAATGATTTTGTAAAATGACCTCTTTTTTCTACAAGATATTTAAATGCTGAAGATTTCAAGAAAACAAGAGGAGATTGTTATTAACAGAAATCACATAAGCTATCTGTGATGTTTTTGTATTAGGCATGTTTATTTTCATTGCTTTTTATTGCATACATGTAATAAACAGAATGCTTTAATAAATACATTTTTACGAATACCGGTACATGTATTAGTTTTTATAAAATTGTGAAATAAATTTATGTAGTAGTTAAAATGTAAAATAAATTTAAAAGATCAAGGTCTTAGATGGGAAAGTAGCCTGATTGTTGTCATTGTTATAGGGTTTAACGCCATTTACTATACATGACAGCCAGTATTAATAGTGGAGGAAGAACCTGGGAAAACCTTGGAAAGAACCACCAACCACGAGAAGCTACCAGCAAGCTTTCTCACATACCCACATTGGCTGAGCCCGAGACTCAAACCCACACAGACAGAGGTGAGATGGCAGTGATCCATATATAGTGCTATAGTATATACCACTCATGGTCCCAGAAAGTAGCCTGAAAAGAGTAGGTAGGGTTTTTTATCAGTAGTCCGACTACCTATTTTTTTTATTTTATTTGCTGGTAAGGCCATCAATGTTAGCACATTTGAGGATTAATGGTCACCTGTTTACACCCAATAGTTTTTCCACTATATATCAGTTTCCACCAATACATTTATATGTCTAGACTTGAGATGTTTGATTGGTCAGTGTTAAGTCAGACATAAATCTCAACCATCAAGATTGCATAATTATAGATTCTAGCCTTATTTTTAAATCTAGGTTTTAGTTCTATTGGTGAAACTTGTCCTGCTTATTGCAGTCATTGAGACTGTATGTGCTATTATATATATATATATATATATATATATATATATATATATATATATATATATATATATATATATATATATATATATATATATATAATTTTAGCTGTAATTGTATGAAATTTGTACACAGCAGAATATATATAACTGAGAGTGTGAATCAAGAATGCATTTAAAAGTTTGGTTTTCTTACAATGTCAGCATACAACATTTATGCATCTCACAGTATGAGATCTTAAAAATGTCTGTTCTTAATTTTAGATACACATCAGGGTGTAAAATTACTTTAACATTATATAAAATTACATTGAAATACCATGTTAAGACAGGTGATTATTTTCATCAATTTATATGGGTACCATGTTTAGATTGGTGATTATTTGCATTGATTCATATGGGTACCATATTTTGACATGATTATTTGCATTGATTCATATGGGTACCATGTTTAGACATGATTGTTTGCATTGATTCATATGGGTACCATATTTAGACATGATTGTTTGCTTTGATTCATATGGGTACCATGTTTAGACATGATTGTTTGCATTGATTCAAATGGGTACCATCTTTTGACATGATTATTTGCATCAATTCATATGGGTACCATGTTTAGACATGATTGTTTGCATCAATTCATATGGGTACCATGTTTAGACATGATTGTTTGCATTGATTCATATGGGTACCATATTTTGACATGATTATTTGCATCAGTTCATATGGGTACCATGTTTAGACATGATTATTTGCATTGATTCATATGGGTACCATGTTTAGACATGATTGTTTGCATTGATTCATATGGGTACCATGTTTAGACATGATTGTTTGCATTGATTCATATGGGTACCATGTATAGACATGATTGTTTGCATTGATTCATATGGGTACCATATTTTGACATGATTATTTGCATCAATTAATATGGGTACCATGTTTAGACATGATTGTTTGCATCAATTCATATGGGTACCATGTTTAGACATGATTGTTTGCATTGATTCATATGGGTACCATATTTTGACATGATTATTTGCATCAATTCATATGGGTACCATGTTTAGACATGATTATTTGCATTGATTCATATGGGTACCATGTTTAGACATGATTGTTTGCATTGATTCATATGGGTACCATATTTTGACATGATTATTTGCATCAATTCATATGGGTACCATATTTTGACATGATCGTTTGCATTGATTCATATGGGTACCATATTTTGACATGATTATTTGCATCAATTCATATGGGTACCATGTTTAGACATGATTATTTGCATCAATTCATATGGGTACCATGTTTAGACATGATTGTTTGCATTGATTCATATGGGTACCATATTTTGACATGATTATTTGCATCAATTCATATGGGTACCATGTTTAGACATGATTATTTGCATTGATTCATATGGGTACCATGTTTAGACATGATTGTTTGCATTGATTCATATGGGTACCATATTTTGACATGATTATTTGCATCAATTGATATGGGTACCATATTTTGACATGATTGTTTGCATTGATTCATATGGGTACCATATTTTGACATGATTATTTGCATCAATTCATATGGGTACCATGTTTAGACATGATTGTTTGCATCAATTCATATGGGTACCATGTTTAGACATGATTGTTTGCATTGATTCATATGGGTACCATGTTTAGACAGATGATTAATTCCTGGGGTCATGACCAATGAAAAAAAAAATATAATTGATATGCCTGGTTGCTGGGGTCAGGGACAATGAACAAAATGAGTATAATTGATAATCACAGTTGATGGGGTCAGGGACAATGAAAAAATGACTATAATTGATAATCACAGAGACAATGAACAAAATGAGTATAATTGATTATCAGAGTTTATGGGGTAAGGGACAATGAACAAAATGAGTATAATTGATATTCATGGTTGCTCAGATGCAAGACATCATCAAACCTTCTGAAATAATGAGTAGCAATGACAATCAGGGTTGATTGGGTCACACAATAAAAAACTGAGCAGCAATGACAGTCAGGGTTGATGGGGCCACTCAGTAAACAACTGAGTAGCAATGACTGTCATGGTTGATGGGACCACACAATAAAAAACTGAGTAGCAATGACAGTCATGGTTGATGGGACCACACAGTAAACAACTGAGTAGCAATGACTGTCATGGTTGATGGGGCCACACAGTAAACAACTGAGTAGCAATGACTGTCATGGTTTATGGGCCCACACAATAAAAAACTGAGTAGCAATGACAGTCATGGTTGCCAGGTAGTATGGACAACAATTGCTGCTGAAGATACATATAATGAAAAACCTGTAGCATCAACAAATGTGGTTGCTTGAGACTGACATAGTGAAAAATGAGCTGCATTTGGAGTCATAGTTAACATGGGCATGCACAGTGACACAAAAGTACCAGGAATGTCCTATTGCATGTTTCCCCCATGTGTAATAGTGATCTACATATATAAATGAAACTTTTGCACAGAAACCACATTACTTCCTGCAATTCAGTGACCTTGTCTTTCACCTTCTGAACCCCAAAGTTGAAAGACTTTGTCTTTGTGACCTTAACCTTTCAAAATTGATAGCCTTCTTTATCTTAAGTGCAATCAGTCCAAAACATTTGGGGCCATTCTGTAACTATTGTTTTTGTTCAGTCAGTGACTTTGACCTTTAACATTTCTATTGAAAACCAAAAACCTCTTTCCATGCCACAAGTGCAATCAATCAACAAAGTTTAGCTGAGGTATGTCACAGAGAACTTGTGTCATTATGCAGAAACTTTTTGTTTTCTTTCAGACAGTGACCTTGACCATTGATTTATGACTCTGAATTCATCTACAATATTTTGTTACTGTATATAATGGAGAACTGTAGTAATTTTGTGGAAATCATTTTTCCTTCTTTTAAGTCAATGACCTTGACCTTAGCCCTTGAGATCTTGAAATTGATTAGGGTTTTTCCTTACTGCAAGAGCAAATCATCAACAAAGTTTGCTAACTGCTGATAGTGAAAAACTTATGTTACTGTGTAGAAATCTTTTTTTGTCTTTCAGTTAGTGATACTGATTTTGACCTTAATGTCATGAAATATAGTGTTTTTCTTTATCCTTCAAACAAAGTTTGGTAATTTCAGATGATGGAGAACTTGAGTCATTGTGTGGAAACTATTTGTTGTTCTTTCAGTGATAGTGACCTTGACCTATTGCATTTGACCTTTTGATTCTAAAATATAATGGACTCTGCTTACCTCAAGCATAAGCTATCCATAATATTTGGTAAATTGGATATGAAGAAGATCATGGGTTCTTTTTTTTTATTTTGAGTTTTTCCTCAGTGACAGTGACTCATAATTTGACTCTAAAATCAATGTTTTTTCCTTATCCAAGAAAGTTTTTGGTCACTGTAAATGATTGAGAGATTGAGTGATTATGTGGAAGTTTGGTAACTGCAGACAGTGGAAAATTGAATTATTGTTTGGAAATTATTTTCCTTTTTCAGTAATAGTGACTTAGACCTTCACCTTTGACCTTTTATCCATACTATTGATAGGATTCATTCTTATCCAAGTACAAGCTATCAACAGAGTTTTGTAATTGTAAGTGGTGAAGAACTTGACTTACTGTGGGGAAGCAAATTGTCTTCTTTCAATCACAATGAACTTGACCTTTGACATTTTCACCCTGATATCCCTCTTCTTTTCCCCAGGAGCAAGCTGTCTACGAAGTCTGGTAAATGTAGATGGTGGGCAACTGGCATTTTGAAATGAATATGTAACAGACAAATAGATGGACAGACATCAAACTATGCTGCCTCTTATTGCAGTCATCTGAAAAAGAGTGCAATATTCATGGTTGCTAGGGCAATACATGAAGCCAAGCACAATAAAACTGGTTAGAACTTATATTCATATTTGTGGAACCACATACAATAAAAAAAACAGTTGCATCAATTCATGGTTGCTGGGACATATAACATTAATAACTGTGCAGCCTTGAAATCTACAGTTGCTGGGTTGTTTGTTTGTTTTGTTTTCGTTTTTTATGGTTTAACGCTATTTTTCAGCACACGATAGGCTATACACGGCAGCAAGTATTAATGGTGGAGGAAGAACCCAGAAAACCCATGGAAAGAACCACTGACCCACAAGAAACTACTGGCAAGCCTTCTCACATACTCGCATTGGCTGAACCTGAGACTTGAACTCACACAGACAGAAGTGAGATGGCAGTGATCCGTAACGGACAGCGCTTTAGACCACTCAGCCATTCGGGGCCCCCATATGCTGGGTTGACAAAGAACAAAATGAACATTTATGTTTGATGTTGTTCCAAGCAGTGAAATAAGGTGCAAGGTTAAAGGGCCAAATAGTAATAACTTGAGTAGCATCAGTTGTCATAGTTACTTGGATCACACATGATAAAATAAAATTACATAGCAGCAACCTTCATGTTTCTGAGGCAACAAATAACAAATTGAAGTCTAACCAATATTAACCAAAATCCAAATACAAATTGGTTTCTTTACCACTTTTAGTTGCTGGTGTAAATTCTAGTAGCATCAAAATTCATGGTCGCAAGTGTCAAATTTAGCTACATCAGTATCCTCTGGTTACAACTGTTAAACTATCTATATAGATTGATAAATTGGTTGACTAGTTGCCTTTACAAAATGGAAGACGAAGTGGCTCGGACAAAACCATAAAACACCAAAGAGCCAAATAGCACAAAAACTCAACAATAGCTTTATCGTTGCCAAGGGTTACAGAAATAGTCAGTACTGTAGGTATCATTTTTGTGGTTTCTGTGTAGAGAGAATGAAGGACAACACTTTCTAACAAAGTGTTCAGAGATTAGCAATAATGCATTTGCTACAATAAAAAAAATGTCATTTTTGAACATGAATACATAAGTCAATTAGAAATAATGAATGTATCGAAAATTTACAGTAATAATTAAATAAATGAGCTATATGTAACAAACTGTGCTATACTGAGTACCACAATATACACCAAACTGTGCTATACTGAGTATCACAATATAAACAAAATGGTGCTATATTGGGTAAAATATAAAAAAAAATGTGCTATACTGATTACCACAATCTACACCAAACTGTGCTATACTGAGTATCACAATATAAACAAACCTGTGCTATACTGAGTACCACACTATAAACAACATGGTGCTATACTGAGTATCGCAATATAAACAAAACTATGATATACTGAGTATCACAATATAAAAACTGTACTATACTGATTACCACAATCTACACCAACCTGTGCTAGACAGTATCACACTATAAACAAAACTGTGATATACTGAATATCACAATATAAAAAAACTGCTATACTGAGTACAACAATCTACACCAAACTGTGCTAGACTGAGTACCACACTATAAACAAAACTGTGCTATTCTAAGTATCACAATATAAACTAAACTGTACTATACTGAGTATCACAATATAAACAAAACGGTACTATACAGAGTACAATATAAGCACAACTGTGCTAGACTGAGTACCACAAAATACAACAAACTGTGCTATACTGAGTATCACAATATAAAACTCTGTGCTATACTGAGTACCACAATAAAAGCCAAATTGTGCTAGACTGAGTACCACACTATAAACCAAACTGTGCTATACTGAGTAACACAATATACACCAAACTGTGCTATACTGAGTATCACACTATAAACCAAACTGTGCTATACTGAGTATCTCACTATAAACTACACTGTGTTATACTGAGTATCACAATATAAACAAAACGGTGGTATACTGAGTACAATATAAGGAAAACTAGATTATACTGAGTATCACAATATAAACCAAACTGTGCTATAATGAGTACCACAATATAAAAAACTGTGCTATACTGAGTACCACAATATAAACCAAACTGTGCTAGACTAAGTACCACACAATACACCAAACAGTGTTCTACTGAGTAATACAATATACACCAAACTGTGCTATATTGAGTATCACAATATAAACAAAACTGTGCTAGACTGAGAATCACAATATAAACAAAACTGTGCTGTACTGAGTACCACAGAATAAACAAAACTGTGCTATACTAAGTACCACAATATAAACAAAATGGTGCTATACTGAGTACAATATAAAAAAAAACTGCTATACTGAGTATCACAATATAAAAATCTGTGCTTCACTGAGTACCACAATATACACCAAACTGTGCTAGAGTTAATATCAAACTATAAACAAAACTGTGCTATATTGATTACCACAATCTTCACCAAATTGTGCTATACTGAATACCACACTATAAACAAAACTGTGCTATACTGAGTATCACAATATAAAAAAATGTGCTATACTGACTACCACAATCTAATCTACACCAAACTGTGCTAGACTGAGTACCACACTATAAACAAAATGGTGCTATACTGAGTACAATATAAACAAAACTGTACCACAAAATACAACAAACTGTGCTATACTGAGTACCACAATATAAGCAAAACTGTGCTATACTGAGTATCGCAATATAAACAAAACTATGATATACTGAGTATCACAATATAAAGAAAACTGTGCTATAATCAGTACCACAATATACTCAAAACTGTGCTAGACTGAGTACAGTGCCGGATTAAGCACCGTGGAGGCCCATAGGCAGTCAAACCTTTGGGGCCCCAGACCCACGGTCACGGTCTCATGGGGCCCATAAAAGTCACGGGGGCCCATAGGCAGTTGCCTACTCTGTCTAATGGGTAATCCGGGACTGACTAAGTACCACAATATAAACAAAACTGTGCTAGACTAAGTACCACACAATACACCAAACAGTGTTCTACTGAGTAACACAATATACACCAAACTGTGCTATATTGAGTATCACAATATAAACAAAACTGTGCTATACTGAGTATCATAATATAAACAAAACTATGCTATACTGAGTATCACAATATAAAAACTGTACTATACTGATTACCACAATCTACACCAACCTGTGCTAGACAGTATCACACTATAAACAAAACTGTGATATACTGAATATCACTATAAAAAAACTGTGCTATACTGAGTACCACACAATACACCAAACTGTGCTGTACTGAGTAACACAATATACACCAAACTGTGCTATACTGAGTACCACAGAATAAACAAAACTGTGCTATACTGATTACCACAATCTACACCAAACTGTGCTATACTGAGTATCACACTATAAACAAAACTGTGCTATACTGAATATCACAATATAAAAATTCTGTGCTATACTGAGTACAATATAAATAAAACTTTGCTAGACTGAGTACCGCAAAATACAACAAACTGTGCTATACTGAGTACCACAATATAAGGAAAACTGTGCTATACTGAGTATCACAATATAAACAAAACTGTGCTATACTGAGTATCACAATATAAACAAAACTGTGCTAGACTATCACACTATAAATAAAACTGTGATATACTGATTTCCACAATCTATACCAAACTGTGCTAGACTGAATATCACACTATAAACAAAACTGTGCTATACTGAATATCACATTATAAAAAAATCTGTGCTATACTGAGTACCACAATCTACACCAAACTGTGCTATACTGAGTACTACACTATAAACAAAACTGTGCCATACTGAGTATCACAATATAAACAAAACTGTGCTATACTGAGTATCACAATATAAACAAAACTGTGCCATACTGAGTATCACAATACAGTATAAACAAAACTGTGCTAGACTATCACACTATAAATAAAACTGTGATATACTGATTTCCACAATCTATACCAAACTGTGCTAGACTGAATATCACACTATAAACAAAACTGTGCTATACTGAATATCACAATATAAACAAAACTGTGCTATACTGAGTACCACAATCTACACCAAACTGTGCTATACTGAGTACTACACTATAAACAAAACTGTGCCATACTGAGTATCACAATATAAACAAAACTGTGCTATACTGAGTATCACAATATAAACAAAACTGTGCCATACTGAGTATCACAATACAGTATAAACAAAACTGTGCTAGACTATCACACTATAAATAAAACTGTGCTATACTGATTACCACAATCTACACCAAACTGTGCTAGACTGAATATCACACTATAAACAAAACTGTGCTATACTGAATATCACAATATAAACAAAATGGTGCTATACTGAGTATAATATTAATAAAACTGTGCTAGACTGAGTACCACAAAATACAACAAACTGTGCTATACTGAGTACCACAATCTACACCAAACCGTGCTATACTGAGTACCACACTATAAACAAAACTGTGCTATACTGAGTATCACAATATAAACAAAACTGTGCTATACTGAGTATCACAATATAAACAAAACTGTGCTATACTGAGTATCACAATATATACAAAACTGTGCTAGACTATCACATTATAAATAAAACTGTGCTATACTGATTACCACAATCTATACCAAACTGTGCTAGACTGAATATCACACTATAAACAAAACTGTGCTATACTGAATGTCACAATATAAAAAATCTGTGCTATAAATACTGAGAACCACAATCTACACCAAACTGTGCTATACTAAGTACCACACTATAAACAAAACTGTGCTATATTGAGTATCACAATATAAACAAAACGGTGCTATACTGAGTACAATATTAATAAAACTGTGCTAGACTGAGTGCCGCAAAATACAACAAACTGTGCTATACTGAGTACCACAATATAAGGAAAACTGTGCTATACTGAGTTTCACAATGATGCATTATATCTTGATGTATTTTTTTATGAATGTTCAATATTTCATTAAAACTTAATGTATATATTAAAAATGTTGGTGTGCATAATACTTATAATCAATGTATTGTATAAATAATTAATCACAATACATAAATATTGAGAATTAATTTATCCCCTTTCAAGTTTAAAGAATTTGTAAACTTAATTTTATGATATTTATTTATTCTTTCACTAGTTACTTTATTCTGTAAATTAGAATAATACATAAATATTCTTAACTAAATTGTAAACAGTCCCCTGTTTAATTTTAAAAAAAAAATATTAATGAATGGTGTATAGTGTTTTGAAATTTAGACCTTTTGGATATATTGTATTAGGACGGTGAATCCAATAGGTTTCCTTTACCAGGCAGACATTCCATCTCAGAATCAGTTTTAACTATAGGTTGAACGGAGAAAGTTAGCCCACTCTTTTTAAAATGTGTGGCAACATGAGACGAAAATGGTTGATCGAAATAATTTTTTTTGTCTATGTTGTTTCATTTGTTTAGATATTTGTTGACTGGTTTGTACAAAATATTGGATGTCACATTTTTTGCATTTAATCAAATAAATAACATTTGATGTTGCATAATTAGTATCACAATGAATACTAAAAGTTTCTTTCGTATTATTACTATTGAATGAAGTATTTTCATTACTGAATGAACAGTGTGAGCATCAAATCTATTACATTTAGCTGATGATCCTTTTTATATGATGTTTTTCTAATTTAGAATTACTTAGGAAATCTTTAAGATTTTGTAGTCCTTTTATAAGCAAGTGCGGGTTTGCTTTTTTTTTTTTACCGATTTGATACTTGATCCAAATATTTATTGATAATCTTACCTATATTAGGCAGACTTGGATTATATTCAATAACAAAAGGAATGATAGTTCTGATTTTATATTGCAATGATTTAAGTTGTGTAAGAGAAGACATGTTTTGGAAAGCAGTAAAAATTATGTCAATAAGGTAATTTCTATTGAAAAAAAGCTGGCTTAACTCTGTTAAAGATGATTAGAAAACAGTGTCATCAAAAATAATTGTATATCTTGTTGTTTGACTATATGGTGTCCTGTTTGTACAATTTAGGATGGCATGAAGAATATTCAACATATTGATGGATATTCATATTTTTAACATGTACCATGGTAGTGGTGTCATTATATTCATTTTTCATGACCTCTACATCCAAAAATGATACTTTAGTTTTAAATATATTGAATGCAATTTTTATTATTGGATTGAATTTGTTTAAACAGTCTGTAAGATAAAAAAAAGTCTTCTAATAAATAACTCCAATTCATAAAGATATAATCTAAACATCATAACCAAATATATAGTTTTAAGTGGCATTTATTTAGCAAATCAATTTTAAAATTTACTCATCAATAAAGATGCATAAGAAGGTACCACAGGGCTACCCATTGCTGTTATCAGCTTTTGGAGATAGTTTGTATTATCAAATTGAAACGAGTTTTTTTAGAGATAGTTTGTATTACCAAATTGAAACAAGTTATTTGGAGATAGTTTGTATTACCAAATTAAAGCAAGTTTTTTAGAGAAAGTTTGTATTACAAAATTGAAACAAGTTAATTTCGAGTACAAGTTTTATCAAATCACAAACATATTCTTTTGATAGTTTACATGTACATGTATATTTGTTTTCTTCAAGATAATATTTACATGCTTTGATACCATCATTGTGTGGTGTTTATTTGTGTAGAGTGAAATCGCATCAAGTGTAACGGAATAAATTTTCAGTTAGTTTCAGTAGAGATTTCACTTTGGTAATGAAATCAAAAGTATTTTTGACATATGAAGGTCAGAAGAACCTGTTTTGAAAGACCACCTCTTTTGCCTAAACATTATGGTCTCTCAAGACAGGTGATCTCAAATAGCAGGTAACAATGCTATATAATCAATAAATTTGTGCATTGAGAGTGTGGTCTCTCAAGACAGGTGGTCTCACATAGTAGTGGTCTTTCAAGACAGGTTTTACTGTAGCGATTTCAGCAGAGATTATAAATATGATCAATATAATGCAATATATTATTTGTACCGTAATTGAGTTACATGTAGAATGTACATGTCTATCTAGATATCCTACATGTAATGACTTATCAACCATTTCATGTATTTTAGTAAAATACAAAACTGAGGTGTGCATATTTTATTTGGGAAGATATCGTTTTCATCATATATGGAGCAATTGTATATAGCAATTTCATTAATACATTTTTTTTTTTTAAATTTCTTTAGAAGGATTTAAGGAAAGTTTTGTATAGTATTATTGTATACTTCATCATTTAATTGTCTTAATACTTCTTTAATGTAATCCTCTTTTTACTATGGTGTTAAACTCATCAGCTTTTTTAATAATACTTTTATTTTGTGATAAGGTACATAAAGAATTTAGTTCTTTTTTATATATGTTTGTGACATGATTTCTTTTAGGACTGCTATTTAAAATTTCTTGCTTAGATGCTTCAATATAAAAATCAAGATAAAAATCTCATCTACTAAAAGGTGTAAATGATGATTCTTTTTTTTTTTATTGAAAATTAAAACTACTTTCATATTTTGAATATGTGCATGATTGTGTGAAAAATTCTTTAGTTTTAATGATCTTGTGTATTTGAAAATTGCTTCTGCTAAATTAATATTATCATGCACTTTGATTCTTGGACAATATGATAACCCCTTACCTAGAAGAATGTAATCACTATAAGTTAGAATTCTCTTAAAATGGTTTAACATGGTTTCTTTTCCGCTTTCCTTTTTTTCTTTTCTTTTCTTTCCTTCATCTCTTCTTGTTTTGTATTGTAATAAATCTCATATTCTTTCTTCTGTTTGTGTTGTCTACAACAGATCCTTTGGGGTTCCCATTAGTTTTTGTATTGTTACTATCATGGTTATGGTGGATTCCTGTGTAATTTTCTTCGCACCATTTTTACTGCATCTGCATAGGTTGCCTTTTGTATGCCTGGTTCTATTAAGGTTTGGCTTGATCATTTTTGTAATTGTTTTGAATGAATCTATTATTTTTATCTGTGTGATTTGGCTGATATGTTATTCTTGCTGGTGGCAATGATTGTTGTATTTCATTTTCATTTCTTGGTGGTTGTTTATTTCATGATAATTATTAGTTACTGCACTTTTTTTTTATGTCATTAATGAAGTTAATTTCCTCTGCTGATTCATTTGGTTGTTGATTATCTCTTTTGATTTCTCTCTAGTAATTTTGATGCTGATATTTCTCGTTGTCCTGGAAAATTGTTTTTCTCTCCCTGTAAATTTTGTATCTTTTTTGACTTGCTAATAGTTAGTCTTTCTGAGATTCCATTTTTTTCTAAAACGTTCTTCATCAAAAATGCCTGCATTGTCTTTTATCAAAGTTTTTGTTCTTCTAGTTCTTTGCCTATCTTGATCACTCTCCTCTGATTATCATCTTTTAGTTTATCACATATTTCCAACAATACTTTTTTTGATGCTGACTATTATGCCCAATATGAACCTTTAATGAAACATAATCCCTTTGGCACAAGATTGTTGTCTAGACAATTTTCAAGAAAGCGCACCTGTCATCTATTTTTCATCTGTTTCCCTGCTAATTTTTCCATTGTTAGTTGTAATTAAGTTGTTCTATTGCTAACCTGTTGATCATATGTTGATACCATTGTGCTGTCCAGGTTTTCTTGATAAATTATAAAATAAGCAACACCAACACATGAGAGAGAGAGAGAGAGAGAGAGAGAGAGAGAGAGAGAGAGAGAGAGAGAGAGGTGTGTGTGTATGTGTGTGTGTGTGTGAAATGGTATGTATGTATGTATGTATGTATGTATGTATGTATGTATGTATGTATGTATGTATGTATGTATGTATGTATAATACTGAAAATTGTTGATAGGAAATAATAAGTATTCAGCATATATATTTTATACTATACATAATATTGAATATAAATGAATTGTATTGAATACTGACATTTTGACAAGAAGTCATGCAAATTACTTTGCTTTTATTCTCTTGCATTTTATTTCAGTCTCTATTGTATTTTACAGCAGTACAACTTATTTTCCTACAACAGTTCTTGCCAACTGAATGTCAGAATTATTGTTACACATTTAAAAGATATTTTCTAATATTTTATTCCTAAAGGAATATACATGTACCGCACATGTATTACGGTAATAGTACCCTTTATCAGAGAATAAAATAGGCACATATTGAAAGCACTTTGGGTGGAGCACTAGTCAGTAGTTATGAGTATCTACAGTGCAGGCAATATTTTTGTCTGTTAGTACTTTTTATAAATCCAGTAGATCACTCTACTCTCCTGTGCTAAACGTCCTTGGAATTGCAAGAAATGATAGGAAATTATTAACTCCAATAGTTACTTCCTTTCACGTTACATTTCCAGGCAGCGACAGGGAGGTAACTCTAAACTATACTGGTGTATTGATGAAGACAGACATAACGATTTATTTCCCTTAGACCACTCAATCCAGATTTGATGCACATTTTGTAGATATTTATGAACTCTGGGGAAAATCAAAACTAGTCCATATAATCCGTTGAAAATATTAACTTTGCTCAATTATTATTATTATTATTATTATTATTATTATTATTATTATTATTATTATTATATAATACTACTAATAAGCATTATTATTATTATTATTATTATTATATAATACTACTACTTATTATTATTATTATTATTATTATTATTATTATTATTATTATTATTATTATTATATAATACTACTAATAAGCTTTATTATTATTATTATTATTATTATTATTATTATTATTATTATTAATAATATTGCCTGTGGTACATTGTTTCCAGTTCACCGGTCCAGTTAAAAATGTTTCAAATTTTAAACGATCAAACTATACACAAGTTAAAGTATGCTATCAGATTAATAAATAAATAAACAAACAAATAAACAACAACTATTTCAATACCACCAATATCCGTTCCCGTCTTTAGTTGGCTTCGTGCTGATTATTACACCTAACCATTTTCCTAGCAACTGTCCGCCATTATTGTGTACATCGACGATTACAGGGGTATTGAAACTAACTCGAGCACAAGTTTTACAGTCCAGGCGTACTCGTGACAATGTCTGAAGAAGAAGAAGAAATGTTTGAAGAGGAAGAGGACGCAGGAGTGCAACAAATGGAGCCAGATCAGCCAGAAGAGGGAGAAGAACAACGTCCGGAGGGAGAGGAAGGAGAAGAGCAGGAGGGAGAGGGAGAGGGAGAGGGAGAAGAAGTACGCATGCAAGATAATTGTATCATGTTTACAGTGTTATTGCTGCTAAACACTGGATGCGACATTAGTTTCTATAGTCTTTTTCCCAATGATTACTTTTTAAATTAGGAGACTGCGCGGATCCCTGGAGCAGAAATAACTTTTCCTCTTTTGACATTTTTCTGACGATCGTTCTTTTCTGAATGCTTAAATACATGCATTGAATCAAACCATACATGTAAATTTTGTATAACTTACAAAATTATTCAAGATCAAGAGCTCGTACTGATTTTTTTTAGGTAATTGTCTCTGCTTTACGAAGTTAGAAAAGATCAAAGAAATTAACTTTTTAATGAAACTGTTATGCATGTATATCTTTTAACAAAGTATACAGTGTTTAAGTATATGTTTAATGATATGTAAGTAAATAAACTAAAGGCATTATAATGTGCTGGAAAGCCATGGTCTGTGCTAATCATTCCAGTTAAATAATAAGTTGACAGGATTTACTATTTTGGAAAGTATTTGTAGAGTAATTGAAAATAAAAAGCAACTACCAAAACCTGAAGGTCTGAAGTTATACATTTTTTGCAGTTTGAAGGACACTATATGCAGTGACAAATATAACACATACCAAATTTAACTTTAACTAATTTTGAACTGTTCCTGTTAGTGTTTCTTGTAGAAACAACGATTTGATCAATGGATGTTGAGAGTGATGGAACTTGACTTTACAATCCAGTTATCATTATGCTATTGGCATTAATGTTGTTATATAAGCCATCCAAATGAAGAATATGGGCTTACCATAGACATAAGGCTGTGGTATCTTTCAACAAGATTTTCATTGACATTTAGAATGATGAATATTTGTTCAATTTCAGAAAATTCCAGAAAATCCTCTAACAGTGGAAATGCTGCCAGAATGTTTATCACTACTGTCAAAAACAGGAGAAGGTCTTGCACATGCTTATATAAGACTTGATGTACATGAGAGGTAAGTTTGTACTTAATATATACAACATGATAAGGTTAGTATTGTATGTACTTATGTAAGACTTGATGTACATGATATATATGTGTGTGTGTGTTGTGTTGTACTAAATACAATTCCTTTGCTTTTAACGTTGATTCATTGATTGATTGATTGATTGATTGATTGATTGATTGATGTAACTACTACTACTACTACTACAAGACATCAGTAGATCTAGTTTCATACACTTTGTTGTGCATAATTAGTAGACCAAACAATACATACCGTGATCTACTGTTACATTATCAGTGGCCCATCATAGACTATATTGCCTGCAGTTGTACCAGACTTACATGTTAGTATATATGGTAACAGAACTGTGAAACTCAACCAGTGTTAGATTAGACCAAGGCACAATGCACAATGAAAAGATCTTAAAAGATTTTAAATATTTATGAAATGAGTAAAATAGTTTATGTTTTTGTGAGTTTTTGCAAGGAGCAGATTAAATCATTTAATAAGCTTAATGATAAATTTTGTCTGAAACGAACACAGATGTAAATTCTGTTCATCACATGATGAAAAACAAACATTTATTAAATAAAACCCCAAACAGCATACTGACGTATATGCAAATTTGGATAATTGCAACATGACACCTCTGTAATACATTATAACATCACTTGTGACAACATCAGGTGTTATTATATGTGTGGAATATGGAAAATATGTGTTTATAAACCAAAATAAAACAATAACCATTTGATTAAATGTTAAATTAAATAAAATGATGCATTTAAAATAATACTTGCAAAATAGCAATGAGTTAAAAAAAAATTATTAAATTTTACTACTTTTTCGATGTTATTTTCATGAATTTCATGTTTGTAACAAAACTTTTATCACTGAATACTATTACTATTACAATTCATTTTGGTAGTCTGTAATAATTTCAAATGTTTTGCTAACATTTTTACATATTTTGCTAAAAAATTAATACTTTTTTTTTACTATTTTTACTACATTAACTTTGCTCATGTTCTGTATTTATAAATTGAATATACTACAACTGCTGCTACTACTACTACTAATAATAATAACACCAACATCAGCTCCATTCAAAGAGGTGACACAGTTAGTTGCATAGAACTAATCCCCATTATTGCCCTCTATTATATGTATATTTACATACAGTGTACATAGTTTTCAAACACACACACACACACACACACACACACACACACACACACACACACACTAATAAGCTACATTTATATATGGACATAATAAAATAAGTACATTGTGTATATACAGTATAAATATAGTGACACATATAAAGATATAACAATAAAGCACTAATCAAATGTTTTGTGCAATCTTTTTCTTTTTTATTTTACAGAGAACTGACAAATATAAATATTTTGAAGTCCTACATTCATCTTCGTTTTGTGGACTTGAGCAAGAACAGTTTGAAGGATATTTCTCCACTCAGTGCCCTGACAAGGCTTTTGGTTCTTAAAGCTGATTTCAATCTACTGACCAGTGCTAAATTGGATGAGATGCCATTTTTACAAATGGCCTCCTTCAGCAACAACAAAATAACAAGCACAGAAGGATGCAATCATCCCATGTTGGAGCATTTAAATCTAAACAGTAAGTGAATTTAAAAAATTGTCATGTTCGCCATATTTGATTTTTCTAGATGGCTGCCAGTTTGTCCATTGTTAGTTCGAAGAGGAGCACAAATTTCACTGACGAGACATCATAAGAAGTCTTCTGGTGAAAATATTATATACACTATTAAATCTCATATAAATCATGTAGTCTCTTAAATTTATTTTGGTAGAGCAGGAGGTATAGTGGATGCATGCTTCATGCTACTATTTAAGTTTAGCATAGCATCTTCATTTTGCTCCATTTAGAATGATCAACACAATTTTTTCTTTACATGAAAAGTGGAAGTACAAATAAATTTATCAAGTGGTACAGGTGATATTTAACAAAGATATACTACATGTTGGTATTTCAGACATGTACATGCCTTAACATAAAAACATATTTCTAAATTGAAAAACAATTTTAATGCATACTTAAAAACAGATTTTAAAATTTAAAATTTAAAAGCTTTTTGGTACAAAGTGACTGATTATCACTAGTGATAGTTTCAACTGCAGTTCACTGTATAATAAATTTATTTTAATAATTTAATACTAAAATCTTTCCATTTACATTTACTTTCAGATAATGAAATTACAAATGTAACTGGTCTAAACCCAGTTAAGCTTTCACGTCTTCATACACTGGAGTTGCGTGGTAATAAACTAGAAACATCAGCTGGTATATATCTACCAAATTTAAAAAATCTCTTTCTGGTAAGTAATACATTGAAATAATTTTTTAATATAAATAACAATTTTCATTGGTTATATTTGCTTTTAATCACACATTTTAAATTTAAATGTCACTGTCATTGATGACATTTAAATTCAAGATACATCTATGAATGAATATGAGTATGAACTTAAGGTAACTTTTTGCAGAACCCATTTTTATTTGGACATTTTCAATTTTGATAACACATTGGTTGATACTCATAGAACACATATTATTTAAACATTTTCAATTTTGATAACACAAGGTTGATACTAACAGAGGTCTTGACAGACATCTGAATGTAACATCGTTAAAGAAAACATTTGATTAATTTTGAGTTTACTTGTAAGGAATTTCATTTGTTGATTTCTACAATCAATTGGGAATTATTGTGCAGCCATCGCAAGCCTGCAGTCACAGAGCTCTTGACAGACATCTGAAAGTAACATCATTAAACAAAACATTTTATTAATTTGATGAATTTACTTGTAATGAATTTCATCCTTTATTTCTACATTCTTAATTTATAACACTAATCAATGCCTGAGATATCCATCATTTTCAAACACAATTAGCATGTATTGACCAAAAATTACTGCTCATAAAAATTATTCCTATAGTTAATTATGTTGTTTTTTTTCTTCTTAAAAATGTGTTCTGTTTTAGAGTATTACTGGTTGGCTTTACAGTATGAGTGACACAGTAACATGTCTTATAAGTAGCTAACAGTTTCCATGATTCTTGTAGAAAACTAATTATAAAAACCATGTTTAACCCATGAAATGGGATTACTGTAAAACCCATTGCAATGGGATTACTGTCTGACCCACAAAAATGGATTACTGTATAACCCATTATAATGGGAGTACTGTCTAAGCCATCACAATCATATTAGTGTATAACCCATGGTAATGGGATTACTGTCTAAGCCAGGGGTCTCAAACACACAGCCCATGAGCCACATGCATCCCACTTGGCCATATCATGTGGCCCACAAAATGAATACAATCACAAGGTGCCATGAGAGATAACAAAGATGATGCAATGCCCTTAGGCCATCTAAAATAACCTCATGCAGCCCTCAGGGTGGTTTCAATTTAAGACCCCTGGACTAAGCCATCAAAATGGGATTACGATATAACCCATGGCAATGGGATTATTTTCTAAGCGATCAAAATGGAATTAAAGTATAACCCATGGCAATGGGATTCCATCCTAAGCCATTAAAATTTGATTACTGTATAACCCATCAAAATAGGATTATTGTCTAACCCATGTCAATGGGATTACTATCTAACTCATACCAATGGAATACTGTCAAACCCATGCAAATGGGATTACTGTCTAACCCATGCAAATGGGATTACTGTTTAACCCATGCAAATGGGATTACTGTCTAACCCATGCAAATGGGATTACTGTCTAACCCATGCAAATGGGATTACTGTTTAACCCATGCAAATGGGATTACTGTCTAACCCATGCAAATGGGATTACTGTCTAACCCATGCAAATGGGATTACTGTCTAACCCATGCAAATGGGATTACTGTCTAACCCATGCAAATGGGATTACTGTCTAACCCATGCAAATGGGATTACTGTCTAACCCATCAAAATAGGATTAATATGTAGCCAATGACTATGTTTTCAATAGTCCATAAAGGAAGCATAATGGCTCAACCTCTACATTCAGAAAGTACTCTCTGAAGTGACTGGTGTTTCTGTGCCAGAATCCATGCAAAATCTTCATATGTCCCAATGATTTGGTACAATTATATTAATATAATTAATTTGGTACAATAATGTTAATATAATTAATTTGGTACAACGATATTAATATAATTAATTTGGTACAATAATGTTAATATAATTAATTGGTACAATATTAATATAAATAATTTGGTACAATAAAGTTAATATAATTAATTTGGTACAATGATATTAATATAATTAATATGGTACAATGATATTAATATAATTAATTGGTACAAGATTAATATAATAATTTGGTACAATAATGTTAATATAATTAATTTGGTACAATGATACTAATATAATTAATATGGTACAATGACATTAAAATAATTAATTGGTACAATATTAATATAATAATTTGGTACAATAAGGTTAATATAATTAATCTTATGAATATGTTTCCTTATAGTGTACATTGTATAAAAAAATACTAAAATTTAAACTTTGTAAAATTTATTTCCAAATTGGATTATATTTTTTAAAATAAAAGATATATCTAAAAATGAAAGTATAAGCTCTTGTTGAGTGTACTATAATATATAGCATGCATGTTACACATATTGTTATTAAAATGTGTACTATAATATATAGCTTGCATGTTACACATATTGTATTAAACAGTGTATTATAATATATAGCTTGCATGTTACACATATTGTATTAAACAGTGTATTATAATATATAGCTTGCATGTTACACATATTGTATTAAAAAGTGTACTATAATATATAGCATGCATGTTACACATATTGTATTAAACAGTGTATTATAATATATAGCTTGCATGTTACACATATTGTTATTAAAATGTGTACTATAATATATAGCTTGCATGTTACACATATTGTTATTAAACAGTGTATTATAATATATAGCATGCATGTTATTAAAAAGTGTACTATAATATATAGCATGCATGTTACACATATTGTTATTAAACAGTGTATTACAATATATAGCATGCATGTTACACATATTGTTATTAAAATGTGTACTATAATATATGGCATATGTGTTACTCAGTTTGTTATTAAATTTCTTTTCAAGCAATTAAACAACACATATCCAAAATTTATAATCAGATTTCTTTTGTATTTGTTTTTTTAGGCAGCAAATACATTAAAACAATTGGAAGGACTTGAACGATTACCTAAACTGACAACCTTACATCTGCGAGAAAACCAGCTAGAAAAGTTAGATGGTTTCTCAGCGGACATCCAAAATCTACAATATATCAATCTGAGGTATTCTACTTTTGAACTTTGCAACTTAATGTAAGTGGTATGATGTCCCAGGTTTAGACATCACTATAAATTGCCACACTGCAGACATAGTAGCGGCATGACTCTAATTGTTAAAGCTACTTAGAAAAAACACACGCATATTTGCATCTCTAATGTGTAACAATTATACCATTTATGATATTGTATAATTTTCTAAAGGTCTATAAATAAAAGCATTTTCTGATTGGTCAGTTTGGGAAATTGTAATAATCAGTATTACATAGTGCCACAGAGAATTATTAATTTGTTTCATCTTGTTTTTAAAAAATGTGTAAGATTTTGAAATGTAAGTCTTTTGTTTGTCACTTTTTAGGAGATGCATGGTGATCTTTCTTTTGTAACTTAAAATATCATTAAGTCATTTCTACATTCTGAAAAACATGAGTTGTTGATAATTGTTTCATCTTAGTACTGGTAAATCTGAATCAGTATTACTTTTCATTGACTAATTAACTATTTCATCTGGATAATCATGATATATGTACTATGGTTTCCAACTTAAACATTTTTAATAATTACATTCAAGACTTTAAACAAATTTTTTATCTCTCTTCTCATTTAGAGCTAATAACATTAGTGCTGTCTCAGAAGTAGAAAAGCTGGCATGTCTTCCACAGTTAAGGGCCTTGACATTATTAGGTAAGAACTCTCACAAATTCATGGCATGTATTGGAAAGTTAAAGGCCTTGATGTTGTTAGGTAAGAATTTGCATACATTAATGGTATGTCTTACAAAGTTACAGGCCTTAATGTTATTAGGTAAGAACTTAACTACATTAATGGCATGTATTTCAAAAAAGTTAAGAGCATTGATGTCATTAGGTAAGAACTTTACCACATTAATGGCATGTCTTGCAAAGTTAAGAGCATTGATGTTATTAGGTAAGTACATAACCACATTAATGGCATGTATTTCAAAGTTAAGAGCATTGATGTCATTAGGTAATAACTTAACCACATTAACGGCATGTCTTGCAAAGTTACAGGCATTAATGTTATTAGGTAAGAACTTAACCACATTAATGGCTTGTATTTCAAAGTTAAGAGCATTGGTGTTATTAGGTAAGAACATAACCACATTAATGGCATGTCTTACAAAGTTAATTACCATTTGTAGAATTATTTCAGTAACTGGTATCACTTTTTAGAATCTGATTAGTATATACTAGCAATAATATTAACTAACAATTATTCACTTTTGTTTTAATCCTCATTTATCATTATTCTTTTGGACAATCATAATTTACATGCTTCATATATATATGTCAAATCAGGGTTAAATTTATATGGACATTTTTGGATAAGGTCAACAGAAATGTGTGATGCAGGACAGACCAGATTGAATTTCATGGTCTTTGATGTTACAATGAAATCAGCATGTGTGAAAACACAACACTCAATTTCCTGATCCAGTTTAGTACATCATTGTAAAATTCCATAATGATCAATCATTTTTTTTTGGGAGTTTGTTTGATGACATTTATGGTGCAGAGCATTCAACAGTCAAGATTGAAAAGATTAAGATTAATCAATTTTAATATTGAATTTTATAACAACAATTCATTTTTCATGTTCTTTCAAAAAATTTGTGACTACATTGATATACGCTTTAGGCAAAAGCTCGCCAATATATATGTATATGTAGTTCATTTCCTATCTGCCTTGCCAGACTGCAGTTTCTGAGGGGCCATATAAGAGGTATTTAAGTTCCATAGGTTTTAAAAGATATCACACTGAGTTATTTAGTAAGCAAGACTTTTTTAGTTGTTCATTGTCAGTTTTACTGGTGGTATACATTTAATTTTTTTTTTGTTGGCAAATAAAAAATATTTAAAATACAAAAGCATATATGTTAAACCTTTCTTATTTTTAAATATCTAACCTATTGTATGGCATTAAATAGCCTAAAAGTGCTGGTGTGCCATTAAAATTCAAGCAAACAAACAAACAAACAAACATATATGTATATGATGAGTGTACTACCATATACATTTCTTATGCAGACTTATGTTAGTGGTGTTGGAGACTTTAACAAGTTTTGAATATGGGTGTTCCCCAGTATTCAGATAATTTTATGTTTTAAACACAATGAATACAAATTTATATATTTAATTGTTGTAGATGCCCCAAGACATACAACCTCAATATTAGGGACAGTCAGATAATGCAGCTGTAAATCTATGGAATGAGTTACGTGATCAGTGCTTTGAGGAATTAAACTTTAAATGCATTAGAGTATTAATTTGTACCAATAGAAAAGACAGTACATGTATCATCTGCAAATAACACCAGATCTCATGATGATAGCTAATATATGTTTTTTTTTGGTTTTACCATCTTTGTCTTATGTATAATTATGTGCTCTACTGTTAAACTTCCTTTGTTTCTCTTGAAGTAAGGCCTATGTTTGTTTTTCTTTATGTAAGGTCTAAAGAAATTTCTTTGTGAAAGGCCTAATTTCTTTTTCTTTAAGGCCTAATTTTGTTTTATTATGTAAGGCCTTTAAAGAAATCTTTAAGTAGGCCTAATTTGTTTTTTTTAAAAGGCCTAATTTGCAACTCAGTGCCATGTATCAAGTCCTTAGGTTTTAATTTAAATTTTAATGTATAATTTAAGTTGCCTTGACCTTTAACTTTTTTTTAAAATTATACTTCAGGTCCTAACCTGTGTTTGTTTTTTAGTTACCTAAATACTAACTTACAATAACAGCCTTTTCATTTGCTGTCTTATATTTTAAGTTTTGTCTCATTGCATTATGCTGGTGTGTCTTAAAAATTATGTTCAAGTTGATGTAGTTAATTTATTGTTTTATGTCAAGTTGGAAAACTGACTTAACTTATAGCTGATGTTGAATTGTTGTTTAAAAATCATGCAGTTTAGATTTTATCTTTTTTAGGACAGACCAAAGATTCACATTTTATTCTGCTGTGTAATAATTGCATGATATGTATGCTGTTGACCATGTTTGCATAATTTAATTGAGGTCTTCACTAATACACTGACTGTCCAGTGCTGCTTTTATTTTACAGAAAATGCCATTGCTGAGGAAGACGAATATCGTATTGACGTACTCATTGTGCTTCCAAAGCTTGAGAGACTTGATAAAGATGAATTCACTGAGGATGAAAAAAATGAGTCAAAAGAATTAGCCGTGACGCGAGCTGAAGAGAAAAAGCTGGCCCAGGTAGAAATATGAAAATATTAATGAAAAATTGTCTATATCAACTTTCTGAAGTCACGCTGGATTCATATTCTTTTTTTTACAAAAATAGGATATATGACTATTTTGATAACTGGAACATCAATTACTTGAATACTTTGCTTGATTTTAATAACTACTTAGTATTCTCTCATATGTGACCTTAGCAGTAGCCAAAACCTTTGTTTCCACAGTGGTCAAGTTTTTAAAGTTGTTCTGTATCTTAATAAGTTTAGTTTGAAAAAAGTCATGAGCAAGTATTTGGAAAAAAGATGAAAATGCAATCTCAACCCTTTTTAAACTCACGCCAGTTTAGACAAAACCTGGCTGTTCTGTCTTGAGGCTATATTTGACTTCCAAATCTTACTTGAAATATTTTGATCAAACAAATGTCCACATCTGCATGTTTTAATTAACATTTCAAATCTGGAATCATGTCTTATTAACTGAAATTGATTGAGTAAAGTTTAATAATGGATGGACAATGACTGGAATGAAAGTTAAGTAGCTGTTAACAATCATTATTCTACATCCACATTCAAAATAATGTTTTGGGATTTCATATGCCAGAAGAGAAAAAAGAAATTTGGCACATTTTATATAGTGTACTGATAATGTTAACAAAAGTATCAAGATTAACAGGGGTTAAATCAGATAAGAATTGAAATAATGCAAATATTTTAATAAATTTAAAGTGTCATACCAGTTCACTTTTCATGTAGATATAGAGTCATGTAATTGAACTTAGTAGTGATAGAAATTTTTTTTTCAGTACTCCCTCATAATAAGTCTGTCTGTAGGAACTATATAGTACTGATTTATAGTGAGACAACCTTTTAATGAATTACACAATACAGTACTCCCTCATTATAATGTCATTGGGTGCCATAGTCTAGTCTTAGAGCAAGACCACCTTATAATGAAGTACATGATAAATTTTCCCTCATTATAACACTGGTTATGAGTCACTGAGGTACCACCTTATAATGAAGAACATGATAGATTTCTCCCTCATTATAACACTGTTTATGAGTCATTGAGTATACTACTTCAGTCCACCTTATAATGAAGTACATGATACACTTCTCCCTCATTATAACACAGTTATGAATC
Organism: Unio pictorum; assembly: GCA_030141615.1. Lineage (NCBI taxonomy): Eukaryota > Metazoa > Mollusca > Bivalvia > Unionida > Unionidae > Unio > Unio pictorum. The sequence continues at coordinate 11,428,003 of JARLTB010000058.1, read as the reverse complement.
ATTGAGTGTACCACTTGGGTCCACCTTATAATGAAGTACATGATACAATTCTCCCTCATTATAACACAGTTTATGAACTACTAAAAATATTATCTTATAATGAAACACATGATACAATTCTCCCATGTTATATGAGTCATTGAGGATACTATCTTATAATGAAGTACACAATAAAATTACCCCACATTCTAATGCTGTTTATGAGTGATTGAGTATGCTGCCTTGTACTGAGACTACCTTATAATGACGTATGTGGTATACTATGCTCTCTTTATAACACTTTTCATGAGATCTGTTGAGTTATAATGTTTTATAGTGAGATGATCTTATAATGAGTTACATAGTATAATGCTCCCTCCATATAAGACTGTTAATGAGAGCAACAGAGTTATACTGCCTTAAGAGTGAGATCACCTTTTAATGATATTATATTATTTGGATAATTTTAATACTACATCATGTAATGGAATCCATGAAAATACCTGCCTTATAGTGAGACTGCCTTTACAATGAACTACAATATATATATATATATATATATATATATATATATATATATATATATATATATATATATATATAATTTGACTACCAGTTAATAAAATGGAAATCATGTTCAAACCAACCTTACAGCATGGGAGTATTGTATAATGTACTAGGGAGGATTTTGAACACTAGTGTACACATATATTAAGGCCCATGTCTCTTTAAATTCATGTAAATTTCATATCAATTATATTACAGTGAGATTGAAATTGTGTAAAACTAGGATAGGTATTGCCTGCATTAACATTTTATTTGTTACTAAATTTATTCATTTATTTGATTCAAATGACAATTACATGTTTTGCCTTGTACACAGCAAAAAGCAGAGGCTGAGGATGCAAAAGGCGAATCTGAGGACTAATTTCTGACAAGATTTAGGTATCTTACTTGTTGGCTTTAAAAGCTGAGATAAAGAAAATTTTTATAACAGCAGAGTGAGATGTGCTTTTAACAACATAGTTTAGAGCATCTAATATCCATATCACTTGATATGAGAAAAAGGCTTGATTAGATATAATAGTGAGATACATTCTTGTAGTAACAGTAGTGTGAGATAGAAAACACGTCTAGTTGATATAGCTATCATTCATATTAGGCTAGAGTCATTTGCTACATAAATGAAGTAAATAACATGTAGTTTGAAGTGTCTAGCAGAATAACATGTAGTTTGAAGTGTCTAGCATCCAGCTTGGTGTTTGGAATATGCCTGATAGTATTTCTCCTATTCTACATCTGGGGAAGGCGTGAAATGGGGAGGGGTGGGGGTGGGGTGGAGGCAGAAACCTTCCTTGAAATTGGGGTTAATACAAAACATTTTTATGGTATGGTCATGTTTTTGCCACAAAATAATGTTCATATTAGATAAAATTGTATTGGGGACCATGATGAAAATAAAACTACTCATTTTTTTAAAATATAGATCATAGATACAATTATTCTGAAGATACAGTAACAATTGATATCAGTCAGAATATTTTCTTAATTTTTTGCATACACATTATTCAATGTGTCATTTTATTTTAAATTTAATTAGTAAACAAATTTGCAAAAAATATGATTGTTTTGTTATCAAAGTGACATGAAGAAAAACATCAGCTGAACCTCAGATCAGAATATTATACATTTAGCATACCTAAATTTACATTGGTTTGATGCCAGAACTTAACCTAAACCAGTAGAAGTGTGTGGTTTGGAAAGAGATGCATACATTCATCTAGCTTGATGACTAGTATGAACAGAGCTTGAGAAATATATTTATAACACGAAATTTAACCAAGGTAAGTTAAGTGTGAAATATGGCTCACATCAACCTGCATTTGTGATTAGGGTGTAGCACACATCAAGATGTGTATAGGAGACACAATTAAGTTTCATCATTCTAGGGATTTCATCATTTTAGGCATTTCATCATTCTAGGGATTTTGTCATTCTAGGGATTTCATCATTTTAGGCATTTCATCATTTTAGGCATTTCATCATTCTAGGGATTTTGTCATTCTAGGGATTTTATAATTTTAGGCATTTCATCATTCTAGGGATTTCATCATTTTAGGCATTTCATCATTCTAGGGATTTCATCATTTTAGGCATTTCATCATTCTAGGGATTTCATCATTTTAGGCATTTCATCATTCTAGGGATTTCATCATTTTAGGCATTTCATCATTTTAGGCATTTCATCATTCTAGGGATTATGTCATTCTAGGGATTTTATCATTTTAGGCATTTCATCATTCTAGGGATTTCATCATTTTAGGCATTTCATCATTCTAGGGATTTCATCATTTTAGGCATTTCATCATTTTAGGCATTTTATCATTCTAGGGATTTCATCATTTTAGGCATTTCATCATTCTAGGGATTTCATCATTTTAGGCATTTCATCATTCTAGGGATTTCATCATTTAAGGCATTTCATCATTCTAGGGATTTTGTTATTCTAGGGATTTCATCATTCTAGGGATTTTATCATTTTAGGCATTTCATCATTCTAGGGATTTTATCATTTTAGGCATTTCATCATTCTATGGATTTCATCATTTTAGACATTTCATCATTCTAGGGATTTCATCATTTTAGGCATTTCATCCTTCAAGGGATTTCATCATTTTAGGCATTTCATCATTCTACGGATTTCATCATTTTAGGCATTTCATCATTTTAAGGATTTCATCATTTTAGGCATTTCATCATTCTAGGGATTTTGTCATTCTAGGGATTTCATCATTTTAGGCATTTCATCATTTTAGGCATTTCATCATTCTAGGGATTTTGTCATTCTAGGGATTTTATCATTTTAGGCATTTCATCATTCTAGGGATTTCATCATTTTAGGCATTTCATCATTCTAGGGATTTGGTCATTCTAGGGATTTCATCATTTTAGGCATTTCATCATTCTAGATATTTCATCATTTTAGGGATTTCATCATTTTAGGCATTTCATCATTCTAAGGATTTCATCATTTTAGGCATTTCATCATTCTAAGGATGTCATCATTTTAGGCATTTCATCATTCTAGGGATTTCATCATTTTAGGCATTTCATCATTCTAGGGATTTCATTATTCTATGCATTTCATCATTCTAGGGATTTTATTATTCTAGGCATTCTAGGCATTTCATCATTCTAGGGATTTTATCATTTTAGGCATTTCATCATTCTAGGGATTTCATCATTTTAGGCATTTCATCATTCTAGGGATTTGGTCATTCTAGGGATTTCATCATTTTAGGCATTTCCTCATTCTAGACTTAACAGTGAACATAAATAACAACAGCTAGAGTTTAATGTACAAACATAATCAAGAATGCACACTTATGTACATGTATGCAATTCTCTTTAGCACCCTCTATAAAATCCATTTCAAACTGTTTCCTAGAACTTTGAAAGAATTCAGAATGATCGAAATGATGAACATGCAGTGAGGTAACATATCTATATGTGTTTATATGTGTGAATGCAGAAGCTGATGCAGACATTGTATGATGCCAGTGTTGAAGGAAGTAAAATAGCTGAATTCAGCTTCATATAGGCAGGCCAAAAACAACCAAATTTTCATGATAAATATATCCCTTGAAGATACAGTAACCTGAACAAATAAATCTGTCCAACCTACTTCACAATATATTTCCATTCCTCCTACTTCACAGGAGGAAGAGGAGGAGGAGGAGGAAGAAGAAGAATAATAAGGTGGAATATTTAGATAGAAATTAAATGTGTTGTGTATTTGTGTCTATGGTGTTGGGTGTCATTTGCTCAGATGTTGAAAGTCCCTTACACTAAATTTCAAGAAGTAAATTTGAAGTCAAGTCCACTTTTAAAATAACTTAGTCATGTTGCTTATTTTCATTTTGTTCCAGATTTTATTTTAAGCTTTTTTGTGTATTTTACTGTGTTTGTGGATTTCACTGTGTTTGTGTATGAAGTTGATTAAAAAATGTAGTAATACAAAATGCTCTCTCATGCACATTTGGAATCTGTGGGTGTGGGATGTAGAATAGACTAGATGTGTTGTCTTACATCTTGTAAGAAGTAACCAATGGAGGTAAATACCACAGTGGCTCAGTGGTTATTGTGTCACTATAGGAGACAAAAACCACAGTGGCTCAGTGGTTAGCAAGTCACACATAAGGAGACAAAATCCACAGTGGTAGCATATCTGAGTAATGGAGACAAAATTCACAGTGGTTCATTGCCTAGTGTTCCAGACTTGTGACTGAAATAATGTAGATTTGGATATTACCATTGGATCAGCTCTTGTCAGCTGTGGTAATATGTCCTTGGGCAGTACACTTTACTCCAATCATTCCAGACTGAATAACTAAGTTGTTTTGGCATAAAACAAACCAAACCTTGCATATTTGGAATAAATACCACTTTTATCTTGTAAATTCAAAGTTTGTGGGTCACCAGGTGGCTGAGTGATCTAAAGCACTCTCTGTCATGAATTACTGCCATCTCACCTCCATCTGAGTGGGTTAGAGACTTGTGCACAGGTCATGTGGGTTTCAAGAAAGCTAGCTAGAAATTACCTGTGGGTTGACAGTTCTTACCTGAGTTTTCCACTGGTTCTTACTCCACCATTGTGGCCACCATGTATATAGCCTACTGTGTGCTGAAAAATAGCATTAAAACCACAACAACATCAACAAAATTTGTGTAAAATGTACATCATTCACCTTTCATTTTCTCCACCAGATCCATAATACAAATGCTGTTAAATGTTAGTATGCAAAATAATCGGTGAGTATTGATTGACAATTACACTGCAACATCATCATTAACACTGGTGTATATGCTTGTGCTTGTTTTTTAACAGCACTTTTAGCTCATTGTTGTCTATCTCATGTTGTAGAAATGGGAGATAACTACCTATTGACTCCCAGGCTAAGTGCTAAGTCATAGCCTCAACACCAAATTGGTATAATAATGTAATGTTCATGCCATCTCACACTACCTTATACAGGACAGGATTCTCATCATACTGTACCATTGAATGGAATTGATTATGGTGATTTACTAACACTAACATATAAAATTAGTCTTTTTGAAGCTTTTTTGGATCATTGTCTTACAGCATAGCAACAGGTTACCTAGTACTAAGGCAATTGGAGTTAAGTGCCTTGCCCAAGGATACATCATGGTAGCTGACATGGTCTGTTCCCATGGTAGGATTTGAACCTGCACACTTTTCTATCACAAGTCCAGCATGCTAACCACTGAGCTACTATTGAGACTCCTGTCTCAATTAGTTGTCTTTTATGACATACACATGGGTACTCTGGGCTTACACTACATCACCAAGCTTGCACAAAGTCATTGTGGAGGATGGTTTACCATTACAGTTTAATTCAATCTTCCTATACCAATAATAATGATGGATATGGCTAGAAGCTATCCAACTATCCATGGGATATGATAGTACTTATAGTATTTTATCAGACTTCCCTTGGATTGTATGGAAGGCCATAACATAACATGATATGACATCATATCACGATAGTATCGACCAGAAACAGTAATCAATTTTCAGCCTTTTATTTCAGTTACAATTGATTTGTTTACAAATTGCCAACATTTCAACCTTTGTAAATCCTGTGCCCCTTGTATGTCCTATGTTAAAATTGCCTGGTTTGAGACAATTTTACAGTAGCTTTTTTGTGTTTAGAATTAACACAAAATATGGTAAAGCCAGCACAAAGAGACTGACTGCAAAGATCTCAAAATTGGTCATTCGAATGAAGAAAGATTGCACCATCTATTTGCCCAAATATTTTTTTAATATAAAACCAGCACTTTTTTTCTTCATTGATTGAAGCAGGATTGAAAATTGTATTGGTACAATTTTGTATAAATTTTATGTAACAAAATATGAATATATAATGAGTCAAAATTGTATGTTATGTGGTCAATTTTTATGCAGGTACCCTATTCAACTGTGAAAGCTATCTAACTGTATACTGACTTAATGATTTAAACATAGCTAGCAATTGAATTATTTTGTTGCTATCCATTGGAATCACTGTTATGTGATGTTTGATTGAGAGTTGTCATCTCTGGTGGAGGTATCAGTTTTGCTGAAAATACATCTAACCATATAATCCACAGTGTCACAATAGTTAGCCAGTGGTTTCCTGTGCAAAGGTAACCTTAGCTAGACCACTCTGCATAAATACATGCAATTAATGCAAATATTTAAATTTGTTTTCTTGGCCTTTGGATGACTTTGTGTGCTTGGTTCTTGGATGTCTTTGTGTGCAAGGTTCTTGGATGTCTTTGTGTGCAAGGTTCTTGGATGATTGTATGCAAGGTTCTTGGTAGACTTTGTGTGCAAGGTTATAGGACGACTTTGTGTGCTTGGTTCTTGGATGTCTTCGTATGCAAGGTTCTTGGATGTCTTTGTGTGCAAGGTTTTTGGATGACTGTATGCAAGGTTCTTGGTAGACTTTGTTGTGCTTGGTTCTCGGATGACTTTGTGTGCAAGGTTATTGGATGTCTTTTTGTGCAAGGTTCTTGGATGTCTTTGTGTGCAATGTTCTTGGATGTCTTTTTGTGCAAGGTTATTGGATGTCTTTGTATGCAAGGTTCTTGGATGTCTTTGTGTGCAAGGTTCTTGGATGACTGTATGCAAGGTTCTTGGTAGACTTTGTGTGCTTGGTTCTTGGATGACTTTGTGTGCAAGGTTATTGGATGACTTTGTGTGCTTGGTTCTTGGATGTCTTTGTATGCAAGGTTCTTGGATGTCTTTGTGTGCAAGGTACTTGGATGACAGTATGCAAGGTTATTGTTAGACTTTGTGTGCTTGGTTCTTGGATGACTGTATGCAAGGTTATTGGATGACTTTGTGTGCTTGGTTCTTGGATGACTTTGTGTGCAAGTTTCTTGGATGTCTTCGTGTGCAAGGTTCTTGGATGTTTTTATGTGCAAGGTTCTTGGATGACTTTGTTTGCTTGCCCTTTGGATGACTTTGTGTGCTTGGTTCTTGGATGTGTTTGTATGCAAGGTTCTTGGATGTCTTTGTGTGCAAGGTTCTTGGATGTCTTTGAATGCAAGGTTCTTGTTAGACTTTGTGTGTTTGGTTCTTGGATGTCTTTTTGTGCAAGGTTCTTGGATGACTTTGTGTGCAAGGTTTTTGGATGACTTTGTGTGCATGGTTCTTGGATGACCTATCATGTTAGTGATGGTGCTTTGCTTATTCATGTGACTGGAAACATGTAGTTCATGGACATTATCTCCGTGATTATATATCGTCATGTGTTACTTCTTTTGTTAATCATAAAATATATACTTTTTAAAGTCAATGATAAATATTTGGGTTTTCAAGGAGAAATAAATCAGTTTTAGTTCAGTAGTGGAAATCATTAAAATAATATAAAAATTGTCTTTTAAATTGCTTTGGGTTTCCAAATGTATGACAGTTGTTTTAGTTTTGACTTGACAACAAATGGTTTAGAATGTTACATAGTTCAACCTCCAAGGAAAGATTGATACAACATTCTTTAGTAATAGCAAATTGTAGACAATGTGGAATAACTACATGGAATATGACAAATTGTAGGTAGTGTGGAATAACATTATGTAATATAACAAGTTGTAGGCAGTATAGAATAATTACATAGAATATGATAAACTGCATGCAGCGTGGAATAACAGTTTGGAATAATGGTATGGAATATGACAAGTTGTAGGCAACAAAGCAACAAGTAGCCCTGTGATGGCCCAAAACAAGAAGTTGCCCATTGAAGACCCAAGGCAACAAGTAGCCCTGTGTTGGCCCAAGGCAACAAGTAACCCAATCATGGCCTAGGGCAACAACTGATATATGGCAAGAACTGGTCTTTGACCAGTAAGGAGCTAAAGAAGAGTTCTAATTAGATTCATAATTTTGTGAAAATAAATATTTAGTAAACTTCATTGTATGTGTTAATCACTGTATCTGGCCATTTGTTTCAAAATTAAAGTTGATCGTAAATCAATTTAGGTTTTCATCAGTATTTCAATTTTTCCAAATTTGATCATAAACAGGTTATGAACTAATTTAGCTTTACATTGGAATTAAATAACTTTCCCATAATTTTAGTCAACAGACAGGTGAACAGTATAAATTCTTATGAAATTATGAATTTATAATTGTCACTCAAGCAGTAAATACTTTATGTTCTTCAAGATGTCGCTACTGAAAATATGTTACAATAAAATGGTCTTTTTTTATAGCAGGCAGATGGGGAGAAGCAGAAAGAAGATGTTGATTCTGAAAGTAGTTCATCAGGATGAAGACTGAAAGGAAATTTAGATATGGAACATTTTCAAATCAAATTGAAAATACTGTAAATAAGTCTTGAAGAGATACATTTCTTGAAGCAGTTAAATCCAGTCATTGATGGTGTTTAACAATGATGTACACAGACTTGGAAACAAAACTTTATTTCCGTCTTCAGCCACTACAGTTGATGAAAATTCAAGAAGTTTATGGATCGCTGCATATATCACCTGCCTCAAAGTCACACACTGATCACCTACCAAAACTGTTCTCAAGGACAAATGTTTTTATGATGTTGAATTTAGTACAGTGCTATGTCACACATGTTGTTGTAATAATTTATACATGTTTGTAAAATTGAAGGTTTACAACAAAAACCAACCAGATTTCTTTAAAACCTGGTATATTGTTAAGGAATGTATCATTATGGAGTTTTAAATTTGGTCAAATGCCAACTTTCATTATATCTAAATCCTACACAGATCACTTATTTCTTTTTAACTTGTGATTATTTGAAAGTTTCCAAGAAAAATCACACAAGACTTCAACATGTTGTAAGCAGCTGAATTACACTACATTGCACTGAAAGGGAAATCAATTTCATGGTAATTTAAAAAATGAAGGCAGAGTCTGCTGATAGAGTGTCTTTATAATACCTCGTTTATAACACAGTTTTTATTTCGTTAATACTATACAGCATTTCATTTAAAAGAACTCAATTTCCATAGTGTACATTTATGTGGTTATGTGTTTCACACTTGTGGCATCGAGATCTGCAGAAAATTATGTTCATTAATATTCTGGCCTTCTTCATGTTTTTCTTTAATGTAATTTTTACATTTTCATTTTAATAAATTTCTCATCACTCATAAAATCAAATTATAAAAATTAGTTTACTTCAATTTACTAATCTCTTCTCGTCTTATCACTCTTGTATTTTTGCTATAATCATAGCATAGTTTTAATGTATACAAATTGTTCTTGTGTTAAGTGTTTTAATTACTCAGTGGATGTTTTTCTGTATATAGAGACTTATAGTAAATGTGAAATTATCAGAACATTAAAAAGTATGTATTAAGATAATTAATATTCATGCCATTAATAGTGGTATCTCTTTATTATAGCTTGATCAGAATGAATCTAATAGAGTTGGTGTAATTAGTGTATGTGAAAAAAGCAGCCATAAACACACACACACATATACATGTCTTTGTCTGTTTGTAGGAAAAATAATATTATGGGAATGAAAGAAGAGAGGTTTTTTAATGCAAAATTAACTCTTTTAATACCGGTTCTGTAAAATTTATTATTTAACACTTTTTTGTAAAATTCACTCATACACTCATTCTGTTCCAAATTATGGGATTAGAAAAGATTTTATTATCATTATAATTTGTTCTGACATGTCTTTTGAGTTTATCCTATCTTTGACATGTTTTTTTTACTTTATCCTATCTTTGACATGTCTTTTGACTTTATCCTTTCTTTGACATGCCTTTTATTTTATCCTATCTTTGACATGTCTTTTGACTTATCCTATCTTTGACATGTCTTTTAACTTTATCCTATCTTTGACATGTCTTTTGACTTTATCCTATCCTTGACGTCTTTTGACTTTATCCTATCTTTGACATTTCTTTTGACTTTATCCTATCTTTGACATGTTTTTTGACTTATCCATCTTTCCTTTCTTTAAAAAAAGAAGACTTTATTATCATTATAATTTGTTCTGTCATGTCTTTTGATTTTAACCTATCTTTGACATGTATTTTGATTTTATCCCATCTTTGACATGTCTTTCGAGTTTATCATATCTTTGACATGCCTTTTATTTTATCCTATCTTTGACATGTCTTTTGACTTTATCCTATCTTTGACATGCCTTTTATTTTATCCTATCTTTGACATGTCTTTTGACTTATCCTATCTTTGACATGTCTTTTAACTTTATCCTATCTTTGACATGTCTTTTGACTTTATCCTATCCTTGACGTCTTTTGACTTTATCCTATCTTTGACATTTCTTTTGACTTTATCCTATCTTTGACATGTCTTTTGACTTATCCATCTTTCCTTTCTTTAAAAAAAGAAGACTTTATTATCATTATAATTTGCTCTGTCATGTCTTTTGATTTTAACCTATCTTTGACATGTATTTTGATTTTATCCCATCTTTGACATGTCTTTCGAGTTTATCATATCTTTGACATGCCTTTTATTTTATCCTATCTTTGACATGTCTTTTGACTTATCCATCTTTCCTTTCTTTAAAAAAAAGAAGACTTTATTATCATTATAATTTGTTCTGACATATCTTTTGATTTTATCCTATCTTTGACATGTCTTTTGACTTTATCTTATCTTTGGCATGTCTTTTGACTATCCTATCTTTGATGTCTTTTGACTTTATCCTATCTTTGACATGTCTTTTGATTTTAACCTATCTTTGACATGTCTTTTGACTTTATCCTATCTTTGACATGTCTTTTGATTTTATCCTATCTTTGATATGTCTTTTGACTTATCCTATCTTTGACATGTCTTTTGACTTTATCCTATCCTTGACGTCTTTTGACTTTATCCTATCTTTGACATTTCTTTTGACTTATCCATCTTTCCTTTCTTTAAAAAAAGAAGACTTTATTATCATTATAATTTGTTCTGACATGTCTTTTGATTTTAACTTATCACTGACATGTATTTTGATTTTATCCTATCTTTGACATGTCTTTTGACTTTATCCTATCTTTGACATGCCTTTTATTTTATCCTATCTTTGACATGTCTTTTGATTTTATCCTATCTTTGACATTTCTTTTGACTTTATCATATCTTATCTTTCTTTTAAAAAAAAGACTTTATTATCATTACAATTTGTTCTGAGATGTCTTTTGACATTATCCTATCTTTGACATGCCTTTTATTTTGTCCTATCTTTGACATGTCTTTTGACTTTATCCTATATTTGACGTCTTTTGACTTTATCATATCTTTGACATGTCTTTTGACTTATCATATCTTTGACATGCCTTTTACTTGATCCTATCTTTCCTTTCTTTAAAAAAAATCCTTATCTAATATGTTAAATTTATAAATAGGTGTAAATACAGAAATTTAAAAAAAATAGGTGTATTCTATTACATTCACTGTTAATAAGTGTATATAAGAAAAAGCTCATATGACCAAATGGCCTGCCCTAGTTGAAATTAGAAGTATACACACTTTCTATCCAGATTTTGTGTTATTTGGAGAAAAAGATATCAATGCATAATGCAAATAATGCACACACACACATATTTAAAATATTTAATAACTTTGTCACAGGTCATATAGGTCTGAATTCAGTGGATAAACATATCACAATCATGTAATGAATGATAAAGCACATTTACTTTTCAGTACGTCCCAAGTCAGTAAAAGTTAGCATGCATTTTAAGCTATTGTTGGTAGCGTTCGTAAGCAGAAACTTTTTCCCTGTAAAAAGGAATCTTCCTTGGCACAGTAAACATATTCCAGTCATGTTAAAAAATGAATAAATTCATCAGATTCCATTGCTTTTATTTAAGTTGGTACTGACTTCATTTTAGAAAATTTTATTGTTTTTATTGAAGATTTAAGTCGACTTTCGACTTTCGTATATGCATTATTGAAGTCATGGCTAAAGGAGAGCTTTGAAGAACCAAATAAATGCCCACTTCTTATTGTGGCAGCTACATCAAATAATTGTATTGCATGATTGAGACTGACTTTTTCCATTTGCTTAGTACATTTTCATAACAGTTAGTGCTTCAAAGGTAATGTTTTCTTTGAAATTTCAGCAAACTATCTGGGTACATTTTTAAGAAAAGAAATTGGCCGTCATTTGGTCAATTGTAGTTACAGTTCCTCTTGCCTAGTAAACAGACCATCAAGTAAGATTATTTTTTTACATTTGCGGTAGTATGGTGATACTGCCTTTCACTTGTGCGTAAAAAATTTAACAAACAGTCAACGGATGATAGAGATGCAGGTGTTCTGGTCTGATGACAAGGATTAGTACAGAAAATATGGGTGTTCTGAAGGATTTAATTCTGAATGGAAAGAAGAGGATATTACTTACCATCCACATGCAAATGTCAGTCTATGTAAATATCTTAATCACTAGCGAGCTGCCGAAAATCTGACAAAAGATATATTATGAGACAATGCCTTGTCTGGTTGATCTCCTCTACCATCAATGTCAACAACAAAAAAGTAGATATCTCACAACATAGAGTATTCATGCTCCATGTCAATATAAGTGGATTTGATATAACAATGCAATGTTAAGATTGTTGGTCAATATAGACAAAGAAATTGTTTATGTAACAATAGATATTGGTATTCATGGTATAAAGGTATGCATGCTGGATAAGGATGAGATAATTTCTCCAAACCATGTAAACATGAACACATTAGTAAGCTTTAGAGTATGTCAGCACAATACCAGCTATAGAATGCCAATTAAAAGCAGAGTTCTGTAAATATAAGCTTTACAAGATAAATAAACCCTTCCAAACAGATTAAGTAAATCTTACAAAATAACAGATTTAGTAACTCTTACAAAATAACATTAAGTCAGTCTTACAAAACAACAGATTTAGTAACTCTTACAAAATAACATTAAGTCAGTCTTACAAAATAACAGATTTAGTAACTCTTACAAAATAACAGATTTAGTAACTCTTACAAAATAACATTAAGTCAGTCTTACAAAATAACAGATTTAGTAACTCTTACAAAATAACATTAAGTCAGTCTTACAAAATAACATTAAGTCAGTCTTACAAAATAACAGATTAAGTAACTCTTACAAAATAACATTAAGTCAGTCTTACAAAATAACATTAAGTCAGTCTTACAAAATAACAGATTTAGTAACTCTTACAAAATAACATTAAGTCAGTCTTACAAAATAACATTAAGTCAGTCTTACAAAATAACAGATTTAGTAACTCTTACAAAATAACATTAAGTCAGTCTTACAAAATAACAGATTTAGTAACTCTTACAAAATAACAGATTTAGTAACTCTTACAAAATAACATTAAGTCAGTCTTACAAAATAACAGATTTAGTAACTCTTACAAAATAACATTAAGTCAGTCTTACAAAATAACAGATTAAGTAACTCTTACAAAATAACAGATTAAGTAACTCTTACAAAATAACATTAAGTCAGTCTTACAAAATAACAGATTAAGTAACTCTTACAAAATAACATTAAGTCAGTCTTACAAAATAACATTAAGTCAGTCTTACAAAATAACATTAAGTCAGTCTTACAAAATAACATTAAGTCAGTCTTACAAAAAAACATTAAGTCAGTCTTACAAAATAACATTAAGTCAGTCTTACAAAATAACATTAAGTCAGTCTTACAAAATAACATTAAGTCAGTCTTACAAAAAAACATTAAGTCAGTCTTACAAAAAAACAGATTAAGTAAGTTTTACACAAAAAAACAGATTTAGTAACTCTTACTAAAGAAAAATTTAGTAATGCTTACAAAATAACATTATGTCAAACTTACAAAAAAAACAGATTAATTAAGTTTTAAACAAAAACACAGATTTAGTAACTCTTACAAACAAAAACAATTAAGTAAGTTTTACACAAAAAAAACAGAATTAGTAACTCTTACAAAAAACAGATTTAGTAATGCTTACCAAAAAAAACATTAAGTAAGTCTTACAAAAAAAAGAGATTAAGTTTTACAAAAACAACAGATGTAGGACATGAGCAAATTATTTTTGTGTGGAAGACATAAAAATAAAATACATTAAAAGATGGAAATAATGTTGTTGTACTGGGCATTATGTTTAATCTGTAATCATGTGTAGTATCTTATGTGAATTGCTAAAACAATAAGACAAATTATTAAGATAATTGACAATCTCTTTTCCAAGATAAAAAGAAATCTGTGTTCCCTCAAAAATACTATTTAGGAAAAACAAACAAAATGAATGGTTAAAACCTTACTCAAATAATTATAGCTTTGCTTCTCTCACACCACACTCCTATCCCATGATGGTTGTTGTTGTTGTAGTAGGTTTAACACCATTTTTAAGCACATGACAGGCTATACATGGTGGCCAGTATTATTGGTGGAGGAAGAACCCGGGAATGGAAAGCGCTTTAGACCACTCGGCCACTTGGGGCCCCTCTCCCATGATGGAGATGAATCTATAATCTATAATAACTCTTCTCAAATAATACAATGATTTTTTTAACATGCATATCTTGTGATGATGACAATAACATGTGTTAAGTTTTACTGCATTTCCATTAAAAACAGCAAAGGTAGTTGCATTACAAATTTCTGTCACTGCATCAAAGTATGTCAGAAAGGGCAATAACTCTTACAAAAATCATGGGCACAAAGATGTGACAGCATATACATATTAAGTATTGACCATATATTACATCTATGCATTAAACTGTAATAGTAGTTGGTTAGTCATAAACTGCATCCAAGTATAAACAGTGATGGGCAATAACTCTTAGAAATATCAATGAAGCACAAAAATGTGTCAGTACGTGCAGCTTAGGTGGGATTCTACACTTTCGTTATTTGCATGCGAATAGAAATTTAAAGAAAAATAATTTTCTTGAGTTTCCTGATTATCACTGGATATACTGGCTTTTTAATAAAGACCTTGTGTATCTATGGTAAAGTTAAAAGTGCCTTAAATTCCCTCTACTTTGGCATATATGATTAGTGTAATATGGGTTATATGATTAGTGTAATATGAGTTATATGATTAGTGTAATATGGGTTATATGATTAGTGTAATATGAGTTATATGATTAGTGTAATATGGGTTATATGATTAGTGTAATATGAGTTATATGATTAGTGTAATATGAGTTATATGATTAGTGTAATATGGGTTATATGATTAGTGTAATATGAGTTATATGATTAGTGTAATATGGGTTATATGATTAGTGTAATATGGGTTATATGATTAGTGTAATATGAGTTATATGATTAGTGTAATATGAGTTATATGATTAGTGTAATATGAGTTATATGATTAGTGTAATATGGGTTATATGATTAGTGTAATATGGGTTATATGATTAGTGTAATATGAGTTATATGATTAGTGTAATATGGGTTATATGATTAGTGTAATATGGGTTATATGATTAGTGTAATATGAGTTATATGATTAGTGTAATATGGGTTATATGATTAGTGTAATATGGGTTATATGATTAGTGTAATATGGGTTATATGATTAGTGTAATATGAGTTATATGATTAGTGTAATATGGGTTATATGATTAGTGTAATATGGGTTATATGATTAGTGTAATATGGGTTATATGATTAGTGTAATATGGGTTATATGATTAGTGTAATATGGGTTATATGATTAGTGTAATATGGGTTATATGATTAGTGTAATATGAGTTATATGATTAGTGTAATATGGGTTATATGATTAGTGTAATATGGGTTATATGATTAGTGTAATATGAGTTATATGATTAGTGTAATATGGGTTATATGATTAATGTAATATGGGTTATATGATTAGTGTAATAAGGGTTATATATTTTAAAGCTTGGCATTACTCCAGATTTGCACCTTTCAAAAAAGTGGTAGCCTCACTTGGTCATTTTCACTTCCTGAATTTCAAAGGTAAATTGTAATACAAAGGAGCCAATAACTTTTGTTTTACAATTTAAATATTTGATAAGTCATCCATTGCATTTTCAGAAGCTGGTATTGTCTAGCTGGGCAAAGTTCATTTTCCCCATTTTAATAGGTGCTAAAGATAGTGTACTTTAGACTAATTCAAGGTTATCTTTATAGCACAAGGGAGTAGTCATTTTAGTTAGCAGGGTGTTTAGATCATGTACAATTTCTAAAAGTACAATATCCAAAGAAAAGTCAGCCACATTACATCAAAATAGCTTAGAGGTATGCCAACATTCTCTCCACTGTGCATGTTTCAAATGCAAACTACTTCAGCTAAATATGTCATTCTCTCAAAAGTACATAATAACTGTGAGTGCCCCCTTAAGTATGTACCAAGCATAACATCAATACATGAAACTGTAAGGACAGTTGTACTAACAAAATTCTGTCATACATTGCATCAAAGTATAGGTAAAAAGGGGCAATAACTCTTACAAAAATCTTGGGAGTACAAAGATTTGTTTCATGTGCAGTTTAAATATGCACAAAGTTTTAATATCAAAGCATTAAACTGTAAGGATAGTTGTACTAACAAAATTCTGTCATACACTGCATCTGGTTGCAAGTAAAAAAAATCATGGAAGCAGAAAGACCTGTTGATATGTGCATCTTTAAATGGTGACAGCAGTTCATTAAATAAAGCATTGCAGAACTAGTAGAGCTAATGAGACTATCAAATACTACAGCTACAAAACAAAGGATAATAAAAAAAATTGTGGGAACAAACTGATGACCATAATCTTTACCATGCTGAATAGAATTCCATCAAAAATTGGAACTAGATGCAAAAATGATACTGTTTCATGTACTGCATTAGGCTAGAAGACAAAAAATATGGCTGTAACTCATAAACAAAAGCAAAGTAAAAATATTTCTTGATATGCACATCTTTGTGTGATGACAATAATATTTATTAACTTTTATGGCAATCCATAAATAACTTTAGGTCTGAATAGTTGCATTAATGAGCTTGTGTCATAAACTATATTAAACTACAAGACAGAGTTTCACTGTATTAATCTATAAAAAAAATACAAAGCAGTACCATATTAAACCAAGACAAACAGAGCAGTACTGTATTACACTGTAAAAAAAATACAAAGCAGTACCATATTAAACCAAGACAAACAGAGCAGTACTGTATTAAACTATAAAAAAAATACAAAGCAGTACCATATTAAACTACAAGACAGAGTTTCACTGTAGTAAACTATAAAAAAAATACAAAGCAGTACCATATTATACCAAGACAAACAGAGCAGTACTGTATTAAACTATAAAAAAATACAAAACAGTACCATATTAAACAACAAGACAGAGTTTCACTGTACTACACTATATAAAAAAATACAAAGCAGTACCATATTAAACTACAAGATAGTTTCACTGTATTAAACTATTAAAAAAAATACAAAGCAGTACCATATTAAACTACAAGACAAACAGAGCAGTACTGTGTTAAACTACAAGACATACAGAATGGTACTGAGTTAAACTACAAGACATACAGAATGGTACTCTATTAAACTACAAGACAAACAGAGCAGTACTGTGTTAAACTACAAGACATACAGAATGGTACTGTGTTAAACTACAAGACATACAGAATGGTACTCTAATAAACTACGAGACATACAGAATGGTACTCTATTAAACTACGAGACATACAGAATGGTACTCTATTAAACTACAAGAGATACAAAATGGTACTCTATTAAACTACAAGACATACAGAATGGTACTCTATTAAACTACAAGACATACCAGTACAGAATGGTACTCTATTAAACTACAAGACATACAGAATGGTATTCTATTAAACTACAAGACATACAGAATGGTACTCTATTAAACTACAAGACATACAGAATGGTACTGTATTAAACTACAAGACATACAGAATGGTAGCTCTATTAATTCCGAAGAGATTTGTTCAAATGCCCATCTTCAGGTTACAACTATATTATTTACCAGGTTTCATGTCTATGCAGAAAAATCCATGACAAGCTGCACTAACAAGATTGTATCATACACTGTTACAAGATAAAAAGGGCAATAACAAAAACTGTGTGAGCAAAGTGGTATGCATATGTGTGTGTGTTTATATCAAACTGTGATCATGACCATAATTAGGTTCTTTGTTTTGAAATCAAAGGTTTATTATAAGCTGGATTTGTTTTGTAGTAAGCAACAAAAGTAATAGTTTCAGTGAATCAGTCTTATGTAATTTTCAATCTTTTGCTGGCAATGTCACATTATTTTAATGTATCAATTCAAATATTTAAAACAATAAAGACCACTCCATGGTTAGAGCATCCATCTTGGATGTGGGATGTTGTGGGTTTGAACACTAATCTAGCCTTATCATACCAAATACATATAAAACTAGTACTAACTGCTGACTTGCTTGGTGTAAATACATATAAAACTAGTACTAACTGCTGCCTTGCTTGGCGTAAATACATATAAAACTAGTACTAACAGCTGACTTGCTTGGCGTAAATATATATAAAACTAGTACTAACTGCTGACTTGCTTGGCGTAAATACATATAAAACTAGTACTCACTGCTGACTTGCTTGGCATAAATACATATAAAACTAGTACTCACTGCTGACTTGCTTGGCGTAAATGCATATAAAACTAGTACTCACTGCTGACTTGCTTGGCGTAATTGCATATAAAACTAGTACTAACTGCTAACTTGCTTGGCGTAAATGCATATAAAACTAGTACTAACTGCTGACTTGCTTGGCGTAAATGCATGTAAAACTAGTACTCACTGCTGACTTGCTTGGCGTAAATGCATATAAAACTAGTACTAACTGCTGACTTGCTTGGTGTAAATACATATAAAACTAGTACTAACTGCTGACTTGCTTGGCATAAATACATATAAAGCTAGTAACTGCTGACTTGCTTGGCGTAAATACATATAAAACTAGTACTAACTGCTGACTTGCTTGGCGTAAATACATATAAAACTAGTACTAACAGCTGACTTGCTTGGCGTAAATACATATAAAACTACTAGTACTAACAGCTGCCTTGCTTGGCATAAATGCATATAAAACTAGTACTAACAGCTGACTTGCTTGGCGTAAATGCATATAAAACTAGTACTAACTGCTGCCTTACTTGGTGTAAATGCATATAAAACTAGTACTAACTGCTGACTTGCTTGGCGTAAATACATATAAAACTAGTACTAACTGCTGACTTGCTTGGCATAAATACATATAAAACTAGTAACTGCTGACTTGCTTGGCGTAAATACATATAAAACTAGTACTAACTGCTGACTTGCTTGGCATAAATACATATAAAACTAGTACTAACTGCTGACTTGCTTGGCGTAAATACATATAAAACTAGTACTAACTGCTGACTTGCTTGGCGTAAATACATATAAAACTAGTACTAACAGCTGACTTGCTTGGCGTAAATACATAAAACTAGTACTAACTGCTGACTTGCTTGGCGTAAACACATATAAAACTAGTACTAACTGCTGACTTGCTTGGCGTAAATACATATAAAACTAGTACTAACTGCTGACCTGCTTGGCGTAAATACATATAAAACTAGTACTAACTGCTGACTTGCTTGGCGTAAATACATATAAAACTAGTACTAACAGCTGACTTGCTTGGCGTAAATACATATAAAACTACTAGTACTAACAGCTGCCTTGCTTGGCATAAATGCATATAAAACTGGTACTAACAGCTGACTTGCTTGGCGTAAATGCATATAAAACTAGTACTAACTGCTGACTTGCTTGGCATAAATACATATAAAACTAGTAACTGCTGACTTGCTTGGCATAAATACATATAAAACTAGTAACTGCTGACTTGCTTGGCGTAAATACATATAAAACTAGTACTAACTGCTGCCTTGCTTGGCATAAATACATATAAAACTAGTACTAACTGCTGACTTGCTTGGCATAAATACATATAAAACTAGTAAGTGCTGACTTGCTTGGCATAAATACATATAAAACTAGTAACTGCTGACTTGCTTGGCGTAAATACATATAAAACTAGTACTAACAGCTGACTTGCTTGGCGTAAATACATAAAACTAGTACTAACTGCTGACTTGCTTGGCGTAAACACATATAAAACTAGTACTAACTGCTGACTTGCTTGGCGTAAATACATATAAAACTAGTACTAACTGCACACTTGCTTGGCATAAATACATATAAAACTAGTACTAACTGCTGACTTGCTTGGCGTAAATACATATAAAACTAGTACTAACTGCTGACTTGCTTGGCGTAAATACATATAAAACTAGTAACTGCTGACTTGCTTGGCGTAAATACATATAAAACTAGTACTAACTGCTGACTTGCTTGGCATTCAGCATTAAGAGGTTAGTGATAGTACTGGTTGGCCTGGTGTCAGGATAATGTGACCGGGTGGGACATCATGCTACATGTCTGCGGCATGATGCCTCAGTGCTAACATCACTATAAACTGTAACACTGCAGACGTCATAGCAATGTCACTGAATTTTCTTTTAAAGCCATGTTAAAAATTCAAAACACACACAACACTAAATAATTCCATCATACTGGTATTTTACTGATTTTGTTCAAAGGAATGAAGATAATAATTTAATTGCTCTGTATCAATGTTTATTGCATAGAATAACTTGAAGGAACAGAAAATGCAGTACATAAGTGTGTCTGGAACAGGAATAATAATAATAATAATAATAATAATAATAATAATAATGAGGACTTTATATAATGCCTAATAGTTAGAAGCTCTAAGCGCTTTACAACATATATAATGATATGACTACTGAACAAAAAAAAAAACAACAAAATAAACACCATGAAATTAGAAAACATACAAAATGCTGAAAATATTTAAGGTACAAAACATTATTAGGTCTTTAAGTTTGCTCTTGCAGTCAAAAAAGGTGAGTTTTAAGAGAACTCTTGAAAGGGATCACTGTCTTTGTGTCTTTACATGTTGACTATTTTTTTTACTGAAATAAAACCAAAATAATGCACCTAACATACAAATAACAGAATAGAGAAACAGTCTAAACATGCCTCATGTATCAGACTACCATGTAACAAAATGGAGAAACAGTCTAAACATGCCTCGTGTACCAGACTACCATGTAACAGAATAGAAAAACAGTCTAAACATGACTTGTGTACCAGACTACCATGTAACAGAATAGAGAAACAGTCTAAACATGCCTCATGTACCAGACTACCATGTAACAGAATGGAGAAACAGTCTAAACATGCCTCGTGTACCAGACTACCATGTAACAGAATAGAAAAACTGTCTAAACATGCCTCATGTACCAGACTACCATGTAACAGAATGGAGAAACAGTCTAAACATGCCTCGTGTACCAGACCACCATGTAACAAAATGGAGAAACAGTCTAAACATCATACCCTTTCAAAAGAGTAATTCCAGAGAAAAGATTGAAAATACTGAGAATAAGATGAGGAAATATCAAGAATGTGAAGAAGTTACTCTCACAGTTACAACAAACATCCCAGCAATAGTGAACTGAAAAGAAAACTTTCAAAAAATTCATGAAGATTATCATAGAGGGCACATAGCAGGCAGCCTGATTTTAGTAAAGCTGAGTGCAGTGGAAAAAGAACAGGATACTTTCCAAGAATGTTTTAAAACTGTATCCGAGACACTTCTCAAAACTTCTTGTTGACCCAAATATATCCTAGTGCCAATGTTTATTGCTTCCTATATTTGTATTAATTGTTCAATCACAACCTGAAGCTGTGGTGCTATGATATCTTGCTCAGAATAAAATGTGACTGAGTTCTCCTTTGAAATATAGCATTTTCTTCTACTCTGAAGTACCTTACTGTATCAAATCCATCATAATATTTCCTCGAAACAAAAGGTGTTCAAAACAGACAGTAGCATGAATTTCTGTAGACAGGTGTACAGTTTCATATGCCTTACATTATACCTCTATATATTGTCCATATAAAGAACACCAGCCCACAATTTACAACATTAACAAATCAATTTACTTTATTTACACATATGTTGATTAAAGACAATGGTTTGGATCCTTAAGTGTTCTTTATACAGGATATGACAACTGGTCAGTATGCTTCATGAAAAGTCTTCTTTATACATTGGATTTATCAACTGGTCAGCTTGATTTAAGATAACTGTCCTTTATATATAGGATTTATCAACTGGTCGGTTTGCTCTAAGACAAGTGTCTTATGAATACAGGGCTTATCAACTGTTCAGCATGATTTTAAAAGGTTATTTAAATCCTTTTCATTCTCTAATTTTATTCTGTGGCTGTGGTGAGCTCGGTGTTCACTAGATTCAGCAAAAAACTTCCTAGCACTTCATCCTGAAAAGAAAAAATATGGAGGCTGTTATGTTCCTACAAGATTACATGGTAAAAACATGGCTTTATACTAAGAATACAGAGTTGGGAACTAGAAAATAATCCCTGATTAAATTTTTTAAATATATCATACAGGAAAGCTATACTTACTCCAAGTAAATCAAAATAATGGTAAATAAATGGAAGAATCTGAGTACATAACGACATCAAAAGTTTTTATGTTGTGATATAACTAATTGCTTCTGTTTAGGTCTACATGAGATAAACAAAATGTAACTTTCCTTTCCTATTTTTAAGAAAAATACCTTGCAAAGATCAGGATATATAATTTATGACTAAATGTTTAAAGTTCACGATATATTATATAATGGAGTGTTTAAAGGTCATGAAATGTGACATAATAGAATGTTTGAAGGCCGTAATATATGATATAATGGAATGTTTTAAGGCCATAATATATGATATAATGGAATGTTTTAAGGCCATAAAATATATGATATAATGGAATGTTTTAAGGCCGTAATATATGATATAACAGAATGTTTTAAGGCCGTAATATATGATATAACAGAATGTTTTAAGGCCGTAATATATGATATAATGGAATGTTTTAAGGCCGTAATATATGATATAATAGAATGTTTTCAGGCCCTAATATATGATATAATGGAATGTTTTAAGGCCCTAATATATGATATAATAGAATGTTTTCAGACCCTAATATATGATATAATAGAATGTTTTAAGCCGTAATATATGATATAATAGAATGTTTTAAGGCCATAATATATGATATAATAGAATGTTTTAAGGCCATAATATATGATAGAATGTTTTAAGGCTGTAATATATGATATAATGGAATGTTTTAAGGCCGTAATATATGATATAATAGAATGTTTTCAGGCCCTAATATATGATATAATAGAATGTTTTCAGGCCCTAATATATGATATAATAGAATGTTTTAAGGCCCTAATATATGATATAATGGAATGTTTTAAGCCGTAATATATGATATAATAGAATGTTTTAAGCCGTAATATATGATATAATAGAATGTTTTAAGGCCATAATATATGATATAATAGAATGTTTTAAGGCCATAATATATGATATAATGGAATCTTTTAAGGCCATAATATATGATATAATGGAATGTTTTAAGGCCGTAATATATGATATAATGGAATCTTTGAAGGCCGTAATATATGATATAATGGAATGTTTTAAGGCCATAATATACGATATAATGGAATATTTTAAGGCCGTAATATATGATATAATAGAATGTTTTCAGGCCCTAATATATGCTATAATAGAATGTTTAAAGGCCGTAATATATGATAATGGAATGTTTTCAGGCCGTAACATATGATATAATGAAATGTTTTAAGGCTGTAATATATGATATAATGAAATGTTTTAAGGCTGTAATATGATATAATAGAATGTTTAAGGCCGTAATATATGAATTAATGAAATGTGTTAAGGCCATGATATATGCTATAATATGTTTCAAAGGCTATGCAATATGATGTAATATGTTTTAAGGTTTTGCAATATAATATAATATGTTTCAAGGCCATATTATGATATAATGGAATGTCTCAAGGCCTTGATATGTGATATTTAAGGTTATGTTAATAGGTAAAAATAGAATGTTTTAAGGCCATGGTATAAAGGAATGTTTCAAGGCCATGTTATATGATATCAAGGAATGTTTCAAGGCCATGTTAAATAATATCAAGGAATGTTTCAAGGGCAAGTTATATGATATCAAAGAATGTTTCAAGGCCATGTTATATGATATCAAGGAATGTTTCAAGGCCATGCTATATGATATCAAGGAATGTCTCAAGACCTTGATATGTGATACTTAAGGTCATGATATAATTGGTAAAAATGGAATATTTTAAGGCCATGATATAAAGGAATGTTTCAAAGCCATGTACAAATTCTGTACAAAAACATCCTAAAACATTCTGTCATATTGTCAAAAGGTAATCTGAGTATAATTTTAAAAGGATGTATGTAGCCATTTTACATTTTCAAAAACGTAACATTTTAGAATACCATTATAAGGTCTTAGTTATGTACCATGACAGTATCAACTTCAAAATCCTGCAATATGATTCAGACATATGACAACAAAGTGTGACAATACTGCCTTGACATTTTTTTAAATATAAAATTCAACAATTACCTTGAAATTTGATTTTAAAACTGTCTGATGTGGCCAGGCCTGGAGATAATGAAACATGTGAGCTAAAGACAACAGACTTTACTTCTAAAAAGTCTACTCTCACTGAATAACAGGAAAACCTCACCTCAATCAACCCAATCTAACCTGATCTCTAGCACACAACAGGATGGACATGGTTTTTGTTACTTCCCTATACTCCCCTGAGACAATAAGTAAAACATCTGATACTTAAGTAGAACTTAAGGCTAGTTCTGCATGGAAATTCTCCTACTTGATTTAAAATATGATCTTGACAACTGACCTCAAAACAATACACGATGGGATGAAGTCCAAAGGTTTTAAAATATATTCATGCTCAAAACGCAGCCTAACTCTAAAAAATATTAAAGTACCTAATCAAACTGTGGATCTTTAGAGTTCAACATAAATTTGAGTTTGAGAACGTTTAATAACTTCAGGGTTTTTTGAGTGGCTGCCATCTGTCTATGTGGATTCGAGTCTCAGATTCAGCCATTGTGGGTATGTGAGAAAGCTTGCCAGTATCTTCTTGTGGGTCAGTGGTTCTTTCCAAGGTTTTTCCCAGGTTCTTCCTCAACCATTAATACTGGCTGCCATGTACAGCCTAGCGTGTGCTGCAAAAATGGCGTTAAACCCTACAACACCAACAACAACAATCATAACTTCAGGGCCATGATACAATGACATAATTTGTGATATCATCTTCCTCCAAAGTAACATTAATTGAAAAAATTGGACACATAAAACAATAAAACCGGTACAGCATAGAAACTGTCGCCATGACCTTTGCCCCACCCTACCCCAAAACAGTACCTGATGTGACCAAGAGACCAGCACAGACTTGGTCTTATCATCTTCCTCCCCAGATACACTGATTAGGACATCGGACACTGATATCGAACCATCTGATGAATATTGTGTGGGCTGGTCCTTGCACTTACTGGAAAAAAATATCAGCCAGTTTAAGATTTTAATCTGAAATCCCTAGATCAAAAAAAAAAAATTACATTACATTGCACCTGATCAAAAACATTGAATAACAGTCTATCATAGATATATTTTTATCAAGAAAGATATGGATATTTTTATGTAACTATTTTTTTAAAAGCCAGAACAATTTAGTAAAAACTTCAACAGATCACTTATTGTGACTTCTAACTTCAAGCTTAAAGGAAATAATTGGATAAATACTGCAAACATTACTGGAAAAATTTCAGTTATATTGTTATAATGTCTGCAGCGTGACTGTTTATAGTGATATCTAGCATTGGGGCATCATGATGCAGACATGTAGTATGATGTCCCACCCAGTCATATTATCCTGACACCAGGCTGACCAGTCCAAACACTAACCTGATAATGCTGAGTGCCAAGTGAGACAGATGTTTGTACCATTTTTGTTAGTCTTTGGCATGACTTGGCAAGGGATCAAACCCATGACCTCCTGCATCCGAAGTGGATGCTCTAACCACCTGACCACCAAAGAAAGTAGTCTTCCTCTTTGTATGCCAAGTGAAAGACACTTAAGGATACCTTCAAATTAGCAGTCATTATCAAAATAATTTAAATGTTATAATTGCTGTTTGAGTGTCAGGCACTGCTCTGCATGATTTTGTTTGTAATCTGCAAATGCAAATGTGACATAATGCCAAAGTCAGCTAGGTATGCAGTTTTTACTATCAAGGAACATCAAGTGAAAAATATTTTTTCCCTTGAAAGATTTGAACTGTAATGATTATTCACAATGTATAAAGTCCATAGAATTTCAGCTTTAATAACAACAATTTAGTGTTGCATATGTAGTTCAGTGTTGGCTAACATTGGTTGCTTGACTGTCTTTCTGATGAAATTGTCACAATGAAGTAATATGCTTCATGTAGTAGTTTTACTAAAGAAAGTTCGAAGTGGCACTGCTAGCTTTGAATGTTGTAGGCAATTCTTGTAGGATATTTGACCTTTTCTGTGACTGGAAATGGCTTAGTCTCCCACTGCAGCTACTTCAAAGCTTTTCTTTCTAACAGAGCAAAGTGCTTTCTAAAGGGATTTTCTTTTAACCATGATCTGATGTTTGACTTCTCAAGCTATTCGGTTTGAAATGAGTACTTTCCAGGCATTGCTTGAGTGGTAGAAGTTCAAATGACAAACTACTGAATTACATATCTATGGATCAATTCTGTTCCAATAATAACTCTGAAGACAGTGACATAATCTTTGCAGTAAAAGATGGAAGATGAATTGAACATGCATGTGTGAACCTATAAATATATGGTTCATGAGTTACTTCCCTTTACTAAGACAAATGTGGTGCACAAAACGCCACCATTTAAATAAAAATAAATTTTAATGGTTTGAAAATAGACACGACAAAGCAAAATACATTAAACTCCAATTTTCAACTAATTCACAAACTTTCATAAACCTCTTAACAAAAAGTAATTTTTTATGAACATGAAATGGACACATGAAATTTCATAAACTTTTATGGTCTGTGCAAAACCTGTTATTAGCCTGAGGCTTAAATATATTCTAATAAATCTCCAAAGCCCATTTTTCTCCTGATTTAATCACTTTATTTTAACATACAATCTTTACTGGTTTCCCAGAGAATGATTGTGAGTGAGCTCCAGAAAATGCATTTTTCTGCAATAACTTTGTTTCTATGGTGATAAAAAAATTAGTGATCAATAAGATATACCTTAAAGACAATAATTTCCATTTTCTATTACTCAAGTAATAACTTTTAATTTACATTGCAAATGGTCACCAACTATGCTTTGTGATGGACTGGTTGTTAATTCTCGTTCACTTCACAACAAGATTCTCCCAAGTTTCCAGTAAATAAGTATTATGAAACCAGTCGAAAGGAATGACATTTGCACAAATTATGAGAAAGCAAATTTTGTTGTAAATTATGTTTCTCCGAGAATACTTACCCGATCACATTACTTTAGGGATATTAGCCTGCTACCTCGCGAATCCAGCCCTACCAAAAGACGAAAATTCGTCTTTCCTGTCTACGTCATATAGACAAAGGGCAATAACTCTTACCCTTACCTCCCCTTGCTACCCGCTAGGTGTCGCTTCTTTAGTTTTTAAGCTGAGCAGTATATAAAACACGAGGATGCTCGCATGGCGGGGTGGTTGGGAGGGTTTCATAGTAATGTGATCGGGTAAGTATTCTCGGAGAAACATAATTTACTACAAAATTTGCTTTCTCCTTTGAATACGTTCCCCGATCACATTACTTTAGGAGAATAAGTAATAGGAGGAGGGAATGCGGAGCATCCGACCTCCACCCCGAGTATCCTCTAGGGAATGATGGCTGGATTCCCCATGTGAATGATAACCCGGTCTCCTAATTTTCAATCAGCAACACAGCCCAGGGTCACGTGATATGTGACCCCTTTATACGGTTAAGAAGATAGTTATTGAAATCTTCTTACCTACGAAAATTTATCTGGCGAATCCAGCGAAGCTAATAGGCTGTGCTGATTGTTGCACATGGGTCTGGTGGGCGTCTGGGCTGCCAACACCGGACCTACTAGAATCAATGTTTGCCTCTGCGAGTACAAACTTGAAGATAAAACTGTAGAAGGTTGACTCTGCATGTCAGCCAACAGCTTCTATAAAGTGACTGATTTGCGAATTCTCAGAGTACGCCGAGCGTATAACCCACTACAGCCATGAAGCAAGGGCTTGAATGGTGATATCTCATGCCCCAGCTATCACCAGAAGAAAGAGGTGCTTGTATGTGCCTGACTCACCTCTATGCATTGAAATGGTGCTAGAGTGCACAAACAGGATCTTACATGGCTGTTGATCCTGACTTATCTATAAAGAAAGCGAGCTAATGACGACTCGTTGATCGCCAATGTATGGTAATCTATTTTGGACTACGAAGCCTGGCTGCGTCAAGAGGACCATCAAACCCTCTGATCGGAACGGAAGAGAGTTCGGGTCACTAGAAAGGACATGTAACTCGCTCACCCTGCATGCTGAAGCTAAGACTATCAAGAAACCCAATTTGTATGATAGTAGCTTTAACTAATCATGGGTTAAAGACTCAATACTGTCTGAATTGAGTCATGTTAAAACCCAGGACAGATTCCATTTGGAAACAGGGTGAGGGATATAAGTCGATTGAATTTTTAAAAGTGTCTAAAAGATCTGACAAATCTTTGTCATGGCTGATAGCACATGAACCAGAATGGCGGAATGTGTCTGATATCATGGAGCGGTAGCATTTGATAATAACTGGAGCCAGCTGTTTCTCCTCGAAAAGCCAGAGAAACGTTGGCCAGTTGAGGGATTGTGACACTCAGAGGAACAATGTGAATGATATGGTACCAGTCCCTGAAAACATGCCACTTGCCCTCGTAAACCTTCAGAGTAGAGGGCCTTCTTGCTCTCGAGATTCTCTCCGCAATCAAATATTTAAATTGTTTGTCTTGCAAGGCTGTCTGGACAAGAGCCAAGCTTGAACATAAAGACGGTCCGGACAGGGGTGGAACACCCCTGGCCGCGGTTGCTTGCGAATACTTGTGCTGACTGTAATCTTCCTGGGTAGATCTATCACCTAGATTGAGTAGATCGGAGACCCAGGAGTTGTTCCATCTGAGAGGGGCAATCAGAACCATCTGACAGTTCTGACCCCTTAACTTCTGGATTAATTTCAGTACCAAGACCGTGGGAGGGTAGGAGAATGACCACAACCCTTCCCAGCTGATTGATCGAGCATCCACGACCCAAGCTTCTGGGTCTGGAACCTGTGAGATGAAAGGTGGACAACTTGCGATTCCACCTTGTTGCAAAAGATCAATCATCGGACGTCCCCAAAGTGTGTCAATTGGAAGAAAGTCCGATTGATGGAGTGACCATTCTGTGTGAATGACTAGATAGAGTGTCAGCCAAGACATTGAGTCTGCCAAGAATGTGTCTGAATTGTACATTGAGGTGGAGATTGTCGAACCAATGTAGAAACTGCCAGCTCAGATTGCACAGGTCTGGTGATTGGTGTCCCCTTGTTTTGAGGCAAGGCACCACCACAATGTTGTCTGACATAATGAGGGCAGTTTGTAATAAGAGTTGATCCTGTCCGAAATGAAAGGCATTGATGACAGCCGTTATTTCTGAAAGGTTGATATGGAAAGGGGCTCGCCCCTGGCACCCACGTGTCGCTGACAGTATCGAAGTCCGGCAACAGGTGGGCACCCCAACCGTAGGTACTAGTGGCGGAACATACCGTTATCCCCGCTTGGGGTATCTCCAGAGTAATCCCTGTGGACAGTCCACAGGGGTTGTGCCATTGACTCAAGAATGATCGTATCTCTGGCGTGAGCATGACTGTTTTCTGGGATCGAAGGGACTTGAAAAGGGCTCAATTACGCTAGCAACGTCCTTTGTAAAGGGCGCATAAAAGGACGGCTGAGCGGGATCAAGTCTGCTGCCGCATTGAATAATCCGAGGATCTGCAACTCTCTCGCTAAAATGCGCATCCTGTCGGAAACGGACTCTACGAGTGCAATTATCTGGATGATCGCAAACTCGAAGAAGCCTTACCAGATTCAGATCGGGAGAAACTCCACACCCAGATGGACCAAAAATCCGGATTGGACAGAGATCAGACTTTATCCAGTTCACGAGAAAGCCTATATGATGTAAAGTGATATAAGATCGTTTCTGCCTTTGAGCAGAGTAGAACTTGACAGATGTTTCTGGAGGATGTCGTCCAAATATACTGCTGACGCAATAGATGAAGTCGAGCGGAACAGGGTGACGATGTAATCCATAACCTTGGTACTAGCCCAAGGGCTTAAATTGAGGCCAAAAGGTATGACATGGAACTGATAAACCGAGTCCCGACAAGCACAACGGAGAAATGTCCGCTACTCGTGGGATAGGGACGTGAAATGTGCCTCGGTCATATCTAGCCAGCTTATGATGGGGTTTAAGCGACGTGCCCTTCAGACATGCGTCACGACGTATCAGGTCTAGGTTGGCAGAAGCAGTCAGCGCATTGGCCATGGAATGGTGAGCTGCCCTGTTAAGAACCCTAGCTAACCGTGCCGTCGATTCCCAAGCATGTTCATTGCCAGATTTTTCAGCGATCCTGAAAATGGCTAGGGAGGCTAGGTCTAACAGTGAAGACGTAGCGACTACATTTCGAACCAGCTTGGACTTGGCATTGAACACAGTTTTGTCCACTTTATAAGACAATGGAGCAGACATATGGACTGCTGCCATATTTTTATCCAGAGCCGGGACCTCAGTACTGAACGCACCGGAGTGAGTTTTGTACCATCGACCTGAAAACGACGCTGGTACTTGGCTTTCAGAAAAGAACGCCTTAGCATTTCCTGGATCCCCTATACGTGTCGACAGACGGTCATTAATTTCCTTAATTTTTGTCGACTGGGGAAGGAGGCGGAAGGATAGAGTCTCTTTCCCCTCATCCAGATCGACCGACGCTCTAACCTTATAGTCGGTAATGGCAGCAGGAGGTGGAGGGCATTCTGAAGGGGCCAACACCCTATAAATTTCCTCCACTGCGGCTTTGAAGCTGAACTCAGTCCGTTCCATAGTTGGATCTGCATACAGCTGATTTGCCTGCGATTCATCGCACCCACTATGTGCATAATCTTGCTCTGGTAAAGCATCCATATCGGGGTAATTCATACCAGGTGGCATAGATGACTCGATTCCGTCATCTCTGATAAAGGCATTCACTCTCCCTTGTGGATGAGCTGTTAGCCTATGGATGGCTGGCAATGCCGAATGAACTGATTGGCATATGTTTGGCCTGAATGACTGCGACGGGCTGGCTATGACCGGCACCGACCGCTCGAATGGTCGGGTTGGATCAAGAGATTCATCGCCAACTATCTGTGTCATGGTAGTGATATGTAACCGGTAGTACGGATTGACAGACGGAAACATCACTAGAATCTTCGTCAATCCGATTTGTTCGGATTGCAGTATGATAAAAGTCTCCGTGCTGGTACAGCGGTACAGTCGGACGGACTGGTATATGACTAAAATCTCCATACGGTTGGACGACCGGTGCCTGTTGGGCTGGACGGCCGGAGCCGGATGGACGGTCAGTGCCGGCAAGTGTCGGCTGGAAGCTTGGCTGGACGACCGGTGCCATTTGGGCTGAACGGTCATTGCCGGATCGATGCCCGGTGCCGGTTAGTGCCGGCTGGAAGGTCGGCTGGATGACCGGTGCCATATGGGCTGAACGGTCATTGCCGGATGGACGCCCGGTGCCGGTTGGTGCCGGCTGTAAGGTAATAATAATTACATAATGCTTATGTAGTGCGGCCAGCACTGCGCACCCATCTACCATTCGCTCAGAGGGAATGTTGGTTCTGGTACAGCTTGCATATCTGTACAGCATACCAGGTGACCTAGATGACGCAATTCTGTCATAATTGACACTTTCACTAAATCTCCCTTGTGGAGAAGCCGTGAACATATGGCCGGCCGGCACTGCCGGCTGATTGAACTGGCGGATGGTCGGCCTGAAAGTCCTGTTCTGGTAAAGCTGCCATATCTGGGTAGCGCATACCAAGTGGCATAGATAACTCAATTCCGTCACCTCTGATAATGTCACTAATTCTCCCTTGTTTTAAAATCACACCGTCATGTATTTGACGTGACGGGAGGTGTACACCGGCAATACCTACTGATTTGTCTGGTATATGGTTGGCCGGAATGTCGGCGAAGGTCCGGCTATGACTGGCACCTGCCTCTCGAATGGTCTGATTGGACGGAGATTCATCTATAACATTTCTCTCATGGTAGTGATATGTAACCCGTAGTGTAGATTGACTGACGGGTACATCACTATAATCTCCGTAAATCCGATGTACAGCCGGTGCAGGTTGATGCCGGCTGGAAGACCGGTGCCATTTGGGCTTAACAGTCGTTGCCGGATGGTCGGCCGGTGCCGGTTGATGCCGGCTGGAAGGTCGGCTGGACGACCGGTGCCATTTGGGCTGAACGGTCGTTGCCGGATGGACGGCCGGTGCAGGTTGATGCCGGCTGGAAGGTTGGCTGGACGACCGGTGCCATTTGGGCTGAACAGTCGTTGCCGGATGGACGGCCGGTGCCGGTTGATACCGGCTGGAAGGTCGGCTGGACGACCGGTGCCATTTGGGCTGAACGGTCGTTGCCGGATGGACGGCCAGTGCCGGTTGATGCCGGCTGGACGACCGGTGCCATTTGGGCTGAACGGTCGTTGCCGGGTGGACGGCCGGTGCCTGTTGACGCAGGCTGGAAGGTCGGCTGGCTGGCCGGTGCCATTTGGGCTGAACGGCCGGTGCCTGTTGATGCAAGCTGGAAGGTCAGCTGGCCGTCCGGTGCCATTTGGGCTGAACGGACGGTGCCGGATGGACGGCTAATGCCGGTTTGCCTGCTGAAGTGCCGGCTGAACTGACGGTGTCGGCTGGACGGACGGCTGGAAGGCCGGCGAAAGTGCATATTAAAATGGATCCAATTGATCCAGGATAGACTCCATGCGTCCGGACTTACAGGCCCGAAAGCCATGCACGGACCTGCGGTGAAATTTACACCCACTGGGCAGCCTAAACCATGTCAACATAATTTCCTCCATTTCGCATTGCCAACACCCATTTTGCCATTCATGCCTTCGTTGTCGACTTTGCTACTGAAACGACAAAAGAAGAGAACAAAGCACAAATTAAAAAATTCAGCATATTATTAATTCGATAATACTATAACCGTTACTAACGGAGTAGTCAAATTATTCCGTGCCATGTTAACTCTTAATGACAACACTTGTTATCGCCGTGAGCGTGTTGCAATGGTTCGTTCAAGACGAAGTCTACTGAAACGAAAAAGATGATAAACAAAGCACAATTAGCAATTCAGCACGCTATTAAGTCGCTATTACCATAACCGTAACTAACGGAGGAAGCGAAATGATTTAGTGTCGCGTGAACTCGTGACTACAACACAAATTCCGCCATTAAATAGTCGCAACTGGTCGTTCAGAGACTAAGTCTACTGAAACGAAAAAGAAGATAAACAAAGCACAAATTAACAATTCAGCACGCTATTAAGTCGCTATTCCATAACCGTAACTAACGGAGGAAGCGCAATGATTAAGTGTCGCGTGAACTCGTGACTACAACACGAAGTCCGCCATTAAATAGTCGCAGCTTGGTCGTTCAAAGACTTTTTTTTTTTGAAGTCTACTGAAACGACAAAGCAGGTAAATAAAGCACAAATTATCAATGCAGCACGTTATTAAGTCGCTAATATCGTAAACGTTGCGTACGGAATAAGCGAAATTATTGAGTGCTACATGTATTACATTCTAGTACCGCCATAAGCGTGCTTGACCACGTTGCAACCTGGTCCGAAGTCTAGAAAAGGTGACAAAGTCACTCAAATTGGAAAATATTGTAAAATAATGTATACAACCTGTAGAGGAATGATTGTCCAACACAGTAATTCCAAATTTAACTTCGGATGGTCAGAATTTACACTAAGATGGCTTGGATTCATTGGAGGTCTAATTGTACGTGTTTGCACACTACAAGCGAAGCTAAAAAACTAAAGAAGCGACACCTAGCGGGTAGCAAGGGGAAGTAAGGGGCAAGAGTTATTGCCCTTTGTCTATATGACATAGACAGGAAAGACGAATTTTCGTCTTTTGGTAGGGCTGGATTCGCGAGGTAGCAGGCTAATATCCCTAAAGTAATGTGATCGGGGAACGTATTCAAAGGAGAAATTACCACCATAAAACCTCTAATTTAAATAGCATCTGCAAGGTTTTACTTCATGAAAGAAAAGGGGTATTCTATCTGTTTCATGAATGTCCTGTTTATTAATTAATTAATTAGGCATGGAATAATGTCCGAATTAATGTTAAGCATAGTGTAGACTTCATGTTAACCTTTTGACAAGCTGATAGATGTTTTCTGCTACTTTGCTTGGAGGTCCCTCCTCTTCAACGTACAAGGTTGAAGTAAATCTCAGGTGATGTTCTGCCAGTCCCAGGTCCATCAGTGCTTGCCTGGGTTCAATCAACTGCAACTTCTGCAAAATAATTAGTACAAAATGTTCAAAAATAATATCAAAGCAGAGTGTAATAGGAATATCATTAAGCTGACGGATGTAAAATGTTTGAGGTAAGAATCATATAAGCGTTACTACATGCAATTGTTTGCTAGAACACTAACTGCAGCATGGGTTTTCCAAATTCTACCCAAGTGTTCTGGTAAATGTTTCATCATAGTACAGGAACACTGGCTATTGACATTAATCATATATAATCAACTACAAATTGCAGCATTTCTGAATAAGAGAGACAATCTGTATTCAAGCAGTACATGCAATTCTACTATCCAAGTACAGCTGATGTGATACAATCATACCACTAGAACTTGGTAAAACCAGTAAAAAATAAATGAGTCTTAAAGACAAACTTGGAGGAGGTAATCATGTTAACAAAATGTGCAACATACATTTTATACACAATAAATTACAGAATTGCAATAAGGAAGAATTAATATGTGTACTACCTTGTAAGACAAACAGCTAATCTGTATGTATGTATGTATATATGTATGTATGTATGTACATATGTATATATATATATATATATATATATATATATATATATATATATATATATATATATATATATATATATATATATATATATATATATATATATACACACACACACACACACACATACATACATACATACATACATACATACATACATACATATGTTTGTGTGTGTGTGTGTTTACCAAAATATAAAAAAAGTTTATACAAAATGGAAAAATTGCCTTACTGGCCTAAACATCTAATCAGGATATATATGTGTCTGTGTGTGTGTTTACTAAAATAATTTTAAAAAAGTCTGTACAATATGGAAAAATTGCCTAATTGGCCTAAATATCGAAACAGTATATATATGTGTGTGTGTTTTTGTGTGTGTGTGTACCAAATTTCATTAGTTTATCTTAAGTGGGTTTTGCTTAACCATGCCAACAAAATTTCTATCATAAATTTCAAGTCCAAAAAGTTAAAAAGGATGTAAGAAACAGAAAAACTGCTAAACTGGCCTAAAACATTATTATAACATATACCACACATTAACAAAAAATAAGCTCACTAAATTTCTCTCATCAACATAAAGTGTCTTTTACATAATGTGCTTTAATGGTATTGGTAAAATTAATTTGAATCCCTTAATTTTTCAAACTGTAAAAAAAACAAAAATATAAGGTCAGTCAACAAAAACTACATGGCATTGGGACCCATTCAAGGTATCAAAATATCTAATTGGCCTATCTAAATATCTCATTGGAATATGTAAATATCTAATTGGAATATGTAAATATCTAATTGGCCTATCAAATATCTAATTGGCCTATCTAAATATCTAACTGGCCCATTAGCTCAATAGTTTCTGAGATGTTATTTCTTGCAAAAATGGGAAAAAACTGATACATTAATAGACAGGACAAAAACCAAATTATATCCCTTTAGAAGGTAGTCTACAATAATAATTAAATTGCATTAAACTAAAATAAGGTTATGTGCTTACAGATAGAAAACGTCTATCATATATAATCTATCAAACATAATTTGCCTACCGTATTTACCGTATGTTATCGGACGGCAACAAATAATTACTTTTTTTGTTGTCCGAATACATATTAAATTATTCAATTATGTGTCCGAAAACATACAGGTGAAGATAAATTTATGTTCACCCACCCACCATAACGAAGTTACCGCTAGCTCACGTGACAACGTGCTTCCATGAAGTTAAACAAGTATTTTGTCTAACACCACGGAAAGAATAATGAATGAAAAACAGGCATTACTTGCCTATTTTGTCTCTTTGATACATATCCATCCATCAAATAATACAGTTACACATGTATCAGAAATTGTGTGCGTATTTTCGAAAATAACCGCCATATCACAGGTACTCGATGCGAGCTTGATGTGAAATAAAAAACAATAATCTAAAGGGAAAAAATCATGCAGAGTGAGAAAAATAACTTAGATTACCCCCATGATCCATTCAGACATAGGACCCTCTCTATCATACTATATAAAAAGAGAAGGTTCGTAACTTCCAAATACTTGGTTCCACCCATGACCCTCGATTTCATTCTGCTATTTCCGTATTTAAAAGCACATGACCATTCTATATAGCTTGTTTTACTCCTGAGATATTTTCTATTCATCAAGCCATCATTGGCTTTTCTACATTGTACCAAACTGAAGTTACGGCTTCCGAAACGTTTGATTTTTGCAAATTTTTCATCTTGGGACAAGTGCAAGCTCATGTGTCAACCAATGAAAGGAGCTACATGTACCATATATAACCTTTTTAGCCAATCATATTCCAGTGTTGTCGTGTGTGCCTAATACTTGAACTGTTTTGAACTGATTTTTATGATAGTAGATAGTGAAGTAGAAAATGTCTAATTCTTCCATGGAACAGGATTATTAAAGTTGAATTGAGTTAATATTAAGTAAAAACTTACTTTTGCATTTACCACTGTTCTGTAATTAAAGAATTTGTGTATCTTAGAACCACAAACATGGTACATGTAGCTCTTTTCACCGGTTGTCACATGAGCTCGCACTTGTCCCAAGATGAAAAATTCCCGAAAATCGCACGTTTCGGAAGCTGTAACTTCAGTTTGGTACAATGTAGAATAGAAAAGCCAATGATGGCTTGATGAATAGAAAAATATCTCAGCAGTAAAACAAGACATACAGAATGGTTGTGTTCTTTTAAATATGGAAATAGCAGAAGGTAATCAAGGGTCACGGGTGGAACCAAGCGTTTGGAAGTTACGAACCTTCCCTTTTTATATAGTATAATAGAGAGGGTCCT
Source organism: Unio pictorum (assembly GCA_030141615.1). Classification (NCBI taxonomy): domain Eukaryota; kingdom Metazoa; phylum Mollusca; class Bivalvia; order Unionida; family Unionidae; genus Unio; species Unio pictorum. The sequence continues at coordinate 11,390,457 of JARLTB010000058.1, read as the reverse complement.
ATGTCTGAATGGGTCATGGGGGTAATCTAATGTATTTTTCTCACTATGTATGATTTTATTTCCTTTAGATTATTTTTTTTCTTCTTCACGTCAAGCTCACGTCGAGCACCTGTGGGCTATATTAGTAATCTTGTAATCTGCTAATCAGTGATAATTAAAATCTACATTACAAAAGCATGCAATCATTAGTTCTGTGTAATTAAGATATTAATACAAACTAAAGAAAATGATTTTGGAATTATAATTCTTAAAATAGTTATAGTATCAAGAGTAGAAATGTTGGTACATGTATGGGTGAGTGTTGTATGCATGCCAAGGAAGTGAATAATAAAAAACAAACAAGTTGCAATATACGAGTCGACAAAATTAATATGTTGGCATATTTTTTTTACAAATAAAGGCGATCCATTTGTTGTGTTTCTCTCTTCTTTTTTCCCCACATAGCCAGCTTTAAAATGATCAGAGCTAGCCGACTCGAAACAATGAACTGTTCAAAGATTGTTTTGATGCCAGTCGAAGATTTCAGTGTCTAGGTGATAATTGCTTATAATTTAATTTGTGCAATTTCTTTGACTTGTGTATTCGGAAATAATAGGCAGCCATCCGGATTTCCCTAAAAGAGCACACAATGTACAGATCACTGAGCACCCACAATCAATATTTATCATCTGCAAAGAGGTTTATTACCTGTAGAACAATAACTATGTTTTAACCTAGGTATATAATGCCTCAGGGGCAAGAGGTTTGTTTTGTTGCACAATGCCGATGAATTTTACGATTCCATACAGACTCTCTGATGTATTGTTTATTTATATTAAGCAGGTGTCATGGTTTCTAATTAAAGCCATAACTGTCACACCTGTTTCAAGTGGTTTCGTGTGCAACAATGTCTGCACTGACAACAAATCATTTTTTTATAGCAGAATCAAGCTATTAAAATAAAAAGTTTAAATAAAATACCCACCACTATAAAAACTTTATATACTGGATAGCTGTCATTGCGAAACATACTATTGTTAGTACTGTAATAATTTTGATGGATAAATTTATTATACATTATGCAATAAGCGAGTAGACACTGTTTGATGATAAATTTATTTTTAACATAGAGGAAACACCAATATACTTTGATCTTGTGCCAGGGATAGGCATTTTAATTTGTACAACGGGAGTGGAGAAGAGACACGCTACTGTCGTTTTAGCTGTTGGGGGTTCTGGCGATGCATTACCCCCGATGATTATTTTCATGGGAAAGTGAAATCTATAATTAATGGCACCACAAGGGTTGATTATCGCATTTCAAGAGAAAGCATGGTTAGACGAAATGCTAATACTGCTATGGATTGAAGAAATTTATTTGCCATTCACCAGAAGAGAAAACGACCACTATTAGTTATGGACTCATTCCGGGCTCACATCACTGATGATGTAAAGAAACAGTTGCGGAGCAGAAATGTTGTGTCGGCAATAATACCAGGAGGCTGCACATCCAAGTTTCAACCTCTTGATGTGAGTATCAATAAACCTTTAAAGAGCTACCTCTGCTGCAGCTGGATAGAATATATAAGGGAATTACGAATGCATTACAATCATCTGATGAAAGCGACCAAATGAAGCAAACTTTGTATCAGTTAAAACACACAGTGAATTTTACATTTAAATGATGCAGCCGATCTTCGTTGGTTGTGTTCGAAAACATAAATTTTAAAACAATTATTGTGGAGAAACGTCCAAAAACTTACAAGGCATTTAATTATTATATTTCCTCAAAAAAATGATGTCCGCAAACATACCAGGTCAGAAAACATACAGTAAAAAATATGGTATGTCAAGTGGCTTTCTATAATTATGCCACGGACTGACAAAACCAGATTGCATTAGCAGTTCAGACATAACAAGGTTGAAGAAATAATGCAGCAATGAAAAAAAGACAGTTAATGAAAACATTGGAAGGAAAAGTAATGGAACTTACATTGCCCCTCATGACAAGAGCTCCATGTAACATTCTGGGTGTCTTTGGATCTAGTAAACCTGGATCAAATAATTATATAATCGTGAGCAATTTCACGAAACAAAATGATAATTTTGACAAACCGGTATGCTATGGTCATTTAATGTGACAAATTTCTTTATACGAGTTATTAGGGAAGTTGCCTAAAGCAGATATCTGATCAAAATCGCTGCTCCTATGTGACAGAAATGACTTTGAACTAAACCAGTACAGTAACTTTAACATTTATTAAAACAGTAAAGATTATTTGATAGAAAAGATAATACTAATTTCTGAGAGTGCCATAAATACTCTATAATATATCAAAAAGCAAGAAAAAAGCTTTTGCTAATTTTTGTCTCCTTCAAGAAAGTCCAGTACATTGTAGCTGAAAAAGAATAAGTGGAGCTAGCAGATTTCTGAGAGGTACACATCTCACATAAAAAGTTCATCATACACATGACTTCAATGTTCATCTTACACATGACTTTAATGTTCATTGTACATGTGACTTCAATGTTCATCTTACACATGACTTCAATGTTCATCTTACACATTACTTCAATCTTCATTGTACATGTGACTTCAATGTTCATCTAACATATGACTTCAATGTTCATCTTACACATGACTTCAATGTTCATATTACATATGACTTCAATGTTCATCTTACATATGACTTCAATGTTCATCTTACATGACTTTAATGTTCAATTTGCATGACTTCAATGTTCATATTACACATGACTTCAATGTTCATATTACACAGGACTTCAATGTTCATATTACATATGACTTCAATGTTCATTGTAAATGTGACTTCAATGTTCATCTTACATGACTTCAATGTTCAATTTGAATGACTTCAATGTTCACATTACATGACTTCATTGTTCATCTTAATATGACATCATGATTTCAATGCTCATCTTACATGACATCAATGCTCATCTTACATGATTTCAATGCTCATCTTAATAAGATTTCAATGTTCATCTTAATATGACTTCAATGTTCATCTTAATATGACTTCAATGCTCATCTTAATATGACTTCAATGTTCATCTTAATATGACTTCAATGTTCATCTTAATATGATTTAAATGTTCATATTACATGACCTCAATGTTCATCTTAATATTAATTCAATGTTCATCTTAATATGACTTCAATGTTCATCTTAATATGACTTCAATGTTCATCTTAATATGACTTAAATGTTCATCTTAATATGACTTCAATGCTCATCTTACATATGACTTCAATGTTCATCTTAATATGATTTAAATGTTCATATTACATGACCTCAATGTTCATCTTAATATTAATTCAATGTTCATCTTAATATGACTTCAATGTTCATCTTAATATGACTTCAATGTTCATCTTAATATGACTTAAATGTTCATCTTAATATGACTTCAATGTTCATCTTAATATGACTTCAATATTCATCTTACATATGACTTTAATGTTCATCTTAATATGACTTCAATGCTCATCTTCATATGACTTCAATGTTCATCTTAATATGACTTTAATGTTCATCTTAATATGACTTCAATGTTCATCTTATTATGACTTTAATGTTCATCTTAATATGACTTCAATGTTCATCTTAATATGACTTCAATGTTCATCTTACATATAACTTCAATGTTCATCTAACATGACTTCAATGTTCATTGTACACGTGACCTCAATGTTCATCTAACATATGACTTTAATGTTTTTTGTACATGTGACTTCAATGTTCATTGTACATGTGACCTCAATGTTCATCTAACATATGACCTTAATGTTCTTTGTACATATGACTTCAATGTTTATTGTACACGTGACCCCAATGTTCATCTAACATATGACTTTAATGCTCATTGTACACATGACTTCAATGTTCATCTAACATGACTTCAATGTTCATCTTAAGATGACTCTAATGTTCATCTTAATATGACTTCAATGTTCATCTTAATATGACTTCAATGTTCATCTTACATATAACTTCAATGTTCATCTAACATGACTTCAATGTTCATTGTACATGTGACCTCAATGTTCATCTAACATATGACTTTAATGTTCTTTGTACATGTGACTTCAATGTTCATCTTACAAATAACTTCAATGCTCATTGTACACATGACTTCAATGTTCATCTTACACATGACTTTGATGTTCATTGTACATGTGACTTCAATGTTCATCTTACACATGACTTCAATGTTCATCTTACACATGACTTCAATCTTCATTGTACATGTGACTTCAATGTTCATCTAACATATGACTTCAATGTTCATCTTACACATGACTTCAATGTTCATATTACATGACTTCAATGTTCATCTTACATATGACTTCAATGTTCATCTTACATGACTTCAATGTTCAATTTGCATGACTTCAATGTTCATCTTACATGACATCAATGTTCATATTATGCATGACTTCAATGTTCATATTACATATGACTTCAATTTTCATCTTACATATGACTTCAATGTTCATCTTACATGACTTTAATGTTCAATTTGCATGACTTCAATATTCATATTACACATGACTTCAATATTCATATTACACAGGACTTCAATGTTTATATTACATATGACTTCAATGTTCATTGTAAAAGTGACTTCAATGTTCATCTTACATGACTTCAATATTCAATTTGAATGACTTCAATGTTCACATTACATGACTTCAATGTTCATCTTAATATGACATCATGATTTCAATGCTCATCTTACATGACATCAATGCTCATCTTACATGATTTCAATGTTCATCTTAATATGACTTTAATGTTCATCTTAATATGATTTCAATGTTCATCTTAATATGACTTCAATGCTCATCTTAATATGACTTCAATGCTCATCTTAATATGACTTCAATGTTCATCTTAATATGACTTCAATGCTCATCTTAATATGACTTCAATGTTCATCTTAATATGACTTCAATGCTCATCTTACATATGACTTCAATGTTCATCTTAATATGATTTCAATGTTCATATTACATGACCTCAATGTTCATCTTAATATGACTTCAATGTTCATCTTAATATGACTTCAATGTTCATCTTAATATGATTTCAATGCTCATCTTAATATGACTTCAATGTTCATCTTAATATGACTTCAATGTTCATCTTAATATGACTTCAATGTTCATCTTAATATGACTTCAATGTTCATCTTAATATGACTTCAATGTTCATCTTAAACTGACTTCAATGTTCATCTTACACATGATTTCAATGTTCATCTTACACATGACTTCAATGTTCATCTTACACATGACTTCAATGTTCATCTTACACATGACTTCAATGTTCAACTTAATATGACTTCAATGTTCATCTTGCATATGACTTCAATGTTCATCTTAATATGATTTAAATGTTCACTTTAATATGACTTCAATGTTCATCTTAATATGACTTCAGTGTTCATCTTAATATGACTTCAATGTTCATCTTACATATGACTTCAATGTTCATCTTACATGACTTTAATGTTCAATTTGCATGACTTCAATGTTCATATTACACATGACTTCAATGTTCATATTACACAGGACTTCAATGTTCATATTACATATGACTTCAATGTTCATTGTAAATGTGACTTCAATGTTCATCTTACATGACTTCAATGTTCAATTTGAATGACTTCAATGTTCACATTACATGACTTCATTGTTCATCTTAATATGACATCATGATTTCAATGCTCATCTTACATGACATCAATGCTCATCTTACATGATTTCAATGCTCATCTTAATAAGATTTCAATGTTCATCTTAATATGACTTCAATGTTCATCTTAATATGACTTCAATGCTCATCTTAATATGACTTCAATGTTCATCTTAATATGACTTCAATGTTCATCTTACATATGACTTCAATGTTCATCTTAATATGACTTCAATGTTCATCTTAATATGACTTCAATGCTCATCTTACATATGACTTCAATGTTCATCTTAATATGATTTAAATGTTCATATTACATGACCTCAATGTTCATCTTAATATTAATTCAATGTTCATCTTAATATGACTTCAATGTTCATCTTAATATGACTTCAATGTTCATCTTAATATGACTTAAATGTTCATCTTAATATGACTTCAATGTTCATCTTAATATGACTTCAATATTCATCTTACATATGACTTTAATGTTCATCTTAATATGACTTCAATGCTCATCTTCATATGACTTCAATGTTCATCTTAATATGACTTTAATGTTCATCTTAATATGACTTCAATGTTCATCTTATTATGACTTTAATGTTCATCTTAATATGACTTCAATGTTCATCTTAATATGACTTCAATGTTCATCTTACATATAACTTCAATGTTCATCTAACATGACTTCAATGTTCATTGTACACGTGACCTCAATGTTCATCTAACATATGACTTTAATGTTTTTTGTACATGTGACTTCAATGTTCATTGTACATGTGACCTCAATGTTCATCTAACATATGACCTTAATGTTCTTTGTACATATGACTTCAATGTTTATTGTACACGTGACCCCAATGTTCATCTAACATATGACTTTAATGCTCATTGTACACATGACTTCAATGTTCATCTAACATGACTTCAATGTTCATCTTAAGATGACTCTAATGTTCATCTTAATATGACTTCAATGTTCATCTTAATATGACTTCAATGTTCATCTTACATATAACTTCAATGTTCATCTAACATGACTTCAATGTTCATTGTACATGTGACCTCAATGTTCATCTAACATATGACTTTAATGTTCTTTGTACATGTGACTTCAATGTTCATCTTACAAATAACTTCAATGCTCATTGTACACATGACTTCAATGTTCATCTTACACATGACTTTGATGTTCATTGTACATGTGACTTCAATGTTCATCTTACACATGACTTCAATGTTCATCTTACACATGACTTCAATCTTCATTGTACATGTGACTTCAATGTTCATCTAACATATGACTTCAATGTTCATCTTACACATGACTTCAATGTTCATATTACATGACTTCAATGTTCATCTTACATAGGACTTCAATGTTCATCTTACATGACTTCAATGTTCAATTTGCATGACTTCAATGTTCATCTTACATGACATCAATGTTCATATTATGCATGACTTCAATGTTCATATTACATATGACTTCAATTTTCATCTTACATATGACTTCAATGTTCATCTTACATGACTTTAATGTTCAATTTGCATGACTTCAATATTCATATTACACATGACTTCAATATTCATATTACACAGGACTTCAATGTTTATATTACATATGACTTCAATGTTCATTGTAAAAGTGACTTCAATGTTCATCTTACATGACTTCAATATTCAATTTGAATGACTTCAATGTTCACATTACATGACTTCAATGTTCATCTTAATATGACATCATGATTTCAATGCTCATCTTACATGACATCAATGCTCATCTTACATGATTTCAATGTTCATCTTAATATGACTTTAATGTTCATCTTAATATGATTTCAATGTTCATCTTAATATGACTTCAATGCTCATCTTAATATGACTTCAATGCTCATCTTAATATGACTTCAATGTTCATCTTAATATGACTTCAATGCTCATCTTAATATGACTTCAATGTTCATCTTAATATGATTTCAATGTTCATCTTAATATGACTTCAATGCTCATCTTAATATGACTTCAATGCTCATCTTAATATGACTTCAATGCTCATCTTAATATGACTTCAATGTTCATCTTAATATGACTTCAATGCTCATCTTACATATGACTTCAATGTTCATCTTAATATGATTTCAATGTTCATATTACATGACCTCAATGTTCATCTTAATATGACTTCAATGTTCATCTTAATATGACTTCAATGTTCATCTTAATATGATTTCAATGCTCATCTTAATATGACTTCAATGTTCATCTTAATATGACTTCAATGTTCATCTTAATATGACTTCAATGTTCATCTTAATATGACTTCAATGTTCATCTTAATATGACTTCAATGTTCATCTTAATATGATTTCAATGTTCATCTTACACATGACTTCAATGTTCATCTTACACATGACTTCAATGTTCATCTTACACATGACTTCAATGTTCAACTTAATATGACTTCAATGTTCATCTTACATATGACTTCAATGTTCATCTTAATATGATTTAAATGTTCACTTTAATATGACTTCAATGTTCACTTTAATATGACTTCAGTGTTCATCTTAATATGACTTCAGTGTTCATCTTAATATGACTTCAATGTTCATCTTAATATGACTTCAATGTTCATCTTATTAATGACTTCAATGTTCATCTTAATATGACTTCAATGTTCATCTTAATATGACTTCAATGTTCATCTTAATATGACTTCAATGCTCATCTTGATATGACTTCAATGTTCATCTTAATATGACTTCAATGTTCATCTTACACATGACTTCAATGTTCATCTTACACATGACTTCAATGTTCATCTTACACATGACTTCAATGTTCATCTTAATATGACTTCAATGTTCATCTTAATATGACTTCAATGTTCATCTTACATATGACTTCAATGTTCATCTTAATATGACTTCAATGTTCATCTTAATATGACTTCAATATTCATCTTAATATGACTTCAGTGTTCATCTTAATATGACTTCAGTGTTCATCTTAATATGACTTCAATGTTCATCTTAATATGACTTCAATGTTCATCTTATTATGACTTCAATGTTCATCTTAATATGACTTCAATGTTCATCTTAATATGACTTCAATGCTCATCTTACATATTACTTCAATGTTCACCTTACAAATTTTTTAAAGCCAATAATACAATCTCTAATTTGACAGCGCTGTGAACTATGATACATCTCAGTCCTCCCTGTACACAGCATAGTGTGAGATATTTGCAAATTGGTTAATTTCTCAAAAGTAAAGATAAATCTAAAACAGTAGAAATTGCCAAAAATGGTTCAGCATTTTCTGAATAATGTCATTTAACCTTGATTTAAACTCACCTGCAGCAGATGCGTCTCTTTTCAAAAGTTTGAGGGAGACATCAACAGGAATGTTGTGTTGTGTATGTATGTATACTGTCTCTCCATTTGCCGGCATGTAACATTCGACCCCTGATATTAGAAAAATGGAGTTCACTCTATACTGACCCAAAGTCAAACAGGTTCTGAAAGTTAACTGCAATACTGATTATTCAATAATTTTCCATCATAAAATTCTAGGACCAATGAACATATGTACAAACAACATCTAATGGTTACATAATCTTTCGTTTTTTCTGTAACTAAAAACCTGGTCACCACAAAACAGTTGTTCTTATGGTAAATTTTAACACTGCCTGTACCAGCATTCAAGATTTATGTTGTTATATAATTTTGTACTGCTGGGAGATAATGAACAAAGATTCTTTAAAAGGCACAAAAATTACAGGAATTGTAAGTTGCAAATATTGATTGGGGATAGAGACCATACGGAACCATAATTTAATATGAAAGGCCAAAGTAATTTTTGTATTAAACAACTTACCAAACTCCTGCTGTATTTTCTTTTTGAGGAATTCCATCTTTGCAGCCTCTCCATGTACAAGAAGGACACTGCGTGGTTCGCACCATGAAATAAGCTGCATGATTCCTTTTGCATCAGCATGTGCACTGAATGACATGTACTCTACCTTTAGCTTTACTTCAAGCTAAACAATGAGAAATCAAAACTAGAAGAATGGTTTGCAAAATACAAGCCCATCTCATCCACATCTCACTTGTACCTCAATGATGAAAAAAAACCTATTGTTAAAAAAATTACTGTTCTAAAAAGTTAATAATTTTGTACAAGTCACATGGGTCATATATGCACATTTATTCATTTTAAAATAAATAAAAATTATTCTTTAAAAATTTAAACTAATTTTCTTTCACCAAAGTTTATTAAATCCAGATTATTGAATGCTGTGCCCCTAAACTGTCACCAAAAACTTCCAGATGAAAATTATCTATTGCTATGGACTTTTAAAGTGGTGTCTATGTATACTAAACTTGGGTCCAAATAAGAGCACCTTGTGTGGAATTGTCACAGTCAAGGGTAGTATGAATTTGTTTATCAATATGCATAGCTTTCATGGTGACATCACAGCATGTGACATTCAATCCAGATTGTACTGGATCAGACCTTTGGGTTAATTTCATCCAAAAATGTCTATATACTGTAACATAGATTTTCTTATATTCACTGATCAGGGCATCTAAATAATGACCTTCTATAGGAATATTGATGTATATGATTCCAAAATAGAATCATGACACCCATTCCTAAAATAGCATTGAATGCCTACATGACCCATGTGAACTGTACTATAGGAGACTGATCAATGTGCAAATCTTTCAATATTATCAATATGTTCAAAGATTCAAGCAATCTAATGAAAAGCTGACGAGGTCTATTATATATCTCTTTCAGATACAAGTCTACAAGGGCAATAACTCTTCTACAAAATCATAGAGCATGAGGCCTGATAGTAAATGCATCCTTAAATAATGATTATAATATCTACCAAGTTTTACATGGATCCATAATCTTTATATTGTTTTCAGCAGCAATATGAAAAAGATAATAAATTATTTAAAAATTTTAAGAGCAGTCATTGATATGCACATCTTCAGATCATGTCATATTCAATCTTCAAATCATTCATATTCAATTTTCAGGTCATGTCATATTCAATCTTCGTATCATGTCATATACAATCTTCAGTCTTCAGATCATGTCAAATTCAATCTTCAGATCATGTCATAATCAATCTTCAGATCATGTCATATTCAATTTTCTGATTATGACCATGACATGTACAAATCATAATGTTGATCCATTTAAAACAGATACTTATTCACTTGATTCTACCAAACATTACACCTGGCTTCAAATCAAAGGGGCAATAACTCTTATTAAAAATCAAAGGAATGCAATTTGCACAGCTGTATATAATAATCACAACATTTCCCAAGTTTCCAGGTGATCAACTATAATTCATTAACAAAATTCTGTCAAACACTACATCCAGCTGCAAGTCACTTACATAATTGATACACATATAAACTGGCGTATAATACCTTTAAAGAGCACTGGGATAATTATATACGAAATAGTAGCATATAATACCCTCCTCTGTTCATAAAGAACACGGATAATTACATACCAAATACTAGCACTTTACCCTCCATAACTCAAAGAGCACAGAGATAATTGCATTCCAAATACTGGCACATAATACCCTCCTTTATTCAAAGAGCACATGGATAAGTACATACCAAATACTGGCTTATAATACCAGTATGAAATCAATCTACAAGTATTAATTACTGTTTATTATTTTGAGGAATTTAAAAAACTGTTTCGCTAAATTACTAACGTAAAAGGGTTACATAAACATATGTGTGTGTGTGTGTGTGATTGGATTTTTAACTTAGCTTTAAAAATGTTTCAGTCATGTCGCTATGATGTCTGCAGTGTGACAGTTTATAGTGATGTCCAGCACTGGGGCATCATGCCATAGACATGTAGCATGATATCCCACCAAGTCACATTATCCTAACACAAGGCCAATCAGTCATAACACTAACCTCTTAATGCTGAGCACCAAGCAAGGCAGCTGTTAGTACCATTTTTATAAGTCTTTGGTATGACTGGGCTGGCAATTGAACCCACAACCTCCTGAATCCAAGGCAGAAGATCTAACCAATAAGCCACAGGAGTGGTATGTAAATATGTTACATATCTGGTTTACATACAGTGTAAATAAATCTATTTGCATGTGATGTTTCCCAGAAATAGATTTAACTACAACTCCAGGGTCTATACATAAGATTATTGCTACCAAATGTTTCTTAAACATATTTAAAGCTTGAGTCCGTAATGTTCTTCTTCTTCAACCAAAACAACTCAATATACTATCATCTGACAATTAAGTTAGATTAGCCAATTGGATATCTTGGATATCAGAACTTAAATATGACTTTGAATTTAAACAAAGATTTTTTTAAAAAGGCATATAGTTTTGGAATTATACACTTGAAAGACTTTTTAATAACTTTCCAAGATGCATGGAATGCTTTTCAAGAAATTAACTGATCATGAATCAAGAGACAGTACAAAACTGTTTTTTTTTCTTTATTTCTAATAAAATTTCCTTAAGTTGAATATATTTGAAAACAACAAATTATGGATCAATTTACAACCTGTTTACTTTGACAAAAGCATATTTAGTTTAGAACATGGGCTGTTTGTTTTAATCAATGTATATAATCAACACGAGTGCTTCTTTTAAAAACATCATGCAATCTACAGCTGACTTTCCAATAAATATTCAAGGTATTTCAAGCACATGTTTGATCCATATTTGTTTTCAAGCATTATAAAGCCTTGAATGTTGCCATATTAAAATTAAAGCACTTTCAAGCTTTTCAAGGCCCTCTAAGAACCTTGCTTTTATAATCTTCAAACAATTTAGTTCAATTTCACATGTGCAAGTGAACATGTGATTTTTACCATATGACATGATTTCGGCATCGATGATGTTCACAAGAGGATCATATGCTACACAAGTTTGATAGATTTACAGTCATTTCTCAAATCAGTGATAAGAGCATCTATCTCTGATGTGGGAAGTCACAGGTGAAAACCCTGGCTGAGTCATACCTGAGACGTTTAAAATGGTACTAACAGCTGCCGCGCAAGGAGCTCGGCATTAAGAGGTTAATGTTAGGACTGGCCATCCAACTCAGGATAATGTGACAGGATGGGACATGATGCTATATGTCTGTTAGGCATTACTCAAAAATGCCACACTGCAGACATCATAGTGATATGACTAAAAAATTGTTAAAGCTATATTACAAATCCAACACACACACACACACACACACACACACACACACACACACACACACACACACACACACACACACACATTTCTCAAATCAATTCATCTTATGCAAATCTTATTTATCTATTTTTATTTACTGAAAATCTAAAAGCACTGCATCTGTACATATCACTTTCAATGTTAAATCATTCAATTAATTAATGAGAAGCAAACATTCTGGATATATAAATAATAAAATCTATATCATTTATAGTAAAGTTACATTTCATTGTGTGTTTTTTATTTTTACAGAATTCCAAGTGATGTATCTATGAAAAAATTAAATGACTTCAAATTTACAACTTTCTAAAGAATAAAGAATGAATAGTAGCAGATTCTTGAAATTTAAATTAGGAAAGAGTTGTTGTCAATTCCAGTTTCTTATGGTCAGTGTGGTGAAATAATGACGAATGCAAAATTTAAATCAGTCACAGCTGATTTAAAATGGTCAATGTGCTCAAGTATAATAGAGTAAAATCTATTCACAGTAATTAACATTTTCATAAAGTCAGTATGCTGAAGTACAAAGAGTAACCTCCAAGAAACTATCATATAAATTTAGTCATGTGCAAAACAAGTTTTTTGTGTATTGTTATTTGTTTAGGCTTTCATAAACAGTAACAAGAAAAATGTGCGCACAAGCTTTGTAAACTTTAACATAATTTATATTCCTTGAAAAACAATTTAAAAATGGAAACAAGTTAGTTTTAAGAATCAAATCCAAAACTTATGCAAGAATTAAAACATAGAAATCCTAGTAATAAAATGTTCTAATGAATCTGAGTTCGAGTCCCGATGAAAATCCAAAAGGGAAAGCAATGATGTCAGCCAGTGTAATTATGGTCAGTGTAATTCTGATGTGCCTACAGATTTCTGTTGAATTTCAGAAATATTCCATGTTTGAATTCTGTAAATTTCAATAACTATCTTTATCCAAGAATTAATTCCGAGTACAAGTATTTCCATGGAAAAATAATCTCTTAGAATCCAAATAATTTGAAAATTATTAAAATGTAACTCAAACTGGTCACAATAAAAAACATCTTTATATCGAGGTGTTAAAAACAGCAACTGGTTGGTTTATTTCAAGAAAATGACTATACAGTCTATGTAAGATGCCAAATAGATACCCGTATGAGTCATGTGGTCACTTTCTAGAACAAGATTGAAGCTTCAGATGCTTAACATCACATAACCCCAGTCAGCCTCAATTTCACTCTTATCAATCCCACACTAAGAACGAATTTTTTTTAAAAAGAAAAAAAGATGATTACTGCAACTCTGAATCAAGGCCAGGAACTAGGTCAGCATTAAGATACAAAGATCTAATAATAAGTGTTTACGAAAAACAGTCAGGTCAAACTAATTTCTGGAAAATGTCAAATTCCAGTAAACAAAATTAAATTACTTTAACATGAAATAGATTTTAGATTTTTTTATAAAAATTTGAACAAATAAACAAACAAGTAAATTCGATCAAATATAAATTAAATCAAATATACATAACAGTATACACTGTAACAAACTTTACTTACAACTTGTTTATTTTCCAACTCCAATCTTCTGGCACCATTGAGTATCTTGTGACCTATTGTTCCTGCCACACAGTATCCTGGCATTATCACCTGAAAAATGACTGGTATTAGTAAAATTATATTAAATTTATATGCTGCAGTAATGTTTTATGTTTATAGTCAAGCAAGTACACTTTGATAAAAGCATTCCTGTTTCTTCAACTGACCACAATGTAGTTTTGAAGTGCTGAATGCAACAATTTACATCAAATAAACATACAGTCCTCTCTGAAATTGTTGTTGTTGTTGTAGGGTTTAATGCCATTTTTCAGCACAAATATAGGCTATACATGGTGGAGGAAGAACCTTGGAAAACCCCTAGAAAGAACCACTGACCCACAAGAAGCAACTGGCAAGCTTTCTCATGTACCCACGTTAGCCAAGCATGACTTGAACCAACACAGACAGAGGTGAGATAACAAACAGTGAAACGTAATGGTGAGTGCTTTAGACCACTTGGAGTTCTCACTGAAATTGTATGTAACTCTATCTCAAAAATGTAAATAAAAATGCAAACTATATTACTTCCGCAGAAATCATTATCTTGAGTCAGATGTATTTTGTTTTCAGCAGTAGTTTCATGATAGTACCCCTAATTACCAACTAATGGATTGCATTAAAAATACTGCCCCAAAAAATAGTTTTCCATAGTTAATTTAAGGACTTAACTTACTGTAAAACGTTTTTTAAATTCAACGAACTACTAGCTGATCATACAAAAGCTTGCACAGCATTTATTTTTAATTCATACCTTATTGAATATAAAAAATCCAATCTTTATAATTAAATTCAACAGCTTAAATAATAAAAAAAACTCAAAGTTTAATAACATTCTCTTATATAATCATATTTTGAATTTTATTCACTACAGCAAAATAATACAGAACAGTGAATCTCACGAAACACAAGAAACAGCCAGTCAGATAAAAGCTTGACAGCTGACATCAATACACAACTCTGATCAGCTGGAAAAATTTACTGTAAGTCTAATTTGTTTCATAATGACAATCCTTAAATGAAAGTGTATACATAAACTTCGTAAACAGACTATAGTGGTTTTTATACATTATCAATTCCATGGATGTAAAAGATCGTATAGCTCAGTTACTTAAAATGTTGTGCTATGCTGCAAAGGTCATAGGTTAAAAACCCATATAACCACATTATTTTGTTTTCTCTTTTCTTCTCCTTTATTTTTTTTCAACAGAACACATTTTAAATTTACATATTGTAATGGTGTAAAATTTCATACCCATACACATTAATAAATACACTGATGAATTTTGCATGTTACTGACTTACTGTCATGTCTTCACATCAAGATATGTAAGTGGACAATATTTATTCATTTAAAATGTATTCACTTGTAACATTAACAAAGATATCTCATTTATTTGACAAAAAGGGGTTCAAAATTAAAATCTTCAGTAAGAATTTTGAGCTTGAGTGATCTTATATTTTAAATGTAGTCCTCATTCACTGACATACATGCCAATTCCTGGCAAGGAAAAAGCGTAATCCAAGTGGTCAAAAAGTGGAATTCAGCCATAAAAAGCGTAATCCACATATAACATGCTAAAATTTCAATAAACAATAATTTATTTGCCCCTCTCATCTTTTTAACATCCTTTACCTTTTTAAGTTTTCATATGTAGTATGTTTAGCTTTACACACACATCAACTAGAATCCATCTTATGATGTTTAGCACCAAATATTAAAATTCTTTCCACACGGCCTGAAATAGATGTCACGTGATGCTGCATTCATATTTAAAAAAAAAATTCTTTCTTTTTCTAATTCATCTGTGAAATTTTTTAAAGGAGATATTTTTGCTCTTATATATGCATCGACTAAAATAAATTATGCTTTTTAGTGCCAAATACCTTTAGACTGGTTCTGCAGTAAATATGAGTTAGAACAAAGAATCTGCATGTAAAGATTAAATTAGAAAACCAGGTATGTTCTTTCCTCACCAAGCTACACAAATGCTATAAATAGAATTCGGGGTCAAAAGTTTGAAAGTAGAACAAAGTTTGCTATAAATAGAACATGATACTTACAGGAAAGTACATGCAAGTCCATGGACAAGTGTACTCTTATACTGTAGTTATGTAAAAGCCATATTTTCTAAAATATGGTCTGTGGGATTAATGGAATGTTAATATAAACAATAAAACAAATTTTTAAAAAATTTTAAAGGTGGATTTTTTTAGTGAAAAAAGACGTAATGATTATGCCAAAAGCGTAATGGTTGGCATGTATGCACTGAGTACATGTACAGATAAAGTGTACATGTACAGAAACATTGTGCAGGTGGGCATGGCTTGAAGAAATAAAATTTTGTTCCAATAGATATGAACAATGACAAGTTCAATAGGTCCATGACAATCTGATTGCTGTAAATTGTAATGACAAAATAAAACTTCAATTATGTGTATTATTTTGTTCTCTACCACAGAAAATAATAAAACTTTGCAAAGGCGAGTTTTGTGGGCCAAATTCCTGTTCAAGTGTTAGGTTACTTCAAGGTTAAATAATAACAGGCAAAAAAGCAAATTTTGTAGTAAATTATGTTTCTCCGAGAATACTTACCCGATCACATTACTTTAGGCTATTAGCCTGCTACCTCGTGAATCCAGCCCTACCAAAAGACGAAAATTCGTCTTTCCTGTCTATGTCATATAGACAAAGGGCAATAACTCTTGCCCCTTACCTCCCCTTGCTACCCGCTAGGTGTCGCTTCTTTAGTTTTTAAGCTGAGCGGTATATAAAACACGAGGATGCTCGCATGGCGGGGTGGTTGGGAGGGTTTCTTAGTAATGTGATCGGGTAAGTATTCTCGGAGAAACATAATTTACTACAAAATTTGCTTTCTCCTTTGAATACGTTCCCCGATCACATTACTTTAGGAGAATAAGTAATAGGAGGAGGGAATGCGGAGCATCCGACCTCCACCCCAGGTATCCTCTAGGGAATGATGGCTGGATTCCCCATGTGAATGATAACCCGGTCTCCTAATTTTCAATCAGCAACACAGCCCAGGGTCACGTGATATGTGACCCCTTTATACGGTTAAGAAGATAGTTATTGAAATCTTCTTACCTACGAAAATTTATCTGGCGAATCCAGCGAAGCTAATAGGCTGTGCTGATTGTTGCACATGGGTCTGGTGGGCGTCTGGGCTGCCAACACCGGACCTACTAGAATCAATGTTTGCTTCTGCGAGTACAAACTTGAAGATAAAACTGTAGAAGGTTGACTCTGCATGTCAGCCAACAGCTTCTATAAATTGACTGATTTGCGAATTCTCAGAGTACGCCGAGCGTATAACCCACTACAGCCATGAAGCAAGGGCTTGAATGGTGATATCTCATGCCCCAGCTATCACCAGAAGAAAGAGGTGCTTGTATGTGACCTGACTCACCTCTATGCATTGAAATGGTGCTAGAGTGCACAAACAGGATCTTACATGGCTGTTGATCCTGACTTATCTATAAAGAAAGCGAGCTAATGACGACTCGTTGATCGCCAATGTATGGTAATCTATTTTGGACTACGAAGCCTGGCTGCGTCAAGAGGACCATCAAACACTCTGATCGGAACGGAAGAGAGTTCGGGTCACTAGAAAGGACATGTAACTCGCTCACCCTGCATGCTGAAGCTAAGACTATCAAGAAACCCAATTTGTATGATAGTAGCTTTAACTAATCGTGGGTTAAAGACTCAATACTGTCTGAATTGAGTCATGTTAAAACCCAGGACAGATTCCATTTGGAAACAGGGTGAGGGATATAAGTCGATTGAATTTTTAAAGTGTCTAAAAGATCTGACAAATCTTTGTCATGGCTGATAGCACATGTACCAGAATGGCGGAATGTGTCTGATATCATGGAGCGGTAGCATTTGATAATAACTGGAGCCAGCTGTTTCTCCTCGAAAATCCAGAGAAAAGTTGGCCAGTTGAGGGATTGTGACACTCAGAGGAACAATGTGAATGATATGGTACCAGTCCCTGAAAACATGCCACTTGCCCCCGTAAACCTTCAGAGTAGAGGGCCTTCTTGCTCTCGAGATTCTCTCCGCAATCAAATATTTAAATTGTTTGTCTTGCAAGGCTGTCTGGACAAGAGCCAAGCTTGAACATAAAGACGGTCCGGACAGGGGTGGAACACCCCTGGCCGCGGTTGCTTGCGAATACTTGTGCTGACTGTAATCTTCCTGGGTAGATCTATTGCCTAGATTGAGTAGATCGGAGACCCAGGAGTTGTTCCATCTGAGAGGGGCAATCAGAACCATCTGACAGTTCTGACCCCTCAACTTCTGGATTAATTTCAGTACCAAGACCGTGGGAGGGTAGGAGAATGACCACAACCCTTCCCAGCTGATTGATCGAGCATCCACGACCCAAGCTTCTGGGTCTGGAACCTGTGAGATGAAAGGTGGACAACTTGCAATTCCACCTTGTTGCAAAAGATCAATCATCGGACGTCCCCAAAGTGTGTCAATTGGAAGAAAGTCCGATTGATGGAGTGACCATTCTGTGTGAATGACTAGATAGTGTCAGCCAAGACATTGAGTCTGCCAAGAATGTGTCTGAATTGTACATTGAGGTGGAGATTGTCGAACCAATGTAGAAACTGCCAGCTCAGATTGCACAGGTCTGGTGATTGGTGTCCCCTTGTTTTGAGGCAAGGCACCACCACAATGTTGTCTGACATAATGAGGGCAGTTTGTAATAAGAGTTGATCCTGCCCGAAATGAAAGGCATTGATGACAGCCGTTATTTCTGAAAGGTTGATGTGGAAAGGGGCTCGCCCCTGGCACCCACGTGCCACTGACAGTATCGAAGTCCGGCAACAGGTGGGCACCCCAACCGTAGGTACTAGTGGCGGAACATACCGTTATCCCCGCTTGGGGTATCTCCAGAGTAATCCCTGTGGACAGGGATTACTCACTATGTGCACAGGGGTTGTGCCATTGACTCAAGAATGATCGTATCTCTGGCGTGAGCATGACTGTTTTCTGGGATCGAAGGGACTTGAAAAGGGCTCAATTACGCTGGCAACGTCCTTTGTAAAGGGCGCATAAAAGGACAGCTGAGCGGGATCAAGTTTGCTGCCGCATTGAATAATCCGAGGATCTGCAACTCTCTCGCTAAAATGCGCATCCTGTCGGAAACGGACTCTACGAGTGCAATTATCTGGATGATCGCAAACTCGAGGAAGCCTTACCAGATTCAGATCGGGAGAAACTCCACACCCAGATGGACCAAAAATCCAGATTGGACAGAGATCAGACTTTATCCAGTTCACGAGAAAGCCTATATGATGTAAAGTGATATAAGATCATTTCTGCCTTTGAGCAGAGTAGAACTTGACAGATGTTTCTGGAGGATGTCGTCCAAATATACTGCCGACGCAATAGATGAAGTCGAGCGGAACAGGGTGACGACGTAATCCATAACCTTGGTACTAGCCCAAGGGCTTAAATTGAGGCCAAAAGGTATGACATGGAACTGATAAACCGAGTCCCGACAAGCACAACGGAGAAATGTCCGCTACTCGTGGGATAGGGACGTGAAATGTGCGTCGGTCATATCTAGCCAGCTTATGATGGGGTTTAAGCGACGTAACCTTCAGACATGCGCAACGACGTATCAGGTCTAGGTTGGCAGAAGCAGTGAGCGCATTGGCCATGGAATGGTGAGCTGCCCTGTTAAGAACCCTAGCTAACCGGGCCGTCGATTCCCAAGCATGTTCATTGCCAGATTTTTCAGCGATCCTGAAAATGGCTAGGGAGGCTAGGTCTAACAGTGAAGACGTAGCGACTACATTTCGAACCAGCTTGGACTTGGCATTGAACACAGTTTTGTTCACTTTATAAGACAATGGAGCAGACATATGGACTGCTGCCATATTTTTATCCAGAGCCGGGACCTCAGTACTGAACGCATCGGAGTGAGTTTTGTACCATCGACCTGAAAACGACGCTGGTACTTGGCTTTCAGAAAAGAACGCCTTAGCATTTCCTGGATCCCCTATACGTGTCGACAGACGGTCATTAATTTCCTTAATTTTTGTCGACTGGGGAAGGAGGCGGAAGGATAGAGTCTCTTCCCCCTCATCCAGATCGATCGACGCTCTAACCTTATAGTCGGTAATGGCAGCAGGAGGTGGAGGGCATTCTGAAGGGGCCAACACCCTATAAATTTCCTCCACTGCGGCTTTGAAGCTGAACTCAGTCCGTTCCATAGTTGGATCTGCATACAGCTGATTTGCCTGCGATTCATCGCACTCACTATGTGCATAATCTTGCTCTGGTAAAGCATCCATATCGGGGTAATGCATACCAGGTGGCATAGATGACTCGATTCCGTCATCTCTGATAAAGGCATTCACTCTCCCTTGTGGATGAGCTGTTAGCCTATGGATGGCCGGCAATGCCGAATGAATTGATTGGCATATGTTTGGCCTGAATGACTGCGACGGGCCGGCTATGACCGGCACCGACCGCTCGAATGGTCGGGTTGGATCGAGAGATTCATCGCCAACATCTGTGTCATGGTAGTGATATGTAACCAGTAGTACGGATTGACAGACGGAAACATCACTAGAATCTTCGTCAATCCAATTTGTGCGGATTGCGGCATGATAAAAGTCCCCGTGCTGGTACAGCGGTACAGTCGGACGGACTGGTATATGACTAAAATCTCCATACGGTTGGACGACCGGTGCCTGTTGGGCTGGACGGCAGGATGGACGGTCAGTGCTGGCAAGTGTCGGCTGGAAGCTTGGCTGGACGACCGGTGCCATTTGGGCTGAACGGTCATTGCCGGATCGACGCCCGGTGCCGGTTAGTGCCGGCTGGAAGGTCGGCTGGATGACCGGTGCCATATGGGCTGAACGGTCATTGCCGGATGGACGCCCGGTGCCGGCTGTAAGGTAATAATAATTACATAATACTTATGTAGTGCGGCCAGCACTGCGCGCCCATGTACCATTCGCTCAGAGGGAATGTTGGTTCTGGTACAGCTTGCATATCTGTACAGCATACCAGGTGACCTAGATGACGCAATTCTGTCATAATTGACACTTTCACTAAATCTCCCTTGTGGAGAAGCCGTGAACATATGGACGGCCGGCACTGCCGGCTGATTGAACTGGCGAATGGTCGGCCTGAAAGTCCTGTTCTGGTAAAGCTGCCATATCTGGGTAGCGCATACCAAGTGGCATAGATAACTCAATTCCGTCACCTCTGATAATGTCACTAATTCTCCCTTGTTTTAAAATCACACCGTCACGTATCTGACGTGACGGGAGGTGTACACCAGCAATACCGACTGATTTGTCTGGTATATGGTCGGCCGGAATGTCGGCGAAGGTCCGGCTATGACCGGCACCTGCCTCTCGAATGGTCTGATTGGACGGAGATTCATCTATAACATTTCTCTCATGGAAGTGATATGTAACCAGTAGTGTAGATTGACTGACGGGTACATCACTATAATCTCCGTAAATCCGATGTACAGCCGGTGCAGGTTGATGCCGGCTGGAAGACCGGTGCCATTTGGGCTTAACGGTCGTTGCCGGATGGTCGGCCGGTGCCGGTTGATGCCGGCTGGAAGGTCGGCTAGACGACCAGTGCCATTTGGGCTGAGCGGTCATTGCCGGATAAACGGCCGGTGCAGGTTGATGCCGGCTGGAAGGTTGGCTGGACGACCGGTGCCATTTTGGCTGAACGGTCGTTGGCGGATGGATGGCCGGTGCCGGTTGATGCCGGCTGGAAGGTCGGCTGGACGACCGGTGCCATTTGGGCTGAACGGTCGTTGCCGGATGGACGGCTGGTGCCGGTTGATGCCGGCTGGACGACCGGTGCCATTTGGGCTGAACGGTCGTTGCCGGGTGGACGGCCGGTGCCTGTTGATGCAGGCTGGAAGGTCGGCTGGCCGGCCAGTGTCATTTGGGCTGAACGGCCGGTGCCTGTTGATGCAAGCTGGAAGGTCGGCTGGCCGTCCGGTGCCATTTGGGCTGAACGGACGGTGCCGGATGGACGGCTAATGCCGGTTGGTGCCTGCTTAAGTGCCGGCTGGACGGCCGGCGAAAGTGCATATTAAAATGGATCCAATTGATCCAGCATAGACTCCATGCGTCCGGACTTACAGGCCCGAAAGCCATGCACGGACCTGCGGTGAAATTTACACCCACTGGGCAGCCTAAACCATGTCAACATAATTTCCTCCATTTCCACATTGCCAACACCCATTTTGCCATTCATGCCTTCGTTGTCGACTTTGCTACTGAAACGACAAAAGAAGAAAAGAAAGCACAAATTAAAAAATTCAGCATATTATTAATTCGATAATACTATAACCGTTACTAACGGAGTAGTCAAATTATTCCGTGCCATGTTAACTCTTAATGACAACACTAGTTATCGCCGTGAGCGTGTTGCAATGGTTCGTTCAAGACGAAGTCTACTGAAACGAAAAAGATGATAAACAAAGCACAGTTAGCAATTCAGCACGCTATTAAGTCGCTATTACCATAACCGTAACTAACGGAGGAAGCGAAATGATTTAGTGTCGCGTGAACTCGTGACTACAACACGAATTCCGCCATTAAATAGTCGCAACTGGTCGTTCAGAGACTAAGTCTACTGAAACGAAAAGAAGATAAACAAAGCACAAATTAACAATTCAGCACGCTATTAAGTCGCTATTCCATAACCGTAACTAACGGAGGGAGCGAAATGATTAAGTGTCGCGTGAACTCGTGACTACAACACGAAGTCCGCCATTAAATAGTCGCAACTTGGTCGTTCAAAGACTTTTTTGAAGTATACTGAAACGACAAAGCAGGTAAATAAAGCACAAATTATCAATGCAGCATGTTATTAAGTCGCTAATATCGTAAACGTTACATACGGAATAAGCGAAATTATTGAGTGCTACATGTATTACATGCTAGTACCGCCATAAGCGTGCTTGACCACGTTGCAACCTGGTCCGAAGTCTAGAAAAGGTGACAAAGTCACTCAAATTGGAAAATATTGTAAAATAATGTATACAACCTGTAGAGGAATGATTATCCAACACAGTAATTCCAAATTTAACTTCGGATGGTCAGAATTTACACTAAGATGGCTTGGATTCATTGGAGGTCTAATTGTACGTGTTTGCACAGTACAAGCGAAGCTAAAAAACTAAAGAAGCGACACCTAGCGGGTAGCAAGGGGAGGTAAGGGGCAAGAGTTAATGCCCTTTGTCTATATGACATAGACAGGAAAGACGAATTTTCGTCTTTTGGTAGGGCTGGATTCGCGAGGTAGCAGGCTAATATCCTAAAGTAATGTGATCGGGGAACGTATTCAAAGGAGAAATATTCCATGACTCAGTAAGCCATACCAAGCTTCTGAGTGTTTCATGTCTGAATTATCTATGCATTTCACTTAAGTTCAAAATATATGCATTACTGGCATAGTAAGCCTTAAGACAGTTAGTGTAAAAGGCAGAGAAGGTACAGAATGACTGTTTCCAAATGGAAACAATTACTTCTTAGAGGAATATGTTTATATTCATGAACATGCATGCACACTAAAAAAACATACAAAAATAATTTCTAATTTGTAAGTGTAATTATTATTACCATATTGTTTTCATTTGGGGCCCATTTCTTAAAGATCTGGAGTGAAAGACCAGCATGCAGCATTCCCGGTGTGGCAAATACAACCATTGGGCCTGGATTATCTATGAAAGATCTATCAAATGGCTAAAGAAAAAGAAAAAAGTCATGGAAATTGTAATACTATTTTCTTTCTTTATTATAAACATTAATCATTGTATATGTATTGCAACAAAAATAAATTATTAGTTTTTATTTCCAATTATATTGACTGTGAGTGATAATAAAAATGAAATGTTGTGTATCATACATATACAAGAATTAATTACATGTATACATGATACACTAAACTTCTGAAGAAGGTAAACATAATATAATTGTAATATAAAGTCATATAAAGAAGATATTAAGGTGACATAAAGGTCATATATTCATCAAATAATGGGTAAGTAATATATGTGCTCATTAGGTAAATTTGCTCCCCCCCCCCTTTGCAAATGGGAAGTACAAGAATATCATCATCATCATCATCTTTAAAATGCAATAACTATTGTGGACAAGTAAAATTAAGCTAAAGAAGCAGAGAGACCATATATTTTTTTTGGTTTTACCTGCACTTTTAACGAATTATTGGTTGAAACAAAGTGAGCTAAAACCCACTGATAACAAATGATACCTTTATATTTATATTTTTTTGGTGTGTTTTCTAACTTGATTGTTCAAGGAGCTTTGGGATAAGGCTGATACTTCAAAGTGAAACCAAGCAAGAACAATTGTGGAAGTTTGAGATAAACTTACCTTGATATGTTTAAACTCAAACATGTTCCTTTGTACAAATGTATTTTTGATTTTTTGACTTGTCCATGTGATGAACAACTTGTAATAATGGTTGGCCTGCAAGAAATGAATAAGCATAGGGAATACATAGAAACTGAGCATGCCATGCAATTAGAGCAATTCCAACTATATATAGTGTGATGAAATTAGATTTCTGGGGGTAATGCTAGGGGAAGTTATATTTTCCCTATAGCACTGGTTGAAACAATTAGACCAGTTAATTATAACTTACAACCCTTTCAAAAGTGCTCTTAAAACTCACCCTTTTCGACTGCAAGAACAAACTTAAAGACCTAATAATGTTTCCTACCTTAATAATTTGCAGCATTTTTTTATATTTTCTAATTTCATGGTGTTTGTTTTTGCTTTATATAGTCATATCATAATAGATGTTGTCAAGCACTTAGAGCGCTATACAAAGTCCTCATTATTATTATTATTATTATTATAACAGAACTGTCTGGCTTTGGGTAGTGATCCAAGGGAGTGAGAGAACCCTTGTCTGCCTTCGTGTGTCAAGTATCAGGTTTCAAATAGACTGAATTATGGAGTTGGAAAGTTGTTTTAATAAGATTCACAGACTTGAGAGAGGGGAGAGGTTTTGTAGCTTTCAGTGTAAAAGGATTAATTGGATTTTCTCTCTCTTTTCTAGGGGATAGTTAGTTTGTAATCCTACAAGGAAGTACAGGTTTTATTGTATAATGCAACACAAGGAAAATGGAGTTTGTATAGTTTAAATTGTAAATAAACATGTAAATAGCAAAGCTATTTTACGAATTTATATCTGAACCCAACATGTTAAATAAAGAGAGAGAGAGAGAGAGAGAGAGAGAGAGAGAGAGACAGAGAGAGAGAGAGAGAGAGAGAGAGAGAGAGAGAGAGAGAGAGAGAGAGAGAGAGAGAGAGGTGGGGGGACTACTAATTGCAGTATGGCAGCATTGTAAACCCAACATGTTAAATAAAGAGAGAGAGAGAGAGAGAGAGAGAGAGAGACACAGAGAGAGACAGAGAGAGAGAGAGAGAGGTGGGGGGACTACTAATTGCAGTATGGCAGCATTGTAAACTATGATATACAGATCACAGTGACCTAATTTTCACTGACTGCTGCAGACCTCACACAACACTGACAAAGTTAAGTATGTGAACTGTAAGTAATTATACCTGAGAAAATAATCTAAACATAAACACAAACCACAGTGTTGATACCAGACACAAAGAAGGACATGGACTTCTAGAAAGACACCATCAATCCATGGCTAATAAATAATCTGTCATTAACTTACAAAATGAAACAAAACTTTCCTGGGAAGCAATAATGGCATTAGTTCATAGTCTGGCAAGACACAGTTTGGGGTTTAATTTTGCAACACTTTGCATGTTCATCTGAGTCCTATACTAATTAAAAAAGTTAAATATTTGTTTATAGGAGTGTATGGAAAGTTATACTAAAAGCCTATTGAAGGCACAAAAATGAAGTAATAACTTTCCACACACCTGTGTCAACAAACATTATAGGAATTTATTACTTCAAAACCATGCAAGGTTATTTAGTTAAGTGATCGATATGTATTTTTATATGATATAGCTGATGGGTTTTAGCATACCGTATTTTCCGCCCTATAAGTAGCTCCTGGGTATAAGTCGCGGGAGGGGGAAATCCAGATAATTTTGGAAAATTCAACAGATAAGTCGCTCCTGCATATAAGTCGCTCCTGCGCACTAACCGTAATCACGTTTTTGATACCGCCAGCCATTGCATACGAGTTGGTAATTTCCAACAACGTGTGCGTATATTCTTGTTTGAAATTTTAAAAATAGAAATATAAGCAAAAAAGATTTATAAATAATGTTTATTAAGTAAATAATAGCGCCACTCGTCTTCTTTTTTTATGCCAGTCACGCACAAGCTTCTCGCTTACGTTGAATTTTCTTACTGCTGAACGATTTCCGTTTTCTTTCGCAAATGCTACGACGTTTAACTTAAATTCTGCATCATAACTTTTTCGCGTGGTAGTTGTAGGTGCCATGATTAAACTGTAGTGACTTACGCTAATATAACAATTTTAAATCATACAACGTTATTGTGAAACTGTCTTTTTTTGATGCTCCATGGTATGAACGGTCTGTATTTATATACCGGTCAATTCCACAACCCGAGCGAACTTCAAAGGCACTTTATAAAACAATTGAAGCTGTTCGCCAGCCTTCCAGTTTTTTTTATTAATTACTTTGAAGTTCTCTCAATGAAGCCAGTCTCGGTATTCCGGTCAATTTCCACAACCCGAGCAAACTTCAAAGGCACTTTATAAAACAATTGAAGTTGTCCGCCAGCCTTCCAGTTTTTTTTATTAATTACTTTGAAGTTCTCTCAATGAAGCCAGTCTCGGTATTCCGGTCAATTTCCACAATCCGAGCGAACTTCAAAGGCACTTTATAAAATAACTGAAGTTGTCCGCCAGTCTTCCAGTTTTTTTTTATTAATTACTTTGAAGTTCTCTCAATGAAGCCAGTCTCGGTATTCCGGTCAATTTCACACCCAGAGCGAACTTCAAAGGCATTTTATACGACAACTGAAATTGTTCGCCAGCCTTCCAGTTATTTTTATTAATTACTTCGGAGTTCTCTCCATGAAGCCAGTCTCGGGTTAATCCAGAGTTTTTATAAACTATTGAAGTAAATTATGAAGCGCTACCGGTACATTTAAATACATATATTGTAGCGACATCTGACCAACACTTTGCTTGAAGCACGTGGTGAATAATAAAAGAAAAACAATGGCAATCGTAATTTCAATATTTTTTTTTTATTAATAACAACAAATTTTAACACATATATATTATAACTAAATATTATTTGATTATTTAATTTGATATTCTTGTAGTCTAATACTTACGTGTATGTAAGTTTCGAGCAATTGGCTTGCCGGTATACCGTAGATATATTTCGCTATAACACAGCATCACTGCGCATCAGTCATATCAGTCGTTAAAAAAATTATTTATCGTATAAGTCGCTCCTGCGTATAAGTCGCACACGTCATTTGAAAGAAAAAAAACGAAAAAAAGTAGCGACTTATACCCCGGAAAATACGGTAATAACAACTGTTAATAATGCAAAAAGACATACTGGCATATTTATAAAAACGAAAATACTTTATTTGCCAGATTATTTAAATTATAAATACCTGTTTATTATCTTTTAATCTCCATATAATATAATCCATATAATCAAACTATACATTGGGAATAGAGAGATTAAATGTAATATTCGTCCTCAGATTTAAGATTTTGATATTTTGGGCCATTTTGTTTCCCCCATCTGGTGTATTGCATGATTATGTGATTATATAAACCACCTGACTGGAATACAGTACATGTAATTATGGCACAATGGAGGTTCATCTTCTCTGGCAACGAATAAGGAATCTCAGAAACTGGAAAACCAATAAGACTTCTAATCACACAGCCATTGTTATCAATTTAAACAAATCCTGTATAACTTTAGACCATATTTTACACATGATTATCTAATGATGTCAAACAAGTGGTGCCAGTCATTGGGCTAAATGACATTGTTTCAATTCATATAATCTTGTAAACCAAAGAAAATCTAAAATCCTGGCCAAACTAATTGCTATAAATTTTAACGAAAAACGATAATTTAATTATTCGCCTATGACTCAATATTGGGGTGTATTCATGGTAACATCATATTATCAGGATGTAAAATGCTAGACAAAATCAAAATTATCAGGATGTAAAATGCTAGGCAAGTCAAAATTATAAGTTTTTTTTCTATCTTAAAACTGTACCCTCCTTAATGCCAAGATGTAATGCAAATAATTGATATGAGTAAACAAATTTTTTTAATGTTCATATGGTGGAACATGTAATAATGACATACCTTTTCAGTGAGTCCCAGGGAGAAATAGATAGGGACCTTAAGGTTCATTCTGTCCCAGTACGTCTCCAGCAATATACACAACTCTTGAGCTCTTCCCAGAGCAAACACTGGAATCAACACCTGTAATTAAAATAAGTGAACATAAAAGGTATAATATTCTGATTTCCCACAATATGTGTGTGTGTGTGTGTGTGTGAGATTTGGATTTTTAATGTAGCCTTACACAATTTTCAGTCATATTGCTACTATGTCTGCAGTGTGGCAGTTTATAGTGATGTCTAGCACTAGGGCATCAATCTGCAGACATGTAGCATAATGTCCCACCCAGTCACATTATCCTGACACCAGGCCGACAAGTCCTAAAACTAAACTCTTAATGCTGAGTGCCAAGCTATGCAGCTGTTAGTAGCATTTTTATAAGTCTTTGATATGACTCAGCTGTGGTTCAAAACTGTGACCTCCCCACATCCAAGGTGGATGCACTAACCACTAGGTCACTTAAGTGGTTTGATTTCCAACTATAATAATGTTTATCAGCTATTTTTCATTAAAAACAACATCCATGCAATCTAACTGCAAAGTAATTAATAAAAAAAACCTTTGCTTGGTAGGATGACACAATGTTCCAATGGTAAACAACAAAATTCAGTCAACTTTTGTCCCTTGCATGCTATGAAGAGGTCACCCTATTGACAATTATTCTCATTGCCATTTTATAATGAGTGTTCAGTCAAAATTATAAGTTTTTTTTCTATCTTAAAACTGTACCCTCCTTAATGCCAAGGTGTAATGCAAATAATTGATATGAGTAAACAAATTTTTTTTAATGTTCATGTTAATAAAATCTAGCAATTCCCTTATGACAAAGCTAAACAATTAAAACAAGGAAAGTAAATAAGTTTTATTGGGGATTAGAGGAAAAGGACAGAAGGTAAAAAAAAATCAATCTGTAGCCTTGACCCTCAATATAAAACTATGAGATTCTATTAAACTGAAAAGAATAAGTGTCGCATGGTTCATTCTTGTACCTCAAACATCTTTTTATATGAATTAGAAAAAACTTTGATCTTGATCTTAAAAGTGATCTTCATCTTAAGAATAAGACTTCATATGTGTAAAGCAGTACATCTACTAGGGACAATATATACACCTCTCATTCGATAACTCATGCACAATGGGGTCTAAAAGGATATACCGTACCATAAGCAAGGGTGCAAGGTATTGAGGGACCGCCATAACAATATGAATAGACACCATCCTCGCTGGATAGCAAAAAAACCATACTGATACTGGTCTGTTAAAGACTGAACACTCATTATAAAATGGCAATGAGAATAATTGTCAATAAAGCACTTTTTCAAATGATGTTATTTGTTCTTATATGTAAAAATGACCTTGATTTTCAAAAAACAAAACCACTCATAGATCATTAATATCATTCCAATTGGTTTCAACAACTTTCATGTGCATGTGAAAACACTATTACATCACTACTTTATGTTGTTGTTGAGTAGTCTGGTTCTCTGATCCCTCTGCTCTTTTCTTTGCTCTCTACTCATGTGGAATGCAATGCAAGGAGCATGCTTAGCCTGGAACCAGACCAGTTCTTGATTCAAATTCACAATGAAACAAAATATCTTTTATTACAAAAGGTAACATTTAGTTCATAAAACAGCCGTTATCGTCAAAAGTCATTTTTTCTTATTCTATAATAAAATACTGATGCCATGATTTTATTGCAAATAAGTGAAAGTTCTTCACATCGGTGATAAAATTTCCACATGCCAATACCGGAATCACAAATTAATAACAAACTCTGACAGCAGCTTTTCATTAGTAAAAGGTATCAGAGTTTTATGTCATCAAGTATTCATTGATTGTCTTGCTATTGTTGATCACATTTGTGAAGAAGCATGCTCATTTAAGGTAGTTTGATTATATTATGTTCAAAATTTAGTTTAACAGTGTTGGATTGTCCTGACACTAGCTAGCTCTTATGCTGCTTGAATTTGCTTGCCTTTTAACTTTTCAGTTAGTCCACCACCTGTGATTGATACAAAAAATGTAATTAAGGTGATAATACAAGGAGGTCAGCTTTTAATTCAGAGAAACAAATACCTAAAGTAATAATTATACAAGTTAGGTAGCAAAGCACTGTTGGCACTTTCGGTTCTCACAGAAATGCTCATGATATAGCTGTTATGATAGATTGACATATTTCACATATGAATACAGCAGGGCACATTGATCATTACACTTAAACCAAACTAAAGAATATAACTAAAACATGTATTTCACTTGATATAAAAACTTGTTTAATTGGTATTTATTTATTCAAGTGCTGCCTCAAGTAGAGACAATTTGATTGATCAAAATTTTGTTGCATACTGTTATTTAAGTAGGGACCTTTTTAAAGTGCTCATTGATCAAAATTCTGTTGCACAGTTATTTATGGTGTACCAAGAATGTTGTTTGGAAAGAAATTTTAACAAAAAACATGACTTCCTATTAAAACTTGAAAATTTCATAATGTTGATTCAAATTTCAAGGTCATATCAACCGTTTTTGACAGTAAAATGAATGACATATCAAGGTTTCTGTTACCAATTTTGATCATGATTTTTGTACTTTCTAGTTTTAAAAAATGAGATCCACGACTGATCCCAAGTTATACATGGGTTCACAAGTTATCGATGGAGTGGTATAAATATATGAGTATGTCACATTGCCCTGCCCACAACTGTGTAAGTGAGGGGAACAAAGAAATGGTTTAGAAGCAATGTATACATAGCTGCCAACCCCTGAGTACAAAAATACTGACTGCTTGATACAAATATACTGATTTTCATGAAAAAATATTGATTTTTAAAATTTTAATGCATATTTAGCTATTTACAACATATACAACCATCAGTAAAATAGGATAGTGTCTTACATAATTATTTAATGTCAAAGTTGCATGTTTGCATACTGGTGCTTTCTGGACAGATACCATGTTCCTTTCGAGTGCCCATTCAGAAGGTGCAAGAGTGCAACACACTTAAACACAAGTTGTTTATAGGAGCCTTTTCCACACCTTGTCTTCTTCAATCATTATCGATTCCAATGTACCAACTTTCATTGATGATCTCAATTCTGTAATTTTCTTACTGAACTGTTTTTGTTCAAACATATGAGTGTTCCTTTGCAATTTTACTGTCTGGAAAACGTGTGCAAAAAATATTGCCAGCAACACTAGCAACTTAGAGAGGAAGGTTCATTTCTAAAAGAAATTTAATAAACCAAATTTTGATCGAATTACATTAAGGTTCTCTCTGGTATTTACATACGCCATAAGTTCAGGCTGAGATGTGTGTGATGAAGCAGTAAGCTGATGTTTATTAGCTTTTTCCTTCTCTTGTATTTCATTGGCGCGTCCTTGCTCAATAGCAAAATTACATTATATAATTTACAAAACATGACAATTTCTCCTTTATAAGATGGTTTCACAAATCTACACAAGATAGCAGAATTGTACATCCAGTTGTTTTCTTCTCTTTTTCTTGGATAAAATTCTGAATATTCTTCTTTACTATTCAACATGATTAACAGTTGAATATAACGAAGACAAG
The DNA here is from genome assembly GCA_030141615.1 of Unio pictorum. Taxonomy (NCBI): domain Eukaryota; kingdom Metazoa; phylum Mollusca; class Bivalvia; order Unionida; family Unionidae; genus Unio; species Unio pictorum. The sequence continues at coordinate 11,357,933 of JARLTB010000058.1, read as the reverse complement.
ATACAGTGACAGCAGTAACTGTTCGTGAAATCCAATATGGCGGATAATGGCAGGCATGGTAACCTTGATTTCAAATTAACCAATCCTATTGTAGAACTGTATTCCTATAAAAATGTAGTTTTTGCAATAACAAAAATGTGCACCTGTATTCTGGTCCAAAATACGGGACAAATATGGAAAAATGAGATAGTTGAAATCTATGTGTATCTATGTTAGATGCCATGGCTATAGTTGGTCTGCTTCATAAAGGTAAAAGAATCCCGCTTTGTTAGGTGTGGAAAGTCACATGTTTTAAGAACAAAGGACCTTTATAGTCATCGTAAATCTCACCATGTTGACAGACAGACAGACTAGGGGCATTGTCTGCTAAGTTGAATAGAAAAGGGTAGAATAGAGACTTGAGAGAGGGAGTGGTCACCATTTCAATCCGAATTTAATTTAGTATTTTCAAGCTAGGAACTTAGTAATTACCCAAACATTGTGCTGGAAAGATAAAGTAGTACTCAGTGGAAGCCACTCATAATTTGGTGGGTAAATTTTGGAAAATTAAAGAAACACAATACTTCGTAAAGGTCAGTAAGTTATTTACTTGATTGTTGCAGAATATTAGGGCATTGTAATTGTAATTATGTATACTTCATTAGTACATAGAATTACCTTTGTAGTGTTTAATTTACATGTATATTTGAGAAATGAGCTATGATTATTTCTAGAATTGTGTAGATAGCTTGTGGTCAGAATTAATATTGTAATCCACTGTTTGGTAACTTCATAGTAAACTATTCGTGATTTTGCAACTGTTGAATTAAATTTTAACTTTGAAAAGTGGTTGCAGTGTGTATTAGTTAATATGGATGTAAGGATATATCAGAGCATGTGTTTTAGAATATATGTGTACACTTTGTAGGAGTGTAATGTACAGAATTGCATCTGGTTGTCGTGATATTGTTCAGTATAATGAGATTAAGAATATATATACTGATGTGATGCAATTTATTGATGTCTGTATGATAAGTAGTTGATACTGTGCTTTTATCACGACGTTGTTTACCATGCAAGAACATATGGGAATTTCGATGGGCACGAATGCGTGACCGAAAAATGTAATAGCTTTTATCTGATGATTGATTATTGGTTAATGTGAGATGAGATGGCTAAGGAAATATGCTAACGTCCTCGTGTTTTTACAGGAAGCATTTAGGGACAGACTTACGGTATAGTTTAGTCCCAAGTCTCTATGACATACTCAATTAAATACATGATGTTGACAAAATGTAAATTGTTACCATTTTCTCCAAAAATATGAGTATTACATTTTATTCTTCTGTACTAATAAAACCTTTTAAAATGTTTCTTGTTCCTTTCATCGTGACTGTTCACTTGTTGGATGCCATTTAATGATTTTCACAAATCCAATAGTTTTGTCATGCAGATATTTTGCTTAACAAAATATGTTCAGTTTGAAGTGTCTGAGGTACTGCAGTAAAGTTAGTCTGATTCCCTGACCAATTCCACTGAATCTATGATGAAACCCAGATCCATATAAAATCTTGGACAAGCTACTAGCTGGGTTTTGCTGCAAACAATAGTATTTCTGTAATTTGTGTTTTTATTACCTAAGTCCGTATTTTAGGGATAATTTTCAAAATAATTAAAGCAAAATTGTAAGGGTTGACAGGTCTAGATACATTTTAGAATGTATCAATGGACAAAAAGCAAATGAGACTTTGAACAGTGTTAAAACTAGACGCGGGATCAGATATACCATATGGACAGTATGACTTGAAACAGGTAAATCATCTTCATTCACCTTTCCACCTCTTTCAACAGAAACATGACTTTTTAAAGAAAATCTCTTGCACAATATCTCTTGAACCATATGAACAGTACAATTTGAAATGGGTAAATCAATTTCATTCACCTTTCCACCTCTTTCAACACAGTCATGGACTTTTTTAAGAAAATCTCTTTCACGACATCTCTTGGAGTCACGAATGGTTGTGGCATAAGTTGATTCTGATATGAGTAAGTCAGGTCTACACTTGTCAATCCAAGCTGAACCCAAGTGTCTGTCTGGGGTCATATTGTAGTCTCCCTATATGGAAACAAAGAGGAAAAGTGCTAGAACATACTAAAAAATGCTTGAAACAGTAGAAAATTTGCAGTGAATTACAATTATCACAACAACTGTAGCAATCATCCCCACTACCACAATAACTGCAATCACCATCATTTTATTCACCATTATCATCACCATCATCAATCATCATTCATTTCTACTTTCCATGCCAGAATGAAAACATTTGAATATTTCATTCAGAAAGGGTCAAACAGCACCCTAATGACCTTTGGTATGTCTTATGAACAACAAACAAACCAACTGTCATGACACAAGTCAAACAGTCCTGGCTAAAGGTACATGTAAAACCCTCTTTCACTATATAACACAGTACATATTTACTATGCCATTGTTGCTAGACAATGCTATTTCATTATATGATATCTTCTAGCATTTGGACAGTTACATCAAAGCATGTGCTAGACATACTGGTATAATGGCATTAATGACAGTTTTAATGGCAGTAATGACATAGTTTTAATGGCATTAATGACAGTTTTAATGGCATTAATGACATAGTTTTAATTATCTCTAGGGGGGTGTATTATTCTAAGTTCAATTATTTATTCACTATGTGCTGTAGAATATCTAAAATTTGATCTGGAAATATTCCCTTCAATAGATCACTGTGACTTTGACATCTGAATGCTTGACCATAAAATTGGCCAATTGTCAGGATAATGTGACTGGGGGGACATGGTGCTACATGTCTGCAGCATAATGCCTCAGTGCTAACATCAGTTTAAACTGCCACACTGCATACATAGTGATAAGACTGAAAATGTTTTAAAGCCATATTAAAAGTCCAAAATACACACACACACACACGCACACACAAACACACAAAATCAACAGGTTTCTTCCTCGTCTTTTATGATTATAAAAATGCAAGCTACAATGATTTCTGGAACAGTTATATGACATAGAAGAAACTCTCTTTCATCTGAACTAAAGCTAATCTTCTGAAGCCATTATTATTTTTTTTGGTCTTGCGATTTTGACCTTGAATTATATACATCTCAAACAACAATTAAAACTCTTATCTGAAGTGAACTCCATCCATACCTTCTGGAGTCAGTGCGGCCTTGACTATTGAGTGATTTTGTGGGGTTTAATGCTGTATATTTGGTCAAGGATGAATATGGAAAGCCCATGGGAGAAAATACCAACCCATTTGAAAACACTGAGAAGCTTTTTCACATACTTACCTTAGTAGAGTCAAGATTCAAACCTACCTGGAAAAATGTGTAATGTTAGTGATCTGTATAGGTCAGTGCCTTAGACCACTCTGTCGCCTAGCTCCTTCTGATCTTTTGAATCCAAAATCAACAAGTTCCTTCTCTGTTGCAAAAACAAGTCACTCAAAAAAATTTGACAAGGTAAAAATTACTAAATTAAGTTATTATTTACAGAAACCAATTTCCTTCTTAAAGTCTATCTGAACTTTGACCTTTTATTCCCAATATCCTTAGATGTCCTCCTCATTTCAAATGCAGGCCATTTATAAACAGAACTTATATAATAGATGGTTTTATGGAAATTGGGTAACCTTCTTTCAATCTCAATGAATCTGACTTTTGACAACAAAACAATATACACGTCTTTTGTCTCAAATGCAAGCCATTCACAAAGTTCGATAAGAGCTGGTGATACTCAGGATATGCAGAAACCATTTTTCTTCTTTGGGTCATTGTTACCTTGACCTTTTGGACCCCAAAATCAATAAGTGTCCTTCTTATTTCAATTATAAGCCATTTAGAAAGTTGTCGAAATAGCTGCATTACAAGATGAACTGTTGTGCGGAAACAACTTTCTTTCCTCCAATTTTTATGAACTTGACCTCTCATATTTTGAGTTCAAAATTGCTAAATTCTGTCCTTGTCCCAAATGCAATATATTTATAAGTTTGGAAAAGAGTGGATTAATCAGGGTTAGTAGCAAATCCTGATCTACAAAATTTAGGCTTTTTTTTTAGGTTTTTTTAAGGCCTTTGAAAAAATTTTAGGTTCAAGAATTGCAGTTTTCAGGCTTTCACGCACACAAATAATAGCATACTCATCAATTTTACATTATTTATAATAATATAACTTGGAACTTCTTTTCCACATCCTTAGCAAGGTAAGATCAAAATGAACTTAATGAACAAGAATTGAAAGATTAAATCATATATTCACAAAAGTAGAGCAATGTACACTGCACAAAATGCCATGCAAAATTCATATATATTTCAACGCTTCAAGCTTATCATCGATCTGCTTGTCCAGCTTCAACTGATCTTCCAGGTTTTTTCCCAGAGATGTCCTTAACCTATTTGATGTGCCGATGAAATTAAGGTTCCTCTGATGTTCTGCTTTTAATGCATAGTCATCAGCTAAACTGTTCATTGTTTCTATATCATAAGTTAACGCTGATTTTTTTTTTGGGCACTATCTGGAAACATGGACTAGAATACTTTTGTTATTCCGGAATTTGATGAAAAGCTGCAGTGTCTATCTATTGTATACAATGTCCAAATAATTTCTGCTTGCAATGTGTCTTCTTTTGCTACATGATCATGCATAGATGCTGAGGTAGTAGACACCAATGAACAGGATGGCTGAGAATTCGGAGTTTGTGGTGACAGTACTTTTCCTGAATCAGGCTGTTGACGCTAGAAAAGAAGAAGAAGAAAAAAAACCAGAAATTAATTATGTATCATTAAGAATATATTAAATATTATTTATTGTAATTTAATTCTAGCTTTTTCATGCATTATTAATTTATATGGATCCCACCATATAAATGTAATAAAAGGTAAACATCTTGACTAATTATATATAAATTGTAAAATTAGAAATTAGGGGAGGTAAGCTTATTGTTACAGTTATGATGCAGTTGTTTCCCTTTAAAAACATTTGTAGCTACTTAGTCTGACTGGCTTCAAATTCAATGTAATTTCTGCAAAATTAAAAATTATTTTTGAAGCTATAGTTCAGACAGAGAAAAAAATAGATAATGTATAGTTATACTCACAGTCAAGATTTTCTTCAAGTCGAATGTGGAGGATGCACTCTTTTCATTCGCTTGATGTTTTATTCCTCTTGCGTGTATTCGTAAGCTGCTTTCACCCAATCTCTTAATACTAAACGATAATTTACATTTAGCAGAAAACACATCTTCATCTTTCTCCAACCAAGGAGTGTACTGTGGATTCAACAGCCAACTCATTTGAAACGTGTCTTGCTCGCAAGCCAGGATATACCGGATGTGCAAGTTACTGACAACCCGGATGTACGACAGCTGTAGTTGATTTCAGGTGCAGGTTATGTTTTTTTTCTCCTCGATCGTGCAGTGCCGACTTTTTCTTATAGAAACTTTAATTTTAGCTTTTTACTGCTGACTCGTGTTGAAGAATTTTAAGGTTTTCTTTTAATTTATAAGGTTTCTTATAACAATTTAAGCTTTTTTTTAGTTTTTTTTAGGCTTCCTACGGACCCTGAGAATTTAAGGACACTGTAATATGATATGCTCCACTTTATAATGGGTATATATTTACAGTACCAAACCTTATGATTAACATATTAAAAAAAGTACCAAACCTTATGATCGGCAAGAGAAACAATATTTATATTGTCAAACTGGAATTATTAATATGGTATTAAAAACAAAGAAATAGTACCAACATTAATTGTTCTCAGAGACTCTCTCTCTCTCTTTCTCTCTCTCTCTCTTCAAATTGAAAGAAACAACATCTAAGTGAAATACTGACTGTGTACACTAAAGACTGTTGTCCAACTTGTATGTGGAACATGGCTGCCCCAAGAACGTGACCTGCATAGTAAGGTTTTATCTCCAATTCTTCATCTACCTGGTTATAAAAAAAAATGTATGACTGAAAATAACAAAAATAAAAATATATAAAAAACTTTGTGAGCAAACCAATATTTGAAGTAAAAACAAAAATGTCTGATTATGCCTGATTCTAATATGTCTGGAGTAGATTCACTACTTTGCAGATCTCAAGGTAAGAATTACAATCATCCCATCAGCAGCTTATTTTAGCAACAATAATAAGTCATCTGCTTATTTAGATAGAAGCTGATAAGAGTTATCTTCCCATGGATAGAGGTTTGGCACCAATCACATAAATTATCAGTTACAATGTGCGCAGATTTGTGCAGTCTCCCCAACATGTAACTACAGGAAGGCTTTTTGTATGGGTGTGTCTATTTCATGATGTCAATTAGGTACAGTAGAACCTATCTTGAAAGACCATTTATTTTTGCCAAAAAAGTATGGTCTCTCAAAACAGGTAGTCTCTCATAATAGGTCACAATGCTATATAATCAAAAAAAGCAAATTTTGTAGTAAATTATGTTTTTCCGAGAATACTTACCCGATCACATTACTTTAGGGATATTAGCCTGCTACCTCGCGAATCCAGCCCTACCAAAAGATGAAAATTCGTCTTTCCTGTCTATGTCATATAGACAAAGGGTAATAACTCTTGACCCTTACCTCCCCTTGCTACCCGCTAGGTGTCGCTTCTTTAGTTTTTAAGCTGAGCGGTATATAAAACACGAGGATGCTCGCACGGCGGGGTGGTTGGGAGGGTTTCTTAGTAATGTGATCGGGTAAGTATTCTCGGAGAAACATAATTTACTACAAAATTTGCTTTCTCCTTTGAATACGTTCCCCGATCACATTTCTTTAGGAGAATAAGTAATAGGAGGATGGAATGCGGAGCATCCGACCTCCACCCCGGGTATCCTCTAGGGAATGATGGTTGGATTCCCCATGTGAATGATAACCCGGTCTCCTAATTTTCAATCAGCAACACAGCCCAGGGTCACGTGATATGTGACCCCTTTATACGGTTAAGAAGATAGTTATTGAAATCTTCTTACCTACGAAAATTTATCTGGCGAATCCAGCGAAGCTAATAGGCTGTGCTGATTGTTGCACATGGGTCTGGTGGGCGTCTGGGCTGCCCAACACCGGACCTACTAGAATCAATGTTTGCCTCTGCGAGTACAAACTTGAAGATAAAACTGTAGAAGGTTGACTCTGCATGTCAGCCAACAGCTTCTATAAGATGACTGATTTGCGAATCCTCAGAGTACGCCAAGCGTATAACCCACTTCAGCCATGAAGCAAGGGCTTGAATGGAGATATCTCATGTCCCAGCTATCACCAGAAGAAAGAGGTGCTTGTATGTGACCTGACTCACCTCTATGCATTGAAATGGTGCTAGAGTGCACAAACAGGATCTTACATGGCTGTTGATCCTGACTTATCTATAAAGAAGCGAGCTAATGACGACTCGTTGATCGCCAATGTATGGTAATCTATTTTGGACTACGAAGCCTGGCTGCGTCAAGAGGACCATCAAACCCTCTGATCGGAACGGAAGAGAGTTCGGGTCACTAGAAAGGACATGTAACTCGCTCACCCTGCATGCTGAAGCTAAGACTATCAAGAAACCCAATTTGTATGATAGTAGCTTTAACTAATCGTGGGTTAAAGACTCAATACTGTCTGAATTGAGTCATGTTTAAACCCAGGACAGATTCCATTTGGAAACAGGGTGAGGGATATAAGTCGATTGAATTTTTTAAAGTGTCTAAAAGATCTGACAAATCTTTGTCATGGCTGATAGCACATGTACCAGAATGGCGGAATGTGTCTGATATCATGGAGCGGTAGCATTTGATAATAACTGGAGCCAGCTGTTTCTCCTCGAAAAGCCAGAGAAAAGTTGGCCAGTTGAGGGATTGTGACACTCAGAGGAACAATGTGAATGATATGGTACCAGTCCCTGAAAACATGCCACTTGCCCTCGTAAACCTTCAGAGTAGAGGGCCTTCTTGCTCTCGAGATTCTCTCCGCAATCAAAGATTTAAATTGTTTGTCTTGCAAGGCTGTCTGGACAAGAGCCAGGCTTGAACATAAAGACGGTCCGGACAGGGGTGGAACACCCCTGGCCGCGGTTGCTTGCGAATACTTGTGCTGACTGTAATCTTCCTGGGTAGATCTATCGCCTAGATTGAGTAGATCGGAGACCCAGGAGTTGTTCCATCTGAGAGGGGCAATCAGAACCATCTGACAGTTCTGACCCCTTAACTTCTGGATTAATTTCAGTACCAAGACCGTGGGAGGGTAGGAGAATGACCACAACCCTTCCCAGCTGATTGATCGAGCATCCACGACCCAAGCTTCTGGGTCTGGAACCTGTGAGATGAAAGGTGGACAACTTGCGATTTCACCTTGTTGCAAAAGATCAATCATCGGACGTCCCCAAAGTGTGTCAATTGGAAGAAAGTCCGATTGATGGAGTGACCATTCTGTGTGAATGACTAGATAGAGTGTCAGCCAAGACATTGAGTCTGCCAAGAATGTGTCTGAATTGTACATTGAGGTGGAGATTGTCGAACCAATGTAGAAACTGCCAGCTCAGATTGCACAGGTCTGGTGATTGGTGTCCCCTTGTTTTGAGGCAAGGCACCACCACAATGTTGTCTGACATAATGAGGGCAGTTTGTAATAAGAGTTGATCCTGTCCGAAATGAAAGGCATTGATGACAGCCGTTATTTCTGAAAGGTTGATGTGGAAAGGGGCTCGCCCCTGGCACCCACGTGCCGCTGACAGTATTGAAGTCCGGCAACAGGTGGGCACCCCAACCGTAGGTACTAGTGGCGGAACATACCATTATCCCCGCTTGGGGTATCTCCAGAGTAATCCCTGTGGACAGCCCACAGGGGTTGTGCCATTGACTCAAGAATGATCGTATCTCTGGCGTGAGTATGACTGTTTTCTGGGATCGAAGGGACTTGAAAAGGGCGCAATTACGCTAGCAACGTCCTTTGTAAAGGGCGCATAAAAGGACGGCTGAGCGGGATCAAGTTTGCTGCCGCATTGAATAATCCGAGGATCTGCAACTCTCTCGCTAAAATGCGCATCCTGTCGGAAACGGACTCTACGAGTGCAATTATCTGGATGATCGCAAACTAGAGGAAGCCTTACCAGATTCAGATCGGGAGAAACTCCACACCCAGATGGACCAAAAATCCGGATTGGACAGAGATCAGACTTTATCTAGTTCACGAGAAAGCCTATATGATGTAAAGTGATATAAGATCGTTTCTGCCTTTGAGCAGAGTAGAACTTGACAGATGTTTCTGGAGGATGTCGTCCAAATATACTGCCGACGCAATAGATGAAGTCGAGCGGAACAGGGTGACGACGTAATCCATAACCTTGGTACTAGCCCAAGGGCTTAAATTGAGGCCAAAAGGTATGACATGGAACTGATAAACCGAGTCCCGACAAGCACAACGGAGAAATGTCCGCTACTCGTGGGATAGGGACGTGAAATGTGCGTCGGTCATATCTAGCCAGCTTATGATGGGGTTTAAGCGACGTGCCCTTTAGACATGCGTCACGATGTATCAGGTCTAGGTTGGCAGAAGCAGTCAGCGCATTGGCCATGGAATGGTGAGCTGCCCTGTTAAGAACCCTAGCTAACCGGGCCGTCGATTCCCAAGCATGTTCATTGCCAGATTTTTCAGCGATCCTGAAAATGGCTAGGGAGGCTAGGTCTAACAGTGAAGACGTAGCGACTACATTTCGAACCAGCTTGGACTTGGCATTGAACACAGTTTTGTCCACTTTATAAGACAATGGAGCAGACATATGGACTGCTGCCATATTTTTATCCAGAGCCGTGACCTCAGTACTGAACGCATCGGAGTGAGTTTTGTACCATCGACCTGAAAACGACGCTGGTACTTGGCTTTCAGAAAAGAACGCCTTAGCATTTCCTGGATCCCCTATACGTGTCGACAGACGGTCATTAATTTCCTTAATTTTTGTCGACTGGGGAAGGAGGCGGAAGGATAGAGTCTCTTCCCCCTCATCCAGATCGACCGACGCTCTAACCTTATAGTCGGTAATGGCAGCAGGAGGTGGAGGGCATTCTGAAGGGGCCAACACCCTATAAATTTCCTCCACTGCGGCTTTGAAGCTGAACTCAGTCCGTTCCATAGTTGGATCTGCATACAGCGGATTTGCCTGCGATTCATCGCACTCACTATGTGCATAATCTTGCTCTGGTAAAGCATCCATATCGGGGTAATGCATACCAGGTGGCATAGATGACTCGATTCCGTCATCTCTGATAAAGGCATTCACTCTCCCTTGTGGATGAGCTGTTAGCCTATGGACGGCCGGCAATGCCGAATGAATTGATTGGCATATGTTTGGCCTGAATGACTGCGACGGGCCGGCTATGACCGGCACTGACCGCTCGAATGGTCGGGTTGGACCGAGAGATTCATCGCCAACATCTGTGTCATGGTAGTGATATGTAACCGGTAGTACGGATTGACAGACGGAAACATCACTAGAATCTTCGTCAATCCGATTTGTGCGGATTGCGGTATGATAAAAGTCCCCGTGTTGGTACAGCGGTACAGTCGGCCGGACTGGTATATGACTAAAATCTCCATACGGTTGGACGACCGGTGCCTGTTGGGCTGGACGGCCGGAGCTGGATGGACGGTCAGTGCCGGCAAGTGTTGGCTGGAAGCTTGGCTGGACGACCGGTGCCCTTTGGGCTGAACGGTCATTGCCGGATGGACGCCCGGTGCCGGTTGGTGCCGGCTGTAGGTAATAATAATTACATAATGCTTATGTAGTGCAGCCAGCACTGCGCGCCCATCTACCATTCGCTCAGAGGGAATGTTGGTTCTGGTACAGCTTGCATATCTGTACAACATACCAGGTGACCTAGATGACGCAATTCTGTCATAATTGACACTTTCACTAAATCTCCCTTGTGGAGAAGCCGTGAACATATGGACGGCCGGCACTGCCGGCTGATTGAACTGGCGAATGGTCGGCCTGAAAGTCCTGTTCTGGTAAAGCTGCCATATCTGGGTAGCGCATACCAAGTGGCATAGATAACTCAATTCCGTCACCTCTGATAATGTCACTAATTCTCCCTTGTTTTAAAATCACACCGTCACGTATTTGACGTGACGGGAGGTGTACACCGGCAATACCGACTGATTTGTCTGGTATATGGTCGGCCGGAATGTCGGCGAAGGTCCGGCTATGACCGGCACCTGCCTCTCGAATGGTCTGATTGGACGGAGATTCATCTACAACATTTCTCTCATGGTAGTGATATGTAACCAGTAGTGTAGATTGACTGACGGGTACATCACTATAATCTCCGTAAATCCGATGTACAGCCGGTGCAGGTTGATGCCGGCTGGAAGACCGGTGCCATTTGGGCTTAACGGTCGTTGCCGGATGGTCGGCCGGTGCCGGTTGATGCCGGCTGGAAGGTCGGCTGGACAACCGGTGCCATTTGGGCTGAACGGTTGTTGCCGGCTGGACGGCCGGTGCAGGTTGATGCCGGCTGGAAGGTTGGCTGGATGACCGGTGCCATTTGGGCTGAACGGTCGTTGCCGGATGGACGGCCGGTGCCGGTTGATGCCGGCTGGAAGGTCGGCTGGACGACCGGTGCCATTTGGGCTGAACGGTCGTTGCCGGGTGGACGGCCGGTGCCTGTTGATGCAGGCTGGAAGGTCAGCTGGCTGGCCGGTGCCATTTGGGCTGAACGGTCGTTGCCGGATGGACGGCCGGTGCCGGTTGATGCCGGCTGGAAGGTCGGCTGGACGACCGGTGCCATTTGGGCTGAACGGTCGTTGCCGGGTGGACGGCCGGTGCCTGTTGACGCAGGCTGGAAGGTCGGCTGGCTGGCCGGTGCCATTTGGGCTGAACGGACGGTGCCGGATGGACGGCTAATGCCGGTTGGTGCCTGCTTAAGTGCCGGCTGAACTGACGGTGTCAGCTGGACGGACAGCTGGACGGCCGGCGAAAGTGCATATTAAAATGGATCCAATTGATCCAGCATAGACTCCATGCGTCCGGACTTACAGGCCCGAAAGCCATGCACGGACCTGCGGTGAAATTTACACCCACTGGGCAGCCTAAACCATGTCAACATAATTTCCTCCATTTCCACATTGCCAACACCCATTTTGCCATTCATGCCTTCGTTGTCAACTTTGCTACTGAAACGACAAAAGAAGAGAACAAAGCACAAAAATTAAAAAATTCAGCATATTATTAATTCGATAATACTATAACCGTTACTAACGGAGTAGTCAAATTATTCCGTGTCATGTTAACTCTTAATGACAACACTAGTTATCGCCGTGAGCGTGTTGCAATGGTTCGTTGAAGACGAAGTCTACTGAAACGAAAAAGATGATAAACAAAGCACAATTAGCAATTCAGCACGCTATTAAGTCGCTATTACCATAACCGTAACTAACGGAGGAAGCGAAATGATTTAGTGTCGCGTGAACTCGTGAGTACAACACGAATTCCGCCATTAAATAGTCGCAACTGGTCGTTCAGAGACTAAGTCTACTGAAACGAAAAAGAAGATAAACAAAGCACAAATTAACAATTCAGCACGCTATTAAGTCGCTATTCCATAACCGTAACTAACGGAGGAAGCGAAATCATTAAGTGTTGCATGAACTCGTGACTACAACACGAAGTCCGCCATTAAATAGTCGCAACTTGGTCGTTCAAAGACTTTTTTTAAGTCTACTGAAACGACAAAGCAGGTAAATAAAGCACAAATTATCAATGCAGCACGTTATTAAGTCGCTAATATCGTAAACGTTACATACGGAATAAGCGAAATTATTGAGTGCTACATGTATTACATGCTAGTATCGCCATAAGCATGCTTGACCACGTTGCAACATGGTCCGAAGTCTAGAAAAGGTGACAAAGTGACTCAAATTGGAAAATATTGTAAAATAATGTATACAACCTGTAGAGGAATGATTATCCAACACAGTAATTCCAAATTTAACTTCGGATGGTCAGAATTTACACTAAGATGGCTTGGATTCATTGGAGGTCTAATTGTACGTGTTTGCACAGTACAAGCGAAGCTAAAAAACTAAAGAAGCGACACCTAGCGGGTAGCAAGGGGAGGTAAGGGGCAAGAGTTATTGCCCTTTGTCTATATGACATAGACAGGAAAGACGAATTTTCGTCTTTTGGTAGGGCTGGATTCGCGAGGTAGCAGGCTAATATCCCTAAAGTAATGTGATCGGGGAACGTATTCAAAGGAGAAATGTGTGCATTGAGAGTGTGGTCTCTCAAAGCAGGTGATCTAACGTAGCAGTGGTCTTTCAAGACAGATTTGACTGTATTATCAAAGAAATATGTTTCTCCTTAAATTTAGTTTCCTTCACACATAAGTTACCCCATGACAGTGTACCATGAGAACAGGTAAGAGAAGGGAATTATGGTCCCTTACTTGAGATGACTGCCTCTGTAGTACAATAGCTATCTCTACTTTGTAGCGAAAATACACACACATCTAACACATTCAAGATTTCTAAAAATCAATTTGTAAACTCTGACACACTTCATCTGATGCTGAACTTTGAAATACTGAAAACAAGCATGCTACTTACACTTCTCATACATTACAATTTTACATTAGCCAGTTATTTAAACCCGAAAAAACAAAATGAAAAATATCTACATTCATACAACTACATGATACTATCATTCTTTTATATCTCAAATTTCAATACTAAGATTTATGTCCAGTGTGACTGGAAAATTTAAACTGAATTAAATTACAGTCTGACCTGTCTCATGATTCTAAAGGAACAACAAAATTTTGTTTATTTTGGACAGGTGTGTTTACATAAAGGTGAAATCCACGAGTAGACACAGAAACATTTGGTAATACATTGTTTCTTAATGAACTTGATTATGAGTCTTGTATTTTTTTGTACTGATCACAAAAGGTGTAACATATGAAATGCCATTTCTAATTGGCTGATAGTAGAAACTCAATCTCAAACTCAAGTTCCAAGTTGTATGATTTACAGTCTTAATGACCGTATATGGAACTGTCCATTTTGGCAAATTTTTCTTCCATCTTATTCCTTAGGAAACACTATGTTGAAACATTATTCATTATGAACAGGTGTCCTTTATATCAAAGTATCTGATAAGGCCATCTCCATAGGATTACAAGAAAAAAAAATTATCCAATTAAAATCATAACATAGTCATTTACCAGATAAACCCAAATGTCAGATAGATAAGCATAAACCAAAGACTGAAATTTGTGTCCAAGTACATCAGAGGTACACAAGCATGGGATTACTAATCTCAATTAAAAAGTTTAGAGAACTGCATGGAATATATGTCCAAAGTATTCTGTGCTGTGATTAGTAATTGTAAAGTAACAAAAATTATGCAGCATAAATTTTGTCAGAAAAGTCGGCAAACAGTAATTTAAATCAATAACATAATATTTCCAGCATTTGTATGATACAATGTCAGAACTGGATCACAAAATACTTGAAATTTTAGGTAAAAAAGAATCATTCTGATATGTCTGAAGCAGATACAAGGCCAGAGATAGTTTAACAGAGGATGGATAAAGTTGATCAGACTGTATCTACATTCTAAACAATCTCTGATTTTGATTTAGGTTCAACATACCTGTATAACTTCATGCAAATTCACAGCTTTAACTTTCTTCATACAAGCCTTGATCATTTCTGATGTGAAGAAATTCTGTTCTCCCTTTCTCTCTACTGTGATTTTTCTATAGTCCTCCTATAATGCAAGAAAATGTAAGCCATTTTAAGATCATTACCTTTACTTTACTGGTTTGAGGATAACTTTCCAAACAATTATTGAAGGTAATATCCATGCAATAACCAGTCTATATTGGCACCATTTAATCCTGAATCAACACTTCTGTTGAAAAATCAAGTGAGCCCTTTAAAAATAAATTTCAGTAACCTCATTCAGTTCATAAAGTCTAATGATATTTAGTTTCTAATTATCCAGTTATTTTCATTAAAATGCTGACACAGTACAAATTTAGAAATGGTCAAAAACAGTTTGAATCCTGCATTGCCCTTGCTGTACACGTATTCAAAGCATTTGATCTGTTCAACCATATGTCTAAGTTATATGAATGGTGACTCTTCAGGCACTTCCAGTCTCTTTAAAAAGAGTGAGATAGACTTTAACCCTGACAAAATATATATCTATATCTTGCTCCTGAAATTGCTGCATTTGCCGAACATTACCAAGAGAGCTAAGGATTTTGAAACAACAAACTTTGGGCTGGTACATAATGAGCAACCTGTTTTTGATCAATGTATATTTCAAAATGTCATTTTGTGTTGGAATATGCCTTGGCACAAAGTGTTATAACACAGCCCTGTTGGTACATGCCTTGTAATAAAGTGTTATAACAGAGACATTGGAAAATTCTTTGGTTTAAAGTGATTTCATTTATGACACACCATTTTCAATGCTCCCATAAACTGTGGCTTTCTTACCAGAAGAATTGGGCAAATGGCCTTTGTGGGATGTGTCATGTAAATTGGTCCATCATAACCAACCATCTCTGACATATATGGCAGGGCTCCACAGTGGTCAAGATGAAAATGACTGAAAACAAGGAGAGAGGTTTATTCCATTCATCTGACTGCTATAATAAAATCATACAAAGAAATAATTTACTGAAAGTCATTTAAAGTCAGGGTTCTGAAACTACCTAGTTTGACGTGAATGTAAGTATGCCCAACAATTTTTACCAACCAGGAGTTTAATTAGAGGCCTGCTGAACTCACAGCCTGAGTTTTAATGACATGAATTAATCCTAATTTTACAGATCAACCTGGATTTTACAATGATTTCTTGATAGTTAACTTCATCGCAAATTTAAACAGAAGTGTATAGATTAAGGTGCTTGAGCGATTTTTTTTATTGACATGTATTATCCATTATGTTTCATACAAATTTAGTTTAAATTTTAAGTAATATGCATAAATTAAATGACTTACAGAAAGGATGTTCCCGTCAATAAGGTATCACTGATGAATACTTAAATGTCCCAATTCAAAGTGCATAAAAGAATAAACAACAGCTATAAATGTCAAATGTTGTCAATAAAAGTCCTAAAAATCAATGTAATGTTTGTACCTGGTTACAAGTCAAATTGCAAGCAACAAAAACCCTCATCTGCTGTCATGTAATGCACTGGCATGTCAGGGTCTAGATTGTTTGTTCACCTGACTACTCCTTAGAAACGTAATCTACATCAGTATTATCTTAAAATGAAGCCCTATATCAACTTCAGTTACAATCCATGAATCTGCTTATTAGTTATTTTACAGCAACTAAATTTGTGATGGTCACATGTATTGGGACTTTATCTTATTTGACGCCCATCCTTTCATCTTTAAATTTTTTTTTACAAGGCTTGCACTCATTGAAGAAATACAGTCAATAGCTTTGTTATAACTCGGTATGTCATTGTTTTTGAACAAGAAACTAGAGTTACTTCCATAGCTTGCCATGGCAGATCCTAAGGTTTTTTATTTCCCCATCCCCAAACTCCATCTTCCCCAACCTTCATTCCCATGCAGACCATGACTCACTGACTCATAGACCATGAATCACCAACTCATAGACCATGACTCACCGACTCATAGACCATGACTCATGGATCATAATCTAAAATCTCCAACATATATAATATGTCCTCCTGCAATGATTACATATTACATGTTTGTACAAAAATATTTCAAAATGTCGTAATTGCTATTTTTGTATATTTTACCTCTGATCTCACAGATAATTCAGGGGAATGGCATATAAACAATATCTGTTTGTGGATGACTACTGTATGGGCAAATTTTGTGCAAAGTTTAGTAAATGTTTACCTTGAGGATTAGGAGAAGATGAATATATTAACATGGATGGATGAACATGCTGAAGATATCACAATATACCCACAGAAAAGTGGGATAATAAAAATTAAATGGAATATGTTTGGATATCACAATATACAAACACTAATGTGGGATAATTAAAAAAAAACTGGAACAGTTTTTAATATCACAATATACAGCCACTAATGTAAAATCATAAAAATGAAATGGAACATTTTTTGATATTACACTATATACCCACTAATGTGGGATGATAAAGTCTTAAGGAAATGGAATATTTTTGTTTCTGAGACCTGATAATAACACAGTCCAGATGCTCAGTGAGACGACCTTCTTTGGTTATGTAAGAAAAATCAGGGAATCTTCTCTGAAAAAGAAACATAAAAAAATAAGCTAGAAGAATGTTTTCTCCTTGTTCATGGGTAAACAAATATTGATATTTTCCTCCCTCCCAATTTTCTTTAAGACCAATTATTCCTTCATGTCTTTTTTTCCTACAAAGAATGATCTTTTTTTCAACATTTTTTTTAAAATTAATAATGGTAGCTCACATTATCATTTAATAACTGCATTCCTGGTCCCAAGCAGATATCACATCTACCGTATTTTCCCGCATATATCCCGCGTGTTATACCAGATTTTACAAACCCCGCAGGGGGGGGGGGTGCGGGTTATATAAGGGTGCGGGCTATATCACAATTTTTTTTACACATAATATTTCAATATATTGTTTGAAAAACGTAACTACATAACATATTGTTCTAGTTTTGTTTTGCTAGGGTTGGATATTATGGCTACTACGGTGACTTTGCTTTAGGTCCGCGACGAGCACGTTTTTGTGGATTCATCTTCTCCAATGTTCCTTTTTCTTTTCTCCAACCTCGGATTACACTCTCATCAATATCAAATTTTATGCCTGTGGCTCTATTGACATGCACTTCAGCATACGCAATGGCAGTTAGCTTGAAGTCGGCTGTGTAAGACTTTCGTTTTGGCATTTTTTAAATTAAACAGAAAGAAATTATTTAAACTCGAATCTACACTTCACAAGAATACAAGATTATTTAGAAATGTCCGTGTTTATGTAGCCTGTAGTTGAGGCACAGCTCCTATAGACAGCCTACGCACACAAGCACTGTGTACCGTGTTTTTTGCTGACTTTTATTGAGCAAAGGTCGTCGGCTTACTTTGATGATGGCGCCGCTAAAGGCTCCAGTTGAAGGGTCAAACAAATACCTGTTTGTTATTGCTGCGGCAACTTCAGATAATTGTAGAACATTGAAACAGATTTGTTTTATTTGTTTAGTATATATCAGTGCTTCAAAGGTAATCAGTTCTCTTTGGAGTGTCAGCAAACATATTTTTTCTTCTTCCGTCTGGTATTTGTTTTTAAATTAGTGTCATCTGCTTGACTGTACTCATTTTACATTTCCGCCTTCTGCGGATTCGGATTTTAACTAGTCAGTTGCATAAAGTAATAAGGCCAGATATCATCATTAGCGGATTATGATATAACAGTGCACTGTTAGTGTGGTTTGTCAGTATGAGACAAGGACTTGTTATTTTAACAATATATTCCAGTACATTGTTTCCTGTCATGGTGCCTTTGATTTTCTCTACTCCAAACGCAAGACTGTATATACGGTTTTTATCAGCCAAAATTGGTGTCGCCACAAATATCACCAGATGGTATATTTTGTCACCAAAACGGAAAACAGAATCGCAGTTTGCTACATCAGCGAAGCCCCGTGATCCTGTAATTGATTTAATTTCCGATTGTAGCTGTATAAATATATCTATGGTTGCAGGTTATACAAAGGTGCGGGTTATGCCAACAATTTTTTTACACAAAACCCCAAAACCCGCGGGCTATATGAGGGTGCGGATTATCTGCGTGTACGGGATATATGCAGGAAAATACGGTAATCACACAGTTACAGTACATCTCTATCATATGTTTCTACCATACCACCAGCATTACTTTCTATAGTCCACCTTACAAAATAAAGTTATATGTTTCAACAAAGTTGTTTGCTCTACACTGTCTCCAATATGTCATTATATAAATTTAAAAACCATACCTTTAGCCAGTACTGAATTAAACAGATGTTTACTCAACCTTTTGAAATTTAGCAAAAGTTTAGAAAATTGAAGAGCTGCTGGATAAGACAACTCTTTCTATTTTAATGCTTTAATAAGTGGACTCCTTGGCATATCACGGTAAATATGCTATCTCACTTAATAAGTAAATATGCTATCTCACTTAATAAGTAAATTTATGGTGGGAAGAATGCTTGAAAGTACTTGTTCTAGGACTAGTAAACCTAAAACAGTTTTTCTTTTTCTTTTTTTTTATTCAATACTTAAGTTAAATCCAAAAACAAAGTGTACATAACTATAGGAAACTTTATATTCAGTCTGATATGGAAACAACACTGCCATTATGGCAGAAAATCAACAACAAGAAAGGGATTCCTGGGCTACTCGGTAACAGGCAAATCGATTGGTACCATGCTAATTGGTAACAGACCACATGGTAATCCAGTAATTATAGTTAAAGTAAAGAAGAAAGCGATTCCTGTGACTGCTATATATACAAAGAAATTCCAAAATAGTAATTTGTTAGAAGCCAGTCGTAAGTTAACTGCTGTAGAAAATAAGCAGTTTACAAGCCAGCCGAGATTAATCGAAAGAAGCTGACCCTTGGAAGTAATTTAATACATGAATCCACTGAACCGACGGTCCAGGATACAGCATATAAAACCACACGTAATACATTTATTATCAGAAGTGAACATTATAACTTTACGGTCTTCCTCATCAGTTGTGAAGATTTAATTTCTATCATATTTGGTTTGAAATTATATTGTATATGAAATTCTTTTTAAAATCGTTCATTATGCAATGCGACTTTACTGCACTGATGGAATTCCTTATTAATTGACATTTCTTATTAAATGACAATATAAATTGTGCAACTTTACTGCACTGAAGGAATTCCTTATTAAATGTCTTATAAATTGTGTGACTTTATTGTTTTGTTGTGACCGAGTTGCCTGTTTGTTACCGATTAGTTCAGTACCGTAAAGACTGGGACCAAAGTGCACGTTACCGAAAAGACGGTCGACGAATTGACAGTTACCGAGCAGGCCGGACACCCAAGAAAAGTGGTAGTGAAGTCTAGTCAGATATTCTAAAGTCAATAATTTTGGTTGTATTTTTTCTCCACTTTCTATTTCTATTTCCTAGAACAATTTATACTCATACAATTAGTTATATCAAATAAGTTTCTTCCCTTTCATCTCTTTTCCACTTTTCTATTTATTCACAAGCTCTTCCCTACTTGTATCTTATTTCTCAAACCATCCTTGATTTCCCCTCAACTAAACCTTTAACCCATCTTACCCATAAATATAAGTTTACCCTTTTTATCCAAACATGCAATACTGATGTGCTATATCAAACAAGGCCAAGATGTGGGTATGCAAGCTCTGGAGAATTTATGAGCTTGAAGGCTGTTAAGAGCAAAAGCAATTAACAGCTAATGCAGGGCTTGCACTGATGGCCACAAGATGCTGTGATAGCTCTATCATGTCAAGCTTTCAAAAATTTAACAATGAAACTGCTCAAGACTAATGTGATAAAAGAAATTGCTTTTGAAGAATTTTCAGTTTATCTAACTGGGATACATTCAGTTATGTCCCCTTAGTTGTACATGTGACATTGATAAGTACAATGTATGTATTTATACTAATTTGATTTCAACATGAATGCATTTATAATTTTATGTTAATTTACATGATTTGCTAAAATGTTAATAGCTGGATGAAAGAACATTGTTGGAAGAATTTTTTTTTACTAGTTGTGTCAGTACCATAATTTCAATAACTTGGCTTCATGTTTTACACAAGAAGCTTCCATTTTCTCATTATATGTATCTCATCATTATAAATAACAGATATCTCACATCATCATTGAATTTCACAAGCATTATTTGTGCATTGTCAAAATAAACAACGGATATCTCACCTCGTCATTGAATCCCATATGCATGCCACAGTCAAACATAATATTTTTTCCTCCAATATTAACAAGTATACAACTGCGGCCCACATCTGAAAAAAATAAAATATTTAAACATAAATCCTGTATTTCAACAAGTTTGACTGACAATGGCACAAAGGCATTGAAATTTGGCATAACATTTACCTCCATATAAAGTACACATTTTACTTGTCCTTTATATTAAAGTTTAATTATAATGTATGCAAAACTAAAAATAAAAGTTTACAGCAAGGAAGCATTATGCCCACAATTATCTAAGTTATCATTACTTACTCCCACCCCCATGATACATGTTTGCAAAGGTGGCAAAGTACCCTATGGCTTCACTTACATGTTGTGTACTACCTCCAATTATATCCACAGATTTCAAGTATGCATTTCATATGGTTTAGGAAACATTGTGCAATATTACACAACTTATGAATCCACTGTACATCTTACAATTACTGTATATACTCACACACAAGTCAAATACAAAATGCAAACCACACTGACCTTGATCTGCCATCACTTAATGCACAGGCAGATCTGGGTCAGTTCAGGGCTCACTAGAGCAATGGTCAGATTCAAACAGAGACAGTAGCTAGGGCCATGATAAGATTCAAGCAAAGGCCTTACCTAATGAGTGATACGAGTCAAATAGGCCTTAACTAAGCGATATCATTCAAACATAATGGCCTTACATAGGATAATGATAAGATTCAAACAATGAGGTCTTACCTAGGGCAGTGATAATAGATTCAAACAGAGGCCTTACCTAAATTAATGATAAGAGTCAATAATGTAAACCTTACATACAACATGCTTGAGAACACTGTACTTATAATGCTTGGTATAACCAAAAAGCATGTAAATCTAAAGATAGTTAAAACATCAATGTTTGATATGATTTTCTTTATCTGCAAATGTCAATTAGTGTTATTTAGCTTGAAAAAGTATAATTTAATAGTTCATGGATATAATAAATGCAGACATAGTAAAATTATTACAACTAGTGATGGAAGCAATCATAAATATCCAATTATTTTTTAAAAAAAATCCTTTTCAAACTCCTATCACAAGGGGTAATTAATGGATTAAAACAGTGCAGAGTTCAGGTTTCAAATAAAAATGACCAAAAGAGTGAAAATACCCAATATGATCACCTCTTCTCTCTTAGCATATGAATTCAGGTTTCAAAGATAAGGCGACTGAAAGAGGTATGATACCCAATATGACCAAACTCTCTCTATTACAGTCCATGGAGTTCAGGTTACACAAATAACAATAAAATGGACTGATGAACAATACCAACTACAATTTATCAGCAAGAATATGACATAAATTTGAATGTGACATAAATATGAATGTGATATAAATATGAAAAATTCATACCTTGGCCAGCACCTGAAAAAAAATGAGAGGCAAATGTAAATAAGTGTAACAAGGTAAATATAAATGTCAAGGTGACAGCATGCCATAAATAAAGAAAATATACATAAATAGTGGTATATATACACATGGTATGCGAATGAATATGAACAGGTACTTCACTACACCTAAAATATGAAGGCAAATATCTGTACATAACAAATATCTCATTCACTGTGTCAAGTACATCTCTCATTAGTAAGTGCTTATGGAATACCTCAAGACTTGAAATGTAAATATAACATTCAAGGTCAGTGCCTCCATCTTCAGTCCATGACTGAAGTATTGCTGTGTGAAATGTGTGACCTTGACTGAAGGTTATATGAGCATCAAACAAATGAACTGTCTCAGTTTCAAAATTTCTCATCCTATTCATGAACAAATACAATGAAGGAATTTTTGCATGTGAAAAAGCTTTTGCCAAAACCTTACTGCACAAATTACCAATGACTTTAAACTGGACTCCAAGGTCAAAGGGGTAAATGAGCATGTTGCAAAAAGAACTGTCTTAGTTTCCTCATAATCAATTCAAAATCCATCAAGGAATGAAGAAAATAAAAACAAATGACTTTTTTATATAACCAAACCACTACTGATAAGTTTCTATTTCTGAAACCCAAAGGCAAGGTGGCAAGTAGGTGTGTCACAATGTACAAAAACATGAGCTATTGACTCAAAACTCAGAAACACTATTATCTTTTAACACTAAAAGGTAAAATTAATCGGTTTCTAGGCCTCATACTGAAAATTCTGATTTAGTGTACCATTCCATTTTTTGGGGGTTTAAACTATAATTTAATATAAAGTTGGCAAAGATGCTCTAAAAGACTGGGATGATCATTGTGGACCTTATGATTCGTAATGATCAACCACAGTTTTCACCCATGTGACAGAAAAATCTAGCAGCTTTGCAAACCTTACTTTTCTTATCTCAGTCTTATCACCTCAGACCAATCATCTCAGTCAAGGTGTCCACGTGCTCAGAACTACTTTTTTTTAAAAACCTTGTTGTCTTCTGCTGTGCCTGACATAGTTGTTCTAAAATCAAACAACAAAAAATATATAACAAAAACATGGTAACTTACAATCAATCCATCTTTGAGAACACACCAAATAAAAACATTTCATGAGAGACAAAGACATGCACACATATATGTCGAGCATTTGGTATTATGCTAGTTTGTTTCACACACACAACATGGTCAATTTTATATTATATGCAGCCATAGCACAGTATATTTTCAGGTCAGTATCTTTAAATGTAGCTACAGCCACCTAACTAAATTGAAATAATTCATGTTAAATAAATTATATACTGTTAGCTACATTTAATGACACTGACCTGAAAATTGACTGTGCTACAGATAGGATAACATTCTCAATGCTATGTGAAATGAACTATGACAGAAAACACTGATCCATGCACACAGACTATACACCTATACACTTCATAGACTATAGACCTATACACTTCATAGCCTACCAACTCTCCTGACAACTACTGAAAACATAGTAACAGCCAGAAATATTGCATGTCATACATGCTTTATTCTAATTTTGTTAAGCATCTCCACTGTGCCCCAGTTGAATCAAAAATATACCTGTACTATTTATTGACACTTACTAGCCAGATGGAATCATTTTTCCATCAACACACCGATCCATAAGCAAATTTCAATGCAGCACTTGTCATATTTCTGGGATAGGAAAACAAATTTTCTAAGAATCTGTGAGCTTGAAAATTTAACACATAGTTATCTGTTAGCGTCCATGCTGGGCGGGTCTTTTATACAGGGGGTAATTTTTCAAACTTGGAACTAATGAAATAAAACAATTTCTCATAATAAATATTAAATGTCAATTACAGATAACATCAATATATTAAAAGTGACAATGCCTCATTACTATGGGATGTTTTATGTTGTTATTTTTCTTTGCTTGTGCGTATAAACTGTGTACTTCAGATGCAACGGTCACATCACAGTCCTCATTAACATTTTGTATTTATGCGCAGCATGTAAACATTGGGACATGAACACTAGTGAAGAGTTCTTTTAACTTGAAATGAAAAAATAGGGTGAGAAAATAATCTAAAAGAGGGTTTGAAATGAGACAAGGAAGTCCCAGTAACTGGGAATACATTATATGTCTCCTCACACAGGCAAACCTCATGGGGAGACAGATATATATATTGGTTGTTAGACCCCCTTATTTTAAAAGCAGGAGGTATGAAGGATATAAACAATGCACAAATTACTGTAATTTCATTCTTTGATTAAAAATTTCTAACCTTAATATTGCCGGGGGATCCCAAACAGTGTCAAATCAAAGTAAAGACTTTTTTAGCAACATGATTGCTATAACTGTCTACCAGTCTATGTTTACATGCAACATAAATGTGATGTAGTTACTGTCTTTGGTAATTTCAATAATTCCATAAATTTTAGTTAAATTTCTTTGATCACATTTACAAGATTTCCTCTATTTTGTTTGTTCCATTTGTTTTTGAAATATTCTAGCTAGATAAAGCAAATATTGGACACAACACAGCTTTTACTAAAATGGACTATTGTTGACACCAGAAAAGCACTGAGAGCAGTCATTCTGCTTGAATTACTTCAAAAGCTTCCATTTACTCTGAGACCCTTTGCTGACAATTATCTGGTTAGAAATTATTAATCAATGAATAAAATTACTAAGTTTTGTGCATTTTTTAAATCCTTGAAGCTTTAAGTTTTAAAATTTTTTAAGAGGGTGGGGTACAAAGAAAAGTGATTAAGTGAGAATTACTATAAGATACATTCCTAACACTCTAGTGATTCTCGTGAATTACTGTGTTTACTCGCTTATATGTGGAGTCCAACTGCAAACAACATAGACCCTGATCTGCTATTGCATAGTGTGCCTGCATATCAGGTTCTATATTGTTTGTTCTATTGATTCCTCATAAGAAATTGCATATGCACATATTTGCGCACTCAACCACAGGTGCTCAATGTGAGCTTGATGTTGTGGAGAAAAAAACAATAACATAAATACTTGGTTCCACCTATGACCCTTGATTTTCTTTTGCTATTTCTGTCTTTAAATGCACACGGCCATATTCTATTGCTTGTTTCACTATTGAGATATTTTTCTATTCATCAAGCCATCATTGACTTATCTACATTGTGCAATACTTAAGTTACTGGCTTCAAACTGTGCGAATTTCGTGAATTTTGAATCTTGGGCCAAGTGCATGCTCCTGTAACAACCGGTGAAAAGAGCTACATGTACCATGTTTGCAACTATACATCGGTTTTTTAATACAGTGGCAGATGCAGAAGTAAGTTTTTATTTACCATTAACTCGATTAAACTTTAAGAATCCTGTTCCATAGAAGAATTAGACATTGTCTTCTTCACTACACATACATTAGATACAAGCGACTCATTTTCAAAACATATACACTATGTACGTGTATCAACGGCGAAATATGATAGGCTCAAATGGTTATACTTTAATGTAAACTCTCATTAATTTAACACATTCAAATGATTTCTAACATGTGATCATGTTATTACCTAGTTTTTGTCTGGGTACAAATAATCTACATCGTGAAATGGTTCCCAGATTCATGGATGTTATTGAAGTATAACCACTTTTTTTTTCACTCCGTATGATTTATTTTCCTTCAGATTATTGTGGGGTTTTGTCCCCACATCATCAAGCTCGCGTCGAGCACCTGTGCACTCGACTGGTCAGATGGTATATTCGAAAATACACCTTGACAGTAGCCAAATGTTACCGCATCATAAATAAAACAATGAAGGATTGTTTTAATTAACTTGCTCCAATAAAACATTCTAACAAAAATTTCAGTTTTGCTTTGATGTACCATTTTCCACAGATTAATTTGGAGTCGAGAAATTATCAGGCAAGAACATTGTGTACTCGAAATTAGGAATCAGTACCATTGATGAACAACTCAATGATAAATTTGCAACATGCACGTTCCAAACTGGTGAGAACTAATTTAGAGTATAATTAAAGGTTGACATTGTCATTATACCAAGCGGAGTTACTGTAATTTCTGACATTATCGTTTCAACTGTGTAAAGGTACTTTTACACGGGGGCTGACATATTTCCACTCCGCATCAACTTTATTTTGCAGTCGGAATATCTCTCGATCATTCGTTTCCCTTTCAAATCTTAACGGAAAAAAAAGCAAATTCCGATTAAACATGCGACCTTGGTATCTAGCGATTTACTATCTAATTTTGTATACTATCCCTACGCCACTTCTGTGAGTTCAGAGCAAGCAGCAGAGACGGAGGGTCCTACTAAATATTACTAAGCCTGACAAAGCCCGACAAAGCCACACAAAACCATGCGAAGTCAAATAAAAAATGCGTATTTATATGGTTAATTATATTGATGAATAAATTAACAAAACCGAAAGACTTGTTTTCAAAATATTTATCAAAGTTAAATGACCGAAAATTGGACGACAGATTACAAATTCGAAATCGAATAATGATAAATGAATAACAAAGTGACAAAATCATACATAAACTGTTTATTACTGTATACATTGCTAATTTAATTTATCAAAAGAAAGTGTTTTTTTTATTATAAAAAATATATACTAATCACGCAAAGCGATACAAAGTCATACGAAGCCTAACAAATCCTCATAAAAGTCATTTCAGACAAGTATTTTTATCATAAATTAAATTGTTTTAAATTATATGAAATACCATTTTTTTTAATGTCTTCATATTTAGTACAAAATGGCTGAAGAAAATAGTTACATCTTCGCGTTTGTTTACAGAGAAGGTGCCGTACCTATTATCATTTCGAAGTACATGGATTTGTGAACGGCCAATTAAATATACAATGAATAATCACAGATTCTCAACTGGTTACATGGTTAAAAATAAAAAAAATCCTTTGCGCTGAATTAAATAGATAATAAAAAGGAAATCATGCTCATATACAAAACAAACATTTTCTAATTCTTTCTCTGAGTCCTTGTCGCCCGGCACCTTGTTTTTTGGTTTGGCTTTCATGCCAATTTTGGGGCATTCAAAATATATCAATTCTAGGATTAATCAATGTACACAACAATAACACAATTGATTCAACCAGTAACTTAAAGCACGAATAAAAGAATTTCGGGAGGAAAAAATCAACCCAAAAAGTAAGTTATATGACAAAGTAAAACGCAACGCAAAACCCCGATGAGGATTAAGAATTCATTGTTCTAAAAGGATCTGTAACGTTGTTAGCATAAAGTGTGTGACGGAAATCACATACTATATTTGTTTTTTAAAAAAAACACAACGTCCAAGAAAGAGTTTCCTAACTTCAATAGCTTACTGAACCGATACACCATTAATCTGGTCAGGAATATGTCTTTAGTTTAGAAATAATGAAAATAAAAATGATGATAAAACACACCGGACCGTCCGGGCAGGTAAATATTTTGACAAGCTATTTGGCGTTTTCACATAAACTTTGACATTTACATTTATGAGTTTTAGTATAGCAAGCATTTTACTACTATTTTCATTTGCTCATTTATGATAAGTGTGTTTCTGTCAATACGGTCAGACGCTTTTTCATAATCAAAATAATAATAATTGTAGTTGTAGTAGTTGTAATAATAATAATAATAATAATAATAATAATAATAATAATAATAATAAATAAATAAATAAATAAATAAATAAATAAATAAATAAATAAATAAATAAATAAATAATAACAATAAGAATTACCGTATTTAACCTGTTCATTGCACTTTTATAGTTGTATACTTCAACGTCGGCTGTACGACTGCACACACGACATTCATAAGGGTATTGTCCAGAAATGGTTTTTAAATCATCAATTGTCAAACCATCACACTTTGTGTGCATCCAACACTTGCAGTTATCACAAGTAAGGGATCCAACACCACAATTAAGTCCACATAAAGCACATGGCCAGTTCGTCTTTGTCTTTTTCTTTTTTGGGGGGCACCAGACAGATCCCCCCGCCCCCAATAAAAAAAGTAAAAAGTTTTTATGTATGTTTGTGTACCCCCAAGTATGTTGTTTGTTTGTTTTTTAATTTCTTATTAAAAGTCCCATTTAGTTTTCCCCATCGGGTTATAAAATTTGATTTGGGGTATTTTAGTATCCCTAGTATTCTTTCAGTAGATCCTCACTATATGGGATTTGATCTATCCACTCTAGTAGTCTACTTTGTGTTTTTTTTATTATTATTTTGACCATGGCTAGTGGTCGCCTATTTCCTTGTGTTTGCTATTTGTGTTGATGCTATATGTCTGTTTGCTATATAAGGTATATACCTTGTGTTTTGTGTTAAGGAAAGAGATTTCTTTCAAATTTGTACCAGTTGTCTTACTTTATGTCTTTTATAAATTAAAGACATTTTGTTGAGTATTTTAA
This sequence comes from Unio pictorum, assembly GCA_030141615.1. Lineage (NCBI taxonomy): Eukaryota > Metazoa > Mollusca > Bivalvia > Unionida > Unionidae > Unio > Unio pictorum. The sequence continues at coordinate 11,329,107 of JARLTB010000058.1, read as the reverse complement.
TTTTAATTTAAATTTGGAATTTTGTATAAATTGAAGTGCATTATATTTAGATATTTAGTATTTTTCAATTTATCTAGTAATATTTATTTCTCTAGGTCTGTCCGCCTTGAGAGAGGACCTGTACAAATTTATTTGGCTGCACAGTTCCTGTCTCAATTTGTCCGGCCTTTATTTATTTAATGTATTTAAGAATTAAGAAATTGTCCAAAAATTATTTAATTTCCCTTAAACGGGAACCATATCTATTTCGGGAGATAGATATGGTAGGAAAAGTATGGATGTAGAATCCAGAAAAAAAGGAGTGTGCGCTTAATTAATGTAGTAGAGTAATCTTAAATATTTGGGTATTTTTCCAAACTCTACCACAGGTCTGTTCACTTCGCGTAGCGCCATGTGATATAGCCCCATGGCGTTCTCATATGTACTTTCCCCTCACAAGAAGTAATTAATTAAATTAAAGTTTTTACAGTATGAGCATATGGTAATAATTTTTTTTTCAAGAGTAAATTAATTCAATTTTAATTTAGCTTTAAAATTTTTTCCCTAACCTTCATTATTGAAGCACATCTTATAAGCGTATTCGTTATAAAGTCCGTTATTTGTCTGACCAATTGTTTGTTAAAGTTTCCGTCTAGGAAGAGTAGTTGACGTCTGTCATATTTGTCTACCTTCATTATTTCAATTATTAGTTATTAGTCTTTTTCGAGCAGAAACACTAGGCATTTTGTAATGTAAACTTAAATATGATGTATGTTAAATATAAACAATAAATATATTTCAGAGAGATGTAAATGATAAACAATGACGCTAACATGCAGTAAATTTTTTAATGATAAACCAATATGTACGTGTCCTTTAGTATAAATAGGTATTATTTGGCATGTTTTTAATTGGCTAGCTTTTCAAATGTATACCGGTGTTACATTTTGGGGATTTACTCCCGGAGCCGTCAAATGGAATGCCTAATTAAAATGTTTTGCGGTGGTTGCTTTTGAACATATTTTTTTTTTGTTTCTTTCTCAACCATCTGTTGTTCAAGCGATCTTTTCACCACACCAGATTAAATTCTGTTTGAAGATTTACGTCAACAAAGACACGAATATGGCTTAGCCAAATAAACATAAGTTGATAGAGCAATTTTGGTTTTTAATAATAAATTGAGATCACTAAAGCCAACTTTCCATGATTATGAAGAAAAATAAACACATGCATTCAGTCTTCACAGAACATATATCCGGTATATAATAATTCTCAGCATATATTTATTAACACAACATTACAAAACAACAAACAACATAAAGTGTCACATAATTTCTTTATAATCGATTTCATAATTCTATCAAATATGGCATGTCTTGTCGTTAACTAAAAATTTATAAATATGTACAATGATTATTGTTCAAAGTCTTGTTAAAACATGAAATAAACTATATCAACATGAAACTAATGAAGTTCAACTCAATTGTATTTTGCATATTATAAGATATACTAGAAAATTGAATTTCCTTTCCATATCAGTAGAAAGAACAATTTATAAATTATTACAAACATTTTCAACATCATATTGTCTTACTTTATCAATACTTTATGATTGTTTGAAATCGGAACTATGTCGCCCAATTTTCGGTCATTTAAATCTGCAATAATATGTAGAAAATTAGTCTTTCGCCGAAGTTAATTGTTTCATCAATATACACTCTTTTTTTAATCTGACTTCTCATGACTTTGTCTAGCTTTGTTGGGCTTTGTCTGGCTTTGTTGGGTTTTGTCGGGTTTTGTCGGGCTTTGTCAGGCTTTTTGTCAGGTATTTTTCAAAATGTTTTGTAACGTAGAATGGTAACGTATGTGTCGTAGTGTAAAACACGGATATATTTTAAACTTTAAACAACTTAAATGTACACTTTTGTATGCAATTAAAATGGCCTGAACTTATATTCAGTCTCACATATAGGAAACAATATTTTTAGCCGATGAAAGCGAGGAGTCCGCTCACGTGTACTGTTAGGTAACGTGTGTATTTCACTAACGTGAAGCAAATGCATTGTCAATTAATTCAACACTTGGCGCTTCATCAGTATCAGTGATAAAATTAATAATATCATCACCTTTTTCATTTAATATTTTTGAGTTCTTATTAAAATCTCTAAGAACACCATAGCATCTCTGATCATCTCAGATGGTGCCACTCAATATAATTTATCCCACATGGGCCATACGATTATCAAATTAAGTAATAAGTGTGTCTTTCCACTTCCAGACCGACCTATTATTATCATTCTCGGTAGCGCTGGATGATGTTTGATTGGTTCTTGCTTTAATGTCGCTGAGAAATCAATTGCATCCATATTATAAATATATGAAGCAATCTTGCTTACGGTGTAGAGTTTAAACTCCAACCACTGAATTAGCCACAGTTACAGAAAAAAAGTAAAATTAGCATATGGTGGAAAATGTGCAATATGTAACAGAAAAATAGTTCGTTTATCCTAAAATTCAAAATAGAGATGGAAGTGATATTGCAATATTAATGTTGAAATTTCCAGGAACCCCATGGGTTCAATACCCAGGGGGAAAAATACATCTTCCAGGATATAAGTATTGTGGTCCTGGAACCCGACTTGATATCACACTTGATAAACAAGATCAACCAAAACCTGTTGAATATCCGATAAACAAAATCGAAAAAAGCGTGTCACATTCAGGATGTTGCGTATGAAAGCAATGATTCACAAAAATACATATTGCCAAAATAGAATTAATTCATACATTAAATTAAATTAAAAAAACCTATCTTTTAAAGAAAAAATAGCTAGGTTGGCAATAAAATATGCAATGAAAGGTAAATTATTATTCGGAGTCGGTAATTAATCAACCAATTATTAAAATAATGGAATCGATTTATTATAGCCCAAGAGGATATTGGAGGGGTAGAGCAGCGATTAGTAAACTCGCCGATGCTCAAATATTTCACGTTCTGTTGTTGCAAAATGGTTAGTACGACAGGCACTATGGCAGATATATCTACCACCACCTAAACGAATTCAGCACGCACATTTTCTAATGAAGTTCACCAGGTTGATATTTTATTTTTACCACATGATACTATTAAAATTGATCGACGTCAATACACATAAAAATACGCGTTAATTGTAGTTGACATTGCGAGTTGAGATAATGAGGGCTATCCGTTATCAACTAAAACCGATGCAGAAGTTATATTACCTTTAGAACTAATTTATCAACGATGACCCTTGCGATGGCACAACTACTACAAGTTGATCCTGGCAAAGAATTTCTTGGTGTAGTATTATTTCTGATGAAGAAAAAAAAACATGATGTCAAAATCAGACTAGGACATACCGCAATTCATTGTTATCAGGCAATCGTTGAGCGATTTCATCGAACAATATCTGTTAATTTGATATCAATATGGGAAGGAAATAATTCAAAATGATATTCGATCCCGTGAATGGGCTGCAAGATTGCAAGTGTGATCAATGCATTAAATAATAAAAATACTCTTACAACGTCTATGAAACATATTAATTCGATTACAAGAAAACATACCAATACAACGACATGATATTTCAAAACAACCAGCATTAGGTAATGTGACTGTCAGATATTTAAATGAATCTGGTGAACTGGAAGGTGGCAAAAAAGAGCGACTGATCCTATTTGGCGTGTTAGTACACATTAAAATTTCCAACGTAGTAAGATCCACGGGTATACCTGTAATATACAAATTACAATCAATTGTTTCTCAACAATGATTTGTACGTGAAAATTTAAAAGTAATTCTTGAAGATACCCAGCTACCACTGTCTTCATTTAACTAGTGCCTAGACGTCGATTACACTCATAACTAGTAAGGATTAGATTTTCGCGCGTGTGACCAAGACTATTCTCAATTATATCTGCGGTAAATTGTCTTGGATCATTATTTGACTACTGCCACAACATAACTGTGTTATAGCTTACACAATGAGTATTCTGTCATTCTTTTAATATCATGTAAAATTTAGCGTCAAGATCAAAGTCGCGTTGTTTATAACCTGATATTTCTTTTCTTACTATGTCATCACTAACAACATCGTTATTGGTGCCAGTAGTTTCTGTAAAATCTACGATGACCCTCCGCAGCTGAGATATTCTAACTCGAGACACTGCGAAATAAACTAAATTTGACCATTCGATACGATCATCGACGATCCAAACATTTGTATCAGAGATGGTTACTCCTTTAGATGAATGGAATGTCATTGCGTATCCTAGCGTCCATGGAGTTTTGTCCGTAGCTAATGCGTTCTCAACAACACTGACAGGAAGTAAAACAATATTATTTAACACGAGATGTTGTGTCCTCCTTGACTATGTCTAGAGTCAAGGTATATCAGCTTCAGTATTTTGTTTGCGTGTATCTGATGGGCGATAACATAATGGTACGTGTATATTTGAAATGTTTTCCTTATGAGACGAAAAAAACTGATGTTGAATTGTATTACGAACTATCTTTCTACTTGCAACTATCAAATCATCTGGTCTTTTTTAAAAATTATATCAGGCATTATTTCACACTGAATTCTATTCGGTCGTAGTCTGATTAATTTCTTAAGCTCTCTTAAATCTGCACCAAGCGATCTATGATCATCACCGTTAAACAAGTTAACATTACTTCCACTTATAAATATTTTTTTTCGTTGTGTCAGTAGTTATGAAATCTAACTCAGCATCGTTTATAATAAATCTTGTACAATGTCGTTTGTGATAATATGATCCTCCTTGGGTAAATTGACCGATAATTTATTGCTATTTTTTTAAAAACCGGTTTTATCAGGATTTTCATCAATATAATATTTCATTTATTGAGGTAACCAATATGACGATATGACGTGATTGCTTCAATTACTGTCAGAAGTATGAGTATTTTGACATCGAGGATGTATCGTAATAAAACTATTGGAGTGCAATGTTTTTCTAAAAAGTGTTTGCCAAACCAGACATAACAAATTGGATGAAGAGTTTCCGTAAACTTAAATGACTTGATACAAGCGAATCCAGTCAAGTAAAAATCATGTAATGGTCTGTTTCTCGATACTCTGGTTATCTCGTGTGTTAGATGTCCAAATCTTTTAAATATACAGAACACTCTCCCATTCCAAGAAACAACCTTCCAGGATAACATTAAACCATATCAACCGAGATAACGTCTTTATGATCGTATTTACCATAATATTATCCACCGTGCCCGCATTTGACACAACTCGATATTATATCATCGAGAAAATCAAACCGAGTTGGTTTCCACACATTTTTCTCTCTAGCAAAATGAGCTGCGACAGATGGAACTGTATTTCAATTACCTTGTTATTGTTCAGCATCATCGGTATATTTCAACGCAAGATGTCTTTGCTGAGAGATTTTGTGCAATAAATAACGTCATTAGGTCTTACAAACTGAGTATAGTTTCTGTCACGTTGTAAGTATTAACCATATTTCAACATGTATATGTTAGACCCTGAGACTAATGATTTCGCGCCATAAATATGTATGAAGGTCAATTCGGCAAACAACGAGGTGTCAAGCCAGTTAATTGACATGACCATACAATTCGTAACTGGCCGTATTTTGGGCAGCCAGGTACATAATAATTGCGATCACATGCTTCACAGGTAAGTGGTGGAATTCTGTTTTCATATCTAAGGAACATCAAGTGGGGGTCGTAAATTAACCCTTGACAGACATTTGGGAGGGGGCCTTATCTGATAATTAGATGAATCAACATCCACTCGGAATTGACCAAGTCGTGGCCAACATTAGAATCGCAAGCTTAAATCTATTATCTTGAGAACAGCTTGCGGAAATTAAAAGGGAAGATAAGCTCCTCCGACTAATTCGAAATTGGCGGGAAACTGGGAATTACAAGGAGCTTCAGTACAGGTCAGTGACTATTTTCTCGATCATTGTAATAGTACGGCAAACTAAGTGTACTTTAATTATCACAGTATGTATACTTTATTACATATAATTACCATATGTGGGTTTGATTCATTTGTAGTGTTTGATATACATGCATATTTTGAGATATGAGCAATGTTTGTGTAAAGAATTAATTTTGTAATTATCTATTGGGTTAATTCGTAGTAACCTCATGCATTTATTCATTTGATCTTGTAGATTTGTAAAATGTTGAACTGAATGTTAAACTTTGCATAATGGTTGCAGTGTGCAGCATTAGTTAATAGGGTTTTGCCTATTTGTGTATACTTTGTAGGAGTATCATGTGTAAGGATATATCAGCGCGTGGATATGTGGATATCTGTTTACACTTTGTAGAAGTGTAATGTACAGAAATGAGTCTGATTATGTGATATTGTTCTGTATAAGATTGAGAATCTATATATGCCGTGTTAATATGACTGTTATTGAATGATATTAAATTATTGTTATTTGAATTTCACATTTTGTGTATTCGTTAATTTAACTGTCGGCACAGCTGACTGGGGGCTCGGTGCTTTGCATCTCTCTATCACTACTTCAATTTCTGACAAAAACGAGCCAGGTTGGGTCTTCTGTAATAATTTAAATAATATTGGGAGCACTCCAACCAACCTAATTAAAAGGGAAACCTCTACATGGACGCTCTCTTCCGGGATATGAATCAGACATAAATATTATCTTTACCATCTAAAGTTTATTTGTTAGGATATATTAGTGAACACTGTGAGATATTTTCCATCCTGTGCATTTGATTCTGTGCATTTTGTCATCATAATTAATTGATTAACCATCTGTGTGATAATTATTATAACGTGTTTAATAAAATGTTTGACTTACTTCTGTTCATTCTCCGAATTAAGTTCGGTCTGGCTGGGGATAGAGAAATTCTCTTCTTTAATGTCGGGGGGGGGGGGGGGGGTAGGCGAGTCTTTTTTTTATTGTACTGACAAGTCTGGTGTCCCGCCTAATTTGGTTTCGTTATCTAGAGGTAGACTGCCTTCGATGTAATTGTCCGGGTCGAGTAAATATATAAGTGGTGAATCTTATAGATGAAATATATAGAGATCTGAGCAGATATATAGAACAAACAAACACGAACCCCTGTACAGGTAAACAAACAATTTAATAAATTACATAAAACAACTATCCGAAGTCATTACATTAAAAATATCTCAGATTTTAGAAAACAAAAAAATTTCTCGATTTACTAAGGAAAGCACAAATGGATTGAAATAAAATAACTGATCTGTTTACTAATAGACTTAGTTCATCATATGATTGAGTGAACAATCGAAGTCAACGTCTTGAATGATTTCATAACCTGTTCTTCAGTTCACTGTAGCTATTCAGACGCCTGGATCTCCGGATTCCACCTTCAACAATCCGTCCCAGAACAATCAATATATATACGTAGCAGGATTACGTTATAGGATTCCACTCTCTGAATGTTCCCATCTCAGATCACACTATCAGATTACACGTTCAGGTTCCACTCTTAAGTATACACGTTTAGGACTATTTTCTCCCTTTTTAATAAATATAAATAGAGACAACCTAAATTTCCTGTTATTTATGACACGGGGATTTTGCATTATGCCCTGCTCGTTATCATATATTTATATCAGTACTACACAGATGCTAAGATTATCATTCGTCTCCTCATGTTCTATAATTTCCCTATTTAGTCAAATGGCTAATTCGTCACGCATTAATATCACTCAATGACACACATCACACGAGACCTAGCGGTTCTAAACCAGCCTCATGTTACACAGAGAATAAATGAGATTCATTACAATCAGTTATGTCATTTCACACTCGCTCTTAATCATACATAAAATCTTCTAATTTTGGTGGTCACACGGATTCTCGTAATCATATTAAGTAAAATATTGCATTCAATTCTTAAAACCTAATTCTTGTGCGTACACGACAACAAATTAAACAATTCGTCAAACTTATCTAAAGATAAATGTACGAGTTCCTATGCATAAACGAAACACCGTTATACTTCATAAAGCACATTATTATACAAATGTATTAAAAAAAAGAAATTCATGCAAATACAAATAAATTCAGCAAAACATTATATATGAAATCAATAAATTACATGGAATTGTCACATTACCTTTGCTGCAAACGTAGATCCAAAACAGTTCGTCTGATTACTTGGACAACACTTTTTTTAACGAGGAAATTTCTTGCAAATTCCTCGGAGCCTACACTGGTTTCTCTTGCAGAAAAGCTTCGACTGATTAAAATTTTCCACGAGGCGATATAAAAAGCTAGGAAATTTTGTGCGTGAAACACGTCCCTTATCTAGCGCAACCAATCAGTCAAATCTCTCGGCCCCTTCCTCAGTGGCGCCAAAACTCGGGATCAGTTTGACCTGGTAGTTTGATAATTACAGAGTTTCTGCAACTTTTCAATTGTGATAGCTTTACCCTGAAAATAACGTTTACTGTGCCCGTCTAGCTGCTGTCCAAACAATTGCTTAATTAAGGATACTATTCTCCCCTCGAAATGACATTTAGAACATGGCAGTGGGACAATTGATTCGCGTCCGTTCTCTAGAAATCTATTTAATGGTTCTCTGGTTTCAACTAATGTATTCTTGTCAGATCGCCAGAAATTTGCCCCTTCACAAATAGTCTATACGTAGAATATTCCAGAAAATAACGTTACTGAGTTCTATAAAAAAAGAACATTCTAGAGATGATGGGGATTAGCAGAACAATAACTCATCATGTGCATGTCTAGAATCTGCGTGGGTTTGTTTAAGACTATAAAAAGACTAGAACATTCTAGAGATTACGGGAATTGCTAAAATAATAACTCATCTATATTAAATATTAAATATAACGGCATAAAAGTTAAACTTGATTCTGAAAAAATACTTCCGATTTGATTCATTACAGAAAAGGAAACTTGAAGCTGGGTATTGATTATCATTACTATCGATTAATTAAGATTATCCAACAGGTTATGTTACAATCTTTGGCAACGGTGTAAGATACGGACGTTGATATATTTTGTCTCTTTTTCACTAGCGATCGACAAAATTAGATCAAACTTATCTCAAGAATACGAAACAAAGAAAAAAGACTATTAATAGACATGTTTTCAAAATTCACCTTTTTTTTTACTTCAATAAACGCTTCAGGCGGGCCAAAAATATATGCTTGTATCCTTATTTTATAGTTCGATTCGTCTACGCTGATTTGGTTATCTTGCGTCGTAAGGGTACTATTGATAATCAATCACAGGCTCGTTCTTTTTAGTACTTTTACATCCATATAAAATCTTCGATAAGATACACGTCTAACCATTTATTATAAGTATTATCGTCTAACACGAAGACCACTTCCTGGTATCAGACTAACATCAATATATTTTTTTGCTTCACCAGCAAACACTGCTAGATTTTTTTTTAAATTTGCGGCTTGATTTATTACTGTAGCAATCTTTAAGGCAATAACTTCCATACTTAGTACTTTTTATGGCGGTGGGTTTTGTCTAATTAATCGTGCAAATCTATCCTTAATTGCTGAGAACGCTTTACCGCCAACATTAACAATAATACCAGGATCTTTAAACAGGAGCATATTTAGAAGGATAGCTCCAAAAGTAATACCAATTGCAAAACAATCAGGAATGAGAGCTATTGACGTTGTTCATGCAAAGGCTTATAGTGTTATTGGCAATGTTGCCGGTAAAGCGTTTTCAGCAACCAAAGTAAAATTACCCATTACTGAAGTTATGGCTGCAAATGTTGGTAAAGAAAAAAATCAATCTGCAAATCAAAAAGTAGCATAACTATGTTATGTGGATCTTTTATTTCATTTGTGTTTTTCGTCTTTTAAATCGAGGGAGAGGGTTACAAAGAAATGGAGAGGAATATTAAAACTATAGGAGCTGCTTCTCTTGGCGTTCAGCATTAAGAGGTTAGTGTTAGGAGTGGTCGGCTTGGTATCAAGATAACCTGACTGGGTGGGACATCATGATACGTGTCTGCGTCATGACGCCCCAGTGCTAGACATCACTATAAACTGCCACACTGCAGACATCTTATCGATATAACTGAAACATTGTTAAAGCTACGTTAAAAAATATATATAAACACACACACACACACACACACACACACACAAACCATTCCCAACAATTCAAAGTCAATCCTAATAGCATAATTGTGTATTGCTGAAATAGCAGCGTTTAGTCCGAATGTTGAAAATACAATGTGAATCCGAATTAATCACGTTCTTGCAAGCAGAACATATTCGGCCTTTTCCGTCAGTTCGAGAAAGAAATGTAATTGGTCGCCCATGACAACTATATTCCATACTATTTTCGTTGACATGGACACGGGTCGCAGTTAAGTTTCCTATTCGGACTCGTCATTTGTTTATTAGTACTGAACTATGTTCAAGGATGAACAAATGATGAAGTTCTTGTCAATGGTTACCCGTCATTATTTTTTTACAGGCTGGTCTGTCAAAAATGCACTAGGCAATACTCATATATTTCACTTCCCGGTCAGCATCAATGCCTCATTACTCACTGTGTACTCTCGCCGAAATACACACCGACAACCACACCACAAAAATTATAAAGAATGAAGAAATTCCATTAATATAAATTTTTAAAAAATGCCTGATTTAACTCTTGTATATCACGACCTAAATGAGAGATAAAAAAAGTGTTCTAAAAATATAATGAGTCTAAGTTTGTACCAAACCTGAAGTAATAATTGCAACCAGAGTCCACGTTCTCTTTTTTGGGGGCACCAAACAGACCCCCCCCCCTCCCCTTTAAAAAAAACTAAAAAGTTGTATTTTATGTATGTTGTGTTCCCCAGATGTGTTGTTCTGTTTTATTTTATTTTCATAGTCCACATGGAACAAAGGGAGAAAAAGTAACAACCAAAACAATGTTTTCTTTCTCGCTTATAATATGGCTCATTGTCCAGAGGTGAATATTCGAGCAATTCAAATTGATTGCTCTCACTGCTTTCAATGTTATTTCATAATCTGACAGAAATGGCCTAGCGCCGATCAACAAGACTCGCTTAGCAACATGGGATCATTTGTTTGTATGCTCTCATGGAGCCTTGTGAACGTCATTTTGAACGAGACTATGCTGATATAATCATTCGTCTGGTTTCCTAATCATTTAACTATTAAGCTTTATTAAGCTTTACATTAAAGGAGAGGAATTATACAAATATCGTCAGGTAACCAGACTGTATAATACATTCTTTAAAGGTTAACATGTACTTTCTCTTTGAGAGTTTCGTCGCGTCATATGGACATAGGATGCATACTGATTGGCTAAATTGCTTTCTTCAATCATAAAATTTCGACTTTTATAAGTATGGAAATGAACGGAAAGCTGAATGAATCTGAAATGCAAGCAATCTTTACTGTGGACATGGTGTACTCCAGAAAATGCGTCAATGACGACCTACTTTCGTTTTAGAAGGATCTTTAACTGTGACCACCGAGTATTGTCAAGTACACCCGCCTACAACTCAGCGACAATTTATGGTTTATAAGCGTTCTTTCGTTATCTATGTGACGTGTCTTTCAATGCCACCGTTTTTTTATTCTTAGTAGATGGAGGTTTTTATAAAACAGTGATGATAGAAACATGACCGATTCACTTTTTTTAGGCCGAATATTTACTTGTAAATCTAAAGTAATTCGAGGGATTCGTATTTTATAGAGAAAAAAAACCTGAAAGTTGTTTACGTTTCCGAACTTGCGGACATATAAAAAATAATTTGTTTAATACATCTAATAGTAAATGAAGCGATGTATGTACAATATGATAAAATAATTATGTGATAAATGTACGGTAAAAGATAATGATGTATACAGTATGAGGCAATAACTTTCAAGATCAGATATTTATGTATTGGATTCTTCCGAAAAACAATGTTTCTTTTATGTATGGTTTTGATTTTTTTTTAAAATACCTTCTCCAATTATCATCATGGCATTCAGCAAAGATATTTCGCCTCTTCCAGAATTTACGCAGCAACAATTACAAGTACCAGCTACATCTGGCAAACTTGATCTCTATGAAGAAATAGCAAGACATGTTTTGAAAATTTTATGCTCTGAGCAGCGTTCAGTGTCTTTGAAGGAAATACATGATGAACTCTGTAACCATGGTGTTAATGGGCTTACAGACAGTCCGTTCATTTCCGCACTTGACATGTCTCAGTTAAATGAAATCCTGAATAGTTACCCAGATCACTTTGCATTAACTGTGACAACTCAACACCAGTTAGAAGTCAAACCACAAACCAATATTGAGTTTTGCAAAATTCACTGTGCCAAGAATGGACATTGTCCAGGACGTCCCAATGTACCTTGCAATGGGCTGCATATATGTAAATATTATATTTTTGATACTTGTACATTTGAAAATAATTGTAAATATGGACATGATCTTAGAACAGAACACAATATGCAAGTAAGGCGAAACTATCTGTTGGATCATCTAAAAGGACAAGAGCTAAAATATTTGCTGAATCTAGCTGAAAGTCGATCTGAAATGACAGTTCCAAGAATATGCAAATTTTACAATGTGGGAGGAGGATGCCGCTATCAGAAACATAGGAAAATCTGCCCACATTTACATATATGTAAGCATTACATTATGGACCGCTGCTCCTTTGGCCAGGGCTGCAAAAGAAATCACAACATTTTTGCACCTGACGTGAAAGAAACTTTGACTCGCTACAAAATAAATATCAGCAGAACTCCCAGAGAAATCATTGCAGAATTACGAGATGTCTTGTCAAGAGATGAAGTTGAAACTAATGAAGTATCTCACCAGAGACCAAGAATAGGCCAACATTTTGCTTCAAAATGGTATTCAGTCCACTGGTCTTCATATCTCTTCTCAGATTGACTTTCACAGACTTGAAATGGTTTCTTTCTCACTGAAAACTATACTTATTAATTACAATATGATTCATTCTTCCATGAGTCTGTATTACTACTGATTCTTTCTTCCATGAATCTGTATTACTACTGCTTCTTTCTTCAATGAGTCTGTATTACTACTGATTCTTTCTTCAATACTGTCTCTGACTTAATTACTTAATTATGATATACATGTATATCATTCAGTATATGTGCATTACAGTACACATTAATGAATATGTATTACTAGTGCTTCTTCCATGAGTCTGTATTACTACTGATTCTTTCTTCCATGAGTCTGTATTACTACTGCTTCTTTCTTACATCAGTCTGTATTACTACTGATTCATTCTTCCATAAGTCTGTATTACTACTGATTCTTTCTTACATGAGTCTGAATTACTACTGATTCATTCTTCCATGAGTCTGTATTACTACTGATTCATTCTTCAATGAGTCTGAATTACTACTGATTCATTCTTCCATAAGTCTGTATTACTACTGATTCATTCTTCCATGAGTCTGTATTACTACTGATTCATTCTTCCATGAGTCTGTATTACTACTGATTCTTTCTTCCATGAATCTGTATTACTACTGCTTCTTTCTTCAATGAGTCTGTATTACTACTGATTCTTTCTTCAATGAGTCTGAATTAACTGATTCATTCTTCAATGAGTCTGTATTATTACTTATTCTTTCTTCAATGAGTCTCTATTACTACTAATTCATTCTTCCATGAGTCTGTAATACTACTGATTTATTCTTCAATGAGTCTGTATTACTACTGATTATTTCTTCAATGAGTCTGAATTACTACTGATTCCTTCTTCAATGAGTCTGTATTACTACTGATTCTTTCTTCAATGAGTCTGTAATACTATTGATTCATTCTTCAATGAGTCTGTATTACTACTGTTTCTTTCTTCAATAAGTCTCTATTACTACTGATTCTTTCTTCTATGAGCCTGTATTACTACTGATTTATTCTTCCATGAGTCTGTAATATTACTGATTCTTTCTTCAATGAGTCTCTATTACTATTGATTCTTTCGTCAATGAGTCTCTATTACTATTGATTCTTTTGTCAATGAGTCTGTATTACTACTGATTCTTTCTTCAGTGAGTCTGTATTACTACTGATTCTTTCTTCAATGAGTCTGTATTACTACTGATTCTTTCTTCAATGAGTCTCTATTACTACTGATTCATTCTTCAATGAGTCTGTATTACTACTGCTTCTTTCTTCAATGAGTCTGTATTAACTGATTCATTCTTCAATGAGTCTGTATTATTACTTATTCTTTCTTCAATGAGTCTGAATTACTACTGATTCATTCTTCAATGAGTCTGTATTACTACTGATTCTTTCTTCAATGAGTCTGTATTACTACTGATTTATTCTTCCATGAGTCTGTAATATTACTGATTCTTTCTTTAATGAGTCTCTATTACTATTGATTCTTTCTTCAATGACACTGTATTACTACTGATTCTTTCTTCAATGAGTCTCTATTACTACTGATTCTTTCTTCAATGAATCTGTATTCTTACTGATTCATTCTTCCATGAGTCTGTATTACTACTGCTTCTTTCTTCAATCAGTCTGTATTACTACTGATTCTTTCTTCAATGAGTCTGTATTACTACTGATTCTTTCTTCCATGAGTCTGTATTACTCCTGATTTATTCTTCAATGAGTCTGTATTACTACTGATTCTTTCTTCAATGAGTCTGTATTACTATTGATCCATTCTTCAATGAGTCTGTAATACTACTGATTCTTTCTTCAATGAGTCTGTATTACTATTGATCCATTCTTCAATGAGTCTGTAATACTACTGATTCATTCTTCCATGAGTCTGTATTACTACTTATTCATTCTTCCATTAGTCTGTGTTACTACTGATTCCTTCTTCCATTAGTCTGTGTTTCTACTGATTCCTTCTTCCATTAGTCTGTATTTCTATAGATTCTTTCTTCCATTAGTCTGTATTAATTAATATTGCTTTTTTCTTTAAGAAGTCTATAGTAGTATTGATTCTTTCTGCAGAGTGAATCACTTAATGGATAACTTGGTATGTTAATAAATATTGTTTTTTTGTTAATTTAAGTAACAATAACAAACAAGGTGTAATTTCAGCTAACAAATTTTCATACAAATGGACATGATTATATATCAACAGTCCATCAGTAATATTTATTTATCTGATATTCAAGTTGATTCAACAAATTCGGGTGTCAAACATTAGAGTACATTTACTGAATTTATGGATATCTTGAACACCATCTCTTTACCGAGAAAGAGGAATGGATTGCATTCTTATAATTATTGACTTGTAATAAATGTTTCACAGAGATCCCAAAGTTTTTATTATGGCGACTGAGGGGCCATTATATGGAAAAATTTTGTGACAGTGACCAACATTGTTTATTTACACTTACAGTTCTCATTATTTAAACCTGTAATTATTATGTCCCCTGCATGCACTAAACATCTTATTCCTTTTGTGTTTCTCACTCTATTTCTGTTTAACCAAAATTTGATAATGATATACCTTGATCATGCTTGATGACAAGCCATAATGTCTACTTTTATCATATATTGCCGAATTTATTTTTTGACAAAACCTCATTCATTTATATGCACAGCCATTTATTTACAAAAGTTCATAATTCAGACCTCTTGGGCATATCACTATGGAAATACTGTACAAATTCATAATTCAGATTGCATCCCCACCTCAAGGTCTAACAAATTAGAAATACTGTTCAGAACAGTGTATTGGATCACTTAATATACTGGGTTAATTATAGTGGTAGATTTACCAAAATTATTGACAGAAACTGCCATGCCCTGGTCAGATTATTTTTAGATGAAGGTCTTAAGGAATGACCTTCATCACAAATAGTACACAGGTAATTATTATTTTATTTATCATGAAGTTATTTTTTTGTTTACCTACAACAGCATGGTATCAGAGATATGCATCACTTTTACTCTAACAATTTACAGTGATGGTGTGGTGTCAGAGACATTATCCAATTTTAACATGGTGACTTTAATTGCAGTATTGTGTTCATTATAATTAGACTTCTGTTAAACTTGTTTGGAAATTTTTGAAAGTTGGATACGGGAGACACATTGTACAGATTACATTTACAATACTTACTTTTGTCATCTCCCCCCACCTCACCCCCAACCCCATGCAGAAGCTTGACATGGTGATCAGTTGCATTAATGTGCATGCATTCCCATACAGGTGTCCACACCTTAAATTACTTGTTAAAATCTGTTACTTATAGTTAAAGAAAGGCACACTCAACAGCAAGGGGGTATCTTGTTTCTTTTTATCCCATAGATGTCTTAGGTCGTTAGTTGTACTAAAAATTGTTTTACTACATCCAAAATATCTCGGATCCTATTTTATATACATTTATAAAAATAGTCTGTGGAAACTCTGAAAGAGTAATTCAGCCAAATCGATGACAACTGTAACTTTATTTGCAAACCTGAGTGATAGCTGTTCATTTTTAAATAAAATATTAATAATTACAGGTTTAACAAAACTGTACATGTGGATATACACTGTATATTGAGAGAGTCTGAGATAATTTAATTTAATTTAATTTAATTTAATTTAATTTAATTTAATTTAATTTAATTTTCTATCAAAGATATAACTTTCAAGATTAAAGGTTATGGCAAAGAATTGCTTTTGCTAGTATCTTGTAAACATGTCAACTCAAAAAGAGAAGATTTTTTTTAAAGTTAAATTTGACATTTAGTTTCATTACAAATTCTTTGAAAAGAATAACTAGACAAAAAATGGACCTCTGAGGCATCCTGGAAGTTCTTTTCAGGACATAGAGCATCTGTCTATTGATAGACTCTTGTTAGCAGTGAGGCTTAGTATGTTAATAACATCCTCAATATCTCCTCGTACTAATGAAATAATTGCAGTGTGGATGCATATCAAAGTGAGCAAGCCTACCATGTAAAAATAGGTTTTTGTGACCTGATTTTCATGCAAGAGTGATGTATTATCAGCTGTCTAATTATTACATCATCAGTACTTTGAATCTCAACATTCACTAAACATGACAGGCATTTCAGGTAGCGTAACTGAGCCATATTAATTATAGGTCACTATGACCTAATTTGAATGGTCATGATATTTGCATTTTTAGATATCTCTTCACAATACACAGCATATTGGATCCCCCTATATCGATGAAAATTGATATGCAGATGCATCTCATGGACAGAAACTCACAGCAGGTCACTGTGCTCTAATTTTCAGGCTTAATGACACTGATATTTTTCTTGATACCACTCAATATATGCTATAGTTGTCAAGGAGATTTGTGTTTTATGAATAAATGCCTTGTCATTTACCTGCTATCCCATGTCACATTAAGTTATCAGCATTATTAACTGATTCACAAATGCTTTGATTTATGGACACATTCTCTTTTATTTATCGACCACTCCAGTGGCCTAGTGGTTAAAGCGTCTGTCTTGGATGTGGGAGGTCATGGTATCCCCAGGTGAATCATACCAACGACTTGTAAAAATGGTGCTAACAGCTGCCTTGCTGGCATTAGGATTGGTTGGCCTGGTGTCAGGATAATGTGACTGGGTGGGACATCATGCTACATGTCTGTGGCATGATGCCCCAGTGCTAGACATCACTATAAACTGCTATACTGCAGATATCATAGTGATACGACTGAAAAATTGTTGTTGTTGTAGGGTTTAATGCCCATTTTCAGCACACGATAGGCTATATATGGCGGCCAGTATTAATGATGGAGGAAGAATCTGGGTGGTGAGGGGGGAGATGTGAATGAAGGAGAGATTATTAATATGTAATTAAAAGCATGGAAGTTTGACATGAGGAGTCATATATATATATTTAGCAACAATGATGTACCAATAATGATGATGATGATGATTTTTTTTACAGGGCCATGTCAACTCCAAATCTTGCTATGCAAAACCTGTCTTTTCGGTTATCGCCTGACTTTTCAGACAGCGATTCAGATGATAGCTCTTCTAATAGTATTAAAGGAGCCACAGGTGGTACAAGAAGAAAATCACCAAGGTAAGGAAATGGTATTAAGATAAAGACCACATCTGACAGGAAATCTGTTAGTGGCCTCTATCTGCCTGGACAGAAATAGTAATCCATTTTATCACAACTAAGTCACTGTGGCCTAATTCAATGACCTAATCTGAATATAAGTAATTTTTTTTGCAGTTGCAATTGTTCATTCATTACAGCCTCAATATCTTGAACCACTATATTGTCTTAATTCACAAAAGTTGGCATATAGATACATCTTGATAAAAGTAATTCATCCATATCAAATCTAGGTTAGTGTGTCCTAATTCTCATACTTGAGCAACTTTTTAACATTTCAGATGTCATTTCACTACTTCCTCAGTAACTTGGACTAAGTGAAAATTAGTAAATGGTTACTTCTTGAGGTGAGAAACACATCCAAACAAAAAAAAGCACATGTGACCTAGTTTTAAGGCTTTAGTGACATAGATTTTCTCCAATTGTGCTATTGTATTTATGTTTATAGTAAACCTCTTGTTATGTATCTATCAATAGCTGATGAATAAATGCTCAGGGTTAAGAAAGTTACTCTTTAATTACCGTATTTTCGCGTATATAAGATGCGTCTTATACAAAGTTTTACACATCCCGCACCCAATGTGCGTCTTATATATGGGTGCGTCTTATGTAAAATATTTTTACACAAATCGTTAAAACCCGCGTCTTATATACGGGTTCGTCTTATATGCGCGAAAATACGGTAAGTATTTTTTAACACGAACGAACGGTACAGTGTGTGATATTGAAAGACGATTATTGCGGTCGATATTCACGTTTCACGATTTTCATTCCTAGTTGAAAAACAGTTGGGTAAGTGTTCAGTAATTACCACATGTATTAATCCAATGCAGGGCCTGGGATCGTCCTGGGCTTCGCCAATGTCGCAAATTACGATTTTTTTTCCCTTATTGGCGACAAATATGTCCCATCTTGCGATTTTTTTGGCAACAGACTTTTTGGTTATTTAATTTGTACAAACAGTCATGGATTTGGACTGGATAAATTAAAAGGGAGAACGAAAGGAAGCCACAAACTTGACTAAGCAATGCATTGGAATCAATCTGTACACAAATGATCCTTTGTTTGTAACGACAACCCCATCTTAGCAGTGCATTGTTACATCATAATCTGCTTATGCTGACATCTGGGCTGAGTACTGTATGTGTATGCTGTGATACAGTCAATCATGCTACCGTACTATACCTACAACTGACCAACTTCTGAAGACGCGAATAGAACAGATAAAATTAATTGAATGGCTAATCCTTTTTTTTACATATGCCAATACAATAGTTTTGCTGAACCTTCAAAGAAAACTGGTAACCTTTGAAATACCGACTACTGTGTATACATACAAAGCAAATGGAAAAAATCTCAATCACAATTATATCTGTCGCCAGTGCAACATTATCATGAGCAAACGGAAGTTAGACATTGCGTGATCATCATCAACAAAATTAACGGCGTTTTGATTTAGTGCAAATTCATCAGATAATAGTCACTGAACCCAATGATAAACCTTGCAGTCCAACATCATCTACATGTAGTGCTTCAAGTGGAACACCACATAATGATGAACAGGGCAAAAATTCCCAATTTTTTTTAGACAGTTGGAATTTTGGGCGTCCGTGGCTGAGATATGATAAAAAGTTAAAACAGATGTTCAGTGATGTATGTATCAAGGCAAAGTTCGTCAATTCATTTACAACTGGCTGCGATATTTTGAAGAAGAAGTGTGTCCCCAAACATGAATCCAGGCGGTGTTAATAATATTTGTGCATTTTACTCATTTATCTTTTCCTTTTGCCATCAATCCCGTGTTACGGTTACAGAGACTTAAACTCCGCAAGAAGAAATAGCAAACAACAAATAAACAAGTTTTGCATAATTAAAAATAATTATTTATTTCTCAAAATACAGGAGTGAAAGAATCCCTACATTGGGTGTTAACTTATGCTAATATATACGGTCCAATATTGCCAGGTGTTGACTCGTGTTAGTTTCATTCGTGGGGATGGAGATCCTATTTTGCATGTTGAGAAAATTTATACAGCATTCAGTGATCATTCTTTTGGGATTTAGGAAGCAATAGAGCATTTAATGGAGATTTTGGCGAACTTCGTAATTTGCTTGGAATTTTTATCACGTGGCGGGTGGTCAGCTGACTGCAATAGCCACTCCATAGGTGGTGGGCAAAATATGGCAAACGCTTCATAATCAGCATCAATTTTCAAACTACAAATGGTGATGCGGGATGCTGACATCAGAAATAAACTCTGCATCTCATCTCTTGAGAATTTAACGAGAATCGGCATGTATAGATGTGAAAAATTAGACTTTGAAACTGCATTCAACCAGTGGGCAGCCATAAAATCACGATGGATTTTTATGTAACATTTTGTTAATGCTTGTTGTAATTAAATTTTTAACTAACCCATCTTTTGTAATTTTCATTGCCTGTTACATTAATAGAGTAAATTAACACTTGGAAAAATGTACACTACTTGTTCTGGCGATACTTTTTGTGAAAATTGGCGACAAAATAATGAGGTTGGCGATTTTTTTGGAGACAGATTTTTAAAAGCCAGGACATTGTACGGTACTAATCCCACTCGCTGAAGACTTAGCCTAGCAGATCAATGAAGCCGCCTTTACATCTGGCGTTTATTGTTCTAGAATCTAGATACCAGGTACTCAACCCATCCGCTATTGGCCCGGCGGCAGATAAGAATAAACGATAATCGTTGCGGTCCTGCCTCAGACAATTCTTTGATCTAAACTAAAAATGGTAATGAAGCCTTGTTTACATCCGATGGGTAATGAAACATTGGACAAATTTTCATTTATGATAAAGGAAAGGAAACCACTGGATATAAATTACTCAGTGCGGCAGATGGCTAGGCCGCATGCTTCTTATGTAATTTTTGTTTACACAAATCGTCAAAACCCGCGTCTTATATATGGGTGCGTCTTATGTAAAATATTTTTACACAAATTGTCAAAATCCGCGTCTTATATACGGGTGCATCTTATAATTGAGTGCGTCTTATATGCGCGAAAATACGGTACTGTAATCAGTTTGAGTCTAATATAGGTTACTATTTATCAAGATACAAATCAGTTGAAGTCATGTGACTTTAATTTGTACCTGGTGATAAAAGATTATGTCTTATGACTATTTGGTTACAGCCAATCTGAGGGTGGGTGGAGCTGATATTAATATATAATAAATATGGTAAATTGACATGGCAAGATATGGAAGTAGGGTACAGTAACAATGATGATGATAATGTTTTTATTGCAGGTCCGTGTCCACTTCAAACCTTACTATGCAGAACCTATCTTTACGACCACTGCTGGTCTATTATGAAAGTGATTCAGATGGGAGCTATTCCAATGGAGGAGCCTCGGGTGGTGCTAAAAGAAAATCATCAAGGTAAGAAACACTGAAGTCAACCTAACAAAAAGAACACCCTGTTATGACAACAAAATTTGTCAGTAGACTCTCATGAGCAAATATTTGCCTGAAATACAATTTGTGTACCTCAGAAAGAGTAATCTGGCCATACAGAGATTAGGTCACTGTGACATAAGTTTTGAATGCTCTAGTGACTTTTCTTATTTTCAGATGTTCATTCATTGCACACCCAATATGGTGAAACCATATTTTGTCTCTGGTCATAAAATACAGTATGTAAATTGACAAAATAATCAGTCATTCCAAAATTAGGTTAGTGTGTCCTATTTATCATCCTTGAGTGACTTTTATATTTGCAGCTGTTCATTTGCTTTACCCTCAATATTCTGGACCCTTATTTACCTAACCTTATAAAAACTTGTATATGACAAAATTTGAAACTAGGTAACTGAACCATACCAATATTAGTATGTGACTTAATTTTCTTGCTTGAGTGATACTCATTTTCATTGATCTCTTTATTACATGTTTAGTTTCTTCTACCATATTTTCACTTATACATGAAAATTGGCATGTACATGCATAACATTGTGATAAACTAAACCAAACAAAAGTAGGTCATTGTTACCAAATTTTCAGACTCTATTGACTTGGACATTTTTCTCTATACATGTATGTATGTTTCAACCACTCCAAGTGTTCTATTGGCAAGGAGATTTGTATTGTGTAGATATAGTTAATTACTGACACTAGTCTCAAAAAAAGAATTCTTGCTCATTTATTATTCACTGTAAGCCTAATATAAGTTACTGTTTATCAAGATATACAGTGTTGTGAGTGTTAGAGACATTGTGGTCTAAATATTTTGCTGTCCAAATTATCAGTGTTGTTAGTTTGTTTTTCTTGTTTCAACATTCTATGGGGATACTGTGACTGTTTGTCTGTCTGTCTCTAATTACATATCCTGAATAGATACAATTTACAAATCTTCTGTACTATTATATAGTAACCATCTGTAATAGTGGTCCAATTTTTTTTTCTTAATTAGATGTGAAGTTTGCCAGTGGAAATCGTACTATGATAAAATGATTATATTGCAGTATGTATCAATTTTCATTGCAGTATGTATCAATCTGTACTGCAATATGTATTAATGTGTTGCAATATGCATAAATATGTATTGCACTATGTATCAATCTGTACTGCAATATGTATTAATGTGTTGCAATATGCATAAATATGTATTGCACTATGTATCAATCTGTACTGCAATATGTATTAATGTGTTGCAGTATGCATAAATATGTATTGCACTATGTATCTATATGTATGTATGTGTTGCAATATGCATAAATATGTATTGCATTATGTATCAATATGTATTTATGTGTTGCAATATGCATAAATATGTATTGTACTATGTATCAATCTGTACTGCAATATTTATTAATGTGTTGCAATATGCATAAATATGTATTGCAGTGTGTATCTATATCCACTGGAGTATGTATCTATGTATTGCAGTATGTATCAATGTGTTGCAATATGTATCAATATGCATTGCAGCATGTATCAGTATGCATTGCAGTATTTATTTCAGTATGTATTGCCACTAAAAAACCCATGTGATACTGTCAGCATAACTTGCTGAACCTGTCCCAGGTTCTATTATGATAAATAAGATGTTCTGAAAGTTCTGTTTCTCTTTATTATGTGAAAAAATATGAAACATAGTAATTTTGACAGGTAGGAGATTAGTGTGGTGTTTAAAGATAAGTAATGCCAAGCATTTGCATACAGCTTGTGGAGGGAAAGATACTGGTAGTCCATCAAAATATCAAGTGTCATCAAAGTATGTAATGACATACTGCTAACCATGTTTCACCTTTACCATGTTCCTTGTATTTAAAACCAAAAGCAACTCAAAAAGACTTTATGTACTCTCTGCTTATTGATTACAAAATCTGGTTTTTGATTATTCAGCAGTATTTGGTCATCAGCTCTTACTCAACCATACATTTGATTGGTTATGGTCATATTTTATAATATGTACCAAGTAGTTTAAGAGTTAGCAGAGATAATTCCAAAGCCTGACAATTTTAATAAATGTATTGATAGGGAAGAATTTGTATCAGTGTATATTGCGATACTGTGATATATTAATGCATGTGAAAACATTACTACACCACTAATGTTAATGTACAAAACCTTTAGTTACATTGTTGATTGTATTTATCAACACTATACAGTCATGGCTAGACAATGGAAAATGAAATTTTGTTTTATGGTAATTTTGTCACAGACCCTGGGAGGAGTGAGAAGAGGTTTCATGGGTGTTATGGAAGATGTGTTGATTAATAATAAAAGACATGGAGATTTAATATGGTGAGTCATGGTAGTAGGTCTGACTATGGTTTTGACAGTGGTGAAGCATCTGAAGAAGATGATAATGATGAATAAGATATTGATGATGATGACAATTGTCTTACAGAGCCATGTTTACTCCAGACCATTTTATGCAGAAACAATCTGTTTGGTCACAGTTGGACCCTTCTTACAATGATTTTGGTGAGAGGTCTTCCAGTGACAGTGAAGGAGCAAGAAAGCCATCAGCATCAGGAAGGCATCAAAGTTGGTCAAATGTAAAGAACACTTCTAACAGATATCTGTCAGCAAACTCTACACAAGAAAAACTCATCTGCCTATACAATTTGCGTGGACGGTGTAAGTTCGGACAGTCATGCAGAAATGAGCATAAGAATATGCCGTACCAATGGCAAATACAATACCAGTCTGATGGTGTGTGGGAAGACCTTGATCAAGACGGTAATTGGGATATTGAATTCAGCTTCAGTAACCCAAACTGTGATGACTGTGTTTGTGAAGACAGGTAATTAAAGAAGCTTATTTATTAGGACTCCTAACAATTTCTCAGGATCAGGTTCCTCTGCCATGTTAAAATTCCAACTTCAGTCTTCAGTGGCCCCAAATTCAATTGTAAATGTTTTTCAAAGAATGTTTTCATTTTTTAATTAGTACTTTATAATGGATAGGTAAATAAATAAACAGCTATTAGAGGAATAGCTAGCTATTATCATTTTTATTATCATTCAATGTTCTCAAATTCTATGGTTGATTGGTTTTGAAATTGTAAATACAGGTACTGCTTTAATTTTTTTATAACTAATTTAACTTATTTTAACATTGGCAGCTTATTTTTTGGCAAGACTAACAATGTAAAATTAGGTATTTATTTATATTTTTCTTTCTTTGCTTAATGTGGTTGTTTTTTTTTCTGGGTAACTCCATGTTACTATCTTAGGATATATACATGAGTTTCTTGTACCTTCAAAATAGAAATAATATTCACCTTTTAAATGTGCAGTATTGAAGTACCTCCTTATTAAACAGAGATTATTTTTAGATCCACATGTTTTATTTCATCTATATGTGTAACATAAAAACTATATGTGTTGATAATCATACACTAATAATGGAATCAAACGTTTTGCTCACAGTTTTTCAGTTCTATTTAGATTCTTTCAGATTCTTCTGCAAATCTTTTCCTATAAAATTTGCCTTAGTTTCAGGTTTTATAAACTATGCATATTTCTATTCTTAAATTTCAGTTTAACTAGTTTCTTAAGTGGCCATCCAATTCGTATATAAGCAAAAGTCTTGCAATGCTTGAACCCTTCCCCCCTGTACACATGCATACTTTTTTTACACACACCCCCCACATGTGTATGTATGCTTCATGCCCCCCCCAAAAAATAAAATAAAATTCTATAGACAACATATATTTAATCCATGCAGAATTGATCAAGGACTAATAATATTAACGTGTTTAATAAAACAGACATTCCACCAACGTTGAATGTCTGGTTGCATCAAAGAAATATGCTGCATAACTTTAAAATGTTTGTCTAGTGTCCACTAAAATTCAAACGCCAACTGAACCCAGTCAAACAGGTTACATATTTGACAAATTATTATCAAGGTTTCAGACCCCCCCCCCCCACCTGTTCCCTATGTGTGCGTACATTATTAGTAGACACACCCATATGCAAGCATATGAATTTGGGTTACCTCACCCCCACCCTCTTCCATGCATACATACTGGATGGCCTCTAACATAGTAACAAATTCAGTCTTACTATTTCAATACAACACATTGCAACAAGATAACCAGGTGGGATTTCCGGATTCACAGCAGAACTATTTTAACAATGATATACTTAAATGTTTAATAATGAATCACATGAATGAGCAATTGATTATGAATATGTGCATGCATAGATAATCCAAATATTGGATTAATAAACATAATAATGCACTGACTTAATAATGGAAAATACAAATAAATTACTTTACAAAATACAAAGACAAGGGGTGAATGATTCACAGTGATTACACAATGAAAAGATGGATATAGTTTACTCAGCTAGTAAACAATGTGGAATTTTACTCATGTAGTAAAATGAATTCTCTTAAAAAAACGAAACCCAAGTACATGTATTTATTAAATAAAAGAATTTATACAATTCCATGACATACATATTCTTCTATTGTTCTGTTTTATCAGTCCTAAAAATATCATATTTTCAATATCTGACAAACAAAGCTCACTAAAATTACTATTTTTAAGGAAGAATTTAATATATATAATGTAAAATTTTTATCTTGTAAATCCAAATTTTGCATTTTTCTACAAGATCACATTTTGCCATGTTCAATAAATTTAACTTAATGTTACTTCATCTTTTTAAATATAATATAATATAATATAATATAATATAATATAATATAATATAATATAATATAATATAATATAATATAATATAATATAATATAATATAATATAATATAATATAATATAATATAATATAATATAATATAATATAATATAATATTATACAACACAGTATAATATAATACAATATAATATTATATGATATATAATATATGATTTATGAAAGTTTCTTGTAAATTACCATCTTGTTTTACTACCAAAAACAAACTTCAAAAATATATAAAATAACTGTAATTAACTTTACATCATCAATAATTATCCATCAACCATCTTCATTCACAAAATCATTTACATCTTATATGTTTTTGAAACAATTTTTGTTAATTAAAAAGAAATGTGTTAAAATTCTGTGTTGTGCTAGAGTCAAGTAAGAATGATTATTGCTTGTGTGCTTTCATGATGTTTACCATATTTTCCGGAATATTAGTCAATACTTTTTTACTTGGAAAGTCACGTCTTTGTTTTAAACTTTAAACTGACTTATTTATGGATTTTGTTATCAATTGTATCAACTCGTATATGGATAATGGTACCCTGTATGCTATTCACATTGCTCTATAATTGGCATAATCGAGAACATAAAAGTACAAATTCTCGTTAAATTACTATGTCAATAAATTGTTGTAAACTAATATAACTGCATTTATATTTAAATGTTTTGTCATTATTTAGTTTCCATTCTGCATGTATTTTCTTATTTCTTTAACATGAAATAAAGAAAACAATTACCGTTAAAGAAAATTACCAGGCCGCATAGCACACTAATAGTCTATACTCTACAGTATACTGTACTAATTAGCTTGTTCCTAATAAAAGATGTGAAATAATTTTGTTTTTTTCATCCTTTTTAACCATAAGTATAAAACAAAGACCTGACTTTCAAGCAAAAAAGCATACACTTATAGGCTGGAAAATACAGTACTGCCACCTCCCCCGTCGATGCCATAAAAAAAGCAATACCTTTTGTTTTACTTCTTATTGTTGTTTTTGTCTTGTAGTTTTATACCATTTTTCTCATTATGATATTGTTATTCATGACATAACAAACCCCTGTGGGGGTAACATATCCATATCAGACAGCCAAGATATTTTTTCCTCAATTTCCATTTGTGAGTAGAGTTTAAAAATGGCCACCAAAAATGTTCATTCAAAACAAAAACATTCCTTTAGGCAGGGTAAAAAATGTTTTCCCATGATCCTAGCCAATCAGTAACAAGGATACTCCATAATAATTTAATGAGCTTATTTGGACTAATCAGAATCACAAAGTGATATTTTAACATGTGGTAATATACAAAATATGAAACTGCACATACTATAGGAAAACTATATCTACTATGTGATATATATATATATTCCAGGTCATGGTAATTTTGAGATTTATAATAATGTATATAATTCTTCCTCAGAGGTGGACAACAGGTACATATCTTCTTTGAGAAGATGGAAGGAAAGACTCATGACAAGAGAAAGCTGAAAATTAGACGTCTTTCGACAGTTTCCTTTGTGACAGGAAGCCATCCATTAGCCACTAGATGGCACTGGTTTTGGAAAGAGAAAAGAGGAAATTGGGTGGAATATGGCACTAAGGTTACTTTTTAATACAGATCTCTCCCTCGTTAATTGCATTGCAATGTATAATGTAAAATGATATCATATTTAATTCATCACAGTCACATCAGGTATATGTCATGGGTTTTTATAGCATAAAATCACATAATTTAAGATGTGTCCAAGTTTTATGGTCAATGAGTGGTAAAGTTTCATCAATACACAAAAAAAAAACTGAAATGAGAATGAACATACCAAGTAAAAATCACAGTAAAACAGTAAATATAAGGAAACTCCTCCATTATTTTGTCATGGATGGATAAACATGATGAATTATTCAGCTAATGTGAGTACCATATAATTTCAATGTTAAAAAAGTAGAGTTGCAGGATGGAAATGGATATGATTGCATTGTACAAGACATGGAGTACATGAGGAACTCAGTATCACATATCATGTATAATACTATCAGTTCTCTTCTTTAAAACTCACCCACTATTTATTTATCAATGTATGTGTGTGTGTTTAGGCTTTTTAATGTAGCTTTTAAAAAAATTCAGTCATATTGCTATGATATATGCAGTGAGGCAGTTTATAGTGATGTCTACCACTGTGGTATCATGCTGCAGACATGTATGATGATGTCCCACCGAGTCACATTATCCTGACACCAGGCTGTCCATTCCTAACAATAACCTCTTACTGCTGAGAGCCAAGGAAGGCAGCTGTTAGTACCATTTCTATAAGTCTTTGGTATGACTCAGCAGTGGATGCTCTAATCACTAGGCCACCTGAATGGTCTTCTTCCAATGTAATTTTCTTCTATCCTTTGTTCTACAAATTTGTTTTCAAGTCATTATAAATAGCAGTATTTAATTAATCTGGAAATGGAATTCAAAATCCCCAAGTTTGCTGTCTTCAGGAATTTGCCTTAAAGATTTCTCCTTTGGTGGTCTTCCATCTGCTTCGGACCCAGGATTCCCTTTGCTTCCTGTGTCTTTTTGGTGCAGGTGCAGATATCATTTTATACATTGATTCTTTTACATGTAGCTTTGAATTAGTCAATCTCCTCAGCATATCTTGGTTCTTGGCTGGCTGGCAGCTTGTTTATGAATCAGTTGCTGAAAAGAAGAGCTTAATACATAGATGACACTTTGATGAGTAATAGCATGTCCCTTGACTGATCCAACTTAGAACCCTGATTATCTTAGAAATAATGGTGTTTACAGAATCATTCATGAAATGTTACATTACAAGATTTTAAGGTGTTTTCTGGCAGCCTGTTTTGGCTGTCTTTCTCTGCTGCTTAGGAACAACATATTGTATGAACCAAACTTCAAAAAGTTTACAATCATAAAAATATTGGCTGTTTACTGAATCATGCATGTATGATGCTTATTATAACATTTCAAGGTGGTTTCTGGGAGTTATGTTTTTTTCAGCAGCCTATTTTTATGATTCTCTGCACCTTAAGAACAACATTACTTGGATCGACTTTAAAACATTTGATAATATTAGAAATAATGTTGACAATATCATGTAGTGGTATGTAAGATGAACTTTCATGAGATTTAAAGTCGTTTTCTGGCAGCATTTTTGCATGAATAGTAGGGACATTTTTTTTATTAAGTTGATTTAGCTATGGGGGCGCTTTTGTGAAAAGTGAGTGCATTTTTTATTGGAGGCATTTTTGTGAAAAATGGAGGCATTTTTGTTGGGGGAGAGTTTTTACTGGGGTGTTTTCGCCCATTTCCACACAGGGATAAGCAAAGCACTTATGCGTTAAATTTAAGTCATTGTGACATAATTTTAGTATGACAGTTTAGTTTTCACCAAATTTGACCCACACAAAACTTTATCACCCTATAAGGGAAAGTGTCTGAATACCTGAACCAAAACAATACAAAACTGAACCAAGTATGCTGAAGAGATGGACAGACAAGCTGGCAGACAAAACTTCCCTTTCACATTTGATTTTGGTCATGTGAAAATCATTTGCATCATCTGAAATCAAGATAAGAAGAAAGATGGTTTTAAAACTTGGACCTGATGTAGCAAACATAAACCAAAAGCTAATACTTTACAATATAACACGACATAAAAATAATTAAAATTTATGTTAAAAACTGACAAAAATATTGAAAAAATGCTTTGTCAATATACAAAAATGAAATCTGTATGCATACTTACTGCATTTTTATAAGGAAAACACAAACTTTAATCTGCATATAAGGAACCATAATTACAAATATCAAACTCCTCCTATCAGTAAAATAAATAAACTTAAGAAAAATTGGGTAAAAATGAATTAAATAAGGCAAGGAACACGCTATGATTTAAAACCTTACTTCGAACAGACAATGAACAAAATGAATACAAACAAAAACCTTTTCTGGGGTGGGAGTAGTGTCCACAGGCACTTTCCTGTAGTTGCCTTAGCATTACATGTGAAAAGCGTAACTGTGCTGATGTGCCTAGGATAACCAAATGACCAATTCAGCCCAGTCAAAATTAAATATACCTATCCTCTCAATCTTAGGTATCTAATGGATACAACTCATTTTTTTTTTTATACAAATCTGTCATGACTTAAGAAAGTCTTTTAATTTCATGACTAGACAGAGTACCAGACCAATATTGGCAGCAGTGTGATAGAACAGAATCATGTGATTTCAGAACAAGACAGGGTACCAAACCATTGCCATCAGCAGTGTGATAGAACATAATTATTTTGATTTCAAAACAAAATAGGGTACCAGATCAATATTGACAGCAATATGATAGAACAGAATCTTCTGATTTCAGAATATGACCGGGTACCAGACCAATATTGGCAGTGATGTGATTGAGCAGAAGTATCTGGAAAATCCCAAAGGTCAATGTCAGTTTGAGACTCGGGGCCATGAATACATATTGAACTTCAAAACCATGCTTCAACAAAATATGGCAACTAAATCAACGTGCAAAGTAAAACGGCGTCCAGAACATCATACTTCATCACAGGATTAAAGCATAAATTACAGAAATTATGCCACAAGTCAACTGGGTCATGTATGTGCATTTACTCATTTAAAATTAAATATGAATTGTTCTTTCAAAGTTTAATGCTAATTTTCTTTAACCAAAGTCTATTCAATCCTGATTATTAAATGCCCTGCACCTTAACTGTCACCATGAAACTTCCAGATGAAAATTATCTATCACCATGGACTTTTACAAAGGGGTCAGATAAGAACTGAATGAAATCATCACAATCATGGTTAGTATAGATTTGTTTATCAATATGCAGAGCTTTCATTGTGACATCACAGCATGTGACATTCAATTCAGATTGTACAGGATCATACATCTAGGTTGTTAATTCATCCAAAAATGTCTACATACTTTAACATTGTCTCTGCCGTATGTACTTCTCAGGGTGTCTAAATAATGACATTCCAAACGAATATGGATGTATACGAATCCAAATGAAGTAAATACTTTCCACTTAAAGGTATATAGAATCAAATTCTAAAAAATGACACCCATTACTAAAATGGTCAGTGTTGAATGCCTACATGACCCATATGACTTGTACTATAGGTAATAATAATAATAATAATAATAATAATGCTTTAAGTTTTTTAATTTATTTGTTGAGAATTGTTTGCTAAATATAACCACATTTGAAATTCTAAAATATTTTCAAATAATCATAAATTTAACATTTGCTAGTCTTCCTATATTAACATGCTTGAAAGATTTGTTGTGTTTATTTTGTCACATATAGTATGCATAGTTGTATGGAATGGTATATTTACTGATTTAATTTGTATTTTAGGCTTTTAATAAAAAAATATAAAGTATTATTCTATATTTCTTGAAACAAGTTACTCAATCATTGTAATTATTATGATGCCAATTCATTGCATCAAGGATATTTCCCCAATTAAATTTTAAAAAACTAATTATGTACTGTAGCTGCTAATATTTTACATTTTATAATTTGTAAATTTTTATCTACACATCATAATATGTTTAATTTTTTTATCTACATATCATCATTGCTTTGTACTTTTTTAATCACACTGCATCATTTGTGCATTTTTATCTACACAGCATCATATGTACAATTTTTATCTACACAGCATAATTTGTACACTTTTATCTACACAGCATATGTACAATTTTATCTACACATCATATGTACAATTTTTATATATACAGCATATGTACAATTGTTATGTACACAGCATCATATGTACAATTTTATCTACACATCATATGTACAAATTTTATCTACACAGCATCATTTGTACTTTTTTAATCTACACAGTATCATGTGTACATTTGTATCTAATAATAATAATCTAATAACACAGCATCATAATTTATGTACATTTTTTTTATACACAGCAATATATTCTTTTTTATTTTCACAGTATCATTTTGTAAGTTTTATTCCAGAAGATTCATACCAGGTAGATTTCATTCATGTATTTTTTCAAATGATTTTAAGGATTGACCATTTATAGTTTTAAGTCAGTGAAATATGACCTAACATAATGCTGTGATGACTGATAAAATATGATATGCAAATTGATTTTTTTTAAACAGTCAAGAATTTTAGTTAATTTTATACCTATAAATAACAAATTAACTGTAACTGTAACTCTTTCACAAAAGACCTGCCATTGAATGTTAGATGTTTGCACTCATTTATACTAGATGTAATTTGCATACAGTTTAGATGATCAATAATCCTGGTAATACATCACCAGTTCATATCTAGAAAGTAAATCATCATACCTACAGCCTTAGGTCAGTTTAAACAAATCTAAATCTATTCTGGATAAATACACAGTTGAGGAACAATGCCAATTCATTTTATATTTTGTTGATTAGCTTGCCCATATTTAAATTGTCGAAAAGATAAGGAGTAGTACAAACAACAGCATACAATCTTTTGATCCTAATCAGATTTTTTTCTTCATAAATTTTAAATGCAGATGGTTGTTGTAAGGTTTAAATGACATTTTTCAGCACACAATAGGCTATACATGGCGGCCAGTATTAATGGTGGAGGAAGAACTTAGAAAAAGCCCCAGAAAGAACCACCAACCCACAATAAGGTACTGGCAAGCTATCTCACATACTCACATTGGCCGAATCAGAGACTCAAACCCATGCAGAGGTGAGATAGCAGAGATCCATAACAGAGAACACTTTAGATCACGCGGGGCACCTTCAGTACAGATGGTAAATGGGGATTGGATTGACCAATACATACACTGAGACCTTTTGCACGCACGCGAGAGAGAGAAAAAGAGAGAGAGATTGCCAGGCTGCAGATCAAGATATTATATAACCATGGTTAAACTTTGCCTTTGAAAGAAATAATCAGGCTACACTTCAATATTTCATTTAACCAGTTAATATTTTAGGTCTACTCATTATGGGGTTTACTCACAGTGACTTCCTTTTGCAAAACATATTCAGTATGTCTCACAACAAAACTTCAGCTGGGACCCTGAATGGCCAAGTGGTCTAAAGTGCTCACTGTTATGGATCACCATCTCACCTCTGTCTGCTTAGGTTCAAGTCTCTGGTTCGGCCATTGTGGATATGTGAAAAGGCTTGTAAGCTTCTCATAGGTCGGTGGTTCTTTCTGTGGTTTTCCCCAGGTCGTCCTCCACCATTAATACTGGCCGCCATGTTTTTAGCCTATTTTGAACTGAAAAATAGCATTAAACCCTACAACAACATCAATACTTCAGCTAACTTATTCATCTAACATTTAGGTCAGCAAGGACAGATTCCATTTTGTAATATGGGGATTTAACTTGACTGCTTGAAATATGTTACAATTCTTCTTTCAACTGCAACTGAAGCTGAATAGAATGTATTTTTATGTGTATTTTCTTTTGGGTACAGTGTCCTAAAAAGATGAAAATATGACGACTGTATAAATGTGAAGCAAAGCCCATTTATTCAGTACCACTTTTGAAATCAGCTAAAGATGACATTTTTTACAGATGCTTTTACAAATTCTTAAAATATTTCTTAGAGGAGAATATTATGAAATAACAGGACTCCCACTTCTCTCTCACGAAATTTTTTGATTAATCATACTGTTTTTATATTTTGAATGTTCTTATGTTGAAATTAACTATCATACAGTGCACATTTTTACACTGTACGCTGGATTTGCAGTTTCCAATACACCGCCTTCATAGTCAATGTAAAGAAACATATTGCAATTTAGTTTACATGAAAAGTAATACATTGTCAAGTAGGTGGTGAACACATGAATTAAATTGTTTGGGCACATAAGACAGGTGACACCAATATGCCATTATTAATAGAAACTGAAGCAACTTAGTGCACCAACATTTCCTTTTCCCTCCAGTTTTTTTTTGTTGTTTTTTTTTATGGTTTAACGTCATTTTTCAGCACAATATAGGCTATACATGGCGGCAAGTATTAACGGTGGAGGAAGAAACCGGACAAACCCCTGGAAAGAACCATCGACCCACAAGAAGCTACGGGCAAGCTTTCTCACGTAACTACATTTGCCGAATCTTAGATTCGAACACATGCATATAGAGGTGAGATGGCAGTGGTTCGTAACGGACAGCACTTTAGACCACTCGGCCACTCGGGGCCCCTTTCCTCCAGTTTCAATGTAAATACATCCATCCATACAATTTGCATTCACAAGTTGACATCCTTCTATCCATCAATACATATGTACAGTTGCCTCTGCCAGGGGCAATCATATATTCTCATTCTCCTCAAGAAATCAAATACAAAACAGAGTAAGCCACAAACTTAAAAGTCTTTTGAAGACTTATGATGACTTCAGTCCTGACTTACTCTTTAGTTATAAATGAAATCATATATAATGTTATTATGCCAAACTGTGTGTGTGTGTGTGTGTGTGTGTGTGTGTGTGTGCATATAGGTCAGTGCTATATCCAATGCCCAGTATATTTTCATTCATATCTACCTTGACCATCCTTATAAGATCTAGATCAGTGATTCCAAACCAATTTTTGCAGTGACCCTAAAAATATGATTTCTGAGTCTTACTATTCCATTTCTGCAATTTGACAAGTTTTGCCACCTTTAAAAAGCCCTGGTTGTTGTTGTTGTAGGGTTTAACGCCATTTTTCAGCACACGATAGGCTATAGAGTAAGAACCACCAACCCACAAGAAGCTGCTGGCAAGCTTTCTTACATAACTACAATAGCCGAATCTTAGAATCAAACGATGCAGACAGAAGTGAGATGGCAGTGATCTGTAACGGAGATCATATGTATTATCAGCTACAATTGAATAATAAAATAGAGTCCATAAATTTCTGTTTTCATGGGTGCCAATATCTGTGAGCAGAAATAAAGCAGTAAAACACTGATACTGATGCCTTTTGTTTTATTGTAGAATTAGATCGATTCTCAGACAATCATTGTCAATTGTACCATTTGTTCTTCCTCATGACATACATTTACGAAAACTTTAGTGAATTCATTTCAAGAATAGATGGTGCTAACAAGGCTTATGTTTAGAAAGAATATAATTATGTCTAACTCTGTTAATGAAAAGTATAGAAATGGGATTCCTTTCTTTTGCGACTGCACCATTGATGTAGCTGCTATACAACATTTAACCGCTGTCGAACTCGAATAATTGTGTGGATTTTTATTGCAGCTTCAACAGTTTTTCAGTTATATCGCGATGATGTCTGCAGTGTGGCAGTTTAACGTTTCTAGTATCATACCGCAGATGTGTAGCATGATGTCCCACCCAGTCACATTGTCCTGACACCAGACAGACCAGTCCTAACACTAACCTCTTAATGCTGAGCACCAAGCAAGGCAGCTGTTAGAACCATTTTTTTGGTATGACTCTGCCGGGTATTGAACCCACGACCTTCTGCATCCAAGGAGGATGCTCTAGCCACTAGGCCACCAGAGCAGTCGAATGATTGTGAAAGGAGCTCCGGTTATTTTGCATGTAAACAAATGAAAAAGTGCTTTACTTCAAAATTCAATAAAATGTTGATTACTTTTTATTCGAACACTAATTAAGCAGTTAAATGAAATTATTTTGATGAAAGAACCGAGAAAAGACAAGATTAGCAAACTTAATGCTAAATAATCTTGTACAGCTTATCATTGTTGGCGTTTCGTTCAGCTAGGAATACATATGCAGATAAACAGAAAATAAAATGTAGATGCATACAAGATGTAGAATTATTGGGTACCTGATGTGCAGGAAACGTGTAAATATCCCGAACAGAAAAATAGACTGAATGAGCTTTTATCTACAAATGTACTTGCAAGATCATCATAATATGTTTATATGATGTGTTACAAGTTGTGGAAAGACAAAGTTAGAATTAGATTAGGTTGAAACAGAACAGTAATTTTAAACTTCACAAAGTTCTGGTATTTTGTGGACATGAAACAACAGACATAACAACTATAGATATTTTGGTATTTTGAGGGGTCACCTCTTAAGCTCTATTTTCTACATTAAAAATAACAAAAAAAATTGGGTTATAGTATCAAAATATGAAACTATTCATTGAGATCTAAGACCAGGAATACACATACTACAGGATGCACTAGGATAAAAAGCAGATTCTGAAGTAAAATTTGGCATCACTGGATAGATTTGTATTTTGCCCAATTCGCCCCCACTCAAGTTTTAAAGTAGAGGACACAAGCCTAAAATTATGAGTTGTATATTTGTAAATTCATTCATAAACTAAAAATAGAATTTAGTTTACATTTTCTTTTGCTTTATCTCTAAGTATGTTCATCTATTTGGTGACTACTTGCCACAGGTAGTGTAGCTTTGGAGAACAAATGTGTAATATGGGCTGCAAATCAAAAGCCCGTTAATTTTATGGATTTATTTCAGCTACAGTGATAAGTAACTGAGAAATGTAGTAATTTTAGGTTTGAGCAGGAAAGATAAAGATGAAGTATGAAGGTGTCTCATAGCCGTTTCTGCATATCATAACTTGTGAATAATCCGGGGATGCAATATATTCTAAGAAACAAATGAACACCTGGTTTTCTTCACATATATACGTATGTCTTCCTCCAAGGGGCACCCACGGGGGGAGGGGGGGAGGAGCTGTGCTCAAACATTCAGTTGTCAACCATTACATCTCGAGTATGTAGGACAAAGCATGTTTAGAGGCGAAATCCATTTTATTTGTGGGCACTTCTCCGTAGTTTAGCTATTTTAATGTATCAGCCTTTGAAGTGTACCCCCACACATACACACACCTATTGCATTCAAAACTGTATCAAAAGTTTTATGTGTATTTGTATCCCCCACCGATTGGTGTGCATTTGTTTTCCAAAAAAAAAAAAAAAGGATGAAAAGAAATTTGAAAAATAATCTTTTTAGATAATTTTGTTCCAGGAGTTTCTCTTTAATTTTGTAATATTATTTTTAATTTTTGAGAGAATGAACAAATACCAAATATTATAACAAGATGTGAATATTTATTGCTTCGTGACTCGGTATTTAAAAATAATGTTCCCAAATATTGTGGCAAAGGATGCCTGCACTTGTTTTTCACATAGGTTTCTTTTCAATTGTAGATGAAATAATTTCGTTCCTTCCAACTTGGATGATGTACATTTCATTTGCTGCATGTAAAAATATAGTGCCAAACTATTATCAACTTTTGGGCAGTTTCATAACCAATAAAATTTAAAAACAGATTTTCTTTTACAAATTAGAATTAAACGAGTAATTGTTCTTCAGAATGAATAGTACAATTGACTCAGAAAACATCGTTTCTCAACAAAGAATGTGTATAAAAGTTCTGTGTGATGTTCCATGGTTTGATTCATTGAGGATATTGTTAGGACTGGTCAGCCTGGTGTCAGGATAATGTGACCGAGTAGGATATCATGCTATATGGCTACAGCATGATGCCACAGTGCTAGACATCACTATAAACTGACACATTACAGGCACCATAGCTATATGACTTAAATTTTTGTAAAGCTACGTTAAAAATTCAAATCGCTCACACATACTGAGTTATCAAGTATCCAGGATACATTCTTTTTTAGGTTTTATATCAGTGATTAACACTGACGCTTTTCCCATCATATAAAATATTTTATATATTTGACATTTTATGTTCTCTATTTTTTATATTACTTTTTCTTTAATTTCTTTGTAAATTTCATGCCATTATGTACGGTTTTTAATTTCTTATTCACTTTTTTTTTTCTTTAACAAATTAAATATACAATGATATGGTTCGCATGCTTGTTCACATGTTTAGATGACCTAACATATCTAATGTGCATCAATTCTTGAATTTTCTGCGCAAACTTGGTTCGGTCTGCAGTGATTGCATACATACTATATTAACAGAATGTAGACACTGTAATCATAGACACTGTAATCACACACACTGTAATCATAGACACTGTAATCACAGACACTGTAATCATAGACACTGTAATCACAGACACTAATCAGACACTGTAATCACAGACACTGTAATAACAGACACTAATCAGACACTGTAATCATAGACACTGTAATCACAGACACTAATCAGACACTGTAATCACAGACACTGTAATCATAGACACTGTAATCATAGACACTGTAAATGTAATTATCTCTAGATATGAAAACACTACCATCATATTGTTTGAGAATATTTACAGTTCTGAATTAGAAATATATTTTTAAAAACTTGTATTTCAACTTAAATAAGTAACTGCAATGTTTGTTAAACCAGGATTTCTAGCCTTAGTGCAAAAAATGACCATCGGGCAATCAGCCACAATTAATATGATAAAAAGTAGGCATCAAACGTAACCTTTGTAAATATTCCAATTTTTGTAAAAGTCAGAATGAGATTATCATAAATGAATAGCCTATCACAGAAATTGATACTTGGAATGTTCTATTTTTTATATCTGTATTTCTCGTTATTATTCAGGAATTTGATGTTGGGTGTAGGGTCTAAAATGTTTAGTTGTTGCCCATTTATGACTTAATGGCATTTGTATATCCCATGTTTTTAGCCTAAAACATGTATAATATTCTGTGTTATCATATCATTATGCACCAAAGGCGTAGCTAGGGGGGGCAGGGGGGTACATATGTCCCCGGGCGCCAAAATGAGGCTTGCAACGTTACATTATAATAAGTAAACAAGGGTAATAAATTAGTCACAAGATTGCTGGGGCGCCAATTTTATAGGTCATCCCCGGGTGCAAAATATCATCGCTACGCCTCTGTTATGCACACAGACCACACAATCTAAATCAGTGCTTAATTAATACTGTTGATATCAACTAATTGAAATGGACAATTACTTTATGTAAATGCTAAATATTTGGGTATTTCTCTTTCAATTGTACATGCTGCCCTCTTCTATTTATAGGTACCAAATCTTACTTGTTGGATAACCAACATGTCGTTACAAAATGTCTAGTAGGCATATCAGTTTATTTTACCAGATCACTTAAACAAACAATAAAGCAGTTGTTCATGTTTGATGATTGTTTTAGAGTCACAATCCTGTTCTTCTAACACTAATTTCTTAACAACTATCTTGATAAACCGCTCCAGTGCCAGAGTGTTTTGTCTTAGTTCATAAGGGACTAATCTTTATTATAATAGTAAATAGTTGTGATATAGAATTAAATTAAATTAATCTCAATATATTTAAGTAAAAAATTACTTTCAATATAATTTAATGACAAATTACTTTTAGTACAGTTTGAGAAAATTTCAATCATATTACTTTTTCTAAAATTTCTGTCATAATAGCATGCTAAGTATTTTCATTCTGCATGTGCTAAATACATGTTTGAAGAAAACTTGCTACCAGGCATACCTGGAACCCCTTCTCCTTGATCGCCAAACATTTTTTAATTTGCTTGTTTCCTTTTTAAATACATTTTTCTATTGCTGAATATTTTTCGCATAGGGAGAGTGTCACTCGAAAACATTGCCGTATGTAATGTTTGCATTTGTTGTCCCCAGAAATGCAACTTTAACAGACATAATTGGTTGCTCATTATTCATCCCACTTGAGACTTCTAAGACAAAACTTTTAGTGAGACCCTTGCATTTATGCAAGCACTGATGCAACCCAAGTTACCGGAAATGAAATATACAAACTACCGGTAGTTGTTTTAACAACTTGAATTACACAGTTGCTTACTGTAAGTTGCTTTAAAGCTGGTGTGCACAAGAGCGATTTTCATTCTTTCTTACAAAATTTAAAGCTTCTTAATTTTGTTTCCACTATCCTTTAAATAAGCCCTTAGCAACTGATAAGGATGACTATCAAGAATTTAAATCGTTACGGATTCCATAAAAACAATGATCAGAAATGTTGATTATATATGAATTTTAAACATAATGATATACCCTACTAAAATGCATATGAAATGACGACGGTTTGTATTTAACATTTCAATACATTAATCACATTTCAATCAGAAAAAAATTAATTTTCCTTCAACCAAAATTACCTTTCATTGGCTTGAATCATCTTCATTTCCAATAAGTTTTCTTCAAGCACGTTTTTTTTTGCGCAGATAAAAGAAAAAAAAATTATCAACTAAATTAACATAGAAAATCTGAATATTTTTTAAAACTTAAATTGCAAGTGGAAAATAATTATATTTTTTATTAGACTTGAATCACCTTTCATTTGACTCAGTGCACCATTCAGTCAACCCTTAAAGCACCTTTCAGTCGATTGCATACTTGGATCAATTTTTGTTTAACACTCAAGACAAATTATGAAAGATTTCAAATTATTGCTAATGTCTTTTTTGTGCAATCATTAAAATGTTACCACAGAATCATGGTGATTTTTGGAATGTCATGTGAAAAGTGGTGCGAAATAAAATTAAACAAAAGGTATTTGGAGCAAATGTAGGAAATCATGAGAAAGGAAATAGACAAACAAGAATGGATGGTATACACATGAACTGAATTATTAACAAGCTGTACAGCATACAATAAACGAAGTGTTGTTACACTGCATCAGACTCAAATTGTTTCTTCCACTTTGTACTCCCTTTGTGCACCATTTTGTTCTGGTTCTAAGGTGCCCCTAACACATTATGAAATCCTCTTTTCCATACATTAAATTTCAGACTCTATAGCCTTTTAAAAAAATAATCCAGACATTTTAACAATTTCATCACGTTATAACAATTTACCAATTTGGCCATAATGTCAAAAAATGTAATGAAATAACCCCCCATTTTTCTAGTCATAGAGGTTATTTATCTTGTGTCTGACAAAACAAGATAGACCTAATATCTTTGTGTCTGAGACATGGATGTCAATCACACCAGTGGGATCTTTTGCAGATGGTCCACTTGCCTGCCAATCATGGAATAATACTGACCAATTTTGACTGATAAAGAATTGACCTTGAAAATGTAAAACAGCCATGATGATCAGAAAAACTAGTGTAAGATACAATACAAATAGTGTTTTAATTGTGTAATTGTCAACGAAATGTCAATCAAGCATATGTATTAACCAAACTGTAAAATCATTCAAATGGTAAGTGACACTGATAAATGTCCCCTCCCATCTTATTGTTGTTGTAGGGTTTAACGCCATTTTTCAGCACCCGATAGGCTGAACATGGCGGCTAGTATTAATGGTGGAGGAAGAATCTGCGGAAACCCCTGTAAAGAACCACCAACCCATGAAAGCTACTGGCAAGCTTTCTCACATACCCACATTGGCTGAATCCTAGACTAGAACCCACGCAGACAGAGGTGAGATGGCAGTGATCTGTAACAGAGTGCTGGAGACCTCTTGGCCACCCCCACCCCACCCCATCTTATTGTAGAATCAATCAGTATGTATGAGTTGACATGTGTAATTTTGGTCTGATTAAAAAAAAACTTGTATATTCACCTAAGGAATGTTGTACATAAAATAATGGAGGTGCACAATATTTTGTACCCTTTTGCTGTTGAATTCAACTTAGCTCTCTACCATGATTGTCTACCTCTTGAGAAGTTACAAATAGTAGAGAAAATGAATTTAAATTTGTATGAATTAAAGTCATAATTTACTACCTCAATAAATAGAAATACAATAAAAAAAATTAAACAAAAGACAAAAGGAGCACAAACTATTTCCAGGCTCTTTTTAATGCCATTTTTCGATCAGTATCTTTTAATTATTCAAAGTATTTTTTTCTGGGCTGCAAAAATCAAAACCAGCACAAGGAATAATACCTCTATATTGTTTTCTCTCAGTCTTTGTTAAATCTACGCCTTTATCAAAGAAAGTTAATTGTTAGAGGACCAGGCATTTTCAACATAATATTTGCTTGGATGTTTAGATTTAATGTTTGTAAACTTTAAACTTTTTTTAAAGATGTTAACCGGAAATGTTTCTGATGTTTTTCGTTTAATGCATGCATTTCCAGGTTCATCTTTCTTCTCTATTTTTTTTTCTTCAAAAAATAATATTTAATTTGTTCCCTTCATTTCCTCGTGTAGACTTTGTTATTATTTTTGTTGTACACATTTTGACAAAGTTGGCAGTCAGTGTTGGTGTTGTTAAACAAAATTTGAAACACTGAGACTAGTGAACTTTTTAAAATCTTTATTAATAATGGTTATGGTGCCAAGTAAACAATTTAAAACATATTACAATCTTGAATTACCGTGTCTCTTAAAAATTATTAATCTGATCAAAATCACTGAATATATGAATTTAATAAAACTGATGGAATGAATCAAAGCTTAAATCATAAATATAGATCGGAGGAAAAGAATCTATTACACGTTTATAAGAAATAAATTTAGTAAAATATAACTTTTATAAACTATTATGGGATAATCGGATCATAAACCACACACACACACAAACATATGACTGTAATTTTGTTGCTAAATTGTGAAGTTTCTAATTATATTCCCTCTGCATGACTGTTATTTGTGATACTTTTTAAATCAAATATCTATATAAATTCCTAGTAACAGAAATTCAAAACTTTTTCCATAATCTAACAATCAGTACCCAATGACTTCATTCACAAAACAAGTAGTTAAAAAGCAAATAATAAAAGGGGAAACATATACACCCATACAAAAAATTAAGCTATGAAACATTACTCAGGCCTTAAACAATGCTGGGTGAGATAAGGATAGAAAGGTGTAAAGTCATAAAAAAAGGAATGCCAACATGTTGCATAAGGGGTCACAAATTTTGGTTAAAAACGGGCTCTAATCAAGTTCATTGACTTGAGAGAGAAAAAAACAACTTCCCTCATGAACTTCTGGCTCCAACCATAATTAGTAAACTTTATATTTCAAAACTGTAGCCTTGCAGGAAAAATATATTTCTTTTTCTTCTTAGTTCTCAGATCAATTACATCAATTTTAAACCAAAAACTAAAACAGTCTTGCAAAGGAAAATAATAACCAAGAAATGTAAGTTAAATTTATAAATTATCTGCACAGGAACCCAACATTACAAATTTTTTAAATTAAAAAAAAAAACAAGAAAAGAAGATATATATTTTATTCTTTCTTGTTAGGCTTCTTTTCTCCAATGAACGAAAATCTGAAAAAGAAAGAATACTATTACAGAATAATTTTCATTTAATAGCATGTAAAATGAGAAATAGCTAATTATAAAGACATGTCAATATTAAGTGATACTATAAATATTAAAAGAATATTACAATTTAGAAGATGACAAAATATTTGCAATATTTGAAAAACATTTGCTAAACTACCGGTATTCATGCCACTTCAAAGGTTACTAACACATTTTGCTTTCACATAATAGAGACTGCGTATTTCTGAAACATTTGGACAGACTTTATTGTTAGCATGATTAAGTTAACAATACTTGTCGCAAAAAAAAACATTCTTTGTATTCATGCCATTATATACAATTTTTAAATTTTTTTTAATGTTTATTGGACTTTAAACAAATGAAATATGGTAGGATAAGATATGCATTTTTTTTAAAAACATTTTTAGATGACCTGAGTGCATTTTCATACTATTATAGTAAGTTTCCAATGTTTATCTAGTTTGGGATTTTTGGCACAAATTTGATCTGCATTGATCTCAAATATTTTATTAGTACAAATCTCGTCAATAAATAACTTTTCCAGACATAAAACACTACTATCGTATTATCTGAAAACATAAAATATGCTCAGTTCTGAATTAGAAATCAAAGAACTAAAACTAAAATATTTGCAATGTTTAAGGAAAACCATCAGTGTATGACTTCAATTCATTTCTACTGTTCCATGCTTATTGCCTAATATCACATTCAGTCCTTAATGATACAATGTGTATAACCAAAAACAGTAACTAACCTGGTCTTACAAATACCACTGGTTTTGTAAATCAGTTGTATTTTATCATGGAAGGAAACTCTATTAATGTCAATTAAACTATATTGTGCTTACCTTTTCCTATCCTCCATTTATTATTTTTAGCCCTAATTGCTCCCACTAATGCTGAAGACATTTTTTAAAAGGAAATCATGATGATTTCTTAGATAGCATTTCAGATCTTGACAAATTCTCAACTGATATAATTATAATAACAAAGGAAATTTAGAAGAAATAGCATCCATTTTTTTTATAGACCTGTTATATCTGAACTATAATGAGTATTTCAATATTAGACTTTTAGAAAAGAAAAAGAAAACTCAGCATTGAAAAGTAGCGCCACCCTATATCATTCTATAATATCAATATTTGAATATCTGCCAATTAAAATACTTCTATCATTGCTACATCAATACATATAATTGTCTGCCAAGACACTAAAACTAAATTTGAAGTAAGTCTATTAAAGATAAGATTCATCCACTAACCTTATTTTTTTTTGGGGGGGGGGTAAAAGATGTTTAACTGTCAACAGTGGCCAGTAAATCTTTCCTCTCCTTATGAACCGACTCATCTACAAATATAATAAACTCATTAAAATCAATCAAGCTGCAATCTAATAATTCATGGATAAGAATCAGGTTCCAGTTAATCAATGTAAGAAAACAATATATGTCAGCTATAAAAAAAATAATTTGGAGGAACCGTCAC
Organism: Unio pictorum; assembly: GCA_030141615.1. NCBI lineage: Eukaryota > Metazoa > Mollusca > Bivalvia > Unionida > Unionidae > Unio > Unio pictorum. Next base: position 11,284,165 of record JARLTB010000058.1, on the reverse strand, counting down.
AAAATATTTTTATCAATCTGTTGTATGGGAGTTCTAGCACAGAAAATGATCTTAAATAAACTCAATTAAACCTGTAACAAAATAATTTGAATTTATATCAAGACATGTTCCACTTACTAATCTCGTCAATGCTGGCACTCGAGCCATCAAATCCTATGCTATTTCCACAGATTCAATTTCCTTGATCTTCCTTATCTAATACTCCACAAACTCGTCAACTACTTCTGCAATGCAGAAAAACAACATTTGTGCCAAAATCTTTTCCTATTACATAATTTTGTTACTTGGAAATTTGGAAAATTGCTTCATAACTTTAATATGGCAGAACATATGCACTATAAAGCAATATAAAAATGTAATATTAATGCTTGTTAAAACTCAAAGAGTAGTAAATAAATAAATTAAAAAAAAAAAAATGAAATTAAAATAAAAACCGTTCTCTATCATAAGATTACTACAACCATAGGTTAAATAGACATGTAGTGTGCAGTCACCAGTCGTTGTAGTCACGCTTCCTTTTCTTCCCAGTTTCTATTTTAGCATGGTGGCTGCTTAACATATGAACCATTTAACTACTCACAATTGAGGGCTTCTGGGGTCCTAATATTCCTCACAATGTCTAGTGTTTCACAGGATGACGTCGCTGCATCCTTACTAATTTTCTCAGATTTTTATGCTGTTAAGAAAAAAACATATTCTTCTTATTTTGTGACTCTGGGCTATACACAAACCAAATTTAAACAAATATTAGTCTACCTAACAATGTATGTTTGAATCAACATTCTGTATAAACAAGATAATTTAAACACCAATCAAAGAATTATTAAGCCACGGTTTAAATAATTTTCTTGTCTACATCTGAAAACAACCCATATGCTATCCAAGGACAATGTTAAGATGCAAATTCAGATAGACACAGGATGATTTAGGCTGCAGGAGTATATGGAGCTAAATGATCAGAAGCACAACTTCCAATAACCTTGAGTTACAATAATTTGGACACTAATTATCCATATTACTACAGTGGGACCCCGCTATAACACGGTAGTTGGGAGCCATAGAATCCGACCGGGCTATGAACCGAACCGTGTTATAAGCAACCATGTACATGTACAATACCAACACATTTTTGGATTTAATTGGGGGGGGGGGGGTTACATAAAGACGGGTGCGAAAATGCATGGCACAATTACCATTTTTGATCAATATATATTAAATGAGAAAAACATTTGCTGTGGTAACAGAAATCACAGTAATATATTAATATTACTTTATTCAGAGAACCATGCATTGATACATACACGTGTCTAATTTATGTATACATGTATAATCTATTGCATGAAAAGAGTCTCAACACCGTGTACTCACCAGCGAATCTTGTAACATACATTGAATCCATAATACAAATATTTCCATCGAAAATATCCACACACGGATGTAAAATATTCAATAATTTTGTCACAAATCATTATGTGACTGAATTCAATGAAAAGAAAAAAAAAAAAATTACGTAACGGGTGTACGTAATGAATGATGAAATAGTACATGTCCATAGATTAAATAATGGAAGCTAAAGTGTATTCTTATAATAACTACATGTACATCTCAGAATCTCTCTGTCTCTGAATTCAGTCATTGTAAATTTCAGCACATTTTCCCACCCAAGCTGCTAGTCAAAGTTCTTTGAACTTGCCACCCAGTTATTGCATCATGTTCTTTTGATGTACTCTAATAAATACAGCAGGCAGAACTGGCTTAACCACTGAATTATGTCACTGTTTAGCTCGGCAGTTCACTTTGATGATAAACAATGTACTTAAATTAATTGATTTATACATTCTGGTGAGAATCTTTTATCAACCGCCGCATTGGCTGTTGCTTAGTTGTGCATGAAATTAAGAGAACATATATCGGAGATTATTTTGAGCAACGATTGTATTCGGAATGCATTCAAGACAAACACAAAGTAGACACGATGGCTTCATTATTCAGGAATCAGTAATTATAATATTGACACTTATGAGCTGTAATTTTTCAACAATAAACAAAGATCAAAGTTCTCATTAGGCCCAGCAATTAGTTTGTATTTCCGACGTTTATTTTGGCACAAAACTAGAAGAAATTTGATAATACATTTTCTACACATTCTTTTTTGCACTGTTTAGACGAATATGAGAATGATAATTAAACTCATAATTTTTTTTTTCATACTTAATTTTTTTTTTTTTTGTTTGGTCTTTGAGAAAAATACCTGTAATAAATTACCCGAAATTTCGGGAGCCATGCCACGACCGGGTTATATCCGAATTCGGGTTATAGCGGGGTCCCACTGTAGTATTTGATATCATGGATTATTGACATAACTCACATTACCTTCACTACCAATCTTTCAGACCAAATCTCCGTCTCCTGATTGATCTGGAATATTGCACTTTACCTTACTGCCTCATTGAGGGTAGTACAGTATTCACAAATGCAAAACATGTATAATTTATTTTTATAAAAGGATACATATTATTAAATTTTAAAGGTGTCAATATTCAAATTTATTTTAAGATTAAGATTTAAATTTTGCAATTGTTTAAAGGCTGAATATATCTTATTGTTATGTTTCTCTCTAATTAGAATACTTGTTATGAAAACATAATATCTGACATTTGCACAGGGCTTAAAGGTTCAGAGATGACATTATCATCATTGTCCCTACTGAACCCTTGTTGTGAAAAGGAAAGTGTGTCTATGGACTAGATGGTTTATAGAACAGTTTCTTAATATTGATATGTAAATGATGACGGATGCTTTGGGCTTGAGAAAGCGTGCAATTGGCCCTTTTATGGAAGTGCAACGAATACTGCAAGCTCTGGCATGTGAAATTCCTCTACATCTTGAGACCTGTACAACAACTTGGCCCTGTGCCTTTATCACATTTGGTATTGGTGAAAGCCACCAGTGCTGAACCATAGATGCAATTAGAAAGTGGTGGTACCTTTGTTTTTATGCTATACTATGATTCTCAAGATCGCTCGAGGACCAAAAAATTGAAGGTTATCACTAACCAAATATGAATGTTTAATTTAATTGTAATTTGGATGACCAAGCAGCTTTTATGAGTTAAATATTTTATTAGTTTGTACAAATATCGGCAATGGGAAGAGTTAAAGATATACATACAATAATTTTATGCTAGTCTTGAGATTTCAAGAACAATATTAGACATATCATTATTTTCATAAAACCGTACTAAACTTTCCACTTTACTACAAAAAAATACCGCAGCGTACTCACCCATGTCGCTTGTTCCTTTGGGAGCAACATTTCCCCTAACGAGTTTTCTCCAGTCTGACTCTAAATTCACCACACTATAAATAAACCATCGCCAAGGAACTTTATCAATATTTTTAACATTAAAATCATTAGTAATATAATTATTACAATGTTATTTATGCCTTATAAACTTCTGAATATGCAAACATATCAATAAATCCAGATAACTAAATGGATTAATCTCTCTTTATATCATTCCTTTCTATTCATGCTTTCTTATTTAGTCTTGATCCACAACACCCAATTAAAATAAATCTCAATTTGTCCTACCACTAGTTAACATGTTCGCAATATTATGACTCATTGGAATGTATAAAACTAATATTTATTAAGTATAGATATTTTAGTCTTCATTGAAAGAGTTCCCATTAGCTTGAAAACATCTCTTTATTCTGATCTTGAAATATATATAATCAACTTTATACATTTCATATCTACATTGATATATATCATACCCAAAGTTACCTCAAAGCTGCGCACGCAGCTGCTGAGACATCTCCGCGCAGCTGAATTGTCAATTTTTGCTCAATCCAACATTAAATTTTGCTCGTCTCTGTAATGCTTGCATTGCATTACATCTACCATTCGCTTAGAGGGAACTTTGATCATACCTACCAGTATATTGAGTAATATATGGTTACATAACAAATTTCACGTGCAAAGTATTTTAATGTGATTAATGCTGCATAACTACACTAATAAAAATAAATTCCTAATTTTTTTAATGATTTTTGAACGATTTTACACAAAACTCTGGTGTAGGCATATGATACTGTGCAAATATGACAGATCGGAAGAAGGCACTTCAGAACACAAGTGAACTATTCATTTTGAGTTTAGTTTGAAGAATCTTTGTTAAATGTTTATTTCTGCATTCAAACATGATTACATTTTCTAAGACCACTCAAGGACCGCAAGCACTAATTTCTTTGATTACTGTTCACAGGCCAGATTTGTTTTGTTTTAAATTGCCCTGAAGGACAAACAGAACACATATGAGGGACAAATATGGCTCATTGGCTGGTGTTTGCTACTTAATTTTGGAGTAGACATTTTTTGATGAGCATTTTAATTTATATATTTATTATTTATTAATTTTATTTTGAATACATAATAATTAAATTTTGTTATGATTTTTTTTTTTTACAAATGGCATCTCCACACTCAAATATTTACCGGAAGCATAAAAGTTACGCCACCTGGGGAATGCTAGTGAAATTACTAAAGGACATAGAGTTAAATAATTTAACTTCAATCATGATTCATGAAGTCCAATGGAATATTAACTGTCATTAATTATCATTTTTAATATTAATTATCATTTTTTATTAACTAAATTATTATGTATTTAAAAACTTTTTTAAAGTTCGATATTTATTGAATTATTTTACATGTAACCATTTGTGCGCGTATTTTTTGCCGAGGTGAATACTTCTGAATAGTACCGAAAAACGGGATATTTGATCGAGGCGAATGTCCGAGGCGATTTCCGGTTAGGCTCTAGTCCTGGTTATTGATTTCTGTTTACATTTAGTAGTTGTGGTTCTTGATCTTTAAGAATAATTTTAGTCTGATCAGAGGCATTTTAATTTTCTAAAAGTGGGACAGCAGTTTGCTCTTGATGGCAAAACTGGTGTAGCTGGAACAAAACTTGCATTTAATGGACAGACTTCACACAATGAAAAATCAGTGCAGATATTTTGCAGAGTGAAGCTAGATTCACAGGCTTTTGCAGAAAGTTTGGGAATGGTCCATTTCCAGGGTTCATACAGAATTCTGAATGATAAATTCAATGTCTTTTTCCTAACTTTCAAAGGCCAAAAATGATGGATTTTCAAGATCTAATTGAATAATAATAATAATAATAATAATAATAATAATAATAATAATAATAATAATAATGAGGACTTTGCATAGCGCCTAATCTTTCGAAGCTCTAAGTGCATTACACCATCAATAATGATATGACTACACTACAGAACAACAAATGACAAAAACAATGAAATTGGAAAACATAAAAACATGCTGAAAACATATAAGATACAAAATATGATTAGGTCGCTAAGTTTGTCCCTGTAGTCGAAACAGGTGAGTCTTCAGAGCACTCTTAAAAGGGACCACTGTGTCTTTGTGTCTAATTTCAATGGGCAATTTGTTCCACATCGCCGGGCCCTGGTGTGCAAATGAACGTTGTCCATATGACTTTGTTTTCACCTTGGGAACAATGAGTATATGATTATCAGAAGAAGAGCATAAGGATCTAGCTGGTGTATACACATGGGTGAGGCTGGATTGGTATGTTGGACTGGAGTCTGTCATTGAAACATAGCACAGAGAACAAATTTTGTGTTTGATTCTGTATCGAATCGATAGCCTGTGTAGGGTACAGAGCAGTGGTGAGGTGTGCTCTGATCTAGGTACTCTAAAGATGATCTGTACAGCTGTGTTTTGAACTTTTTGAAGTTTCTGGAGTAAATATTGTGACGAACCAGACAGAATTGAGTTACAATAGTCCAGTCTTGAAAGTACTAATGAACACACAAGTGTTTTAGTGGCATCAACTGAAAGATATCTACGAATGGAACTAATGCGTCTCAATTCAAGATATGCAGCCTTGCATATGTTCATGACATGTTGGTGCAATGTGAGAGTACTGTCTAGAGTAACGCCTAGGTTTTGTACTGACTGTGAGAATTTAATGTTGGTGTTGCTGATATTTATTGTCTGAGGTAAAGGATGTGAATGAGAAAGTCTTTGTCTTGTGATCAGAATAGCCTCAATTTTATCATCATTTATCTGCAGCTTGTTACATGTCATCCATGATTTCACATCAGAAATGCACTTCTCTACTCCATGGATGGTAGCATCAACTTCATTTGGGTGACTAGAATTGTATATTTGGGTGTCATCAGCATACAATTGGTGTGACACTGGGTGATGATCTATGACACTTGAGAGCAGCTGAGTGTACAGATCCCTGTGGAACACCACAACATACATCAACTGGGCTGGAGTGTATTCAATTTGCAGATATAATTTGTGTCCTGTTGACTAAGTAGGACTTGAACCACTGTAAGGCTATATTCTGAATGCCAAATACATGCTGGAGATGGTGAAGTAATATATCATGGTCTATTGTCACATTTTCTGTTATCGTGTTTCATGAACTAATGTTTCATTTTCTATAATTGGACAAAATCACCAGTCTAAAATATCCACTCTTAACATTCCAACAAAAACAGCTTTAGATGAAATGAACCTGTGTGTAATAATACCCCCTGGGAACTATACAGTTGTTCTCTTAAGAAATTGATTTTTTTTTCATTTGCAGCAGTTTATCACTCAATACAGGTTTATTTCTCCTAAATTTATTTCTAGGAGGAATGTTAAAAATGGAGATGTTTATGATAGGTGATTGCATAATTGGTTGACTTTTAATGAGGAATGAACTGCAGGATTCAGTCTATAGGATTCAGAGACATAGGGTCATTGGTTCCATAGTGCTTTTTAAAGTGACCAAGTAAGATTTTAATTTGCCAATATTTTGTGTTATTTCTATTTGTTAATTGACAAATATCCTTTTAAATTTTATATTAAGCAATTTACAATATTGAAAATAAACAAGTTAAAAATACAAAGTCTTTCATCATACAAAGTCAAGTCTTTGAATGGTGTCATCTACACGATTGTCTGTGAAAGATAGTCAAACTTAGCATGGGGTAGTCAAAAACTTACTTCTATTTTAATATTGAATAAAATTTGTATAATGGGCTTTTATGTTGTGTCAGCATGTGTTGCAGTCATTAGTCACTGCAAATGTGTCATTTTTATATGCAGTTATTACCCACTGCAAATGTGTCATTTTTATATGCAGTTATTACCCACTGCAAATGTGTCATTTTTATATGCAGTTATTACCCACTGCAAATGTGTCATTTTTATATGCAGTCATTACCCAATGCAAATGTGTCATTTTTATATGCAGTCATTACCCACTGCAAATGGGTGGCATGTGGTCTAAAGTGCTCTCCATTATGGATCACTTCCATCTCACCTCTGTCTGTGTGGGTTTGAGTCTCAGATTCGACCAATGTGGGTGTGTAAGAAAGCTTGCCAGTAGCTTTTCTCGGGTCAGTTGTTCTTTCTGGGGGTTTTCCCTGGGTCTTCCTCCACCATTAACACTGGCTACCACTCTTATTGATCACATTTATACCAACCTACCAGACAATGTGGCTTGTGTTAATTAATGTACCAAATGTTGGTCTTAGTGACCACTATCTTACTTTTTTTACTAGAAAGTTTAAATGCAAGAAAAATAAGAAAAACACACACAAAACGATCACTTTCAGATCGTTCGAACATTTTAGTGATGAACAGTTTCTTGATGACCTATATAAAGTTCCATGGAATATGATCCAAAATTTGAATGACATAGATGAAGCTCTGAGAGTGTGGACTGACTTATTTATGGATGTAGTCTCTAAGCATGCACCAATGAAAGTACATAGAGTAAAGAATGAAATCCAACCTAATTGGCTTACTACTGAAATACTAGATGCTATGAAAACATGAGACCAATTCAAGGCTATGGGAAACTATGCAAAATATAATGTATGGAGAAATAAAATGACAAGTATGATTAAAAAAGCTAAAAAGTTTTATTTTCAGTCATTGCTTAAAAACATAAAGAGTAACACACACTTCATTTGGAAGGTCTTCAATGAACTCACTGGAGTAACACACAACAATCAGACAAATAAATTTCACTCACTTCTGGTAAATGACATCATAGTCACTGATGAAACTAACATTGCAAATGTTTTCAATGCTTTTTTTCACCAACATTACCACAAAGTTAAAGAACCAGTGATAGAAAACAACTTTAATGAACTGAAAAAGTTCTGCAGCAGCAAAATCTCTAAAGAAGTATGTTTCTCTATCCCACCAGTATCAAAATATTTTGTTAAAAAATGTCTCAGTGAACTTGATACCAAGAAAACTACAGGACTTGATCAGATTGGTCCAAGACTCATTAAATCTTCTGCCTCTGCTATTTTAGATAGCATAACATTCATAATCAATTTAAGTATTGCAACCTCATCTGTCCCCAAAATATGGAAAACTGCAAAAGTAACTCCTATTCACAAATCTGGATCTAAGAATGATGCTGATAACTACCGACCAATCTCAATACTACCAAACTTGTCAAAATTGATTGAAAAACATGTCCATGACTCGTTCATGTCATATTTAACCAAACACTTGGCAAGTTGCTGTTACACCCTAATCAATCAGGATTTAGACAGAAACATTCATGTGAGACTGCCTTGATCTCCCTAACTGATAAATGATAATAAAAATGGCTTCAAGCACTTGACCAAGGTAAAATAATAGGATCTGTATTTGTAGATTTCAGTAAAGCGTTTGACATGGTGGATCATGAAATCCTTTTGAAGAAACTGAAAATTTACCAATGTGATGAAAAAACAGTTAGATGGTTTACTTCATACTTAAGTGAGAGAACACAACATGTTTATATAAATAACGTCCTGTCTGAACCTGAAACAATTAGATATGGAGTACCACACGGCTCAATTTTAGGTCCATTACTATTTATTTTATTTATTAACGACCTACCACTTTTACTAAGAGACTCTATATCATCTACAGATCTCTATGCAGATGACACAACATTGTCAGACATCCAAAACACAAAGCATGAACTCAAAATTTCTTTACAGAATGCATTAAACAAGCTGGAAAACTGGTGGAAAAAAGGAAAAATCTTGATAGCAATGAACTATGTCTGACATGGAAGGATAAAAATTTGCAAATGGTCTGTCATGACAGGCTACTTGGTGTTCTGGTAGATAATAACCTATCATGGACTGATCATATCAAACATATCAGTAAAAAGGTCAATTCAAGTTGGATAAGACATTTTCTCCCTGAAAGGCACAAAAAACTATTTTATAACAGTTACATACAACCCTATTTAGACTACTGTAATACAGTATGGGGTAATTCAAATGATAAAAAAATAGCAAAGCTGGAAAATCTACAAAAAAGAGCATTTAGGCTAATATCAAACCAGAAAGAATGCAAGGAAAATTTAGCTGGTAAGTTAAAAATATTACCTATTAAACACCGAATCTGTTTAAGAAAAGCCAAATTGATGTACAGGATATCCAATAATAGTGCTTCTGAATATTTACAATCCCTATTCCAGTATATGCTACCTGGTAATACACCCCCACCTGCAATCAATGTCTACAAAACAGTATAAAATTCCCAAACCAAATAAGGAATTATTTTTAAAAAAAGTTTCCAATACTCTGGAGCTGTGCTCTGGAATAGTATTCCAGTTGAGATTAGAAATGCCCAACTCTATTTCCATCTTCCAAACCTAATATATCCAGTGTTCATTTCACATGCAGTCATTACTCATTTTGAATGTACTTTTTCATATGCATTCTTGACTCACTGCAAATGTACTTTTTTCACATGCAGTCATTACTCACTGCAAATGTGTTCTTTTTCTATGTTCATTTTATATGCAGTCATTACTCAATGCAGTGTGTTCATTTTATATGCAGTCATTACTTAATGCAAATGTGTTCATTTTATATAAAGTCATTACTCAATGCAGTGTGCTAATTTTATATGCAGCCATTACCCACTGCAAATGTGTTTTTTATATGCAGTTATTGCTTACTGCAAATGTGTTCTTTTATATGCAGTCTTTACTAACTGCAAATGTGTTCATTTTATATGCAGTCATTACTCAAATGCAAATGTGTTCTTTTACTCACTGCAAATGTACTCTTTTAGATGCATTTTATATGCAACCATTACCCACTGCAAATATGTTCATTTTATATGCAGTCATTACTCAATGCACTGTGTTCATTTTATATGCAGTCATTACTCAATGCACTGTGTTAATTTTATATGCAGTCATTACTCAATGCAAATGTGTTCATTTTATATGCAGCCATTACCCACTGCAAATATGTTCATTTTATATGCAGTCATTACTCAATGCAAATATGTTCATTTTATATGCAGTCATTACTCAATGCAATATGTTCATTTTATATGCAGTCATTACTCAGTGCACTGTGTTCATTTTATATACAGTCATTACTCAATGCAAATGTGTTCATTTTATATGCAGCCATTACCCAATGTACTGTGTTCATTTTATATGCAGTCATTACTCAATGCAAATGTGTTCATTTTATATGAAGTCATTACTCAATGCAGTGTGTTCATTTTATATGCAGCCATTACCCACTGCAAATGTGCTCTTTTCACATGCAGTCATTACTCAATGCAAATGTGTTTATTTTATATGCAGTTATTACTCAATGGAGCATGTTCATTTTATATGCAGTCATTACTCAATGCAAATGTGTTCATTTTATATGCAGTCATTACTCAATGCAAATGTGTTCATTTTATATGCAGTCATTACTCACTGCAAATGTGCTCTTTTCACAGCAGTCATTACTCAATGCAAATGTGTTCTTTCAATTCTTTCATATGATTGCCAGTCATATCATATTATATTCTATCAACAGGTTACTAGTTTCTTTTTTGCACAATAAAAATAGTTTTCCAACATCTACCATTTCCAGACTTTGTTGATAGCTTGCACTAGAGTTAAAGGAAGCAGCTTCTCCCTTGGAAGGGGCAGGGTCAAAGGATGAAATGCCATGGAATGAAATAAGCAACATTTATTCAGCACAGTAACATTAGTTCTGCATCATGACTAAACTTAGTGGCTGGCTTCCACATGGGTAAATGAAGAATCCTGTTCAAATGGGGTCAAGGTCATGGAAAAAAAGAAGAAAATAATTTCTGTACAAAAATCATCTCACAAATTCCACCTTCATCTAAGATTGTGGATCACTTACACATAGGGATGGAAAGAATTAGCGTATTAATTTTTGGGACAGAATTCAATGTCAGTAATTGACAGAAGAAAAAGTTTGTTTTCTTTTGGCATAATAACATTTGTTATAAACTAGATACCTTGACCAAAGTTTGTGGATGGCTTCTACTTATAGTACGCAAGATGCTTATAGATATTGAAGTGAAAAGGTAAAAAAACCTAGGTTATAGTGGCAGAACAAATGGACATTGCATAATAAAGTTGTTTTGAAAAGTTTCTTGACCAAACTTTGTGGATGATGGCTCAGCAGGGTTATAAAAGTTAATAAAAAATCTTTACATTTAGGGATCTAAATGTCAGAAACCATAGTCATGACAAGTTTAATTAAAAAAACAAACAATGGTTTCGGCATAGTAAGACTGCATATTACCTTAAACATAGGTATTTGCACATGAGATTGTTGGTCAATAATCTCCAATCCATCTGGTGCCTGTATAGAGGACTATTAAGTGCAGGGCATATATATTATGTGCCACTCACAATGCAGTTACTTTATACAGATATGTTTTGACCTGGAACCTGAATTTGTTGCATAAAGCAAACATCTAATGATATGTAAAAAAAATCCACTTTATTTGCATTGATCTAATGTATGATAATATTACAATTACTGTCTTTATCTTGTGCAGGTCTTATAATAATAATAATAATACTAATAATAATAATAATAATGCTTTATTTATAGAGGGTGACTCATTAGTCAAGGACTATTCTCTTAATGAGAGTATAACAAATGCACATTGTATGACGATAGCAATAATTAGTGCTTATTCTAGCATGTTTAGTATTAAAATACTAAATTCCATTATCTATTAGAAACACATGCATGCTCATGATATCTCTTCTTAAATACTCTAATACTTTCAGCCGATTTTACATGTAGTGGAAGCTTATTCCACAGAACTGTACCAGAGTATTGAAAACTCCTTTTGAATTGCTCTGTTCTTGGTTTTGGTACTAGAAGGTTTCCATGTGATATTGATCTCAATTGGTATTGTGTTGAAAAAGGCCTGAATAAGTCCTGAAGATACTCTGGTGCAGTTCCATGTAGACATTTATATAAAAAAACTGCCTTGTGAAAATCTATCTGTCATATATTGTGAACCATTTGAGTTCTGTAAATAATGCTTTTGAGGGATGATCAAAAAATGTATCTAAAATTACACGTGCTGCTCATTTCTGGAGTTTATAAATCCTGTCAAGCTCAGATTTAGCACAGTTTCCCCATACATTAGAACAGTAATCCATTGTTGGAAGAATATATGACTTGTAGTATAGATTGCGAGTTTCCATAGGTACATATTTCTTGATTCTGCTGAGAAGGGCAATTTTGGATGACAGTGTTTTACAAAGCTTATCAATATGGTCATTCCATAATAAATTATTATCTATGGACACACATACAAGCCTTTCATGTTTGACATTTTCTAATGGATGATTATTTATTGCAAGAGATAGTTTTGGGTTCCCTGACTTATGTAGCTTTTGTGTCGTCCCCAGAATCATATATTTTGTTTTACCTTCATTAATTACCATCCTATTTTGTTGTGCCCAGTTTTGGACTCTAATAAGGTATGAGTTTAATCTTGTTTGGATAACTTCATTTTCAGAACTAGATGTATACAGTGTAACTTCATTTGCAAAAAAATCTGTATTTGTGGATTCATTATTTAATGGCAGATCATTGTTATTGATAAGGAAGAGGAGAGGGTCTAAAACTGAGCCTTGAGGGACTCCTGAATGAATAGTGCGAGTTTGAGATCTAATATTGCCAATGCTTACATGTTGAGACCTTTGGTTTAGGTATGATCTAAACCAGTTTAAAGAAGGATTGTCAAATCTTGTGCAGGTCTTTGGCATAAAGTTTGATTTTCATGCCATTCTCACCATGGTTGTTTCAAGCTTTACTGCATATACGTTGACTTTCCAACCCTAAAGATAATTAATGCAGAGACATGCAAAATTTGCACTGGTTTTCTTTTAGAAAGCAGAGTGTATTGACTTGTCTTTTATATTTCAGTAGGCCATCAATAATTATTTTGTACTATTAGTTACAAAATGAATCCTAAATTAAACCAGTTGACTGTCTGACTTGTGAAATATTGGGTCTTTTGTTGTCATGTGAGTGTGATATATGGTGCATTGCTCACCCGTATTCGAATAATGGAGAATAACACATGAAGCAGGGAACCAGACTAATAAATAATCTACATATACTTTAGTCTGGTTTACAACAAAAACTATAAAACACTATAAGCATCACTAACAAAAAAGTCAGACATCAGTAGCCAACCTTTTTTACATTTTTTTTTAATGGTATGAGCTGTCGTTTTTACAGGATTAAATAAAGGTTTGAGTTATTGTTTTTTGCGATGTGGTCATTTATAGCAGTGTCAAAATTCATACTTTTCCAAGATATCACAGCCATTGGTCGCATTCAGCTAGTGGTCACTCATAACAGCGTTTATATAATAAAATTGATCTGTGCATTATGAGTGTGGTCAGAAATGACAGGTGGTTGTTCATAGCAGGTTTTATTATACAAAATTTTTTTTATGATGTTAACAATAAAATCTTGCCTTGATGTATCCATAAAGTATGTATCTATATATATTTTTCTGAGCATTTAATCTTGGAGTTTTAATAGATACTTGCCCTTGTCCTGACCTTTCTGAACATGATTAAGTTGCCCACTACATATTTGACCCTATGGAATACAAGACATTACAATACTTGCCTCTGTCCTGATTTTCCTGAACACAATACATCTATCCATTACATTCCTTGCCCCTGTCCTGTTATGTTCAGGACGAGAGTACAAACTAATATGACATAACACCAATGAAATTGCAACCAGTCAGCTATTGCCTCACCATCTGTGCTTTGCATACAGGTTACATTGGCATGCATTGTATGGAAGTTGGTTTGAATAGAGACATTTTAAATACCTCTTTCAAACATACATTAATAAAATCTTTCTTATGAAAAGCAATTATATAGAATACCTGCTGGTGTCTTCTCTTTGGTGGGACAGTAAAGCTGCAGTCTTGAAAACAGCATTGACAAGCATAATACTATCTGAATATACACTAAAAAAGACCCCAAACAAATCACATAATTGTAACATTCTCTGAATCTTACCTTATCACATGTCTAACTTGTAGATAAATGTTCTCAAATTTGAAAAGGAACATTTGTTGGCATTGAGATGATACCTAGCTCACCCAGTAGTGAAGAGTCAGATTCCATTAAGAAACCAAGGGCTGGGTGTCATACTGAAATTTCTTCATTTAGTATGCTGACCTTGTGTATTATTATATTCAGCTATTTGTATAAGGGGTCATGTATCAGAATGGTTTTAAACTCACTATCTTTGTTCTTAGCATACTATATTCATGATGTGGAGCCATTTTATTATCAAACTTGCATAGGGTACCTGTGTGAAAAACAAAGTTTCCTTTGCAGCATTTTCTGGATTGACGACAGCTAAGAAGAATGGGCACAAGCAAACACTAATTGATGCAGCTACAAATCAAGCAGTGTTAAAATTATGTGTTTGTTAAGGGTGGGAAATGCATACAAATTTATCATCAAGGTGTGAATCTGTATCTACTCAGCTTAAGGACAAAGTAAATACATGTAGTAAGGTTTTCCTTAGAGGAGGTGGTGTCCTGATTCCAGCCATTGAATAAGTGCCCACTCATATGCACTTGTACAGTATGTGCTGATAACATTGTACCAATCCAATGTATACTTATACAGTGTGTGCTGGTAACAATGTACAAGTGCAATGTGTATTCATGCAGTATGTACTGATGACAATGTACCGAATGCAATATGTACCCATACACTATATAATGATAATATTGTACTGACTTAATATTTACTTGTACAGTATGTGCTTATAAGTATATACCAAATGCAATATTTACTCCTACAGTATGTGCTGATAACAATGTACCAATGCAGGATGTACCCACTCAATATGTACTTGTATAGTATGTGCTGATAACAATTTACCCAATGCATACAATATGTACCCACTCAATATGTGCCCATACAGTATGTACTGATAGCAATGTACCCATGCAATATATGCTTGTACAGTATGTGCTGAATAACAATGTACACATGCAGTATGTGCCCATACAATATGTACCAACATACTATCATTACAATGTACATGCACATATACATTATGCAACTATACCCTATATAATATGTACCATGCAGTTTGTATGCTTGTCAAGGGAAACTAACAATGTGGTATTTATGCAGTAATACAAATTATAAACTTGAAATCATATATACTTGCATTTTATTCCAGAGTGAGCATCCCGAGATCAACATTGGAATCTCCCCACCGTGTCAGACCTCACCGTAGGAACAGCTTTAATCAGTCAGACTCCTATGCCTTGTCAGCAGTAAGTAACAAACATCATATACTGTGAAACTCCTCCAAACCTGGTCTTCTGTAACCAAGCCCATTAATCTTCTGTTATCAGACCCAGTAATTACATGTCACCCAGTAGTAATCTTCTGAAGTCACGGCTAGTAATTTTGGGTAACCTGGCCTATTAATCTTCAGTAACCAGGCCCAGTAATTTTATGAAAGTAGGCCTGTTAATCTACATTGAAGTAATATTCTGTAATTGGTCCTGTTAATCTTCTGTAACCAGTCCTATTAATCTATGTTAACGGGACCAGTAAAATCTACAATAACCAGGCCCAGTAATCTTTGAGCAAGAAAATGAAGTTAAAGCTCAAAACCATAAAATGAAATATGATACTTAGGTCACACTTATGTCATGCAAATATGGCAGAATAAAGTGGGATCTAAGTTCTAAAATTTTATTTAAAAAAATTGTGTACTTTTGACTGTTTTAATTCAAATTGTAGGTTGACAAAGTTTTTATTTTACTTTAAATTTGAGTTTGTTGTTAAAATGTTTCAAGATAACAGGGTCTAGCCATGTCTTGACCACATATTTTCAACTCCTAGTCCAGAATGGCTCTGGTAGGTTTGCTCTAACATGGTTCTTAGGAAATGCTTTTATCAAAGTTGTTTCTAGGGTGGCATCACAAACATTGATGTGTATTCCATAGCAATGTTGGTAGAAAACCTACAAATTATATATGTGTGTTTATCTCCAAAATACTGCCTTACCAAATTCAATTATAGTTGAGATTTAAATTTCAACCAATTAGATCACTGGGTATTTAGCTTACATTTACATCTAGACTTACATTCTGTTGCAGAAATTCAGGCCATACGTAATAGGTGCATTCCTAACATGAATACTTTACAAAGATGCCAGTGCATTCTTTATACATCTGAAGTCTTCATTATTATTATTATTATTATTATTATTATTATTATTATACACATGGGTGATGCCAGATAGTTATGTTGGAGTGGAGACAAACAGTCATCAAGCTTTGCATAAATGTTGAGGGTAATCTCTCTGACACGTCATCACTTCTGTATCTGGAAAACATGTATCAATAAAACTAACATAACATAAATTTCATGTGTTTTTCCAGCATTGTCTGAAAGGTTGGGAAAATTCCAGACCTTCCACGATGCCCACTGCCTCCAGTGTCAGCCTTCATGATTAATCCCATGGTCTTAGATCCAGCATGAAAACTGTAAGCTGCTAATTTCTCAGAATTATCTCATTATTAATAAATTGCCAGAATTTGATTGATTGCTGGCAAAATACACTTGTTGATCATTCTCACTGCAACAAAATTTAATCTGCATATTTCCCATGTTTCTTATCCATTGTTTCAGACATTTTTTATAAATTTGTTTTGATGTAGCAAAGTATTTGTAGACGTTAGGTATTTAAGTAGTTTGTAATGGACAGATGTATATTCCTGATGTTGACATACTTCAGTTTTAAGCACTACTTAATCATTCTGACAATTTGTACAGTATGACACCTGATAACTAATATTTTTCCTTCAAATACATTCAACAATCACATTCTGTTAGGAATATTAACCTGCTACTGCATGTATCCAGCCATACTAAAAGACAAAAGTCATCTTTTCCTGTCTATTTTCAATAGACAAATGGCAACAACTAACGCCCATTACCTTGCCTTGGCACCACCAGGTGTTGCTAGGTTTTAGCTTCGCTACTGTACTGATCAAATCAAAGAGTTTATCTTCTGATAATCAAAGCCATTTTTGTGTTCTAATTGAACCAATTACAATGTTCTTTTTGGATCTCTTGTGTGAATTAATCAGTGTGTTGCAGGTTGTATACTTTTTATATCATTTTCTGCCAAATTTGAGTGATTTTGTCACTTTAACAGATTTTGTTCATATAAGACCATGTCACACCCTGCTTTTATTGACCTCTGCAAGGTCATTATGAGTTATGGTGACTTGGATGTTTTTTCACTTGTTCCATTTGTAATGGAGTAATCAGTTATTACCATGCTGCATTGCAAATTTATGCTTTGTGTTTCCATTCTTGTGTAATTTCAGGAGAATGGTAAAATAAAAACTTGAAATGCATAAGTGCAAAGCATGATCTATTGTAATTAGCGAGTTAGTAACTTGATGAATTACTAATTAAATTTGCTATGTTTTCTCTTGTGTAATTTCAGCAGAATGTCATTTAAATGCTATATATGCAGTTTCTGAGCATTCTATTATGACTCTTGTTTCGTGTATACTAAATATACTCCATCTATGATATGCAACAGCTGTAATGTGTGGTTAGAGGAAGTCTGGGCTACTGTAATAGATAGATAGTTACATACTGATTTGCTATTCTATGCTTTGTTTTCTCTTCTTTTGTTGTTTCAGGAGAAATATTACTAAATGCATGTCAAAGACATAATCCATTTCATGGAATAAATCAGTGAAGACAACCTATGGTTTGTTGTTGGTGATATTGAACTATTGAAGAGTATTACCCAATTTTAGGCAGCGCATTGCACGTAAGTACCACCACATGTCTGAGCATGGCCTTTAGGCCAGTAAGTCAGGGCACATGGGGTTCATACCGGATCAATTTTATTCACCTCCATATACCACTGTATCGGTTGTCTAGCCATCACCAGCCATACAGAGCTCACGTACCATCTTTTGAGATGATGCTTACATTTCTGACTCATGTGGTGGGGGTGTTCTCAATTTTAGGTGTTGATGTGTTTCTCCCTGTGTGTCTGAGAATGGTCTGTGGGCCTATAAGTCAGGATGCAAGGGTTTACACTGGATCCAGTGCATAATAAAACCACACCATCACCATCCATCCAGCAGTCACTGTTTTTCCATACCACCATGGGGACTTTTTTGTTGATTTGGTCCAGCTAACTATGATTTATGGGGATCTTAGTGAAGATTCATCCATCTAACCAAATCTGGTGGCAACATCCTGTTTTTATTATGGAGATTTCAGTGAGATGTATGTCTGTCCAGCCATGCCCTTGGAGCATCCAGTAATACTGATAGCTAGACTGTCTTCTATTCCGCCAGCTTCCAAGTTGACTGTTTGCCAAGCAAACCAGCCAACAGTCCCGGCAGTGCTATACTTCTGTGTTAATTGTTTGTCTACAAGGGAGTTCTAGTGATGTTTTCATTAGGACAGAATTGAGTCTTTGTACTATTATGTCTTCTAGACAGCTGTAAGTAGACCCAGATTGGACCTCAGTTCTCAGTGTGTGATGAAACTCTTTCAGATCTACCATCTATCACATCACGGTCAGACCTGACCATGGAATGGACTGATGATTAGCTTTCAAGGCACCATCAAAGACATTTATAGGGTGTTTGCTACTTCAGAAAACCCTCCACCCCTACCACTATTCTAAAAAATTGGTAGATCCATAGCTGCCAACCCTCATGATTTTGGTGTGAATTTTATGACCTTTTCAGCGATTCACACTGGATGCAAAAACAACCCCATAAATTCACCAATTCTCAATTATTTTAAATCTTTAATAAAATAATTGATTTCCCGTTAAGTTATAGTCATGATATCGGTAGTTGCCAAAATGGTCCTGTACTGCTGATCACGATATTAGTGGAACTACATCTGATTGGTACAGTTGGCCCGGTAGCAAGCATTTTAGTGTATTTTAATTTATTTGTATTAGAATAGTTTTATAAATGCTTTTGCTAGAAACTGGTGCCTAACTGGAATTTTGCTCTGCTCATGCGCTGCTAACACTGATTACCATTTGGCATCGCATCTTGAAAATGTCATCACCACCATAGAAAAAGCAATGTATTGCAAAAAAAGGGAAGTTTAGTTTGGAATATACCAAAAACTGGTTATGCATTCAGCCATCAAACACCTATATACATCATTCTTTTTGCACACAGAGTGCCACAAAGTTCAGCATTGGACATGGTGGCAGGGATGATGTGAGGAAGCACATTGGTAGCAAAAGGCACAAAGAGGTTTGGAAAATGAATACCCAGATTTTTGCATTTCGGGGGCATTCGATGATTGGCCTTTACAAGGTGGAATCACAAGTTAACCACCTTTGTCTTTCCAGTTCCAGACTGAAAAGTTTGGGCAATTGATGCACTGTCAAGCATTTGGGAGGCATTGTAGGCATTTGCCTCACTTCCTTTGATGCTGATATAAAAACATAATCCAGAAGTTACAGGGTCAGAATGGCAAGGTGATTCTCATATTTCCTCTCAGAGTTGACAAGACCTAAGTCATCAATCTACTTGTTAAAGCTGTAGATCTGCTAAGGAAGATTTCTGCCAATCTGAATCTTCTCCAGCAACCACAGTCATGGTTGGTCCATTCTTGACCGGACTGTCCACTTCAGCTCTTTTCAGGACAGCTTTGTGAGAACAAACAATTTGAACCTTTGATTGTTAGAGAATTTCTAGAGCTTTCCACTCTGAAGGTGTACAAGGGAAAGTGGCATGTTTTCAGTGACTGGTGCCATTTGACTGTGACTTTGACATTTGACTTTTGAAAGTTTGGTCAAATTGGTTGATTCACAATATCTTATGGCCAAAACATTTTTCTCCTTAGAGCCACTGTGACCGAGCCAATGACCTTTTGACCCCAAAATCAATAGGTGTTTTTTTAAATGCATCCCAGTCAGGGGAAAATAAAAAGCATAGTCATTGTATCTAGTATACAGATTTGTGATGTGTAGAGACAGTTTTCCTTTAAGACCTTTGAGCTTGAAATCAGCAGATTTATTCCTTGCCCCAAAAGCATTCAATCTTACAAATATTGGTAGTGATAGATGTTTGATAACTCTTGTTATTGTGTGGACATTAAGTAAGAAATAACATGGATAGATAGACAATTTCATAACATTATAGACTCTACTTTATGGCAGACAAATTACAAGTGCCAAAAAAGATCATCTTTCCTGGGTGGAAGACTAGAATGGTATCCCCTTTGAATGAGGATTTCATGTAAAATTCCATCGGTTGTCAGTTATTACTTCTGGTTATACCTGGGCAGCATGTTCCCTATGATACATCACAAATGCCAATCAGTTGCGTGCCCATTTCATCAGTTCTGTTCCATCTCAGTGATGTTTATTCCAGAGCAAAGGTCTTATCTGTTTCCATCCATTACATTTTCATTTTACACTTCATGATTTTAAAGTGGTTTGTGTGGGCCCTGAATGTCAGTGTTCCAAAGTGTTCACTTTTACCAATCACTGCCATATGGCCTCCATCTGCGTGGGTTCAAGTCTTTTGCTCAGCCAATGTGGTTACATGAGAAAGCTTGCCAGTAGCTTCATATGGGGTCAGTTGTTCTTTTCAGTGTTTACCCAGGTTCACCATCCAACAGTTGTACTCACCACCATGTATAGCCCATCTTGTGCTGAAAATTGGCATTAAACTCCATAACAACAACAAAGCTGTTTGTGATTATTAAATGAATCTTGGTATACTTTACATCATCATTGCAATATATGTGTCTATCATGTTGGCGGTTGTATGACCCTAACCTAGTTTGGCAGTATGCTACTACCTCCTGAATTGTAAACCAGGGGTTAATGTGTTCAATAAGACTTACCTGATCCTAATAAAAACACACCAATCCAAGACTCCCATAATTACATTCCTGAAAGAATGTGCACATCTTCAGTGGTAATATAGAATTCATTGACAGCGCTTGGTACCAATCCCTTTATGCAAGGAGAGACTACATTGTCATGCAGATGACCTTATGCACTTTTGTTGCAAAGACAAGCCTATACTAAGTGGATAATGTCTGTTTTATTATGGGTTAGATCATGGATTGTGAGATACTAAATATACAAATGTATTATGATGTAACAGTGTGTATCAATAAAACTTTTATTTCCAATGTTTTATGTCAGTTAACTGTTTTGGTAGCTCAGGTGATCAAATTTTTAAAGGCATACAACCAAAGATTTTCGACAGTTTTGTTCTTGCAAATGCATGATATTATTTAAAGTATAGTAGAAATAATGAGTAATTACAGGTCATTCAGTTTTAAAAAATATACAAATGTAAGTTTAATCAATGAAAATATAACGATTTTCTGTACGGATTGCTAATTAATTATGCAGAAACGGAATTTACCGATATTATCCGAAGTTGCAGTGTCACGTGACGCGCGTCAACAAATATGGAAGTCGAGGTAAGTATTTGTTTCATTTTTGATGTAATTATTACCTTATTCTTCTTCATATTTGTTTTAGATGAAGTCGTGCTCCTTGTTGCACAGAGGTATATGCAAGATGTCCTGCTGGCAGCAGCAGAAGATAATGATTACAACCCAGGGAAAAGGCATACTGCTAATAGGCAGTTTATTTTATGGACTTAACAGATACCTAAGTACTGGCAACAGACATGTCATTCCAAGCTGTTGTGTATGGTGTATAATGGATAAATAATTTTCGCCAGTACCATGGCTTTGCTCAAGGAAGACTTGGGTGATCTATCCAATGATATGATGTGTGAATAAATATAATTTATGTTGATTTTAAGTTGTATAAAGCATTTCTTTTGTAGCATGCAATTTTTTTTTGCATGAACAAGTTTTGTTAAACATTTTTTTAGCTATCTACCCACTAAAGAATGATTATATGTATGGCTATGCTTTGCAAGCAACTGTGAGGAGAGTATTATTAAAAACATAGGATGAATTGAAGTTGACTAGCATTGTCTTGGGATGCAATGGATGTGAAGAACAAAATTACATTGGTGAACATGATTTTAATCACGCATATACAGTAACACATTAAGTTAAATGATAAATAACGCATATTCATATTGAGTTGAGAAAGCAAAACTTGTTGTAGTGTTTCATGAATACAGATTGGCTGGTAAATATGAACAAAACTACAAACACTAGGATACTATACTATCCAAATACTGCTCATTAATTTCAATTACATGTAAAACAAAATGGCTCTGAAAACAGAATAAGGTTTTTAAGACTAAAATACTAGTTCATCAAAAGCAACCTTGAATGCTTATATCACATATGTGCATCATCAGCCGTCTTATTACAACTAAATCAAATATACTTGACATCAATTAAAAACATCACATTTTCAGTTTGTTAAAATGTGTTCATTTACCATAGAAATAATTATATCCTTTATATGAATAGAACCCAGATGAATGTACACAACTGCATACACTGTAAAACTGTTATATATTATGAAATGTACTAAACTTATATAAGTACAAATGTGCATGTACAGACATAACTTTAATTGAAGAGTACTTTCAGGCATCAAAACTGAAGGATATCATCTAAGAATAATTATGGCATATAATACAGAGACTTTATATGAGAAACTAGTGTATCATTACTATAAAAGATTGATTACAGACATCCCATTCCAAAATACTAGATATTTCTATAGAAATTACATTGATTTTTTAGTATCCTGTGCATGGTTTCTATGCTTTTGACACAAGTGATTACCATTTACTCAATGCCAAACTTTGGTACATCACCTAAACAAACTACTGCAGAGAAACAAATATTGAAATTAAGCCCAGCCCACCCCCATGTATGTTTCCTATTGCATTTCTTTTAAAATTATGGTAGCTAGGTACACACACACACACACACACACACACTTATATATATATATATATATATATATATATATAGTTTGAAGCTGTACATGAACCTGTAATGGCAGACATTGCTGCACCTGTGATAAACAACTTCATTACATTGTATTCTTAAAAAATTGGGCAAATAAATTCAGGAAAATATATAATTTAATTAAAACAAAGTCTAAATATTTTGTATTAGAAGATTTAGCCTAAATATTTAATAATGTAGTCAGAAATATGGGACAATACTATGTTGTGGAATTCGAAACAATGTTGTTAAGCTCAATGCTGTTTTCTGATGTAATTCATTTTCATGAAAAAACATACATACATACATACTTATATATATATATATATATATATATATATATATATATATATATATATATATATATAGTAGTGAAGCAAAAACTCTTTTAAGCAATGCATAATGTTGCTATCAGTATTTAGGCAAATAATAAAACCATAAATATGCAGTCCTAATATTGGATATTTTTAATAAATCTAAAAAGTGCGTAGTTAAATTAAGATGAATTCACATGGCACAACACATGTTCTTCGATGGGTTTTGTTGAAAAAAAGGGTCCAGTGCTGTTACATATCAATTTTAATGCTTCAGTGTGTTGTCTATTGATAGGTACAGTAATGTTTAGCGGGAGCAATGAAATCAAGATGAAGAGTATGGATTGAAGTCATTTGCTCCAATGTAAATTTTTTCTTCTTCAAAGTATGCTAGAAATCTTTCTGACTGCAATTTTACACAAAACATTTAGAAAATAAAATTATTAAAAGGTACTTTATTATGCAATAATGCTGACTTGCAATTACATGTTTTTAATCTTGTTACTCCTATAAGATTAAATGAATTACAATGTATAGTTTCTGCTGTGCTTTTTTAATACATCATATGGCCAAAATACACTGCATTTACCTCGATCTAAATATACATATAAGACAAGTATAAATGCAATGGGTATGAAAAATTAGAAAAGGTCTTACATCTTTTTGTTCAAATGTATGTTTTTAAAAGCTTTAGGAACATAATCAACAGTGGTCTGAAGATAAACTGCTACTTGGAAATCAAACAGATGCTGGACTTTGGCTTATGGTGGGCAGTTCAAGAAAGACTTAGTCAAAGTCTATATGGGTCCATGGTAGGGATCATTTCTTACCATACAATTGCTAGAATAGTCTCTCCATAACAATTTGATATCAATAGGTGTTATCTGACTAAAAAGCCTAATTCATTTTAACTTAAAATGAGATTTCTGCTTTGTAACAATCTCTTCTGTAGGTGGTGGTAGTATTGGAGCAAGTACATCAGATATTCACCTAGGATCATTTATGTCCAAAACAACTGGCTGGTTCATGCCAACTCTATCATCTAACCTCATTTTCAATATTTTCATAATTATTTCTGGAATATACAGGTACTGTTGATCAGCTTTCTTTGGGTTTGCAGACCATCTCTCACTTTTTTTACCTTTGGTATCTGACAAGAAAATGCAAACATTTCACTGACAATGTCATTTTATATTTTTTTAATTCTCAAAAGTCCAAATAAAAACCGCATACAATTACATGTAACAAATCATTTTGCTACAGATGAAAATGTCAATATAGCAAACCTGTATCTTCCCCATATATCATAAAAATGTGTAGATTATTTACAGAATTTTCTAATTACATTAGACTAATTCTAACCAAAATTGGTTTATGAAATTTATTTTAAAAAATTCTTCTGTAAAAGTTTAAATTGTACCACAAACAGATGGTTTATCAAATTTCAGGTAAAGTATTAATATTTTAACGAAAATGAATTATTACGTTAACAAACGAGAATAAAGTTTATTACCTTATTGTTCCATCTGTATTTACAATCATATCTCTGTCAATATGATTGTTATGATCAAGAGCTGTCAACAGATTCCTAGCTCTGAAAGATGATGGCTTATGTGAAAAATGTCTTTTGGAGGCATACAATAAAATCAAACTTCTGGAATTCTTCAGTTCTGCTGTACTTCTGAAAAAAAGTAAAATGACTAAATAAATAAATTGATTCAGATGCAGAGAACTATTTAAAATTTATAAATCCCCATAAATCTGTTTTGATGAAAATGCTAATGTACAGTAGCATTATACAGGCAGAGAATAATCAACTCATTCCACCCCTACAATTTTTTTTCCTTGTCACCTGAAATGGGGGGAGGGAATGCATTTGTGGGCTAATTTTGAATACATCAAAATAATCTGCTTCTAAGAATTTTTTGCTTAGATATATGCCTAGGTGTGCTAGAAACATCATTCAGCATCTGCATAAGGGTAAAAGTTGGAGTTTTTTCCTCCTGGCCACCTTTTATTTACAATCCCCAATTTATCCTACTTAAATTTGCAAATGTTCACCTGTCTGTGTATAGCTCAGACTGGTGTGAATTAGATTGCAAGCAAAAAAGTAAAAAATCTGGAAACAAAATCTGATTCTAACAATGGACATGTGTGCAAAAATCAGGCAAAGCTTTACCCTTCCCTCCATGTGCACATGCATACTTTATTTTACACACACCCTATCTGCATACATGCGATTGCTCTTCCCATTTTGTAGAACAACCTATATTTAATCCACACAGAAAAGATCAAGGATTAATAATATTTTGTATTTAATATAACAGATAGTCCACCAATGTTGAATGCTGGCTGCATCAAAGAAATAAGCTGCATAACTTTAAAAAGTTTGTCTATTGTCCACCAAAACTCAAACACCAACTGAACCCAGTCAAGCAGGTTACATATTAGACAAATTACTATCGAGGTATATGTGTACATACATTATCAGTAGACCACCCACCCCCATACACAAGCATACGCATTTGAGTAAACCCCCCTTTGCCCTCTCCATGTGTACTAAATGGACAAGCCATGACAGTTTACTATGGCCTTAGTGTGGTTTGCATTTATAATAAAATGTAATCATTTTCTTACTATGATAACCAGTATAGCTTCATTCTTTCAATTATGCATAAATACTATATTTAAGATATATTGTAATTACACATTTTTAACTTGTATGTTCATACACAGCAAAGAAAGCTTTTGTGGGAGTAACTTTCTGGTTCATACACAAATACCAATACAATAATATATATATATATATATATATATATATATATATATATATATATATATATATATATATATATATTGGTATATGCACATCTAAGAAATTCATGTATTGCCTGGAAATGTATCATTCTATATTAGTTTAATATTTTGCAGTATGTAAAGATTGTACATTTTGTTAAAATATGGTTTGTTTTATTTAGAATAATATTTTTGTTGTAAATTGAAATTGTTTGTTGGCATATGTCGTTTTTTTGTTATTTAGATGTTCCTCATCATGCTGTTTGTATTTTAGTTAAAGGACCTCAAGGTAGAATAGTCTTTGAATAAATGAGTCACCCCTTGAAATAAATTATTATTATTATTATTATTATTATTATTATTATTATTATTATTATTATTATTATTATTATTTCTTGAAGCATTATCATTCCCATCATAATAACCAATATAAATGATAATGCTTTCTTTTGATACAAAACTAAAGACTTCCAAGTTCAAAATAGTATTTACACATTTCAAAATTTTATTTTAAGGGATTCAGTTGTGTCTGAAGTTGAAAAACTTAAGAAGGAAAGTGTTATGATGGAAAAGAGTAAAAGTTTTATCAACCCATTTGAGAAAGTATACTAACAAAAATAATTGTGATACACACATAAAAGGGGAATATTTGTGTTAAGTATACTAAAAAACAACGATTATGATACATGCATGATATATGTAACTAAACTAAAAGAATTGTATAATATATATTCGGTAATACATAAATTCCTTAGATGTGCATCTACCAAAATATTTGTAAACAAGTAAATATACATCAAATTTAATAAAATGTAGTAATACTTACACAGATGCCATATCTGATTCTGATGTGGTTATATCAGACACAGCAGGAATTTGTATCCTATGAATTGCTGGCCCAGGTGTAGAAGTTGTGGCCATGTCTTCTGTGACATTCCTCTCTGTTGCTGATGTTTTCCTTGCACTGCCATTCAATTCATAACTAATATAACAAGGGAAAATAAATGTTTCATTAGACACAATAATTATATATACTTTACAAATAATAGTATGCATAAAATATACTTAACTGTATTGCATTACTTTCATTTACAGTCATCACCATTATATATAATTTTTATTTTAAAAAACAGTAGTGACTGCTTGCCTCTAAATAAAGTCTTATGGTTGCGTGCGAATATGAAGATGATCATTAATAACCCTTTGGTAGCCTCAAAAACAGCAGCAGTATGTCATGGTGTACATGCGGTTTTCAGCGATATTGTTGCAGGGCTGTAACATTTTATTTCAAACTAAATGGAATAATGCCAGTTTATATAAAATATGTTATTTTAAAAGTTTTGATAAAGAATTAACAATACAGAAATAAAATAGTGGTATAAAAACTTGACTGTTCTGTGTTCACTGCAAAATTGAGACTCACCTATCCAGCAAGAATTTGCCGACCTCTGGATTAGTTTTCAGGCTCAACATGGACTTCTTTTATTCCATCATTCATGCTGGTCACTAATACATATGCGTGTGCTGCCATAATTTGCCCAGAGAGCTTTTTTTCCCTGTCCTTTCAGAATCGCTTTTGATTTATTGTTGCATCCGCCATTATTTTTGTAAATACGTGTTTGCACATGGCTAAAATTCTTAATCTTCGGGAGAGGTCAACTTAGAGGTTACATTAATATAGGTGTGGCAACTAGCAAATTTTTGTCTGCCAGACAATAATGAAAAATCGTGTATTTTATCATAAAATTTCTGATACTAGTCTGATTTCAGCCTCAGTAACAGCCTGAATTGTAATTTTTCAAGTAAATAAGTAATCACGAACTGAAAAAAGAAATATATATGAAAGTACATGTTGTTAGAAGATCATAGTTCTTCTCAGTTTATACCCAAACGGAAATTGTTTATAGAGAAAAGGTTTCTGCTCAGTTTTGTAATTCATGCCAAACATTGTTCCGTTTACAGCCATGCAGTTTATAATTCCTTCGGAATGAGTATAATAGGTTCCAAATGCACTTAAATTGCATTATTTATGCACAGTGCCACTTGAAATCAGTTGTAGCCTATCAAGTTTATTAAATACTTTTTACTTTACCTTACCTTTTACTACATAAAAACTGCCTTTCAGTCTGTTTCCTTGTGTAGAATTACAGAAAAATAGAATACCAATCAGTGACTCTTTTCTTGTTTTGTATTACAGACATTAGATGAAGCAGAGAGACTTGCTGCTAACTTCCCATACCCCTGGGATCCTGCAGAGCAGAGAATTCGCCAGCCTACACCCAACCTTACTGATCCTTCCCTCCTAGAGTAATATAGAGCTAACCCTCTCCCCCACAGCATGCGCTCAGGCAGCTCATTCATGGAGAGAGGAAATACAAGCCATTCTCTGAAGCAAGCCACAGATGATCTCTTGAACTCTACTTATTCCCTAATGTATGAGATGGAGAGAGTGAAACGGGATTTTGCACACTCCAGACTACATACTCCTGGTCGCATTTATTAGTCCTTTTGTTGTGCCACATGGCATGTAATAATTTCAAATAAGAGTCATTTAACTTTGTCTTATTTTTTTCTCTCCCAATTTATAATCAATGTTAAGTAACTTTTTTTTAAAAAAAAATGTAAAGCCATGAAATAAATCAGTTATTTTGTATACAAAGATTTTTTGAAATGCAATGCTCATGTTTATTCTCTGACATGGTGAGCATGCCTGAAAATATTAACTTCTTCAAGGTTGAATAGGATTCCATTAACATCTATCTTATGATTCATTAATTTCAAGTATTTAACAAAAATATCATAACATTGTAATGACATTGTCAGCAATTCATGATCATGACACTAGATACTTTTGTATCTATCTGGTATCTACACATATAAACTAGAATTGTAAGGATATCCTTTGTAGGCTGTGTAGATATTAGTGTGTGTATAGCTTAAACTAACCTCAGCGAGTTACTACAATGTCTCCATGTCTAGTTTCTTGAGAGGTACTTCATAGTCAGCTAAAGTGGCCACAAGTCTATTTCCTTCATCTAATGTGGCCTTAAGGGGACAGGTTGGAATCCTAACAGTAAATCAGCCTAAGTCAGCTAATGTGGTATGTTAAATTATTAAATCAAGGAGGTTGAGCACTAAGCTTTCCACTATCCAAAGCAGTAGAATTTCATTAACTACTTTCAGAAGAGTAGTTTCAGTACTGTGGCAAGGGCACTATGCAGACTGTACATTGCTAACAAAAAAAGACCGTTTGAATTCAGATGAGATACAAGTTGTGTTACAAATTTCTAATATGATCGGTAGATTAGAAACTGGGTGGTAGTTCTTTAAGTTTTTATGTTTTAGTGTTGCTTTATTCAGAAGAGGCTTTATAATGGCAGTTTAGATAAATGAATTCCCCAGATGAGAGAGAGCTATTACTAACATCAGTTAGGGAAGGCAATATCTGGTCTTAACACTCAAGCAGCAGTTGAAATTGGATCAAGTTCCTATGACTTTGGTGCACTCTTCATCATGATTGTCTATAACTAAATCCATAAAGACAGGTTAAAATGTTGCTTACGATTGTTGCTGAAATTCTGTATCATAACTATATGGTGCCAACGAGTCAATTGAAATTGTATTGTCAAGCTTATCGCTAATGGTTTGTACCTTGTCATGGAAGAAATTTGCAAGGAGAATGTATTACTGACATGATTATATTTCACACACCTTTGCTAGACTGAACCATCTGGGACTATGCCTGTGCATACATGCAGTCAGTATACAGATGACCTCCTGCAGCAGAAGTCACTCCTGACAGACAGAGCACCACAAGCCAGAATACGTCTTTATGACAATGATTTACACTGTAGTTATCATTATTAACTGGGAACATAAATTTGCATTGTATAACTTCACTGAATTGATATTATCTTCCAGTTCTACCTGATGGGTACTTTTTATCAAAGGGAATTAAATCTGTATAAAGTTGCCACACTTGTTAAGCATTCATCATTTTGTAGTACATATGGTTAAATTATTTCTTTTAAAAAATCAACAAATCTTTTTTTTTATTACTTACTAGATTGATTATGTATAACTATTGATTATGGTGACTTGAATTATATTAATATAAATTTTCAATCATATAACTTTTCGGTGACAAATATAATCTTTCTTTATTATTCATTTTAAAAACATGTCATTTAAAAAAAATAGAAGGCCAATCTACAGAAATTTGTTGGAAATGATTCTATTCTTTATTGTTACTTGCAGTTTCCTACAAAAGACAAAATTTGTGAATATAAATTTAATTATGTATGTGCAACTGATAGATTCATAGGAAATTTTTTTTTTATATTTATGTGTATTCAGTATCATGAAATAAATACATTAACAATATGAATTGTGGTATATCCATGAGAACATATCTTTTTATTTGGTGAGTGGTGTTTATTTCTCAATTCATATTTGTATTCTCATTCATTTTTATATTCTTATAACTAATTTTAAGTATGTTTATTAATGTATTGCTTTTACTATATTAATCAGTTAGTAGGTTGTTGTGATGATGTTGGATGAGACAGGAAGCAGGAGTCCCTGTTAAATGACGACCAGTTCAGCAATACAGATTTAATGGAGGGTACAATATATTGTGAGTATGTAGTATATCATGCATGGGTCATGACTTAAATCTCAGGCTCGGCTAATATATATGCCCGAGAAAGCTTGCCCCTAGCTTCTCGTAGGTCGGTGGTTCTTCCCGGGATTTTCTAGGGTTCTTCATCCACCATTTATACTGGCCACCTTGTATATCCTAATTTGTGCTGAAATGGCATTAAACCCTACAACATCAACAACAACATGAATCAATCATTTCTTAATATTTTTACTTAGTTGTATAAGTATTCCCTTTTTTAACATTCGACTACACACATGTACACACACTATGAAACATTATCATTTTGGAGTGAATATTAATTATTATTTTCAATAAAAACAATTCAATATCATGGCATTGTTTAAAATATTTTTTTCATGGGAACCATATAACTGACAATTTTTAGGTTGGACATCTTGTGCTGAGTCTAAATCATAAAATTAAAAAAAAATTAAGAAAATACTGAGTCACGTAAAAGCATAAGATAAATGAAAAAAATTCAGTAAGTACTTGTGCTAAGATTGAATTTAGGAAATATAAAGGAATCCATGACTATAACTGACTTGGAAAATGGCTCTAATAATCAGTGGCTGATGTATTTTGTTTAAAATATATGATATGACACACTAAATGAAACATGGGACATAAATAATTTCATCAATTTAAACAAGCATAAGCTATAATAACTGAACAATAATTTCAGGCGGCTTCTGAGACACTAATGAAGTTGAGATGACAATGTTTCCCATGGGGTACAATTTAGTATTTGATAATATTTGATAATGTGAACCAGAAGACTCATGTCCAATACAGTACATGGGAACATGGAAATCAGATGCTTAATATGGTACAGCAATTGACAGAGTACCTTGCATGGGTCTTTAAGATTATCCCCCATAGATATGAAGCATATCCCAAGTGAGTCATTCTACCCTGATCCTGCAGACTACCAGCTTTGGGCCATTCATTTAGTATGTACGAAAAAATCAGGCAGAGCTTGACCCTTCCCCTCCCTGTACTCATGCATACCTTTTTACCCCATACGCTTCATCACTGCAGCAGCTAATATCTTAAGCCAGCAGCAACTGCAGTGAGGCCAGATTGAATGATATGTAATCCATGGGGCGGGCTGCCAGACTGTCAGACTCACTGCTGAGCTGCGTGATAGCTAGCAATCAGGGGTATGGTGGTATACAAGTGACACCTCTCCCACAGCTCTACTTTTCCCAGTAGCTGTGGCTCATTTGAAGGTCAATGTAGACAAATTATTATCAAGGTTCCACCCTTCCCGTTTCCCATGCGTACATACATTATCAGTAGCCCCTCCCCATGCACAAGCATTTGCACTCCCCACTCCATGCGTAAGTGCTAAATTGATGGCCACTTTTTCAAGCTTGTTGTGTATATTTACAATGTGCATTTAACTATTGTCCATTATTATAGATTGTAATAATCATTTGTAAACAACATTTTAGATAGCTAACTTTTTGTCCCTGATTGTAGATTATATAATAACATAATGATCATTAATTAGAGATTTATTTAGTTGGATTCAAGTTCAGGACATTACTTGTTTTCTTTTAAGAAACCATGGATTACCTGAAGTTTGACAGGATATTAGCTAAAGCTTATATAAATTCCATTGTAAATGACATGGATCCAGGGTTAATGGCTAAAACGTATATAAATTCCCTTGTAAATGACATGTATCCAGGGTGAATGGTAAAACTTATATTAATTACATTGTAAATGACATGAATCCAGGGTTAATGGTAAAACTTTCATAAATTCCATTGCAAATGACATAGATCCAGGGTTAATGGCTAAAGCTTATATGCATTAGATTATAAATGACATGGATCCAGGGTTAATGGTAAAACGTATATAAATTCCATTGTAAATGACATGGATCCAGGGTCATTAGTAATTTTCCATACTCTGATCATAAATAGCTTAAGATCTTAATTGTTTGGACAATATCTCATTGCTTTTATCAGCAACTAACGTTGATCACTTGACTTATAATGGAGACTGGTGTAGATAGATGGTCATTTAAGCCTGTCATCCCAATTTAGGTCATGTAATCTACATTAATTACCTTTTCAATTAGATCCAAGTTTTTTCTTGTGTCATAAGTCAAGTCGCAGTCTGTAAATAACTTTAAACAGTAAATAATATTATTACATTCCTGTTTTGAGTTCATTTCTAAAAACATTGTTTACTATGTATAATTTTAGAAGAATCATTAAGTTAAAAAAATTTATTTGGCATTATAAGGTACTAATCCCTCAATGAGCACTTGCCTTGTACAATGATAATCCCTCAATAAGCACTTGCCTTGTACAGTGAATGTGTGTAGATTTTATTTTGCCATTTCAAGTTAGGCAAGTTATTGTCAAGCTATGGAAACATATGGATGGATGGATACATCTATTGCTTATATTCTATTCATTCCAATAAAAATAATGTTTAAAAGGTATTTCTTTTTGTTTCTGTACATGGTGTTAAATTGCTTAGGTGAAGTTTTATTTGATACAATTTTCTGTGGGAGTAAAGTGAATGCATGTTCCTACCCGCTCCAAACAAATATGCAAATAAATCTGTAAAGATTGGTATTGCTTTCATTTCTAATATAAATATGTACAATAATATCTGAAAAGAATTGTAAAATATTAATAGTTTTCTTGTAATTATAAAATATTTCCAGAATATGTACATGGAAATTGACCTGAAAAGAAGGAAACTGTTATCTATCTTGAATTTAGTATGTTATGATAATTAATACTGATGAGTTCATAAGTACAGATAGACTTAAACTTCTAATTGAACTTATGTTCATAAACACAATAGCATATCTTTTAAAATGCATTGGGCTTTGATGCTGTTTGTCTTTGTTATGGCCTGCTGGTCTAACATCAAGGCACTGTTTGGCTCTTACTGGTCAGCTGAAGATCAAAAGAACATAAAAAAAATATTGTCATGTAATTTTTAAAACAAATATATATTTTCTGAATTTGACTTTATGATTTTTTTAAATATAATGTCACATTTAATATTTTGGTCTTCCATGCACCAGTAATAACATCGTCACAATGATATTTAGATGTTTATGTGATAATCTTTATATGTCTATGTGTTCTTACTCAATGCATGTTTCATTTTTTAAGTTTTCTATGCAAAAACACATTCTTGAATAATTTAGCATATTCTGATATGTCTAGCATTAAGCAGAATACAACTAAAGAGCACTTTCATTTAACCATTGCTATGAAGACTGATAAAGAGTTTTCATGAATTGTGTGGTAATAATGTTTTATTAATGTTGACAGGCATTCATAGTTGACATGAACCAAGACGTCCCATAAACACATACAGTAATAAGGTCGTAACATATAATAAACAGAGAACTAATCCCAAATATTGTTGACAACCTAACAGCGGGAAGAAAACTACATGTATATTACAATTTAGTTCCACTAGAAACATTCCTAGAAGTTTGAGGAAAAGTATCAGGTGAAACAATAACTATATCAGTTTGGGTGATAACGTCGTGCTTCTGCATGGACCCGGACATATCGGTGAAAGACAAGGTTTACTTATTTGCCTGAGGACCAGGAAACCCCGGCTGACCCAAAGTACCCTTATTTCAAGGCGCGCCAGGCAGCCCAGGTAACCTGTCACTTACACGAGGACCAGGTGGAACTGGAAGACATACAATACAATATAAAAAGTCAATTTTCTACGCGTCTCTGGATCAGCGTACTTAAAAGACAGTATATAAAAAAATAAAGACAGAAGCTTTCACTGGGTGTACGTATGAAGGTGAGTAATCGGGTGAGTTTTCTTGCATCCTTTCCTTTCAACCTTGTGCCATACATTACATATGAACGAGGGTAATGCCGCGTTCATTAGGGCGGTTGTGCTAGACAGAAATAATTTTTTAAAATTTATTTAAAGTTGGAATTTTCATACATTAAGCTATAATGATCAGTGTATGCCTTGGTACGTAAAGTACAGACAAAGAGAAAAGCACATGTTCGTATACAAACCGAGAATGTGAACTAGGGAACTAGTGCACGAGAGCTGGCTGATCGTTGCCAAAAACTGGCAGCACAGGTTTGATTCCAGATTTTAACTGATTGTGATTTAATTTATATATTTAATTATATTTGTTTCGTTTAACAAATATATGTTCTATGATATTACAAAATATAATATTGAAATTGGTAAGTATGAGAAAATGCTTTATCGCCAGTAGTTTAAATGTGGTGTTGTCAACGTGGCGTTGTCACATGTATATCAACGTGTTTTTTTTTTCCCCCAGAAATATTTGTACCGTATGAAAACTTTGCCCTATATTTTGCTTGCAATCCCTGGTCGCGATCTTTTCGTCACCATGCTAACACAACGTTGAGGAAATTTTTTTCATGAAAATTAACAATATCTAACAGTATAATGATTCTAATATAGGAACAAACCTTTTCATAGTGATTTTATTAATAACCAGCCAAGGGATGTTATCTGAGTTAGTAATAATACCAAAGAAGTTTAAGTTTGACCTGAGAGTATCACAATGTACAATGGAGTGAGAGAATATATATATATATATATATATATATATATATATATATATATATATATATATATATATATATATATATATATATATATATATATATATATATATGTTTCTACACGAGATGTGGATGAGTTGGAAAGTCAGAATACGGGGTATCGACATGAATAAATAATTCTAGTAGCATATATGAGATTTTAAGAATAAAATAAACCAAGCACATTATAAGACTGGAGTCGAACTACACTGCTTTGAGTGCACTTTGTAATTATTTGCGCCCACCGACCATTATCTCTTCAGGGAACGTTTTCTCATTATAAGGCATCTTAATCTTTAACGCTTTGGAGGAGTTTGTATAATGTGCAAGCGAGGTAACATTTCGATCAAGGTCAGGACATTTTATCTCATGAATTAATATAACATGTAAATATTAACGAGTGGGCTTAGCTTTATGGACAGATAGATAGATCGGTACATATACAGACAGTCCATCTACTTTTTTTTAGAAGGAAAAGAACACGGTGCAAAACTTACCTTTTTGTGCAGGAATTAAATCTAGCGTGGACGCAAAGAGAAGAAGAATGAGAATTGTTTTCATTTTCTTCTGTATTTGTCTGAAAATATGTGAAGATTATTTTATAAAGTATTTAAATATCTAATATTTATTATTCTCATAAATCACACGAAGCGGCTTTTTCACTGGCATTAAGCTTTTAAATGTAGATTTAACGTTGCATATCTTCCTACAACCTTGTCTCACGCCACAAGAGTATTGCTTGACTCAGATATATATGGCGATCGAGTCTGATAAAGATCCGTTCATTTTGTTAATTATTCTCTATTTCTTTTTTCCTATTTATAATTAAAGTCATTAGAATATATTTTGTTTTCTTTTTTAAAAATAGGTACAACAGCGGTTAATTGGAACCCTTCTCATAATATCAACGAATTTGCAAGATTTCGTTCAGAAGTCAAACCTATGTGACCCATACAGATTGCAAAACATTAAACAACAGTAAACATATAAGTGCAGTTGTATGTAACATAGACGTATTTGTCAGACATTTACGCAAGCTTGACGAACAACATCCTGTATGGTTATGAAAGACATGGATTCACCCGTTGTTTTGAACTAAATGAAAACTATGCAGATTAATATAAATTAGCAGCGACCAAGATGCATGGTATGCATTTTTCCGAAGCTGTTTTACTGAGTGAGAATGTAGCTTTGAAAATGAAAGTAGATATAATTGTCCCGGTGTTTTATATTACATATTGGAGAGATTTGCACATACTTTTTCAGTCAACATTGATTTTGCTGGATTTGCTAAAATTGTTCACGTATTTCTCAGTTCATATTCCAGTTAAAAAACATCGTAAGACAAATGTTTGGGAGACTCGTGACATTTATTAAACGTTACTATACTTTATAAACAAACCGTTCAGAATATGTGTTACAAAGTGCCTTACATTTTCAGTGCTCAGTATAAACTTGTATGTAAGAAGATGTAACTGTATGACATGAAAGAGAGAGAGAGGACAGTCTTACTGGGGTGCCGTCTGTAGCTTTAACAAGAGTTATTTTTAATTATCAATAGTTCACAGTTCGTACCTTTACTGAGACCAACTTGTCTGCCAGTGGGATTTTATATCGTGACAATATGGACAGCTGTCCTTAGCTACTGATCGTCTGACACCGATGATGAACAAATATGTCAGTAAAATTGATTATTTACTAGGTAAGTCCACTGCCCAATCAGAAAGAGACGTATGACATTGCAACATATGGTAATGAAGACAGCAGCTGATGTACAGTTGGTCCTAAACTCAAGCTGCGAATAGACATTGACGTAACAATTGTAAGTGTATCTGGTCCTATTTAAAGTATCCAAGAAAAGTATAAAATTAATAAACACCACCGGTGGGATTCTATTATCTTCACCACATCATTTACCACATGACAAATACTAATATATCTACTACAACTAATGCCAGTATTGCGTAGACTACTACAAATACAAATATTACTACTGCAACTAATGCCAGTATTGCGTAGACTACTACAAATACAAATATTACTACTGCAACTAATGCCACTATTGCGTAGACTACTACAAATACTAATATTAATACTGGAACTAATGCCAGTATTGCGTAGACTATTACAAATACTAATATTACTACTGCAACTAATGTCTGTAATGACACTGATTGACTGGTGTGTAAATATGACAAGTTTCAACATTAGTATTTGGTCTGACAAACAAGTTGCATATTTTGAACTTCTGATAACAGTGACGCTGAATGTTGCCTCGAAATCCACTAAATGTGCATAATGCTGAGCTCGCATTAAGGCTTTAAATATTCATCATTTCAATGTGGACGTATCACTGTTTTAGTGTCGGATTTCACGAGTAAATAACGCCTAAACATGTTGTTTTAGTCATTTTTATACGGGTCTCATCCACAACAAATGACTGTATTACGCACAGTGTCTGAGTTTGCCAAACACATTCAGCTATGGTCACACAGAAAGAAAAAAAACATTTTTCAAGCAGAGGAATAAAACATCTTCTCATACCCTAATATACCTGATTCATCCAGATCGATACAAACATTGATGTATGCAAGGGAGAATTTCAATTTTGACTTGTCCAAAATAACCTGCTTGTATTTTTATTGACGTGTACATGAAAATACGGTTCAGATCCTGAGTAATTTCCTGTAATTATCTGTCAAATATAAGATAATTGCTCCATTCCTCAGAAATTACAGATAATATATTAAGCAATTCATTAATCTGGCTATTCCTTGCTAGATAGTATACACTCATTCGTTTTAAAACTGGTGAAAGCGTGAACGTGGGTCGGTGGTTCTTTCCGGGCGTTGTTCTTCCTCCACCATTAATACTGGCTGCCATGTATAGCTTATATTGTGCTGAAAAATGGCGTTAAACCATAAAAAACAAAAACAAAAACAAAAAACTTCACACCTATTTCCATCTCTGGTGTGGCCCTTGAACAAACCAATTAATACACGTGTTACAAGCCTAAATTTCTCAACAGAATTCAGCTTAAAGTGCACAACACAAACAAGACGTAACTACTACATAATAAATGCTTCTTAAAAGAGATTACAACGGTAATTACCCTTTTGAATTTCACAAATTCAGAATATGAAACTTTTCTCTCCAAACGTACGGAAAATTGCAAAGATACGTCCTGACGACTATGTTATAAGCAAAACATGGAAAAATGGCAATACAAATGAATGCACTTATCATATAAAATATACAGGCAATGGTTCGAGTCACTCAGATCCAGTTATCTTTCAAAATAATACAAAACGTATCTCTTTTGAATATATCTTTTCTATATATACTCAGACTTTTTGTATTCGAAAAAAATGTTCAAAATCTCGTGACGAACGACCACTTTCAGTGGGTGTGGATAGTGGATGATGTGAGAGAACATGTAATTAATAACTTTAAATATGAAATAACAGAGAACTTAGCACAATAAATTAATCAATTACATAAATAACAACT
This sequence comes from Unio pictorum, assembly GCA_030141615.1. Taxonomy (NCBI): domain Eukaryota; kingdom Metazoa; phylum Mollusca; class Bivalvia; order Unionida; family Unionidae; genus Unio; species Unio pictorum. Next base: position 11,244,928 of record JARLTB010000058.1, on the reverse strand, counting down.
GAAAAATTATGTGAAATTCATTTAGTGGTTTTGTCATGGATAAAACAGATTGTATCAAATGATAGAGACAGATCGAATTCAGATTGTTTCTGGTATGAAAGCCTATGTGGTACTCCCTCTCCTTCCTAAATCACTATGTGATCTCTCTCTCTCTCTCTCTCTCTCTCTCTCTCTCTCTCTCTCTCTCTCTCTGTGTCATTCACTTACAAAGACACGTCCTTAAGATGATTTTTTTTAAAAATGAGCAAAGTATTTTCTACTTATCTCGGAAGCCCTTCAGGCTTTCATTCTCAGTAGAAAAACGTGCATTGATCAGATCTATTGGTGTAGGGTGGGGTGGTATATTCAATTAATCCCCAAATCAAAACAGATTCTATTCCTATTGTAAACACTTTATTGCGGGACTAACTAGAGTAATGTTTATGTGACACACTGTCCACGAAAGAAGGCACTTTCACATTATACTACAGACAAGATTATTGTACTCGAAAAATCTTTCTGCTACGTGTAAGATGCTACATGCTCAAAATAGGTAAATAGGAGATATTTTGCCAAATATATATGTACACGGACAAGTCTCTGAAAGAAACTTGATAAGAACGGTGTAATGGATATTATTCTGGATAGTGCATTTTACACTAGTCATTATTCATTCAACATAAATAAGTGCCAGGCAACCATAAATAAACAGGGCAATTTATAATGAATGGTTATATCATACATGGCGGACATCCAGAACTAGACAGGGCCATTTATAATCAATATTGACTCATATCCTATATGTTTTTCTTAGTACAAAAGTTGGCCGAATCAAGCGGGGACAAAATAAGCTTTGGACGTTGCCCAGAGCTAAAACGATATCTCATTTTCCCCAACAACTTTCACTATAAGACAAGACTGCCAAATATCAATATTGTATTCTTGCAACATGAAGCCCCATCTTAATAATATCTGATTTTTGTTTTGTCAACTTGCCCATCAAAATAAGGGGGCTGTGGTACAATAATCGGAGAAGACGCCGAACTAATACACACTTTAAAGTGCTGCAAAGTCAATACCAAAGTCAAACAATCCTTCTCGATTGGTGCAAGAATATAATAATGACATCAGGCACATCAACGGAAAAGATATTCCGATTGAAGATGCACTTGTACGTGTTTAAAAGTTGTATAGGATGTGTCATTCAAAAGAATCAGCAAATTTTGTAAATTCAACAAATAAGTTAATTCCCCGGAAAAAAAGTAACAATGGCCTTAAATATGATGTTACGTCTATAGTGTTTTTGATCAGAAGTAAATAATCCAATGTATCCTTGTTTGAATTCGCTATAATTCCAAAATAATGTTTCTGTCCAAGAATATTATTCATCACTTTGTAATTCCAGAGAATAATAATTTGGATCATTAATTCTAGCCCAAATCAAATACCGAACTCAACATTATAGCTGTTTCTGTGATTCTGCTTCAACAGCTTATATCACGAGTGATTAATGTTTAGATGAAAGATTATTTTTACCAAGGTTACAATTAACTGTAAAAAATGTCTTAATGGAAACTTCCATACTGGAACAACCCGTTTATACCATTATAATAAAGAATGGATATATATTTATTTGGGGGAATTTCAATAACTATGACAAAACCCTAATACAAGTGTTTGCTTCAATGGATAATGATCCTAATATTTAATAAACATTCATAGAGAAAATGATAGCTATGTATTATCTGTTTACAAAAAAAGCAACAAAACTGTCTTTATTCAGTAGCACAATAAAATTACATGCAATCCTGAATCAGGCATATGAATGAAAGTTAACACGAATGGGTCTCGAACCAGTCTGTATTACAGCATAATCTGCGAAATTGCTGCCCATTATGTCCGTAGTAGTTTCATCAATAAGATTTTCATAACACTTACAGGCTCCATAGCACGTATCCTTTATAAAAAAGACAGTTCCAATCAATATAATACCAATCTATTTCGTTATGTTATGCGTTGATCGTTGAAGATAATCATTTAAGACTTGCAGGTTTTCACAGGTATACATACTTACGTACATGCATATACATGCATAACCAGGTAGACAGACATACGTACATGCATATACATACATATACAGGTAGGCATACTGACGTGAATACATATATATACATATACAGGTATCATACTTGACTTGTCACAAAGTATTTGGTAACTGGATACCTCCAATAATGTTCTAGCGTTTCCACCACATAGACGGACTCAACCATCCAGTACCAGCTGTCTTTGAGGTTGAGGTTGTTGAACAAATCTATTTCCATCTTAGTTTATTTAATGTTGGATGCCTTCTTTTTACTTCAAGCTTGAACGTGAAAGAAAATAATCCATTACATTTACTTTACATAATCTATTATCCACACACGCACTCTCTCTCTCTCTCTCTCTCTGTATATATATATATATATATATATATATATATATATATATATATATATATATATATATATATATATATATATATATATATATATATATATATATATGGGTAACTGTCCTTCGAACAGATCATTATTGATAATCGATTGATTTTCAGCGGTAATGGTTATCGTTTTCTCATCCACACGGTGAAGAAGGAATGCATGGACTTGTTGAATGGAGCTACGCTATTATTGGCTCCAGGAGCGTTGTTGTCTGTTTTTTACACTTGGACTTTCAAGTACAAGTAACTGATATTCCGATCGATGTAACCTTCGGGCTTGCCTTTGGTTTCAAATTCCATGGGAGCTGAATCCGTCAAGGGGAAGAGGGGATAAAATGTTACCCATTAGGAGTTTTGCATCGTCACCATGGTGTGTGGCATGGTAAGCAGATCCAGTTCCGAGTTGAAACAGGCGCAAGACTCTTGGTGCATCATTTTGTCTTTCTTTTTCTCGCAGTGACTTTTAATAATCAAAACGTCTAAGTCTCGAACGGTTCTACCTTTCTTAGTCTTTCTAACTCTTGGGATATGAAAGCCTCTGAAACCGTGTCCTCTTCGTCTCTTTCTGCCTTGTTCTTGCTTTTCTCCAGGAAATCAGGAATGTATGACTCGGTAGCGCCTAGGGTAATTGTAGAAGTTTCTATTCGGCTCCCAATGTCTTTGCTCGTTTGAAGCAAAACATTGTCCCTGCTCTCAAGAAAGCTTCTCCGTGGTTTTGTTATTCGATGATGACATTTTGGAGGATTTCTATGATATGCATCAATGTGGTATCTTTCAAGGTGTGCAATCCTCGTTTCACCATCGGTTTCAAAACGGGGCACATTGAGTGAAAGGACAATTTTAACATATCACCTAAACTACGTCCTCGTTGTCGAAAGACTCCTCGGTACACAGGATACATGACTTATGAGTCGTTCGAGAATCGTTTTCGAAAATGGAGTTTCACCGTGACTATCCTTTTAGTAAATAAAATATTTTGTCTCAGATCTCCTTTTATAGCAATGTTAACCGTGTCAAAATACGACTTACTGACGCGTAAATAATGAAGACGTACAAATTCGAGGTGAACGTGATAGGTGTTTTCACCTTCCTCCTCAGCGTTTGTGGCAGAATCCATTTTAAATGGAATGACACGCAGTAATTTACGGAGGTGTGTCCCACCACGTTGTACTCAACAACATTGGATTATGCAAACATTAAACTGATTCGTTGGTTCAGTTATACAGTGATTATACAGTTATACAGTGATTCAAAAATACTTTGCAAAATCAAGGTTATTGGTACCTGTTGGTAGGAGGCTAGATGATTTAATAATCTTGACGTATCCACTCAAAATGTCATAAAATTCAGGATAAAATCTAATACCTACCACTTTGTCCTCCTGAAATTGTATGGGTATGGGACGAGCTACTTTTTGGTACTCAATGGTGACATTTTTGTGTCCAAGGCTATGCTAAAATGGCATAGAATTTGGTAGCGATCGTGCTCACCAGATATTATAGGTGTACCATTTCAATTTGGAGTTCGGTGGATAATATAATAGCGTCAGCTAAAGTAGCAACAGACATGTGAGTGTTCAAGTAATTTTTCACTTGTTTGTCATAAACTACGACCACAAACAAGTTTTGCTTTCAATTGATGTTTAGGATTCGTGTAGGGTGAATAATTTCCACCAAAGCCACTTTTCAATGGGCTTCGTTTTCCAATTGGATGGCCTGAGGTAATTTGGCCGTGTACCAACACAAAGTAAGGTTGATGATATTCATAATTCAAGCGTTCTGCTGTCCGAGGAGTCACTGGAAGTCAGATGAGTGTCTAATAAAGGTTTACTGTTGGGGTGGTGATAGTCTGATTGGTGACGCAAGACTCCCGTTGTTCCCGTTCGAGGAGTACTTTATGGAAAGATTGGGAAGAAGATCAGATATGCGACTGCTTGATAAAATAGTCCACAAGTGTGTCTCCTTGCTGCAAACTCAAATGGGCAATGACAGCACCGATTACACAATACACACAAATATGAGACAGAAAAAGACGATTTGCGTTTTAGACACACGTTCTCTACACAAGAAGAACTGGATGAAGGAGTGGCTACGATGATAGTGGTAGTGGAGGCTGTGTTGAGGGGCATGATGGTCACTTCTTTATATAGCCCATGACTTACGTGTCGTCGATTAAAGAATGAAAACTGGGAGGATATCCTTTCTAACGTACTTTGACTTCTTTGACACGGCATTTTCCCACTTTTGGGTTCTTCGTTCTAGAATACTTTCGCGCTGGTAGACTTAATATTCTTCATTGTTCACGTGTTGTAACTCGGAAAAGTAAAACTTTCCTTTAAACACTTCCCCGTTCATGTTTCCAATATTGAGACGACAGGAGGACGGCCACGCCCTCGTCCAGTGACACGACACAATTCGATGGTCCAGTTGGGTAAGTAACCTTTGTCGAAAGTGAGTTTTGTTTTGTCAATGCGCACCCAATTTTCTGCTGAGAACATTCCACCTTTCTTAGGTGACATCCACCGTCGAGGGCATACTAAGCAGGTGCTTAAAAACAGACTTCACATAGTTTCTTTTTATGCCTAGTTTTGAAAGTCTTTATTTATGGACAGTGGTACTACCTTCTATAAGGTACCGTCGTACTTGTACAGTCGTGGGATGGTTGGAAAGGCCATAAAAAGGTAAGGACAGTGCTGAATAGCCGAATTTTAATACATAGGTCCATTCACAAAATGAGACCACAACTGAAACACTGTACTTCCCATCCCAATCCAGTCGCAAGTTTCAAGCAGACAAATATTGTTCTAGCTAAAACAATCTCAGTAGGCTATCCTTTCAAATCCGCGGGCCATTTTGGAAACGATTCCAATCGACAGGCACACAATCACAATAGTCGGGCAAGAATACAGGAAAATGGCATAGTTTGAACGTGGAGTTGTAAGAGGGTCTCTCAATCGATCCTTGTTGTGTCGACGTCATCCTTCTTGCTGGTGGCTATCCTCTTGGAACCATTTTGTTTTATACGGTACAATGAAGTGGCTGGGAAGTCGCGCTCTCTGCTGGTGTACGATTTGGAGAAAACAATTACCAAGGGCCGAGGAGCGATTTCGTGTGTGGGTAAACGTACAATTGTTTGCTGTTCTTAGGTGGTCACTTTTAAATCTTGATCCTGCACAGACTGTTAGGTTTGTTACTAGACGTCAAAGTTCACCACTTGATAATTTAGAGTCAATCCTTTCATTTTACACTCATTTCTCCTAGTCTGTCCCGGTATTCGTAGCCATAATTTGTAGAACCGTCACTATCAAGACTTAGAATCTTGTAGTTGGGATGCCTGTTCGTCCAGGCTTATAATACCCCCCCCCTCTCTCTCTCTCTCTCTCTCTCTCTCTCTCTCTCTCTCTCTCTCTCTCTCTCTCTCTCTCTCTCTCTCTCGTGCGACCGATGTGGAAACAACTGTCCGTGTCAAAATACAACACGCTATCTCCTAACAGTTCTAAAACTTTGTTCAATTTTAAGCGAGTGGCCCCCAATGATGGCATTTCCAAATTCGTCGGCTTTTCCAAAGTACAGTTCTTCTTCATAATTGACTAAGATAAAGTCTGCACAAAGGACATCCACGTGCTTCGTGTATTTGGTTTTGGCGTGAATCATCTGGAAGTAGCGGGACGGTTTCGACACATACTCCGTCTTGAGTAAACACTGTCGTTTTGCCATTTTACCCCATAAGTAATTCAACATCACGTTGGCAAACGATAGCCTTCCTTCGTTTTTCAATATGTGCTCTAAAATGATGCCTTCCTGCTACGAGTATTTCTATAAATTTATTTTGGTTGTCATGAGTGTGTCACCAGGAAGAATAGCCACTGTCTTCTTGTTTCAGTTTCAAAAAGCATCCACGCATCCACGTAGTCACAGGAAATGTCTTTCTGAGTTTGCTCACCCTTTTGGCACGTTTGTGTCTTGGCAAAGTGGTAAATTGTTAGCGCTTCTAATAACTGGAATCGCAAGTCCAGAGCTTTAAACAATTCCATTTTGCACTTGATAAATCATTCGTATTGTCGAATGTTGTTCAGGTTGATGTTTACGTCAGCAAATGAGGGTGCCCCAAGGAAAAAGTTTTCACACGTGAGGATACAACGAACACACGTCCAAACATTTAATTTCTTCTTCTTTCTCCTCGTGTGCGTGGTACATCAAACAGCTCCCTGTCCCTCGTGTTCACTGATTCCATCATCTTGTAACGTTCATTGATGCGTTTAAACTCGGGATCTGTTTTCAAATGGTGAATGTACTCGTGATCCCACATTTTCACCACTTGGTATCCATAATGTTCTAATTTCAAGCGCCTCTGGCAAGTAGTTTCATACAAATCTTCCATGGTCTGTTGTAAAAACTGATTTTCAGTGTCACCATAGGGTAACAGAGTGGACATCCGTGACATAATCAATCAACCGTTAAACTCGACGTGATCTTGGGGTTTTCTAAGTCCCATCCATCTACCTAATACGTTTCGATGGTCTTTTAGCTAACCTTCTTTGCGGGCGTGTTGAATCCATTTGTCTTCCTTGTTGCACAAGTTATCTAGCAAGTGTAGGACTTTGATAGGGTATTGACGTTTGACAAAGTTCGTAGTTTGAAGGCTGATGACAGGCATGGTATTTCTGGGTAGGAACCGTTGGCGCTAAATTAAAGAACACACTTTGGCGATGGTGCAGGCTTCTTTTAAAGAATCGAATCCTCCGTGCTCCATGAACAGTTCTTGAACTTTTCTACAGCAATGTTCTAACAAGCATAACAATGCACTCGTCCTTTTCGTTTGTACTGATAGGGTTTAGAGGCCAAACATCCCTCACATTTTGATCCATAATGCTTGTGTTGCTGTTGATTGTTATAGCCAATGTCACATTTCTCACAATAATAACTATTTCCCAGAAATGGGGCAATATTGGTGATGATATCAAGATGGTGAACGTGATAATAGACGTGAATGTATTTAACGTCTTTGAAAGTTTTGTCACGAAGCAACAGAGGTCCGCACACATTTGGAGGGTACACTTTCAAGGTGCAGTGTGGAGCCAAGACGTCTTACAATTTTTATATATCAGGAATTCCATAGAGTGCTTATTTGAATAGTCTCGCTTGCTGTAACGAATTCTGCTTATCTTCGTTGCGTGGCTCGGTTCGCTTGTCGAATAGTTTACCAAGCTCTTTTGTAAGATAACAACATTAAAGGTCGCATAGTGCTGATGTATTATCACATTTAATATATGCATGTTATATGTAATTGACCAAAAAAATAATTAATATTTATTACGAGAAACTGTTTCATTTAATGAAGAATCTGAAGATATATAAGTAGCAATTCATCTTGCAGGTCTTTCGGCAATAAAACCTGCATTTAGTATTTGAGAACCGCAAAGAGATAAACACGAGGACTCAATTTGGATAGACGGAAATTCCGTTAGGAGCTCCGCTTCACCCGTTTTGGCTACTTTCATCAAACAGAAATCTGACCGCAGTTTCTGTGAAGTTTTATAATCGATAATATCTACATTACATCATCCCTGGCATTCGTCCAATCAAACGTCTATCGGAGTCTTTTCATTCGAGTAGTGATTGACTCAGTTACTATCGTTATATACGTTTGTCTTTAATAGGCAAGAAAACCATTCCAGCGTTCTAAATATTTACCTCATTAACGTAGGACAAAGAATGCATCGTCCACGATCGACAGAATAAACTTTCATATGGGATAGCTGAGTCAAGATGTTAATTTGTATTCAAAGGAAAGTACCCATAATGAATAGAAGACCTTAATTCGATTTTTTTAAAAATAATACAGAAGTTTTGTAATAAACTCGATGATTTTTACTGCAGATATATGTCACTCTATGATTTTGTCAACAGCAAAATTGTACCTTCTCCAGGCACTATAGTCGGAGTTTCCTCTGACCCTTGTCACCCCATTTTTTATATTTGGACTTTCATGTTGGGGTGTACTGTATAACCTCTGATGTCATTGACATGTAGGTTGCGAGATTTGTGTAGTCACGTGACTAACAATGCAAATGGCCAGATCCAAGTCAAATTTCAGCGACGCAGTACTTTCGTCTCGTCTGTCAGCGGATTAAAGACATAACGAAAGCTATGCTCACAATTTTTGAGAAAATAAAACATATTCTTATCGATTTCATGCAGGTATATCTCGATGAAAGACCGTTCAAGATTGATGGGCCGGCAAGTAAGCGGCCACCTCATGCCGACGAATTCCAACTTTTCGATAGGTGATGCGCTCTAACCCTACACCCCAACATGAATGTCCAAATATCAAAAATGGGGTGGCAAGGGTCAGAGCAAACTTGGACTATCCAGGCACGTATCCACCATTGGAACATATTTGAAACTGTTCTTCTAGCGGCCATTTCCATTAGACGGTAAAGTAACCTCGGACGTAGTTTTAGGAATGTAGATCAATGACGTAAATTTGATGTTTGACGATTTGTCTCCGGTGGAGAGCACCAGCTCTTTAACGACAGAGAAGGCCGAGATCTTTCCTAGTGTGACTTTATCTCTTCTCGCTGCCATATTGTTCCATTTGAACCAAAATAGTACATAATACAGTTATCAACGGCGACACATTAAATTCAAAGTTTTTTCTCGACTGAATATAAAATTCCAAGGATATTCCGGATTATCTGGCTGGATGTGTGTCCGCCAAACACTTACCAATGCGTATGATAACATCACTGCAACTAACCCCAACTTTCTTTCATTGTATACAGCTCCGGTGTTGCAAAACGTTTGGGCGTCCAGCTCAGATGCGGAAGGTCGCCGCCTCAAACCTTAAACGAGTTATACTGAAGACTTTAAAAATTGGTACTAGGTAGGCAGGTTAGTTTTAGGACTGGTCGGCATGGTGTCAATAATGTGACTGGGTGGGACGTCATCCTACCTGTATACGGCATGATGCCTCAGTGCTAGATATCACTATAAACTGCTAGACTGCAGAAGTCATAGCAATATGACTGAAATTGTTAAAGCTTATTTATAAATTCAGCTAACACAAACACATATTCTGCCACTGAGTCAAAGTTATTCGACTTGCTTGGGAAAGGGACGAAGATTTTCCAAATGATGAATACGGTACATCCGACTTTAGTTCACACTGGAGATAAAGAACGTCTCGTGTTTCTTTCAGATTTCAGTAACAAATCAACGTATTTCAATTGTAGTTTTATGACTTCTAGGGTGACACTCGATACTGCAACATTATAATATGCATTGTGTATCGTAAGAAATGATGATTTTGCTATGCCTATGACAATGAATCACTAATTAGAAAAGTGACATAGTTGGAACAAAGAGTGGAGTCCATTAATCAATTTGTTTAATTAAGTTTCGAATTCGTTTGCACCCAAGAATCGAACGGAATAGTATTAGGAACATTCTGTAACAAGACAACCGGGTGGAATTTCTGGATTCGCAAGAAAATAGTTTTCACGATGATATAAATACAATGTTGAATAATGAATTACTTGAATGAGCAATTAATTATGCATTCTTGCGTTTACATTTAATACAAATATTGGATTAATTATCTTACGAACGCACAAATGTGATAATGAAAAATACAACCAAATTACTCTAGCATATACAAACACTAAGGGTGAATGATTCACAATCTACACAATAGAAAGGTGGATATAGTTTACTCAGCTAGAAAACAACACAGAGTTTTTACTCATGTAGTAAAATGAATTCATTCATAGTGAAATTATGCACACACACACACACACACACACACACACACAGAGAAGGCATTCGGGTCCTCCCATGGAAAGCACTTCGCACGTGCTGCTTATATTGGACCGAACCACTATTTTGAAATACCACACAATATACTTTAATCACCCTCTGGTATGATTGTATGCCAAAAGCGAAACTCGAGTTCACGAATTTAATAAATAAATTAAAGTGTTTATATAATTCCGTAACATATGTTGAACTAAGATAAAATGTATCGCACATAAGAAGAGTGATGATATTGTTTGTTTCCAGGGTTTAAAAAAACTTGGTACGTGTTTAGGTTGAGTATTATATTTTTATTTGAAGGAAACATCACTCCTTATCTGTGGTGCAAAGTGTAAGAGAGAACAATCTACAAGCAAGAAAGGTGTTGATCTGAAGAGGCGAGAGAGAATGGGGAAGAAACACAGAAAGGCCGAACTATCTCGAACAGCGATTTAGAAAAGACCGGAAGACAACAGGTGATGTTGACAACGCTGCAATATGAGTTCGATCACTTATATAATTAAATGTTTATTTTATCGGTGTAACAAAACGGCTAATTGAATTTCGCATAAGTTTTTTTACTCTGTTTATTACAGAAAGTTAATCATTCAAATATCGTGTTCAATTTCATTTGTTTATGTAATTGATTGAACTATTATATTTTTCATACGGGGCTCCTGCTGTTCAATTCTATGCCTCTGCTATGATATGTTATTCTACGCAATAATATCATATTTTATTTTATTGTTATTAAATCCTGGAATAACACTATGATCAATAATATCCTAGATAATGAAACCAAACACCATAACGAGTGTGGAGAACTCTTTCCATTCACCTCACTTCCAACAAAGTGTCACGTTTGCGTTCATTCGACTTGTTTTGCAGCAAACCTCACAAGTTCCAATGGTTTTATTTTAGACCGATTACTTCCATTTAGGCATTATGGAATTGCAAGCAACAAGCAAGATTTACTTACTTCCGACATTAAAGGGCTTTACAACGTGCAAAACTATGCACCTCCGAAAAGGATGATTTCGCAACGGAATCGATCCAATAACCATAGGCAACTTTACACCTTGCAAAAATACGTCTTAACATACTTCTTTTGAAAGAATTGTGTTTAGTTTCAAATTACTTCCAAGAAATATATTAGACTGACATCGGTAAGTCATAAAAATTAGAAAAGTAATGGGGCCGCTTGTTCGAAACTAATTTGTTGGTCTTAACATACTGACATGATCATATTTGTCTTAGGGATAATTTCCAAAATTTGATAGTAAATCGCCGGATAGCAGATCTGTTTATTTAGCGATTATGGTGAAAAGCGTTTTTACACATCAATGCACAATTTAAATATCTTCAGCGTTTGTCATCAAACTGTGAAATAATACTCACATAAATTGTCGCCATTGAGAAATATATTCTCAACTACTTTCGTTGATATGGCACAATATGGTAATGGATGGAGACAAACTCACAATCTGAACAATATAAATTTTTCTGTCGTAACTTATATGGTCTAATCCACCATAAGATAATCAACAAACACATCACACTGAACTACTTCGGAAGTCAGCTCACGAACTGATATCCCGATCACAACGGCATTGGTATTTCCGAATATTTCTGTTCATGTTCTAATGGCTGTTATGTTAACGCAGACACACCTATTGAATATTTTTCTGTTGTCGTTTACTTTCGTCAAATTCAAAAGTATGTTATCCTAATAGTCAGGTTATTGACAGTTGTATTCAAATGGAAATGTAACTCTTTTTCTTTTATTGACTGGGAGAGATTTGTGATTGACACACAGAAGTTTGGGTGTGTCAGTTACCATTGTCAAGGCTACATGTAAACTATATACTGCAGGAGGGTTGCAGTCGTCTTCAGGGTAAGTGTCTCCGTATATTTATTTATCCCTCTGCTTTCAATGACATTCATCTTAACAGACTGTCTTAGACGATCTGTAGCCTAACGGTCGATAAATAAATGTACTGACTGGAGCCATGTTTCTGACAAAAACTGGGTATCTTGTTACAAAGAATTGGTAAGTGACTATTTCAAAGCTCATATTTTCTATTTCTCATATGGATGTAATCTGGCTGGGTTTGTTTGCAGTAAATGTCATTTGCTACTAGCTCTTTACTTCTATTCAGTATGCTTAGACCAACGCCTTAGTACACGAATGTTTCCCCAGCACTAGTTTATTTCTTCTTTGCGTGTTAATAGTTGTACAAAAAAAACAAAAAAACAAAAGCAGAAACAATACAAACCAATGATACTTTAGACTGTACCATGAAAACTTTGCATATAGATCTAAGATGAAATTGAAATCTTCTATAAGCTTATCTAATTTAGTACCCATACCTGTAACTGTGCACCTATTCCTGTACTTTTGAACATATACCCGTAATTTGTGTTACCTGTACTATAGACTATAATTACATAGAGAATAGTATATAATCCCTTTATGAAGCTATGGTTGACTTCATATTGAAAAACATTTGAGACCCGATGTAGCACTTAGATGAAAGGAAGAACAGTGTATCTATTCTCTGGAGGGTTATTTCCTGTGCATAACATTGCCTATGGGAGAGATTTCAGAACCTGAAATTTGATTGAAATATAAGTTTTCGAAGTCACTTCAAATTGCATAAGTAGAATCAAATCCCATTTGTAGGTTTTGATATATTGTATGGAATAGTTTGTATTTGATAATAAATATACAACATGGAATCAAATGGTATCCAACCTATCCCCGAATATGTTGAGCTACTAACTTTTCAAAACTATCACGGAATAGTGTGTATATAACTGACCGATGCTCTGGCAATAATCTGTCAATTTGCACACATAATATGTAAAGAAAATGTTGGTATTTCACAAAAGCATGAAATATAAATAATATAAATCATGCAGAGGTAACGTTGTACTGGACAAGTAATATAAATATTTTTTTATGTGTTTGGTCTTTTCACAGACAGTGTTATATCTTGCCCAAATTAATTAATCAGAAAAAGAACTCATCCTGAATTTTAAAGATGACCTCCTAATCAGGGAGTAACTAAGTAAGGAGCATTTTAGTACACTATTATATACATAAATGTACATATGTATACAAGGTCAATTCTAGAACACTCGACTGTGAAAAAAGAAGCAAGTGCCAAAAGATGAATCATATTGCAAATATTACCAAGGCATATTTCTATTTCTTCACTAAATCCATCCTAAATCACCCTCTCCATCTAAATAGAATGAAATGGAGTTACTTGCTACCGCTACAAATATTTTTGTTCAAGAATTCTTTGTAGAATAGACCGAAAGTGACAATGATTTTTTTTTAAATGGTTTAAAACATTTGTGTTCGAGAGCAGTTAATAATGTCTAGGAGACACTGGGTCGTTGGAAGAAAAAAAAACTAGATCAACTAAACGGTCATATTGGAGAAACATATTTTATTATCTTCTGATATTATTGGCCATGGTCAGTAATGTGAGAAAATAATCCTCTTTAGTCGATCTCATTACATTGCTCTTTTTTTAAATTGCTTTTCATTATGACCAGAGCTCAGGATGAAGTATTGTTGATTTTGCTATGAATGAATCATCAATTTTATTGTCGTTTAAATTCATATTAATTGGTGACTCACTGAGCAGGTAAAGCATTGCTGTGCTAATTTGTGTACAGTCATGTTCAGTGGAAATATTTATACATTATATTCGTTGTACAATATTATTGTTCTTGTTTTGAGAGTATTTGTTTACAGTTATGTATTGAGGCAAAGTGGTAGTAAATGTAGGCACAGAAAGGCCTGTTGTATACCCACCCCACCTGCCTGCCTTACCCATCCCATCTCCCTGCCTTACCCACCCAACCTCCCTGCCTTACCCACCCCACCTCCCTGCCTTACCCACCCCATCTCCCTGCCTTACCCATCTCCCTGCCTTACCGATCTCACCTGCCTGGCATGTAACAGTTGGTTGTCTTTCTTGATTTTTATTTATGATCAGATGAGATTTGTGAATGAAAACAGAAAAACGTTTTGGGAGGATGACATGGGAGAATTTCAAGTGTTGTTCATCGCTGAGTCACCGGTGTTTCAGAGGAGTATTGGATCAATCGCTTCAGATACATGTAAGACGCATGGATAATCTCGCAAACTGGACCAGTCTCTTATGAAATACATTCAATCTATGTTGCCTCTCCTTGCACGTGAGCAGGGTTGTCTAAGATATAAAGCAAGTATCATATATTTGACATATAATTACGGGAAATTACTCAGAATCTGAACCGTATTTTTAAGTACACGCAAATAAGAATACAAGCAGGTTATTTTGGACCAGTCAAAATTTAAATTCTCCCTTGCATACATCGATGTTTCTATCCATCTGAATTATTCCGGTATATTAAGGTATGCGAACAGGTGTTATTCCTCTGCTTGAAAAATGTGTTTCTTCTGTGTGACTATAGCTGAATGTGTTTGGTAAACACAGACACTGTGCGTAATCCAGTCATTTGTTGTGGATAAGGCCCGTATAAACATGACTAAAATAACATGTCTGGGCGTCATTTACTCGTGAAATCCGACACTAAAACAGTGATACGTCCACATGTTAATGTATGAATATTTCAAGGCGTAATGGAAGCTCTGAGTCATGCACATTTAGAGGATTCAGAGGAAATTTCTAACGTTCCTGTCATCAGTATTTCAAAATATGCAATTCTTTATCAGACCTAAAATTAATGTTGAAACTAGTCCTATTTACACAAGAGTCAATCAGTGTCATTACATAAAACTTGATAGTAATAGTAATATTTGTAGTAGTCTACGCAATAGTGGCAGTAATTACAGTATTAATATTAGTATTTGCCATGTGGTAGAGGTTATCGTGAGGTTAATTGTATTCCTTCAGTGGTGTTTATTAATTTTACAGTTGTTTTGGCTATTCTTATATATTTCCAGAGACATTAACGATTTTTACGTCAATGTCTATTCGCAGCTCGAGTTTAGGACCAACTGTGCATCAGCTGCTGTCCTAATTACCATCTGTTGCAATGACATACGTCTCTTTCTGATTGGGCAGTGCACTTATCCAGTAAATAATCAAATTTACTGACATAATTTGTGTCAAAAGTTCAGTAGCTAAGGACAGCTGTTCATATTGTCACTATATAAAATCCCAATGGCAGACCAGTTGTCCCAGTAAAGACACGAACAGTGAACTATTGATAATTGAAAACAACGCAAGGTAAGTCTACAGAAAGCACTACATTAAGACAATAATAATTTCAGAAAATCCAACAAACTCTAGGTGAACTGAACAAGAATGGGCAATTATCTTCCCGTCTCAACAGTTTGGTATTTCATATAAAACGTTCATATAATTCATGTTTATTTAGAGACTTGTGTATCTTATAGATTCTGTCATATAGAATTGTATATAATTGTTATGATGATGCATATCGTTTATGACATTACGTAATGACGTAATTGTTGTTTTTAAAAATTGATTTCAACCATTCCATTCAAATCATTTAGTGCCTGAAGAAGCATTGATTAAAATGCGAAATTAGTTGCACAGAACCTTGGCGTTTGTGTTGTTTTTTCTAAAACAAATATAAAACGTTTGGACATTTACATCTAATATCTTTTTCAAAGCTGCATTCTCTCTCAGTAAAACATTTCAGCTTTGGACAAAAGCATAAATGTATCTTGGTCACTGCTAGTAAATATTATTTTGCATATTTTTGATTTAGATAAAAAGAATCGGGCGAAACTTTGCCTTTCCACGTACCGGACAGAACGTTGTTCGCCGCGTATGGGTAAAAGTCTGGCAAACATATCTCTGTGCGTCGTATGAAACTGCACGTCTTTTTGTATATTGTCTGTTTTGCTGTTGTTTATTGTAACGGAGGTTCCCCTTCTAAACGACAACTTACAAATTCATTGATTACGTGGAAGGGTCACTAATTAACCGCTTTTGTACCCAATACAAAATTAAATGAAATGTATCCTAATGACTTTTAATTACCTGATAAACAAATGTATATGTATCGTTTATGCATAATATGGCGTAGATGACGTATTTCCCAAACATAAGAAATGAAGAAGAAAAAAAGAAATTGAGAATAATGTTTGATATCAAAATGATAGATATTAAATATTTGTAAAATAATCATTAAAGTTCCTTATTGTTTCAGACAAACACAGAAGAAAAATGAAACAAATTGTCGTTATTCTTCTCCTTGCGTCTATATTCGATTTAATTCTGGCACAAAAAGGTAAGTTCTGCACCGTGTTCTTTTCCTTCTGAAAAAATGGACGGACTGTCTGTATATGTACCGATTTATATATCCGTCCATAAATCTAAGCCCGCTCGTTAACATTGACATTTTATATTAATTCATGAGATAAAATGTCCTGACCTTGATCGAAATGTTACCTCGCTTGCACATTATACCAACTCCTCCAAAGCGTTAATGATTAAGATGCCTTATAATGAGAAAACGTTCCCTGGAAGAGATAATGGTCGGTGGGCCCAAATAATTACAAAGCGCACTCAAAGCAGTGTATTTCAACTCCTGTCTTAGTGTATATTATCGTTTGCTTTATTCTTAAAATCTAGTCTATGTTATATGAATTATTTATTCCTGTGGTCACCAGGTATTCTATCTTTCTAAGCTACCCACACCGTGTGTATGACTACTAGATTGATATCTGTAGATTTTAGTTCAAGATCAAATAAACGGCGCAACTTTGACGAGTAAATTTAAATGCCTAGAATTGCTATTTTACTTTAGAAACGATTTTTAAATTTTTTTAAGTACCGTGTTTTCTGTAAGTATCTTGATCCAGTGTTTCGTGTTGAAAGTATCTTCTTTTAAATCTAACAAAATTAATTCTACGTTTTCCAGGTCCAAAGGGACTTGCTGGACAACCAGGTTTACCCGGCCGTCCTGGTTTTCTTGGACCAAAAGGTATTGCTGGTCCTGTTGGTCCTCCTGGTCCGCCTGGTCTGCTTGGTCCTATAGGTCCAAAAGGTGATCCTGCTCTTAAGTAGACATGGTCTTTCACCGATTCTTCTGGGATAATACAGATGTACGGCTGTTAGCACCCCAACTGATATAGTTACTGTTTCACCTGATACTTTTCACTGGTTCTAGTGAGCCTATATGATAACACTATTGTTCTTCTTGCTATTAGGTTGTCCACAATAATTGTACATGTTATTTGTTTATTATATCGTATTCCCTTGTTGCTGGAAATGTTAAAGACGAAATAAATTTCTGTTAAGTACACTTTATGCCAAGACGCAATTCATTTGCATAAAAATTTAGACGTTGTAAAATAAGGAATTTGAAATAAATAAGTGAACTATGGAATGAAGATTACAACTCCTTCGTAATGCAATGATATATTGCCAACTATTAAGTAAATTGTATTTAAAACGAAGTTCTGCATTAAAACAAATTTTAGTTACATTATATTTTTTCCTTTTTTTCTTTTGATCTCTCCGCATGTATTCGCCATTTCCCTTTGATCACCTCGAGTATAGGTGTGAAAATGCTTAAACCATTAAAATAGTTTGCAATCGCCTATAAATCACACATTAAAGTTAGCAGCAGAGAGGGTGAATCAGACAACCTTGTAGAGGCGTCGATTCGGCAATCTAAGGCATCCTAGAAAATTGTAAAAAAAAAAGCGTCGATTCGGTAAATTGAGGCTTCCTCAAAGACGCCATTGTCGTTGTCATTCACTCTCTGCTGCTATGGGTTAACCAAATATTTTATCAAGTCCGACACGATATCGCGTCCGAGGATCTGATAAATTTATCGTCACAAATCCATGTGGGACTGACTGAGCGCGACTAAAGAAATTTCTAAATCGATTATGATCCATATCACCGCCGCACCAAGTTTGCCAAATATTTCTAAGAGTATGTGTGTCAACTCCTTTGAATATGCATAATAAATTGCAGTTATCTCTGATCACTTTTGGTATTTGAGTGTATCGTTGAGTGACATATATCACATCAGTATTTTTATGCCTGCCTCTGGAAAATATCCTGGCAGGGTTCTTTTGATTGTCTAACATCACATCATCGTATACGACTAAATTGTTAATACTTCCATCGATATCATCAATACTCGGTGCGTCCTCTATATCGGTTATAAATCTAATAACACCGCCCTCGTTGACAATCTCTACAGCTCTTTCGTAGTCATCGTCGTTGCTAATACTTCCATCGGTATTATTAGTACTCTGTGCTTCCTCGATCTCGGTTATAAGCTTGCTGGCCGTCTCTATTGCTCTTTCGTTGTAATCCTTTAACACTTCGTAACATCTCTGATCGTCTACACTCGGGGCTACTAAATACAACTTCTTCCATTTCATCCATCTCGTTATCAAATTAAGTAACAATTGTGTCTTGCCACTTCCAGATGGTCCGATTATAATCATTCTAATTGAATTCGGCAACATCGCATGGTGTTTAATAGGTTGCCGTCGTCGGGTAGCTGAATAATCAATTACATTCATGTTATTATATATAAATTATGGATCTATATTGTGTGAAGTGTAAAAAACGTACTGGCACAGATGACTTGACGACGATTACAACTAGCAATAACCGATCAGCACTTTCCGGTAAGTGTGTACAATGTAGTACAAAAAATTTAGATTTATTGCTAAGGTTAGTAAAATCGGCAATGAAAGGTAAATTGATGTTAGGTGCTGGTAATTAATAATAACATGGAATCTATTTATTATTCTCCAAAAGGATACTGGCGGGTAAAGCAGCAATTGGTAAACTCGCAAGCGCCGCGAAGGTGAAATATACTACAACAGCTAATTGGTTATCCAAACAGGCGATATGGCAAATTTATCTACCGCCGCCTAAACAAATTAACTACTCGCATTTTGATGTGACTGTTCCTAATGAAGTTCATCAAGCTGATATATTATTTCTGCCGCATGATGGTGGTTACAAATACGCGTTAACCGTAGTTGATGTTGCGAGTCGATACAAACAAGCAGAACCGCCAAAGACAAAATCATCAACTGAAGTGGCTTCTGCATTTGAAAGGATTTATCGAAGGGGTCCTCTGCGCTGGCCAAATCTATTACAAGTTGATCCTGGCAAGGAATTTCAGGGTGCGGTTCCATCAGCAATGAAGCATCATAATGTCACTATCAGACGAGGACATACTGCACTACATCGCGATCAGGCAATTGTTGAACGATTTAATCGTACACTTGCTGAGCGGTTATTTGTATCAATACGCGAAGGAATTCATCCAGCATAAACGATCTCGTGAATGGGTAAAGAGATTACCAGCTGTGATTACCGCGCTGAATAACGAGATTACTCGAACAATCAACATGAAACCTAACAACGCGATTAAAAAGAGGTATTTACCTGAAAAACCACAAAAAGATTTTTCAAAACAACCAATACTCGGCAATGTCAGTTAGGTATTTATACGAACCATGAGAGCTCGAAGGTGGTAAAAAAAAGAGCTACTGATCCTATCTGGAGTATTACCGCGCATAAGATATCTAGTATAACACGATCCACGGGTAGGCCAGCAATCTATAGGTTGGATTGAACTGCTCCTCATCGTGGGTTTACTCGTGAACAACTGCAAGGGATACCCGAGGACACTCAATTACCACCGCGTGGTCTTAGCTAGCACCTCCGCGTCTATTGCATTCAAGACAAGTCAGCATCACATTATCTCTAGTATGACCTACGCTGCTATCTTTTCTGTCGAGAATCCTTATCCGACGAACACCAACTCATTACACAATTGCAACTCGCGCAGTGACTATTCTGTTGTTGCTTCAGCGTAATTATTAATTCAGCATCAATATCAAATTCTCTGTTATTTTTTTTGTCCTGTTGTTTATAACCAGAGAGTTTTTTTCTGATTATGTCTTTGACTCTGTCAAGCCTGACAATATCACTTATTGTAGTGTCATTATCATCTAAAACAACTCTTCGAAGCTGATTTATTCTTCGTACTCTGGATACTGCGAGATAAACTAAATTTGACCACTCGATGTGATTATTCACCATCCAAACAATTGTATCTGATATAGTCAATCCCTGTGAAGAATGTATCGTCGCTGCGTAACCTAACGTCCACGGGGATTTATCAGCACGCCATGCATCTTCGACGACGCTGATATCAACCAACACAATATCATTTAGCACTAAATTCTGCTTTTCACGCTGCCCAGGAATATCAACTTCGATATTCTGCTTTCGTGTATCCGAAGGCCTATAACACAGCGGTGTTGGAAGTGTTGCAAATTTTTCTTTATGCAATTCAAATAACTTCATCTGAAGTGTGTCTCTGACTATCTTTCTACTTGCGATTATCAAATCGTTTGGTCTCCACGCTTCCCAGAAATCTTTTAATGGGGTTTCCGAAATTATTTCACGCGCTATTTCACATTGGATTCTATCCGGTTGTAATCTGATTAGTTTTTTTAACTCGCGTAATTGTTCATCAAGTGCTCTATGATCGGTGTTAATTTCTTCATAATATTCTACAAAATGTTTTACCAATCATGTGGGGATAAGCCGACAAATAGTGGTGGTTGACCATGATCGCCGCACATTATTACTTTTGTATTCGCTAACAATAACCAATCGAGAAGTCTTTGTAATACATCTAATGACACCGTGCATATCTCATCCCAAATAATGACTTCAGGAATAAATTTCTCACCTATTCGTTCAGGGGTCCATTCGTCACCTTTCCATCGAAAGAAACTGTGATAAGTACAAGCATTTACCCCTCGTTGTTTCATCTCTCTGGCGAGTCTGTGTGTTGGTATTAGTACAATCATATTTGATTTCCCACAAAATAACTCAATCGCACGAGTCGTCTTTCCTGACCCGCCACAGCCGTTTAGGTAGCTGGTTTTATATCTTCATATTGGATCAGATATCTGCGGTGCTTTAGATAGTTCTGATATCTGATTATTTTTCAAATATTTATCTTCAATCGTAACATCTGCTGATTTGGAATAGTCACGCAGTATTTCCCACTTAATTCTCCATGATCCCCAGCTCTCGTCAGAATTAGTGAATTCAGCCACTGCTTCGCTGTGTTTCGCGTCTATATAAAATGAATCAGTGGCTACTCTAACTGCGTTGCCAGGAAATCTATTTATCATCGAAAATAAATTGGTAGAAGCATAAGCTAGCATAGACGCCCTCAAATGTGTATACTGAAGATTTTCTTCGTCTGCGTAAGTAACAATTGTACCAAATTTTGTTCCATCGGACAAGAAAGCGTCTTTGCGATCAACGTATATACCCTTAGATGTTATATCCGTGATTATAAAATCGTATTCGACGTTATCTATAATCAATAGTGAAAAATATCTTATATTGTTGCATTTTCCACCCTGAGTGAACTTACCAATTATTCTTCTACCAAGATCTTTTGCGTCTTTATTCCTAACTTCAAATAGCTGTTTGGACCATTTCACGATATTTTCTTCGTCAAGATCGGGAAATTGTTTTCGTTGTTCGGTGATTATACTATCTAGACTATCGGGTTGTGGTAACCAGACGCTCGATATGATATAATCGCTTCACTGATAATCAGTGATAACAGCATTTTAGAATCAATCATATACCGTAACAGTACTATTAGCATCCAGTGTTTTTCAGAGATATGTCTACCAATCCAAACGTAACAGCACGGATGAAGTCCTGTAGCCAATTCAAATGATACCACACGAGTGAATCCGGTAAAATCAAAATCAGGCAGTGGCCCATTAATCGCAACACGGGCCATCTCGTGTGTGGGATGTCCAAATCGCTTGAAGTATTCAGCGCATTCTCCGAACCCGAGAAAACTCGCCGGATAACACGCGACTATATCAACTGAAATAATAATTTCACGGTCGTATTTTGTATTCCATAATCCACTGTGGTTAAATTCTATACAACTTGATTTGATGTCTGTGAGAAATTCAGCTCTTGTTGGTTTCCATGTGTTTCTCTTTCTCGCAAAATGAGCTGCAACCGACGGAATTGTAAAACAGTTTGTTAGTAATTGTTCGTCGTCGAAACTCTTCGAGAAACTACTAGCTAGTTTTTTCATCGCCTCATGGAGGGCTTCAGTGCGGTATAATTCTCCATTGGGTCTTACAATTTGATCGAATCTACCTTCTTCGTCTTCAAAACTGTGAAGTAACCACACTGACACAGGATCGTTTTTACTCAACTGGTGAATAAAATCAAATAATTTCTCTTCTCCCGAGAACCCCCAGGAAAATTCCGGGGGTATATATTTTATGGTTCTATCCCGCGGAAATATTGTTACCGCAGGTGTCCATGCGTGTTCATTATGATCAATAATTTTGATTGTAGCTCCTTGTGATTTATATTTCGGTTCGTATAATACTTCTCCTGTTATCGTCGTTACTGATATTGGGAATCTTAATGATGTTTCTAATTTGGCTATATCCTGGATCGTTGCTCCGTTCTTCCTAACTGTTAATTCCCATTCATTTATTCTCTTGCGTCTTAGATCAGTCAATTTGTTTCCACGCAGCGCATTTGTGAAGTGTTCTATTATTCGTTCTGCTACACAATTCAGCGACGACAGTTTCATGGGTGCTAGTTTTTCAATACTCGGTTTATCATTTAGCGGATATATCCCATAAACAACTGCTGTTACAGGATAAGATCTCTCGTAGTACGGTTTGTCAATTCCAGTCAGAATTCTTGGTTTGGAATTTTGAATCACAGTGACAGTTCTTTTATCCTTCAAGATGGGTTCAGATTTATCCCGAATAATCCAATCTCCCGTGTCTGAGCGGATAATAAATTTCACTCTAAAAAAATACATTTTCCGCCCAAGATGTGAGATTATTTTGGCTGCGCTTTTATCGTTCATGGTAGCATCAACTTCACCATCGATTCGAAATGTCGACCAACAGTGAGATGCTCCATCACGCTTGAATTCATTAAAACAATCACGAATTTTACCCAACATGGTTCTATCACGAATTTTACTTTTTGGATTATCGGAGACTCTATCGAGATTGAATTTTGCATTTTTCCTAGGCGTAATTTTCGATAATCTCATGAACTCCTTCATGCTATAATTAAAACAAGTATTTAAATAGAGAATTTATATATAATGAATCATTGCAAATGGCTTATGATTGGATCAGTAACCCCGTGTAACAAATCATTTAGAAAGGTGTTCTGTGGATATCATTTGCAAAGTTTTCGACGTGGAAGCCTTGGCTCGATCCCTTGTATACGATGTGGGGTTGGTGTGCGTGGTAAATCACAGTTGTGTCTCAGTTGTGGTGGTACGCGATATAGGGAGTTGAAGCGTTACTATGATAAGAGAGCTAAGAACTCCATCAATGACTCTGACCCTGACAGCGTCAACGACAAAATCATAAGAACTCCTCAAGACTACATCGGAAGATTTCCAAATGTTATCATTAGACCAAACAATGAATTAGACAAACAATAGTATAGTATATAAATGAACAAAGAATTCCGACCGCATCCCGTGATCAGCGATCATGAAGCGTCTCGTGACGGTATTGTCAGACACCGCAAGCTGAAGAAATCAGTAGGGTGGGATAATGGTATGGGATACTTGATGTTTGGCGCTGGGAAGAAGAAATATCTTAATCACATAATAATATATGAATGTTTACATGGATTGATCAAGGATGGTTTTGTTATCGATCACATTGATTCCAATCCTAAGAACAATTCTTTATCAAATCTGCAGGCTGTTACACAAAGTGAAAATTTGAAACGAGGAAAGACTGGACAATACTTGAAAAAAGCGAGACCCGTAAGATCTTTTAATGCAATAAATAACGAAGAAATAGCATTTCAATCAATAGCTAAGGCCGGTAGGTATTTCGATATTTGTCCACCTTCTGTTCAATGCGTCGCAGAGGGAATTTGTCGATCTGCGATTTCAAAAAAATTCGTTTATGTATAGACGCCCATCTCTCTCGGTTCATTTTTGAAAAATATATTTTTCATATTAGAAGTATATAATTATCAATAATATGAATTCTCAAAATATCAATGACGTTATAACCGAAATTTTAATTTTGAAATCTCAGGGGATTTACATATCAGATAGTTTAAACTGCGATCAAATTATGTCCGACTTCCAGGATATTGAATACGGCGCTATGAATAACAAATATGTTGTAGCGTTCTGCAAAGGTTGGGGTGGGGTACTTCCAAGGTATTAATTAAAATATTATGAAAGTTCCACCTGGCTCGTGAATTTAAATTTAAATTAAAGACCAAATAGGTATACGGCTCTGAGCCCCCAGTCAGCACTGCCGACGGTTAAATTATATACATATATATATATATATATATATATATATATATATATATATATATATATATATATATATATATATATATATATATATATATAACACACGAAGATGAAATTCAACAATAACAATTTAATGAAGCCTATAAATTTAAATGTCACACAATCACTCGTCCTTTAAGTGATAGCCTATTTCATCTCATGATTTTCAGTGTGAGTTTTTATTTTCCACCTGGCCTTTGGTTGTACTCATCTATTTATCCGATCCTCCCACTCCTCCTGGATTCTACCTCTCCCGACTTCTCTCCTCCCTTCACTTTCCTTCCGTCCTTTATCACGACTATTGGGGCCCCTTTCACTGGTCTGTCCCCAAACTTCCTCTCCAGATTTCCCTCTTTCCTTCTCTTTCTTCCGTCTATAACGGAGACACTGGGACCACTCACTAGTCTGTCCCTCGAAGCTTCCTATGAAAATCACAAGGCGTTAACATAAGGTTTATCACATCTCACCTCACACTAAATCATCAATTAACCATCAGATAAGGCTATTACCTTTAAGGACACGCACACATACACATCGAAATTCCCACACACTCTTACAGGGAAACAATGGCGTAATAGCACGATATCATACATATATCCATACTTCATATCACATACGTATATCTAATATATATATATATATATATATATATATATATATATATATATATATATATATATATATATATATATATATATATATATATATATATATATATATATAATCTCATTGTACTTACAATATTACGACAGCCAGACGTATGTCTGTACACTACACTCCCACAAGCGTACACAAATATTCAAATATTCATATTAATTTCTCACAGTGAAATCATTTCAAAGATACCATTCAATTTCTATAATTACATGGATAATGTGCTATTGCACTATAAAATAACCACATAGCGAATTATAATAGTATTAATTCTTACGACGGCTAGCAAGCAATACGATTCTTTACAAATAGGAACCCATTCTTCAAAATATACAAACATATCAACATCACAAAATAATTACTCCTACTACGATTTTAGTAATAATACGTATATACCCGATCTACAATTAAATGCAGTCGCAGACAGCAAAGATCGAACAAATAGCTCACTGACCTTTTTTGAAGCTACACTTAGAATTCTGTTCCTAAGGTTTTTCCCGCCAATTAACGTATGGCCGCCGGAGTTCCAATTCACGGTGCGTTCTATAACGACTATGGCAACTAACGCTCGATGGCCGGGTTAAAGATATATATTTTAGAATAAATCAGGGTCCCACCCCTATCTCGATTCTGATTAGGTAGCGTTGGGACCCTATCCACTCGACTCCTTCAATCTTGCGGTCCGTCAGCGTATCCAGAAGATAAGGCACGCCCACTCCTTCTGGCAGCTTCTTTGATGTACAAAACATCCTTCCAGCCCAAGGTGCTAATTACACTTCTGATGGGCTTTGGTCAGCTTCCTCTCTTAACTATGGCAAACTTACGTAAGGGATGGTGTTAGCCTGGGGTCATGTGTAACAATAAACAGTGGCTTGTCCGACTTACTTGATAACACATGGTTCTAATTTAATTTTTGGGTCGGCAACGCCACATATGTACTACCCAAAAAATATGCCATTTTTAAACGAATTCTGAATTCAATTCGCAAATCCCTTCTATGTTGTGAAGACGTCAGTAAGTTTGTCCCGTTATTTACTATCGTGGAAAAAATAAGAAAGGAATTAGGGAAGGAATATGAAATAAAGAGAGTAATTAATTAAAAAAATCAGAAATATAAGATTGTTAATTGAACAAAACGAAAAACCCCCTTCGGATGGTCGGTTTTAGTCAATACTGGCGTGTAGTAATTTTTTTAGATTCAAATTGGAAAATTGTTTACAATTTAAATAATGGTTAATGAGTCATTAACGACTAGATTGGCTCGTGAAAGGTTATATGCGATTAAAAGATTTAAACCAATCAGCGACTCTGTCAGAAATAAACTGCAAACTAGACAGAGTTCACAAACGGATTTTGCTGCGGGATCTGAAGAGTTGTTTAAACCAGTTACCACAGCTACGCAGGGGGTAATATCAGCTACTGAGCGTGCTATATGAGGGGACGTTCCCAAGGACAAACCAAGAAAGAAAAACCTCTTAGCGTGCTATATGGGGGGATATCCCCGAGACGGGGGAAAAAAGAAAAGAAAAGCCTCTTATTGGTGAACTTGAAAAAATAGCAACGGAAACTGAAAAAAATAGCAAAAAGATCCAAACAAACAAACAAAAATCTTTAAGAACACTTCCTGGTGATATAATAACTTCTGCTAGACGACGAGAGCAACAAGAGCGAGAACAACAAGAACGAGAACAACGAGAACGAGAACTTCTAGAAGAAAAACTTGCTAGTAGACCACCACTTATCGCGCCACCTGAACAACTTGAACAACAAGGTGCTGTTGCAATAGAAGAATATTCACCTGAAAAGATATTTACTGATGATGCGTTAGTTAGAATTAGAGGAATCGAATCAGACTCTGAATTAATTAAATTTACTAAAGACACTTTCAAAAAAATATAAGAGATAAGTATTTAAAAGATGACAAGTCTAGAAAATTTATAAAAGACAGAGACATCTGGGCTAATAAAATATTTTTAGCAAACCGCGGTAAAACTAAAATAACAAAATAAATAAGTCTCGCTTTTAATACTTTTCTAGCTGCAGTTAAAGGTGTCACACAACCACCACCGGATTATACAGCAGACGACCCAAACCCGGATGAAATACGAATAATGGCAGAAGCTGATTCTGAAAAAGGTGCAACTGGTATAACTAAAAAATCAGCCGGGAAGGGATTTTCTCAGAGCTGTCCAAGTGGGGTATCAGGTAGTGGTCTAATTCAATGTCCTAGTAATATTCTCAGTGATATATCACGATTAGAAGTTCTCATCGGAGGGAAACGAGCTGGAAATAACTCACCGGAAATAATTAATGAAGCAGCTGATATCTGCAGGTTGTTATTTCAAGGCGGTGTTATGGATATTGGTCTATATCGAGATTTCATTGATGAGTTAGTTGAAAATCCTACAGATTATCACAGCGACTAAGTCATCGCATTAGATAAATATCATTTAAATAAGATGATCAAACACTACAACCATGACAAACCAGCCAGCGTCTATGTAGTTAATTCACGGTTTCCAGTTTATAACGCGTACTATGGTGATGGTCTCGGTGATACAATTGCAGGGTTATTTGCAAGAATGGCTCCAAAAGTAGCGCCTCTAGCAAAACAATTATCGATGAAAGCCATTGATGTTATTCGTGATAAGGGTATTAGCGCTGTTGGGGATGATGCCGGAAAAGCGTTTTTAGCCGCGAAGGATAAACGAATAGCGCTAGTTCGACGGCGAAGGAAACCACAATTGGGACCACTGCCATCTACAGCGGATATGCCTGCGAGTGTTAGTAAAATTATAAATAACGCAGTAGATCAAAAACTAGCGTCGCTGATGACTCCATCATTGGCGACTTCGTTGACAGCAAGTGACCAAGATAACATAACCGCAAATATGATAGCGGGAAGTGGCTTAAAAAAACCACGACGACGTCGACGATGATGAAAATCCTACGGATTTTACGATTTAGATCAATGAATATAGAATAAAATGTTCAAACGGTCACCTGATACAGCGTTTGATATGGACGCCCCAGTGCTCAAGGATGATTCCGTACGTGATTATCAATTTTATGCCTATCACGCAATACAACCAAATCTTCGATCAAGAATCGAACTTCAAGTTCATGATACTAGTAAATACTTCTTACCGTGTGAAGTGTTTATCGAAGTAGAAGGAGAACTTGTAACAGATGTTGTTGATAATACACCATACGCAGATAATCCACTTGTCCGAGTTGGTTTTGTCAATAATGGGATCGAGGCGTTATTTACTAGCGCTAGATATCTCATTGATGGAAAATAAATTGAAACCATTGAGAATAATGTTGATGTTGCCACAACAATAATAGGGTTAGCGAGATATTCTGACGATTATACAAGATCGGCAGGTCCATCTATGAAAGTTCGCTAAGGATATTACTGATCATCCTAATCACTCCCCGTATATTAAAATACGGACACCACAAGACACTGCATCTGGTCCCAACCAACCCGATACCTGTAAACACAGAGCTAGACCAGGAGATGCGTTTGATATTGTCGGAGACTCTAACCCTAATAGCAATTTAGGATATGCAACACGCAAATCAATGCTACAAGGAGAGCATCGAAGATTCTCATGCGCGATTCCACTGCATCATATACTTGGATTCTGCAGAAATGTCCGAAAAGTCATCTATGGAGCAAAGCATACGGTAGTATTCGTGCGAAAGAGTACTGATAATGATGCAATCTGGCGTGGTAATGAAGCCGGTCTTGCTGCTGATAAAGTTATTTTATCAAAACTATCACTGTGGATGCCAGTAATGACTCCATCAATTACCACAGAGGAGCGATTACTATCATTTATGGACCAAAGAGGAAAATCGTTGATAAGTTGGTTATCGGTGTCCACAGATACTATAGATTCTGATATTAATGGTACATTTACATGGCACCTGGCAGCGCGACAAGGTGTTTCAGCTCCACGTCATATATTTATTGCGTTACAGGATAGAGCGCGATTATACAATCAAACACGTAGCCATATGATATTTGATAAATTAGGCGTTAATGAAGTCTCGCTAAGAATAAACGGCCAACAGGAACCATCCGAGGATATACAACTTGATTACGACAACAATCATATTGCACGCGTGTATCACAGGTTGTTGACATATATGGCACGCGATCAAAATGTTGATACTGGTCTGCAAATATCACAACAAGATTTTTAAAATTTATATCCGATCTATTACTTTTCGTTGGAACATCTTGATTTAACAAGACATTCCGTCGTTGATATACACTTTAGGGCTCGTGTAGTTCCTGCTGGTGGTATTAATTATAGAGCGGTTGCTGTCATTCTCAGTGATAAATCAATGCTACTCGAAGGTGTTGGCGGAAGAATGAGAGTCGTTGATGCACCAGTGGAAAATATGTAGCAATTAGATCAATCTGTTATTGTATAATGTCATATAGTCATATTAGTGTCACGTTAACTCCCGGTCAACTCAAGAAATTGCAATCGGAATCAGCTAAAAAATGCGGAACCACAATAACACTAAAACACAATCAGATGACTGGCGGGGCGAATAAATTGTCGCTGACGACTCGTCAAGTAAAACACTTCAAGGATGCTTTTAAAGATAAAATGGGCGTTCAGATCACTCTCTCTGCGGCTGCGATCAAAAATATGATAAAATCAGGTAGTATATTCCCGTTGTTAGCTGAGATTCCGGCTTTGATTGCAGCAGCAGCCCCAGCGGTGGCTAAAGCGGCGGCGCTAGGAGCCGTTGGTACTGCGGCAGGGATGGCACTAAAGAAAGCTACTGGGAAGGGGTATAAAAAAGGGAAAGGGTCTAAGACTAACAGGAACCCCGTATTCATGGTACAGCGGAAAGGGTCTGAGAATCCCAGGAACGGTTTACTAACTCGGGAACCTTTGGTTGTGGAATCTTCGATTCCTATGTCAAATTTTGTTTTACTCGATGCTGCTAAAAACCTTGCGATTAAAAACTTCAGAGTTGTCTTTATGAAAGATCAGTTACCGGCACAACCAAACAGCGTTGAAACCGGTATTATTAATCTCGATAATAGCAGCGGACCTGGAACTTACTGGGATGCACATGCGATTGATCCACGTGCAATTGTTTATTTCGATTCATATGGATTAGCGCCGCCGAAGGAATTTATGCGTTATATAAACCGCTTAAACACCCCTCGTTGGTATTCTACGCTACCAACACAACAAATGAATGACCCACCAATATGTGGCAACGAAGTATTAAATGTCCTTGACGCTATTTCAACATCTGGAAAACCACCACATGTTGTCGTAAATGAATATACTAGCAGTCGCTGGTAATGACGAAGTCGTCAACGAAAAGATATTAGAGAGAGATTGTATAATATATATGAAATATATGAAATAGCTGAGACGTTGAACTTAGCAAGTGTTGATCCTAATGAAATAGTTGTGTTTCAAGATCGTCAGGGTAAATTGAAAACCAGTAATGTTTCTCTGGATGATATTTTAGTTAAACAATGAGACGCAGTAGAGGATACTATCGCGCTGTTTTCCAATCAGGGTAAACTCAAACCGGGTGTACTCATTTCAAATATTGTGGATAGAATTTACAATATTGACAAGGCGTTACTAGATTTCCTTGGAAATCCACCGGTGACCACATCGAAGCTCACAACGATAAAAGATTCTATATTGGAACTAGCAACCCTTCAATTCAAATATGCAAATCACGTTGAAAAGTTTACATCATTTCGTAAAAATATCAACGAGACATTCTTTGCAAACTCGCTGGATAAAATTGACATGAAGCTTCCTGATATTAAAAAATCCATCGAAGAAATGAAAAACACCATCGAGGCAATCAAGGAGGATACAACGAGGATGATAGAAATCGTTGAGAACCAACAACGTAGTATACACAATTCAACATGGATCATTTGCTTGGACACCTACAAACAACAAATTAGATATCACTGCAACCGTCAATGGTATTTATCGATTAACACTAGTGACACCGACGTAATTTAATATATCATCGTCGAGTTCATCTGGGGTCAACAATATGATATCAACGATCATCGATAAGGATACAACCGAACAATTCACGATAGCATCCACCGATAATAATTTGGCTAGGGTTTCAGTATCATGCTATGTGGAATTCGTAGCGGATTTGAGTAAACAACTAAATTGAAATCGTAAACTGATCTGGAAATAAAATGGCATCATAAACGATACCTTCGGTATCTCAATATCGCTATGATCAGGTCAGAGAGTTTCAAACTAAACTAAAGACACTCACTGAGGAGTATCAAACAAAAATAAAAAATACCGACGAAGAATCACCGCAGTTGATGTTACCGTGCACTCGGTGAGTGGTGTAATCGCTGGAGCCGGAATTATATTCTCCTCGGTGACAATGATTACTCCGATAGCTGTTCCAATTTGTATATCCGCAGCGACAACAATCGCGGGAATAATTTCGATAATAACAAAAAAATATCATCATGTAGCCAACGCAAACTGCAAGACTACATAATTAAATTTCATGTTGTATCAACCGCGTACTCGCAATTATCCTCGTTGATATCGTCGTATCTCGATGATACATTTATATCAGATAGTGAGTTCTCAGCGATGGTAAGTATTTATGATTCCGCGATGTCAAAATTAGAAATACAACATGAGTATAATAACAATGACAACACCGCAGGAATTACTTCAACGAATAGTGGAGAACACAAACCCAGTACAAACCAGCATGATCTCAATCACATCAACGAATCCTGAATTCAGTGTAAATTTCCCTATTCCGATTCCCGTGATAAACTCGCCAAGTTATGTCGTAGATATCTATCAGAGTTCTATAAGAACTATACTGGGGTGGCCTGAAATCCCACCTCGGACAGCTTATCAAATACCCGAACCACAAAAATCTGATTATACCACCGACAGGATAAAATCTGATAATCCAATAAAAAGTTATAACGAATACAATAAGTCAAAATTTTTCACTGAAATAGACGATCGTGTTGATAGATACTATCAAACTCGACAAGATGAAATCGTTAAAAATTTCACAGCGATGACTAATGATTTTGCGTTGCTGTTAGTATCTCTCTAGGTCTGTACTCTCACTCGAGATGAATTTATCAGCGTTGTAGAAACATGCAATAAAATCATCGATGACATGGAAACATATAATTTAAAAAATATTCAAGAGGTATTAGGTGACGATAATCCTAAAACAAGAATAGAATTTGCAACGAAGTATAACATACACATAGAATATATTCCTCATTTCAAGATTCCAGGACATAATGTCCCAGTGATAAAAGAATCTCTTAGAAACGCCATCGATGAAGGTTTCAAAAAAATCCATGACGCAAGGAAGAAATCGCCACAAAAAAAAAACAATAACCCTCAAACATAATAACGACCCTGACGAAGGCGGCAGACATATTGCTCCTCAAAATGTGAATATATCCTCGGTGATTGCATTGAATTTAGTATGTGATGTTATCGAAGGAAGCTATCAAATAAATCTCGAGAGATCAAATCAAGCAGGGATATGTTCTATATTCATTTGCACCAACAGCTCCTCCAGGATTTCTAATTATTGAGGATCCAACCAACCCAGTCTATATGCGATGTCATAATAATTCATTAACGAGAATCAACTTCAAACTCACTGACCAGTCAAATAATCTAATTGATCTACGAGGTGAGGTTCTACAAATTAGTCTGTTTGTGAAATCGTAGCGATTTTCATCGTTAACCCACAGCAACTGAGAGGGTGAATGACAACGACAATGGCGTCTTTGAGGAAACCTCAATTTACCGAATCGACGCTTTTTTTAATACAATTTTCGAGGAAGCCTTAGATTGCTGAATCGACGACTCTACAAGGTTGTCTGATTCACCCTCTCTGCTGCTAAGTTTCAAATCAGTCTCGTTTATAAACGGTGTGGTAGTATGATCTGTGAGACCCCGATAATCATTTTGAGAAATAAACTGGCAAGCGACATCTCTCTCTCTCTCTCTCTCTCTCTCTCTCTCTCTCTCTCTCTCTCTCTCTCTCTCTCTCTCTCTCTCTCGTCGAAGACATCTGCAGCATATTAAAAAACCCAATGAATATAATTTATCTAGATCTATTTGTCACAATTGAGTTATCTATCTTGTTGTGTCTGAGTGTAACTTTACAATGTGAATAAATTAAAATAGTCATTTTCTGTTATATAATTTTATGGATTATATTTCCATAACAAAAAACCAGATACTACATGACTAACTGAAAATCACTTTCGATTTTACTCTTCTTTTCTTTCTAACATATTGCATATAAACATAACTACTCTCCACATCTCTTTCTCAGCCCAATCTAGAACAAACCATAGCGTGAATACCTTATTAGCATCTGATACGCGTCTCTACCAAATCATTCAATGACAGAAAAGAACAGAGTAAAGACGAAATAACGGCGATATGAATTATGTAGTAACGAAAGAGGAAGATGATGAGAGTCTTATAACCACCATGATATAGCTCATAATTTAAAACACAGAGCTGACATAACTTAACTACTGTCATCGCTCTTTTTCGCATTTCTAAAGAAAGAAATAACCAAGCATTAGTTGGACGAGCTGGTGTAAAATGTGTTTTTTTTAGCACTTGTACCTTAGTTTTTTTAAAACATAGTTTTATTTTGCTATAACCTTTAAGTTAAACTGTAAAGAACAAGATAAGTCATCTCTAAATTAACAAAATTATCATCGGCTAATTAAGCACTGAATGTTTTTGACCAATGTTAAAACAGAATATTACAATGCCAGTGATACCAGCCAATGCAAAAATCATTTCGTTGGCTTACTCATGCAAATGTTTGGCTTTTTAATTGACAATGTTTGTAAAGTTTCAAACCAGAAACTGTGCTACTTTTATCACTTACGTTCCTATGACCGCCAAGTTTTCATCTCGTTAAGCCTATATTTACAACATTTGCTACGGATGTAAAAGGTATAAACATCTTGACAACTGATGCACATTGTTTAGTTGTTGTTTTGGCTTTTTAATGAATAGATGGCCGGATAAGAAAAATAGCTGTCCCCCAGATATACATCTATACTTTGCTGTAGGCAGTGAACTATCAATTCAGAACGATACATTTCTCTTCAAAGACAGAGTTATCATACACACAGTCTTAAGGCCCGGAATTTTTGATAACATTCACAGCGTCATCTAGGATTATCCAAAAGCCGCGAGGGAGCCCAAAGGTGTGTATGGTCGCCTGGAATCGTGAGACAGATCCAAGAAAAAATAGAGACATGTGAATGTTGTCAGCCTAGGGAGCCAGCACAGAGGAGGGAACCATTGAAGACAACATTTCTACCAAACAGACCATGCAAA
This sequence comes from Unio pictorum, assembly GCA_030141615.1. NCBI lineage: Eukaryota > Metazoa > Mollusca > Bivalvia > Unionida > Unionidae > Unio > Unio pictorum. The sequence continues at coordinate 11,210,207 of JARLTB010000058.1, read as the reverse complement.
AACTTGCCATCGATATTTGTGAAGTTACCTGGTAGCTATTTAATACTTTTCATGCTATTTGGAAATTATACATTTAACAACAAACAACATCTCAGCAGGTAATTGGAAAGTTAAAGAACACATTTGCACGATGGGGAATCCCAAAAATCGTAGTATCCGACAATGGGACCCAGTACACTTCCTCAGAATTCAAGGCGTTTGCTGAGAAATATAACTTCAAACAAGTAATACCAATCCTTACTACCCATAGGTTAATGGTGGAAGCATAAAGTGGTGTCTAAATAGCAGCAAATTCCATACTTTTAAAGAGAATGATGTATTCCTTGCCTTGATGCCTGACAGAGCCACACACGGACAGCTGCAAAAGGTGCCAGCCATGCCCAATTGATGATGGGACGCCAGATGAGGACCACTTTGCACATAGTTGAAAAGAAGTTAAACCCCACGTGGTAAAATCTCAAAATCATCAGACAGAGAGACCTTAATAAAAAACAAAGATGCGAATTATTTTACAATCGGCGCCACACTACACAAACGCTGCTATATATTACTGAGGGAGACAGCGTCAAAATCGAATGACATGGAAATGGTAAAAAGTGGTAAAGACCAGGCATAGTTATTCAAGCCAACAAAAGACAGAAGAAGCTCCTTGGTAAAAACTCACCTTGGGATATACAGGCGTAATCGAATCCATGTACAGCGGATGAAAAGCTCTGAGAATCTAAACCCAGTCAATACAGATTCCTCTATAGACTTTGCAAAAAAGTCCAACACAAAGTCTCTTAATAACATGGAGCCAGTACCACCAACTGATGATTCTATCACCCAGCGTTACCCAGTACAGCCGGCCCCCAGCAAGTCATCTGTACCCAATGGACCCAACAGTTCAAACACTCCAGTGCGGACGTTAGGTGGGAGAGTCGTCCGAATACCAGCTAAATTCAATGATTTTGTCGAAGAAAGCGACTTTTATAAATGTGCCAACATGCAGTTTGGTATTCGATTTATTAATTATTGCAATATAATTGTGGTAGAATAAACAACACAAACGCCAAGGTTCTGTGCAACTAGTTTCGCATTTTAATCAATGCTTCTTCAGGCACAAAATGATTTGAATGTAATGGATGACGTCATTTATTTTTTTATGACATGAACATATATAATTGATTTTGCGATGATCAAAACCAGAAATTTTACGTAAGATGAAGCTTTAAAAATAACAGAATGTAAAATAGAGAGAGATGTAATTCCTTTCACAATACAATATAATCCTTCATTGCCTAATATAGGTCCTATAATTAATAAATATTATCGTCTCCTAAACTTATCCAATAAAACTAGCGTTAAATCTCTTTACAAAACTAAACCAATTATTGCTTTTAGAAGACCCACTAACTTGCACATTGTTTTAATTAGAGCTAAACAGAGAGAAAAAAATAATAATGAAATACACTTTTCGTCATGGAAATGTAACAGAAGCCGGTGCTTTCAATGTGCAAACATAAGAGAAAGTATTTCTTTCAGTAGTGCTAATACAAAAGAGGTATTTTCTCTATGTGCTAACACAAATTGCATGTCAACTGATGTGATTTATTTAATAACCTGTAAAAAATGTAGCATGCAATATGTTGGACAAACACTTCAACAAGTTTCTAAAAGAATGAATAGTCATCGCTTTGATAGAAGAAAGTATTGAGATCCTATGTTTTCCTCTAATATTTCAACACATTTTAACACCAATAATCACTCTTTACTCGCTTTTTCTTTCATGATATTAGATATTGTGCATGGTGACATGAACAGACTCATAAAAGAAACTTATTGGATTCATAAGTTAGATACTTTGTATCCTAATGGACTTAATGCCAGTGCATTATATGAAATTTTATAATTTAAATTTATATATTGTATATTCTTCATAGCAATATGTATGACTGTTTGTCTCTAGTTTATGTTATTAATTTATTATCTTTGCAATATAATTGGACTTTTAGGTTTTAGTATTGGAATCAGGACTATCATGTGGAAGTTTACAGTAACCTATTATATAAATTAAGTCCGTCAAATTCTTTCAGTGGAAAGTTCAGATACAAAGACAGTAACTTCATTGCTTACTTGCTAAATGTTTTCATATTGGCGGAATTGATTCATTTATTTGTTTCCCTATATAGTCATAAGGAAAAAATTTTGTGTTCTGATAATCTCAATAGAGGGGAGATGTGTGGCATCGTAGTTTACTTGCTAGTTCTAAATAATTAGATAGGGACTGCTCCCTGATGCAGGGGCGATGCGATCGATAATGGAAGATGAGTTGTATTATGAACCTGCGTCAACAACAAACCCTGTGTATGTAACGACTTGAAACGTCCTAGTATATCATGACAGCAAAATGTAACCTGGTCAAAATATTTAACTACCTGTTTGGCAAAGGCATTTAAGTTCAACATAAAGAAATATGGAAACTTTTATAAGTTTTATACACAAATTGGCCATGATTTTAAAAGATCCAAAATATTAGTTCTACCATCAATTTTGAAAGGAGTATGACATCTGCCTGCCAAATGATTGGTACTCCACATCTTTAAACAGAAGAAAGCAATGAAATTACTCAGTTGATATTTTGAGATCTTTGTAATAGACTCTCTGCCATCTTTATGAAAATTAAAAATTATGAAAAATATATATTCGTGCAGTGACCTCTGAACTTGTCTCAGTAATAAAAACAGCCTCAATTTAATTTACCTAAACAATAATAGCTTCATTATTCTCTATGTATATAAACTTATTATCATAATTATTTTTCAGGTAATCAAGAAGGATTATATATGTTTATCAGGGTCAGGATTCTGGAGATTCCTAAATGAATTTTGTAGGCTATTGTGTTGTAAATAAACAAGTCTCATTAGAACATTCTAAAATGGTTGTTTTTAGATAATGCTAATTGTGACATGAGGTCAAGAGGAAAACTGTAATATGTTGTGACTGTTAGGAATTTACCAGTCGTGCTTTAACATTTAGCATTCTTAAATTGCATTATGTTGTGACTAGTTTGGGCTGAATTTTAATTTCTTCAAATTATTGAATTCAAGGGATTCTTTTCTCCGGAATTACAAAGGTGCTCTGATAAAAGTCTTGGATAAAGAAATTCACTGGAATTTATACTCAATTCAAACCTTGATGAATTTGTCTGTGATTTAACAAGAGACTGTTGACACGTGAGAGCACTTCACGGGCTATAACAGACACGTCATCTCATTCATATCTGGATCTCTTCGGGACGTGAACTGAGTTTTATTCAGGACTTTTTATTACTAGTGCTTGTCTTTAATTTTTCGAATATTTTTATTTTAAATCGCAACGCCATACATTCTTTTTTTTCATTTTTCACTTTATTTTCTAGGGAAATAATTTATTTGTTAAATTTTGCAAAGCATTTAGTCTTCGCTCTTTTCCGTAACTCGTTTTAAGAGAATATACTCGTAAAATAATACAGTATATTATTTTTAGGCACACGTCTCTTGCACACGTCTCTTGCACATGTATGCAACATCAAAGTGTTCAGTAGTGTTCAGCATCATACAATACTGCACTTTTCTGACAATGTAAAGTTAACTGTAAAAGGAAGTATATACTAACCAGGTTTTTTAATAAAACTTGTTGCCCTTATTAGTTTGGTTCATTTATTATCACATGTAAAGATTGCGACCTTAATATAGCATTACTGATCCAAATTAGTCGTGACAGATAGGAAACTGATTTAATTCTTTAATCCTCTCAAACACTCCATCTTTGGCAACATATTCTATCGTATTGTGACAACACATATTTGCGCCAAATATTCTTACCAATAACGATAATGTTAACTATGCTCTTATAGTTACCTAAAACGTTCAAACACAAACATACTTATAATGGAGTCGAATGCAAACGTACTCTTACTTCGATTCTACACACATAACATTTCAATGTATATGCTTGCAACGTTTATTTTAGTTTTTTGTGTTGTGTCTGGTTAAAATAACGTTCAGAAGTCATATGTGTTGGAACATCATCTAACACCCCAAAATGAACAACCACCATCGAAAAAACAAGCAAACAAAAACAAATACCCCCCTCAAAAAAAACAAAAAAAAAACAAACAAACTAAGACAAAAACATCTAAATAAAAAGAACAAACACAACAACAAAATAATACAAAACATAAACAACGGATTGTAAAGATATTAGACTGGGTTCACATTAAAAAATACGAAAGTAGCAAAATATATTTACCCGAGTATAACATCAAATTGTTTCGGGTCCTGGACAAGTTCATGAACATCTCCTCTATAACTTGAAATACATGAAGAGAGAAGTGTTAAAACTACCCTTTGACCTGCCTGAGCTGCAAAGAGTAAATCAAAAAATGAAGACGTGTACAATATTGAAACCATTCTTGATCGAAGAACACGTAAAGTAGCAAGATGCTTCCTGAAGAAGTGAAAGTGCATTGGAAATTATATCTAAAGTAGTTTGGATAGTTGGATTGCCGCTTCGCAAATCACGAGTAACCCCGAAAATATGTGTACGGTATCGATATCATTTTTGATCGAAGAATGCATAAAGTATCCATATGCCGTCTTGAAGAAGCAAAGGTGCGATGGAAAGGATATCCAACTAGTTTCAATGTTGGATACCACTTCACAACTCATTGACTACAAAAAGAAGAAGCAACAACCATCGTTCTGTTAAACACAACCGGTGCCTCTCCTTTTGATAGTTCCTCTCTTGAAGAATTGCAAAAAATATTTCTGTGGGTGTGTTGCAGATACCTCTCCTTAAAACTTAAATCATCTTTTGATGCCAAATCCTTGTGGTGTATTGTATCATCAAACCAACATATGTCAATAATAGTTTGCAATAAGGAGACAAACAATTGTCGGCAATTTTATTTAACAGTTGCATTCTTCCCAGTCCTTTCTTTGAATATTGAATGGGCAGGACCAACGGTAATATCATTATGACTAATGACTGTCACCTTTCTTACACTGAGCAAGATAGGCTATAAATGGAAGTGAGTTTATAACTGATGACAGAAGAGCCTGGAAAACCTTGGTAAGAACAACCACGGACAAACGTAAAGCTACTGGCACGTTTTCTTATAGTCCTACATTGGCCAAGCCTGAGACTTGAACCTATATAAACAGAGGTAAGACAGCAGTGATAGGTAAAGGAGAACACTTAATCCAAATCTTTGTATCCATTGTCAGTCTGAGTTTGCTACAAGGAGACCATCAATTGTGAATAATTTTATTTGGTAATTGCATTGGGTTTTTCTTCCCAGCCCTTCCTTGAAATACTGTATGGGGAGTAACAATAGGGGCAGCCTATGGCCAATGCGCGTCACCATTCCTGCAGTCACAGGAACAACAGTAACAACAGCCCTCTTTTGGAACATTTTGAAAATAGTTCTCCTTTGACATGGGGTGACTCTTTGAAAACAAAATCATTGAATTATGAATAACAAATGTTGTTTAACTTTACCAAGTGACAGTTCAATAAATGTCATGTGTTTCTTGGAATATGTCTCAAATTAAGTCCCCTTTTGTCAGCAACACCCTCATTAAACAAGCTCAAACACAACTGGATAAAAATGGTCCTGGTTATTAGGAAACAAAAACAAAGAACCCATTGCAATCTTATCCTCAATTGAACATTCATTCTATGCGCATTCCTTGATAAATCGATTTTAGTCTTGAACATCATGTCACAACAATTACCATTAACTTTAATGATAAACTTGGCAAAGCAATTGGAAATCTCATAAAAGTGTTCAGATGAAATATCATCGCATTTATCATCATGTCAATTTATTTTTTAGATGGCAAACTGTCATCTATCACCTTTTCTCTGTTCATTAGCTATTCTTGGTGGAAACAAACAGCACCACATTCAAGTAGGTGTCAACAATGACGACAGATTCTACAGGTATTTTCATTACTGTATCAAACTGAACTGAATGAATTTTATCCTTGTGTACTGTAATGTGGTGGAGAACATCTTGATGGGAAACGAAGCTGCTCTATTGCTAAGAGTAATTCTTTCAAACTTTATTCTGATTTATTCTAATTCTGATTCCACTGAAAGGTGGAAAGACTTAACATGTTCCCCATGAATTTGAAAATCTTCACAATCTTCCTGTTAGTAAATCAAGCTTTTCTTTGTCAACATTAGTATAAAAGATGTGAGACAAAATGTTCTATTCTCCAGAGAAAAAGTCGCAGTGGAATTACATTTTGATAAAACGATTCTCAAGTAAATTAAAACCAATTCTGTGTACAAAGGAGTCTCTTAACAATGAGGACATGGTTTAGGCTTTGGCATACTAAGGGGGTGTGAGGTTGGTGACGGTCCTTACTGGGTGACATCCAGAGAGGGTGGGTGGGTGGGGAGTCATCAATAGGGTTAAAATACCAGTACAAGTTTTCAAACCAACCAAAGAATTCACCAAAGTAAAAGTTATTTTCAATTTGCTTGAGACAGCAATGTATTGTTTAAAAATCTACTTGCAAACAGAATATATTTTTCTATGAGTTTACATTTTAAAATTATTAGTGGGGGTGCCAAATAAAGGATCTGTCATGGATGCCAGATACTTTTGGTGCACCCCTGGCTTTATTGGATATGTTGAAATAACGTTTAATTGATTTGTACCCATCTTAAAACCGATCATGATCAATGATTGCATGCTTTAAAAGATACAGCTTTGATGTAAGGAAAGCCTTCAGTAACATAATTGTTGTCAATGTGCTAGCTTTGCAGGACCATGGTCACTGCATATGTAAAAACTATGGTCACTAAATGACACTACATATGGCAGGCTTCATTTCAAATTTTAGAAACAACTGCAGGAGCCATCCACATAAAAATCTGTTTCAACACTAACTATATTTAACTCTTCCACCCATAAAGAAGTTAGGGCATCTTTCTGTTGGGAGTAATGGCAGTAGTGGCGAGAAGACATAAACAAAGCACATACACAATTATAAACTTAAGCAGGGGACAGAGCAAGTAAAATGAGAAGAATGGCAACCCTATCTTTTAAAGTCCTAGAATAAAATGCTAAATTTGCTTCTTTGAAAGAGCAACGTTGGCTTCATCTTATTAACAGCACCAATACGGTATCTTGGAGGAAAATTTAGGAATGTATGTGCATAAATGATCAGAGGCGTAGCTAGAGTGTTTGAGCCCAGGGACAAGATTTATTTTTACGCCTGCCCTCCCCCCATTTCAAAGCCCATTTTGGCGCCCCCACTAGTCTGACGCCCAGGGATATCTGTCCACCTCTACCCCCCCCAGCTACGCCTCTGTAACTGATACACATTTTTAAGTCTAGACAAATTAGGAAATTTGTTAATCCCGTCATGCATACTTAGTTTCGAATAATGAGAAATTTTTACTCAGTTTGAATAGATGAACCATACCAGTATTTCATCTTTAAGCATTAAGTGCATCAGCAACTTTAATCTGGGTCACTTCCCAGTCAGAGTGAATGACTACCCCTACGCCACCACAATCTTTAATTTTTTTCCAAATATAACATTATCTCTTTGCAACACATTTTGTACAAGCAAAATATTGTCTTTTTGATTCCAATTCCCAAATCATTTTTTGTCTTCTTATTGCTCCCTACTCATAGTTATCTATGAAAGAAAATCTCAACCAGAGAAAAAAAATTACAGCTAACGTAGATCCATGGAGATTATCATCTTTTCAACCTCCACATTAGAGAATGTTCTAGATTTGTTTATGAATGTAATAAATGATCTCAAACGTCGTCTTTATTTTAGGATCTTCAAATGCCAGAGGACAGTTAGTGTGTGTGTGTGATTTGGATTTTTAAGACAGCTTTAACAATTTTGCAGTATTGCCAAGATGACTGCAGTGTGGCAGCTGATAGTGATGTATAGCATCTGGTCATCATGCCGCAAGCATGTAGCATAATGTACCACATAGTTACATTATCCTGACACCAGGTCGACCAGTCTAACACCAACATCTTACTTCTGAGTGCTTAGCAAGGCAGTCTGCTAGTGCCATTTTTATGTCTTTGATATGATTCTGCCAGGGCTCGATTCAACAACTTCTTGCATCCAAGGCAGGACAGTTAGTGAAACAGCAGAAAAATGTTCGAGCTAGGCCAAGAACTCACACATTACAGGTTGAGGATGTTTAGCAACACTGGGACCTGGTCTATGGACTGGCAGTGTAGAGAAGCTTGATAAAAACAGTTAAGTGTTAACATAACAATCTTAATGGAACCTTTCCAGGGCCATCCAGTTCATTTAATAAAAGATACTATTCAAATATTGGCAAAATTTGTTTTTGTTTATTGCAAATAAAACTTAAATCTCCTCTTGGCTCTTCTGTGTTGTGTCTATAGCGGTCTTTTTTGTATAGTGTGTACATTCCTACCATTTCCCCCCTCAATGCTAGTGACAGAAAGATCTAAAACCATGTTCTCACCTGCTCAGTGGAAAACTTTTGGAGACATCTGTGCTTTCAAATGACAAATTTCCCCCAAAATAACTCTCTTAATACCTAAACATCAAATACCAATAATTTAGCTAAACTAAATGACAAATGTAGCTCATAGAATGGTACCTGTTATTTATTTATTTCATACATGCGAGCTGACAGGAAACTCAAGATACAATCATGATGTACATATCCAATACAAGCAAATAAATACACGACACATCATACAATAGTACATGATGCTGCTATTAAAATATGTCAAGACTTGTATCCAATTATGTTATTATACTTTCTGAATGTAAAGTAAAAAACATTTGACTTATACCCTATTGGGTAATTATCCTATCTGAACATATAGTCAAAAAACCTTAAACTCGTACCCAATTGTGTAATAACCTACCTGAATGTAAAGTAAAAAACCTAAGACATGCACCCAAGTAAAAAAAAGCGTTACTCGTATCCAATTGTGTAATTATCCTACCTGAATGCAAGTCAAACAACCTTACATTTGTATCCAATTGTGTAATTATCCTACCTTGAATGTTGTCATAAAACCTTAGACTGATATTCAATTGTGTAATTATCTTATCTGAATGTAAAGTAAAAAAAAACTTTAGATTGATACCCAATCGTGTAATTATCCTACCTGAATGTAAAGTAAAAAAACTTTAGATTGATACCCAATCGTGTAATTATCCTACCTGAATGTAAAGTCAAAAAACTTAGACTGATACCTTATTGTGTAATTATCCTACCTGAATGTAAAGTAAAAACACCTTAGACTGATACATACCCAATTGTGTAATTATCCTACCTTGAATGTAAAATCAAAAAACTTTAGACTGATACCTAATTGTGTAAATTATCCTACCTGAATATAAAGTCAAACAACTTTAGACTCATACCTAATTGTGTAATTATCCTACCGGAATATAAAGTCAAAAAACATTGTCTTTGGTTGGTGAGATATTTTATCTGTAAAGCTATTGAAAAGAAGCCCTTGATGAGCAACATTCACATCATCATATACTTTACTAATTTAAGTGTTCAAAAACATGACAGAATGACTGTGCATCTTATGCGAAATTATGTTATTGAGATGAAAAGACAACAGCCAAATTTGAAGTTACATGCAAATAACTTCAATAGAACAAAGTCACACAATTATCCTCAAGATTACCAGTCCCAAAATGAGTGTGAGGTGGATGTTTAACATAGCTTTAACAATTTTTAAGTCATATCAATACAATGTGTACAGTGTGGCAGTTTATAATGATGTCTAGCACGGGGTATCATGCATATATGGATGAAGGATGGAAACTTACAAAATGAGTGAAACTTATACTCCACATGGACTTATAGGCCATAAAACACAGTAAGAAGATTTACGCTTGCAAGAAAGATAAAAAATTCTGCATTACTATTTTGTTTTTACAAAAATTAATGAGAATATAAACATGATCATATGCATTTAAGGTGGGTTTTATTGTTTTACAATAATTTTTAACCTTCCATTTTTAACTGTTAAAATTGAGAAGGTTCCCCATTTCAAACGGCTTCGAAGATATGCCATTGTGTGGTTTAGATATATTCAGTGACAATATTATTTTGCGAAGTGTATGATATAAATAATGATTAACTCGGGATAATAATTAGGGCATCAAATAATGAATCAGGTGATTAAGAAATAAAAAAAATCACTAATTATGACCTCGCAGAAAGGTCACTAATCTTTTCCTTTAATAATTTTTCAATCACTTAATTTCTTTTTACTTTAATCAAGAAGTTTACATTTGAAATGGCTTTTAAAGAATATCAAAGTACGATATAGATATGAAAAACTACCAATGTAGTTTTCTTTCGGAGCATGTTTCATATAACTGCAAATGAAAAACAACTACATGTCCATGTATTCGTTGCCTCAGTTATAATTTATCTGACTGAATATATTTTTTGTTGAGTATACGTTTCATATATCGAAATGAAAAACTATTTGTTGCCTCACATAAAACTGACCTGGCCTATTTTTGTAAGTTTGCTTATCACAGTGAATAATGAAATGGGATATAAAGAAATAATTACTTTAATAATCATACAGAAAGATCTTTAATAACCCCTCACTGAAATGGCAATTCTTCTGTTAATTTACTTTCATTCATTGTTCCATCCTTATTTGTCTTCTTCACATGTGAGAAATGATTGACACATAGGCTTTCTTTCTGTCATTACACTATTTACTTGCGTTTTTAACAACTGGACAAAGGCTAATACAAAAACATATCCTTAAATATTATTGTTAATTTGTTCTCTTGTTAGCCCTGTCACTGTAACAAAACACAACATCATTGTAGTATAGATTGCGAGTTTCCATAGGTACATATTTCTTGATTCTGCTGAGAAGGGCAATTTTGGATGACAGTGTTTTACATAGCTTATCAATATGGTCATTCCATAATAAATTATTATCTATGGACACACATACAAGCCTTTCATGTTTGACATTTTCTAATGGATGATTATTTATTGCAAGAGATAGTTTTGGGTTCCCTGACTTATGTAGCTTTTGTGTCGTCCCCAGAATCATATATTTTGTTTTACCTTCATTAATTACCATCCTATTTTGTTGTGCCCAGTTTTGGACTCTAATAAGGTCTGAGTTTAATCTTGTTTGGATAACTTCATTTTCAGAACTAGATGTATACAGTGTAACTTCATTTGCAAAAAAATCTGTATTTGTGGATTCATTATTTAATGGCAGATCATTGTTATTGATAAGGAAGAGGAGAGGGTCTAAAACTGAGCCTTGAGGGACTCCTGAATGAATAGTGCGAGTTTGAGATCTAATATTGCCAATGCTTACATGTTGAGACCTTTGGTTTAGGTATGATCTAAACCAGTTTAAAGAAGGATTGTCAAATCTTGTGCAGGTCTTTGGCATAAAGTTTGATTTTCATGCCATTCTCACCATGGTTATTTCAAGCTTTACTGCATATACGTTGACTTTCCAACCCTAGAGATAATTAATGCAGAGACATGCAAAATTTGCACTGGTTTTCTTTTAGAAAGCAGAGTGTATTGACTTGTCTTTTATATTTCAGTAGGCCATCAATAATTATTTTGTACTATTAGTTACAAAATGAATCCTAAATTAAACCAGTTGACTGTCTGACTTGTGAAATATTGGGTCTTTTGTTGTCATGTGAGTGTGATATATGGTGCATTGCTCACCCGTATTCGAATAATGGAGAATAACACATGAAGCAGGGAACCAGACTAATAAATAATCTACATATACTTTAGTCTGGTTTACAACAAAAACTATAAAACACTATAAGCATCACTAACAAAAAAGTCAGACATCAGTAGCCAACCTTTTTTACATTTTTTTTTAATGGTATGAGCTGTCGTTTTTACAGGATTAAATAAAGGTTTGAGTTATTGTTTTTTGCGATGTGGTCATTTATAGCAGTGTCAAAATTCATACTTTTCCAAGATATCACAGCCATTGGTCGCATTCAGCTAGTGGTCACTCATAACAGCGTTTATATAATAAAATTGATCTGTGCATTATGAGTGTGGTCAGAAATGACAGGTGGTTGTTCATAGCAGGTTTTATTATACAAAATTTTTTTTTATGATGTTAACAATAAAATCTTGCCTTGATGTATCCATAAAGTATGTATCTATATATATTTTTCTGAGCATTTAATCTTGGAGTTTTAATAGATACTTGCCCTTGTCCTGACCTTTCTGAACATGATTAAGTTGCCCACTACATATTTGACCCTATGGAATACAAGACATTACAATACTTGCCTCTGTCCTGATTTTCCTGAACACAATAAATCTATCCATTACATTACTTGCCTCTGTCCTATTATGTTCAGGACCAGGAGTACAAACTAATATGACATAACACCAATGAAATTGTAACCAGTCAGCTATTGCCTCAACATCTGTGCTTTGCATACAGGTTACATTGGCATGCATTGTATGGAAGTTGGTGGGAATAGGCAGAGACATTTAAAATACCTCTTTCAAATGTACATTAATAAAATCTTTCTTATGAAAAGCAATTATATAGAATACCTGCTGGTGTCTTCTCTTTGGTGGGACAGTAAAGCTGCAGTCTTGAAAACAGCATTGACAAGCATAATACTATCTGAATATACACTAAAAAAGACCCCAAACAAATCACATAATTGTAACATTCTCTGAATCTTACCTTATCACATGTCTGACTTGTAGATAAATGTTCTCAAATTTGAAAAGGAACATTTGTTGGCATTGAGATGATACCTAGCTCACCCAGTAGTGAAGAGTCAGATTCCATTAAGAAACCAAGGGCTGGGTGTCATACTGAAATTTCTTCATTTAGTATGCTGACCTTGTGTATTATTATATTCAGCTATTTGTATAAGGGGTCATGTATCAGAATGGTTTTAAACTCACTATCTTTGTTCTTAGCATACTATATTCATGATGTGGAGCCATTTTATTATCAAACTTGCATAGGGTACCTGTGTGAAAAACAAAGTTTCCTTTGCAGCATTTTCTGGATTGACGACAGCTAAGAAGAATGGGCACAAGCAAACACTAATTGATGCAGCTACAAATCAAGCAGTGTTAAAATTATGTGTTTGTTAAGGGTGGGAAATGCATACAAATTTATCATCAAGGTGTGAATCTGTATCTACTCAGCTTAAGGACAAAGTAAATACATGTAGTAAGGTTTTCCTTAGAGGAGGTGGTGTCCTGATTCCAGCCATTGAATAAGTGCCCACTCATATGCACTTGTACAGTATGTGCTGATAACATTGTACCAATCCAATGTATACTTATACAGTGTGTGCTGGTAACAATGTACAAGTGCAATGTGTATTCATGCAGTATGTACTGATGACAATGTACCGAATGCAATATGTACCCATACACTATATAATGATAATATTGTACTGACTTAATATTTACTTGTACAGTATGTGCTTATAAGTATATACCAAATGCAATATTTACTCCTACAGTATGTGCTGATAACAATGTACCAATGCAGGATGTACCCACTCAATATGTACTTGTATAGTATGTGCTGATAACAATTTACCCAATGCATACAATATGTACCCACTCAATATGTGCCCATACAGTATGTACTGATAGCAATGTACCCATGCAATATATGCTTGTACAGTATGTGCTGAATAACAATGTACACATGCAGTATGTGCCCATACAATATGTACCAACATACTATCATTACAATGTACATGCACATATACATTATGCAACTATACCCTATATAATATGTACCATGCAGTTTGTATGCTTGTCAAGGGAAACTAACAATGTGGTATTTATGCAGTAATACAAATTATAAACTTGAAATCATATATACTTGCATTTTATTCCAGAGTGAGCATCCCGAGATCAACATTGGAATCTCCCCACCGTGTCAGACCTCACCGTAGGAACAGCTTTAATCAGTCAGACTCCTATGCCTTGTCAGCAGTAAGTAACAAACATCATATACTGTGAAACTCCTCCAAACCTGGTCTTCTGTAACCAAGCCCATTAATCTTCTGTTATCAGACCCAGTAATTACATGTCACCCAGTAGTAATCTTCTGAAGTCACGGCTAGTAATTTTGGGTAACCATGCCTATTAATCTTCAGTAACCAGGCCCAGTAATTTTATGAAAGTAGACCTGTTAACCTACATTGAAGTAATATTCTGTAATTGGTCCTGTTAATCTTCTGTAACCAGTCCTATTAATCTATGTTAACGGGACCAGTAAAATCTACAATAACCAGGCCCAGTAATCTTTGAGCAAGAAAATGAAGTTAAAGCTCAAAACCATAAAATGAAATATGATACTTAGGTCACACTTATGTCATGCAAATATGGCAGAATAAAGTGGGATCTAAGTTCTAAAATTTTATTTAAAAAAATTGTGTACTTTTGACTGTTTTAATTCAAATTATAGGTTGACAAAGTTTTTATTTTACTTTAAATTTGAGTTTGTTGTTAAAATGTTTCAAGATAACAGGGTCTAGCCATGTCTTGACCACATATTTTCAACTCCTAGTCCAGAATGGCTCTGGTAGGTTTGCTCTAACATGGTTCTTAGGAAATGCTTTTATCAAAGTTGTTTCTAGGGTGGCATCACAAACATTGATGTGTATTCCATAGCAATGTTGGTAGAAAACCTACAAATTATATATGTGTGTTTATCTCCAAAATACTGCCTTACCAAATTCAATTATAGTTGAGATTTAAATTTCAACCAATTAGATCACTGGGTATTTAGCTTACATTTACATCTAGACTTACATTCTGTTGCAGAAATTCAGGCCATACGTAATAGGTGCATTCCTAACATGAATACTTTACAAAGATGCCAGTGCATTCTTTATACATCTGAAGTCTTCATTATTATTATTATTATTATTATTATTATTATTATTATTATTATTATTATTATTATTATTATTATTATACACATGGGTGATGCCAGATAGTTATGTTGGAGTGGAGACAAACAGTCATCAAGCTTTGCATAAATGTTGAGGGTAATCTCTCTGACACGTCATCACTTCTGTATCTGGAAAACATGTATCAATAAAACTAACATAACATAAATTTCATGTGTTTTTCCAGCATTGTCTGAAAGGTTGGGAAAATTCCAGACCTTCCACGATGCCCACTGCCTCCAGTGTCAGCCTTCATGATTAATCCCATGGTCTTAGATCCAGCATGAAAACTGTAAGCTGCTAATTTCTCAGAATTATCTCATTATTAATAAATTGCCAGAATTTGATTGATTGCTGGCAAAATACACTTGTTGATCATTCTCACTGCAACAAAATTTAATCTGCATATTTCCCATGTTTCTTATCCATTGTTTCAGACATTTTTTATAAATTTGTTTTGATGTAGCAAAGTATTTGTAGACGTTAGGTATTTAAGTAGTTTGTAATGGACAGATGTATATTCCTGATGTTGACATACTTCAGTTTTAAGCACTACTTAATCATTCTGACAATTTGTACAGTATGACACCTGATAACTAATATTTTTCCTTCAAATACATTCAACAATCACATTCTGTTAGGAATATTAACCTGCTACTGCATGTATCCAGCCATACTAAAAGACAAAAGTCATCTTTTCCTGTCTATTTTCAAAAGACAAATGGCAACAACTAACGCCCATTACCTTGCCTTGGCACCACCAGGTGTTGCTAGGTTTTAGCTTCGCTACTGTACTGATCAAATCAAAGAGTTTATCTTCTGATAATCAAAGCCATTTTTGTGTTCTAATTGAACCAATTACAATGTTCTTTTTGGATCTCTTGTGTGAATTAATCAATGTGTTGCAGGATGTATACTTTTTATATCATTTTCTGCCAAATTTGAGTGATTTTGTCACTTTAACAGATTTTGTTCATATAAGACCATGTCACACCCTGCTTTTATTGACCTCTGCAAGGTCATTATGAGTTATGGTGACTTGGATGTTTTTTCACTTGTTCCATTTGTAATGGAGTAATCAGTTATTAACATGCTGCATTGCAAATTTATGCTTTGTGTTTCCATTCTTGTGTAATTTCAGGAGAATGGTAAAATAAAAACTTGAAATGCATAAGTGCAAAGCATGATCTATTGTAATTAGCGAGTTAGTAACTTGATGAATTACTAATTAAATTTGCTATGTTTTCTCTTGTGTAATTTCAGCAGAATGTCATTTAAATGCTATATATGCAGTTTCTGAGCATTCTATTATGACTCTTGTTTCGTGTATACTAAATATACTCCATCTATGATATGCAACAGCTGTAATGTGTGGTTAGAGGAAGTCTGGGCTACTGTAATAGATAGATAGTTACATACTGATTTGCTATTCTATGCTTTGTTTTCTCTTCTTTTGTTGTTTCAGGAGAAATATTACTAAATGCATGTCAAAGACATAATCCATTTCATGGAATAAATCAGTGAAGACAACCTATGGTTTGTTGTTGGTGATATTGAACTATTGAAGAGTATTACCCAATTTTAGGCAGCGCATTGCACGTAAGTAACACCACATGTCTGAGCATGGCCTTTAGGCCAGTAAGTCAGGGCACATGGGGTTCATACCGGATCAATTTTATTCACCTCCATATACCACTGTATCGGTTGTCTAGCCATCACCAGCCATACAGAGCTCACGTACCATCTTTTGAGATGATGCTTACATTTCTGACTCATGTGGTGGGGGTGTTCTCAATTTTAGGTGTTGATGTGTTTCTCCCTGTGTGTCTGAGAATGGTCTGTGGGCCTATAAGTCAGGATGCAAGGGTTTACACTGGATCCAGTGCATAATAAAACCACACCATCACCATCCATCCAGCAGTCACTATTTTTCCATACCACCATGGGGACTTTTTTGTTGATTTGGTCCAGCTAACTATGATTTATGGGGATCTTAGTGAAGATTCATCCATCTAACCAAATCTGGTGGCAACATCCTGTTTTTATTATGGAGATTTCAGTGAGATGTATGTCTGTCCAGCCATGCCCTTGGAGCATCCAGTAATAGTGATAGCTTAGTCTAGACTGTCTTCTATTCCGCCAGCTTCCAAGTTGACTGTTTGCCAAGCAAACCAGCCAACAGTCCCGGCAGTGCTATACTTCTGTGTTAATTGTTTGTCTACAAGGGAGTTCTAGTGATGTTTTCATTAGGACAGAATTGAGTCTTTGTACTATTATGTCTTCTAGACAGCTGTAAGTAGACGCAGATTGGACCTCAGTTCTCAGTGTGTGATGAAACTCTTTCAGATCTACCATCTATCACATCACGGTCAGACCTGACCATGGAATGGACTGATGATTAGCTTTCAAGGCACCATCAAAGACATTTATAGGGTGTTTGCTACTTCAGAAAACCCTCCACCCCTACCACTATTCTAAAAAATTGGTAGATCCATAGCTGCCAACCCTCATGATTTTGGTGTGAATTTTATGACCTTTTCAGCGATTCACACTGGATGCAAAAACAACCCCATAAATTCACCAATTCTCAATTATTTTAAATCTTTAATAAAATAATTGATTTCCCGTTAAGTTATAGTCATGATATCGGTAGTTGCCAAAATGGTCCTGTACTGCTGATCACGATATTAGTGGAACTACATCTGATTGGTACAGTTGGCCCGGTAGCAAGCATTTTAGTGTATTTTAATTTATTTGTATTAGAATAGTTTTATAAATGCTTTTGCTAGAAACTGGTGCCTAACTGGAATTTTGCTCTGCTCATGCGCTGCTAACACTGATTACCATTTGGCATCGCATCTTGAAAATGTCATCACCACCATAGAAAAAGCAATGTATTGCAAAAAAAGGGAAGTTTAGTTTGGAATATACCAAAAACTGGTTATGCATTCAGCCATCAAACACCTATATACATCATTCTTTTTGCACGCAGAGTGCCACAAAGTTCAGCATTGGACATGGTGGCAGGGATGATGTGAGGAAGCACATTGGTAGCAAAAGGCACAAAGAGGTTTGGAAAATGAATACCCAGATTTTTGCATTTCGGGGGCATTCGATGATTGGCCTTTACAAGGTGGAATCACAAGTTAACCACCTTTGTCTTTCCAGTTCCAGACTGAAAAGTTTGGGCAATTGATGCACTGTCAAGCATTTGGGAGGCATTGTAGGCATTTGCCTCACTTCCTTTGATGCTGATATAAAAACATAATCCAGAAGTTACAGGGTCAGAATGGCAAGGTGATTCTCATATTTCCTCTCAGAGTTGACAAGACCTAAGTCATCAATCTACTTGTTAAAGCTGTAGATCTGCTAAGGAAGATTTCTGCCAATCTGAATTTTCTCCAGCAACCACAGTCATGGTTGATCCATTCTTGACCGGACTGTCCACTTCAGCTCTTTTCAGGACAGCTTTGTGAGAACAAACAATTTGAACCTTTGATTGTTAGAGAATTTCTAGAGCTTTCCACTCTGAAGGTGTACAAGGGAAAGTGGCATGTTTTCAGTGACTGGTGCCATTTGACTGTGACTTTGACATTTGACTTTTGAAAGTTTGGTCAAATTGGTTGATTCACAATATCTTATGGCCAAAACATTTTTCTCCTTAGAGCCACTGTGACCGAGCCAATGACCTTTTGACCCCAAAATCAATAGGTGTTTTTTAAAATGCATCCCAGTCAGGGGAAAATAAAAAGCATAGTCATTGTATCTAGTATACAGATTTGTGATGTGTAGAGACAGTTTTCCTTTAAGACCTTTGAGCTTGAAATCAGCAGATTTATTCCTTGCCCCAAAAGCATTCAATCTTACAAATATTGGTAGTGATAGATGTTTGATAACTCTTGTTATTGTGTGGACATTAAGTAATAAATAACATGGATAGATAGACAATTTCATAACATTATAGACTCTACTTTATGGCAGACAAATTACAAGTGCCAAAAAAGATCATCTTTCCTGGGTGGAAGACTAGAATGGTATCCCCTTTGAATGAGGATTTCATGTAAAATTCCATCGGTTGTCAGTTATTACTTCTGGTTATACCTGGGCAGCATGTTCCCTATGATACATCACAAATGCCAATCAGTTGCGTGTCCATTTCATCAGTTCTGTTCCATCTCAGTGATGTTTATTCCAGAGCAAAGGTCTTATCTGTTTCCATCCATTACATTTTCATTTTACACTTCATGATTTTAAAGTGGTTTGTGTGGGCCCTGAATGTCAGTGTTCCAAAGTGTTCACTTTTACCAATCACTGCCATATGGCCTCCATCTGCATGGGTTCAAGTCTTTTGCTCAGCCAATGTGGTTACATGAGAAAGCTTGCCAGTAGCTTCATATGGGGTCAGTTGTTCTTTTCAGTGTTTACCCAGGTTCACCATCCAACAGTTGTACTCACCACCATGTATAGCCCATCTTGTGCTGAAAATTGGCATTAAACTCCATAACAACAACAAAGCTGTTTGTGATTATTAAATGAATCTTGGTATACTTTACATCATCATTGCAATATATGTGTCTATCATGTTGGCGGTTGTATGACCCTAACCTAGTTTGGCAGTATGCTACTACCTCCTGAATTGTAAACCAGGGGTTAATGTGTTCAATAAGACTTACCTGATCCTAATAAAAACACACCAATCCAAGACTCCCATAATTACATTCCTGAAAGAATGTGCACATCTTCAGTGGTAATATAGAATTCATTGACAGCGCTTGGTACCAATCCCTTTATGCAAGGAGAGACTACATTGTCATGCAGATGACCTTATGCACTTTTGTTGCAAATACAAGCCTATACTAAGTGGATAATGTCTGTTTTATTATGGGTTAGATCATGGATTGTGAGATACTAAATATACAAATGTATTATGATGTAACAGTGTGTATCAATAAAACTTTTATTTCCAATGTTTTATGTCAGTTAACTGTTTTGGTAGCTCAGGTGATCAAATTTTTAAAGGCATACAACCAAAGATTTTCGACAGTTTTGTTCTTGCAAATGCATGATATTATTTAAAGTATAGTAGAAATAATGAGTAATTACAGGTCATTCAGTTTTAAAAAATATACAAATGTAAGTTTAATCAATGAAAATATAACGATTTTCTGTACGGATTGCTAATTAATTATGCAGAAACGGAATTTACCGATATTATCCGAAGTTGCAGTGTCACGTGACGCGCGTCAACAAATATGGAAGTCGAGGTAAGTATTTGTTTCATTTTTGATGTAATTATTACCTTATTCTTCTTCATATTTGTTTTAGATGAAGTCGTGCTCCTTGTTGCACAGAGGTATATGCAAGATGTCCTGCTGGCAGCAGCAGAAGATAATGATTACAACCCAGGGAAAAGGCATACTGCTAATAGGCAGTTTATTTTATGGACTTAACAGATACCTAAGTACTGGCAACAGACATGTCATTCCAAGCTGTTGTGTATGGTGTATAATGGATAAATAATTTTCGCCAGTACCATGGCTTTGCTCAAGGAAGACTTGGGTGATCTATCCAATGATATGATGTGTGAATAAATATAATTTATGTTGATTTTAAGTTGTATAAAGCATTTCTTTTGTAGCATGCAATTTTTTTTTGCATGAACAAGTTTTGTTAAACATTTTTTTAGCTATCTACTCACTAAAGAATGATTATATGTATGGCTATGCTTTGCAAGCAACTGTGAGGAGAGTATTATTAAAAACATAGGATGAATTGAAGTTGACTAGCATTGTCTTGGGATGCAATGGATGTGAAGAACAAAATTACATAGGTGAACATGATTTTAATCACGCATATACAGTAACACATTAAGTTAAATGATAAATAATGCATATTCATATTGAGTTGAGAAAGCAAAACTTGTTGTAGTGTTTCATGAATACAGATTGGCTGGTAAATATGAACAAAACTACAAACACTAGGATACTATACTATCCAAATACTGCTCATTAATTTCAATTACATGTAAAACAAAATGGCTCTGAAAACAGAATAAGGTTTTTAAGACTAAAATACTAGTTCATCAAAAGCAACCTTGAATGCTTATATCACATATGTGCATCATCAGCCGTCTTATTACAACTAAATCAAATATACTTGACATCAATTAAAAACATCACATTTTCAGTTTGTTAAAATGTGTTCATTTACCATAGAAATAATTATATCCTTTATATGAATAGAACCCAGATGAATGTACACAACTGCATACACTGTAAAACTGTTATATATTATGAAATGTACTAAACTTATATAAGTACAAATGTGCATGTACAGACATAACTTTAATTCAAGAGTACAGTCAGGCATCAAAACTGAAGGATATCATCTAAGAATAATTATGGCATATAATACAGAGACTTTATATGAGAAACTAGTGTATCATTACTATAAAAGATTGATTACAGACATCCCATTCCAAAATACTAGATATTTCTATAGAAATTACATTGATTTTTTAGTATCCTGTGCATGGTTTCTATGCTTTTGACACAAGTGATTACCATTTACTCAATGCCAAACTTTGGTACATCACCTAAACAAACTACTGCAGAGAAACAAATATTGAAATTAAGCCCAGCCCACCCCCATGTATGTTTCCTATTGCATTTCTTTTAAAATTATGGTAGCTAGGTACACACACACACACACACACACTTATATATATATATATATATATATATATATATATATATATATATATATATAGTTTGAAGCTGTACATGAACCTGTAATGGCAGACATTGCTGCACCTGTGATAAACAACTTCATTACATTGTATTCTTAAAAAATTGGGCAAATAAATTCAGGAAAATATATAATTTAATTAAAACAAAGTCTAAATATTTTGTATTAGAAGATTTAGCCTAAATATTTAATAATGTAGTCAGAAATATGGGACAATACTATGTTGTGGAATTCGAAACAATGTTGTTAAGCTCAATGCTGTTTTCTGATGTAATTCATTTTCATGAAAAACATACATACATACATACTTATATATATATATATATATATATATATATATATATATATATATATATATATATATATATATATATATATATATATATATATAGTAGTGAAGCAAAAACTCTTTTAAGCAATGCATAATGTTGCTATCAGTATTTAGGCAAATAATAAAACCATAAATATGCAGTCCTAATATTGGATATTTTTAATAAATCTAAAAAGTGCGTAGTTAAATTAAGATGAATTCACATGGCACAACACATGTTCTTCGATGGGTTTTGTTGAAAAAAAGGGTCCAGTGCTGTTACATATCAATTTTAATGCTTCAGTGTGTTGTCTATTGATAGGTACAGTAACGTTTAGCGGGAGCAATGAAATCAAGATGAAGAGTATGGATTGAAGTCATTTGCTCCAATGTAAATTTTTTCTTCTTCAAAGTATGCTAGAAATCTTTCTGACTGCAATTTTACACAAAACATTTAGAAAATAAAATTATTAAAAGGTACTTTATTATGCAATAATGCTGACTTGCAATTACATGTTTTTAATCTTGTTACTCCTATAAGATTAAATGAATTACAATGTATAGTTTCTGCTGTGCTTTTTTAATACATCATATGGCCAAAATACACTGCATTTACCTCGATCTAAATATACATATAAGACAAGTATAAATGCAATGGGTATGAAAAATTAGAAAAGGTCTTACATCTTTTTGTTCAAATGTATGTTTTTAAAAGCTTTAAGAACATAATCAACAGTGGTCTGAAGATAAACTGCTACTTGGAAATCAAACAGATGCTGGACTTTGGCTTATGGTGGGCACTTCAAGAAAGACTTAGTCAAAGTCTATATGGGTCCATGGTAGGGATCATTTCTTACCATACAATTGCTAGAATAGTCTCTCCATAACAATTTGATATCAATAGGTGTTACCTGACTAAAAGGCCTAATTCATTTTAACTTAAAATGAGATTTCTGCTTTGTAACAATCTCTTCTGTAGGTGGTGGTGGTATTGGAGCAAGTACATCAGATATTCACCTAGGATCATTTATGTCCAAAACAACTGGCTGGTTCATGCCAACTCTATCATCTAACCTCATTTTCAATATTTTCATAATTATTTCTGGAATATACAGGTACTGTTGATCAGCTTTCTTTGGGTTTGCAGACCATCTCTCACTTTTTTTACCTTTGGTATCTGACAAGAAAATGCAAACATTTCACTGACAATGTCATTTTATATTTTTTTAATTCTCAAAAGTCCAAATAAAAACCGCATACAATTACATGTAACAAATCATTTTGCTACAGATGAAAATGTCAATATAGCAAACCTGTATCTTCCCCATATATCATAAAAATGTGTAGATTATTTACAGAATTTTCTAATTACATTAGACTAATTCTAACCAAAATTGGTTTATGAAATTTATTTTAAAAAATTCTTCTGTAAAAGTTTAAATTGTACCACAAACAGATGGTTTATCAAATTTCAGGTAAAGTATTAATATTTTAACGAAAATGAATTATTACGTTAACAAACGAGAATAAAGTTTATTACCTTATTGTTCCATCTGTGTTTACAATCATATCTCTGTCAATATGATTGTTATGATCAAGAGCTGTCAACAGATTCCTAGCTCTGAAAGATGATGGCTTATGTGAAAAATGTCTTTTGGAGGCATACAATAAAATCAAACTTCTGGAATTCTTCAGTTCTGCTGTACTTCTGAAAAAAAGTAAAATGACTAAATAAATAAATTGATTCAGATGCAGAGAACTATTTAAAATTTATAAATCCCCATAAATCTGTTTTGATGAAAATGCTAATGTACAGTAGCATTATACAGGCAGAGAATAATCAACTCATTCCACCCCTACAATTTTTTTTCCTTGTCACCTGAAATGGGGGGAGGGAATGCATTTGTGGGCTAATTTTGAATACATCAAAATAATCTGCTTCTAAGAATTTTTTGCTTAGATATATGCCTAGGTGTGCTAGAAACATCATTCAGCATCTGCATAAGGGTAAAAGTTGGAGTTTTTTCCTCCTGGCCACCTTTTATTTACAATCCCCAATTTATCCTACTTAAATTTGCAAATGTTCACCTGTCTGTGTATAGCTCAGACTGGTGTGAATTAGATTGCAAGCAAAAAAGTAAAAAATCTGGAAACAAAATCTGATTCTAAGAATGGACATGTGCGCAAAAATCAGGCAAAGCTTTACCCTTCCCTCCATGTGCACATGCATACTTTATTTTACACACACCCTATCTGCATACATGCGATTGCTCTTCCCATTTTGTAGAACAACCTATATTTAATCCACACAGAAAAGATCAAGGATTAATAATATTTTGTATTTAATATAACAGATAGTCCACCAATGTTGAATGCTGGCTGCATCAAAGAAATAAGCTGCATAACTTTAAAAAGTTTGTCTATTGTCCACCAAAACTCAAACACCAACTGAACCCAGTCAAGCAGGTTACATATTAGACAAATTACTATCGAGGTATATGTGTACATACATTATCAGTAGACCACCCACCCCCATACACAAGCATACGCATTTGAGTAAACCCCCCTTTGCCCTCTCCATGTGTACTAAATGGACAAGCCATGACAGTTTACTATGGCCTTAGTGTGGTTTGCATTTATAATAAAATGTAATCATTTTCTTACTATGATAACCAGTATAGCTTCATTCTTTCAATTATGCATAAATACTATATTTAAGATATATTGTAATTACACATTTTTAACTTGTATGTTCATACACAGCAAAGAAAGCTTTTGTGGGAGTAACTTTCTGGTTCATACACAAATACCAATACAATGATATATATATATATATATATATATATATATATATATATATATATATATATATATATATATATATATATATTGGTATATGCACATCTAAGAAATTCATGTATTGCCTGGAAATGTATCATTCTATATTAGTTTAATATTTTGCAGTATGTAAAGATTGTACATTTTGTTAAAATATGGTTTGTTTTATTTAGAATAATATTTTTGTTGTAAATTGAAATTGTTTGTTGGCATATGTCGTTTTTTTGTTATTTAGATGTTCCTCATCATGCTGTTTGTATTTTAGTTAAAGGACCTCAAGGTAGAATAGTCTTTGAATAAATGAGTCACCCCTTGAAATAAATTATTATTATTATTATTATTATTATTATTTCTTGAAGCATTATCATTCCCATCATAATAACCAATATAAATGATAATGCTTTCTTTTGATACAAAACTAAAGACTTCCAAGTTCAAAATAGTATTTACACATTTCAAAATTTTATTTTAAGGGATTCAGTCGTGTCTGAAGTTGAAAAACTTAAGAAGGAAAGTGTTATGATGGAAAAGAGTAAAAGTTTTATCAACCCATTTGAGAAAGTATACTAACAAAAATAATTGTGATACACACATAAAAGGGGAATATTTGTGTTAAGTATACTAAAAAACAACGATTATGATACATGCATGATATATGTAACTAAACTAAAAGAATTGTATAATATATATTCGGTAATACATAAATTCCTTAGATGTGCATCTACCAAAATATTTGTAAACAAGTAAATATACATCAAATTTAATAAAATGTAGTAATACTTACACAGATGCCATATCTGATTCTGATGTGGTTATATCAGACACAGCAGGAATTTGTATCCTATGAATTGCTGGCCCAGGTGTAGAAGTTGTGGCCATGTCTTCTGTGACATTCCTCTCTGTTGCTGATGTTTTCCTTGCACTGCCATTCAATTCATAACTAATATAACAAGGGAAAATAAATGTTTCATTAGACACAATAATTATATATACTTTACAAATAATAGTATGCATAAAATATACTTAACTGTATTGCATTACTTTCATTTACAGCCATCACCATTATATATAATTTTTATTTTAAAAAACAGTAGTGACTGCTTGCCTCTAAATAAAGTCTTATGGTTGCGTGCGAATATGAAGATGATCATTAATAACCCTTTGGTAGCCTCAAAAACAGCAGCAGTATGTCATGGTGTACATGCGGTTTTCAGCGATATTGTTGCAGGGCTGTAACATTTTATTTCAAACTAAATGGAATAATGCCAGGTTTATATAAAATATGTTATTTTAAAAGTTTTGATAAAGAATTAACAATACAGAAATAAAATAGTGGTATAAAAACTTGACTGTTCTGTGTTCACTGCAAAATTGAGACTCACCTATCCAGCAAGAATTTGCCGACCTCTGGATTAGTTTTCAGGCTCAACATAGACTTCTTTTATTCCATCATTCATGCTGGTCACTAATACATATGCGTGTGCTGCCATAATTTGCCCAGAGAGCTTTTTTTCCCTGTCCTTTCAGAATCGCTTTTGATTTATTGTTGCATCCGTCATTGTTTTTGTAAATACGTGTTTGCACATGGCTAAAATTCTTAATCTTCGGGAGAGGTCAACTTAGAGGTTACATTAATATAGGTGTGGCAACTAGCAAATTTTTGTCTGCCAGACAATAATGAAAAATCGTGTATTTTATCATAAAATTTCCGATACTAGTCTGATTTCAGCCTCAGTAACAGCCTGAATTGTAATTTTTCAAGTAAATAAGTAATCACGAACTGAAAAAAGAAATATATATGAAAGTACATGTTGTTAGAAGATCATAGTTCTTCTCAGTTTATACCCAAATGGAAATTGTTTATAGAGAGAAGATTTCTGCTCAGTTTTGTAATTCATGCCAAACCTTGTTCCGTTTACAGCCATGCAGTTTATAATTCCTTCGGAATGAGTATAATAGGTTGCAAATGCACTTAAATTGCATCATAGAAGCAAAGTGCCGCTTGAAATCAGTTGCAGCCTATCAAGTTTATTAAATACTTTTTACTTTACCTTTTACTACATAAAAACTGCCTTTCAGTCTGTTTCCTTGTGTAGAATTACAGAAAAATAGAATACCAATCCGTGACTCTTTTCTTGTTTTGTATTACAGACATTAGATGAAGCAGAGAGACTTGCTGCTAACTTCCCATACCCCTGGGATCCTGCAGAGCAGAGAATTCGCCAGCCTACACCCAACCTTACTGATCCTTCCCTCCTAGAGTAATATAGAGCTAACCCTCTCCCCCACAGCATGCGCTCAGGCAGCTCATTCACGGAGAGAGGAAATACAAGCCATTCTCTGAAGCAAGCCACAGATGATCTCTTGAACTCTACTTATTCCCTAATGTATGAGATGGAGAGAGTGAAACGGGATTTTGCACACTCCAGACTACATACTCCTGGTCGAATTTATTAGTCCTTTTGTTGTGCCACATGGCATGTAATAATTTCAAATAAGAGTCATTTAACTTTGTCTTATTTTTTTCTCTCCCAATTTATAATCAATGTTAAGTAACTTTTTTTTTTAAAAAAATGTAAAGCCATGAAATAAATCAGTTATTTTGTATACAAAGATTTTTTGAAATGCAATGCTCATGTTTATTCTCTGACATGGTGAGCATGCCTGAAAATATTAACTTCTTCAAGGTTGAATAGGATTCCATTAACATCTATCTTATGATTCATTAATTTCAAGTATTTAACAAAAATATCATAACATTGTAATGACATTGTCAGCAATTCATGATCATGACACTAGATACTTTTGTATCTATCTGGTATCTACACATAAAAACTAGAATTGTAAGGATATCCTTTGTAGGCTGTGTAGATATTAGTGTGTGTATAGCTTAAACTAACCTCAGTGAGTTACTACAATGTCTCCATGTCTAGTTTCTTGAGAGGTACTTCATAGTCAGCTAAAGTGGCCACAAGTCTATTTCCTTCATCTAATGTGGCCTTAAGGGGACAGGTTGGAATCCTAACAGTAAATCAGCCTAAGTCAGCTAATGTGGTATGTTAAATTATTAAATCAAGGAGGTTGAGCACTAAGCTTTCCACTATCCAAAGCAGTAGAATTTCATTAACTACTTTCAGAAGAGTAGTTTCAGTACTGTGGCAAGGGCACTATGCAGACTGTACATTGCTAACAAAAAAAGACCGTTTGAATTCAGATGAGATACAAGTTGTGTTACAAATTTCTAATATGATCGGTAGATTAGAAACTGGGTGGTAGTTCTTTAAGTTTTTATGTTTTAGTGTTGCTTTATTCAGAAGAGGCTTTATAATGGCAGTTTAGATAAATGAATTCCCCAGATGAGAGAGAGCTATTACTAACATCAGTTAGGGAAGGCAATATCTGGTCTTAACACTCAAGCAGCAGTTGAAATTGGATCAAGTTCCTATGACTTTGGTGCACTCTTCATCATGATTGTCTATAACTAAATCCATAAAGACAGGTTAAAATGTTGCTTACGATTGTTGCTGAAATTCTGTATCATAACTATATGGTGCCAACGAGTCAATTGAAATTGTATTGTCAAGCTTATCGCTAATGGTTTGTACCTTGTCATGGAAGAAATTTGCAAGGAGAATGTATTACTGACATGATTATATTTCACACACCTTTGCTAGACTGAACCATCTGGGACTATGCCTGTGCATACATGCAGTCAGTATACAGATGACCTCCTGCAGCAGAAGTCACTCCTGACAGACAGAGCACCACAAGCCAGAATACGTCTTTATGACAATGATTTACACTGTAGTTATCATTATTAACTGGGAACATAAATTTGCATTGTATAACTTCACTGAATTGATATTATCTTCCAGTTCTACCTGATGGGTACTTTTTATCAAAGGGAATTAAATCTGTATAAAGTTGCCACACTTGTTAAGCATTCATCATTTTATAGTACATATGGTTAAATTATTTCTTTTAAAAAATCAACAAATCTTTTTTTTTATTACTTACTAGATTGATTATGTATAACTATTGATTATGGTGACTTGAATTATATTAATATAAATTTTCAATCATATAACTTTTCGGTGACAAATATAATCTTTCTTTATTATTCATTTTAAAAACATGTCATTTAAAAAAAATAGAAGGCCAATCTACAGAAATTTGTTGGAAATGATTCTATTCTTTATTGTTACTTGCAGTTTCCTACAAAAGACAAAATTTGTGAATATAAATTTAATTATGTATGTGCAACTGATAGATTCATAGGAATTTTTTTTTTTATATTTATGTGTATTCAGTATCATGAAATAAATACATTAACAATATGAATTGTGGTATATCCATGAGAACATATCTTTTTATTTGGTGAGTGGTGTTTATTTCTCAATTCATATTTGTATTCTCATTCATTTTTATATTCTTATAACTAATTTTAAGTATGTTTATTAATGTATTGCTTTTACTATATTAATCAGTTAGTAGGTTGTTGTGATGATGTTGGATGAGACAGGAAGCAGGAGTCCCTGTTAAATGACGACCAGTTCAGCAATACAGATTTAATGGAGGGTACAATATATTGTGAGTATGTAGTATATCATGCATGGGTCATGACTTAAATCTCAGGCTCGGCTAATATATATGCCCGAGAAAGCTTGCCCCTAGCTTCTCGTAGGTCGGTGGTTCTTCCCGGGATTTTCTAGGGTTCTTCATCCACCATTTATACTGGCCACCTTGTATATCCTAATTTGTGCTGAAATGGCATTAAACCCTACAACATCAACAACAACATGAATCAATCATTTCTTAATATTTTTACTTAGTTGTATAAGTATTCCCTTTTTTAACATTCGACTACACACATGTACACACACTATGAAACATTATCATTTTGGAGTGAATATTAATTATTATTTTCAATAAAAACAATTCAATATCATGGCATTGTTTAAAATATTTTTTTCATGGGAACCATATAACTGACAATTTTTAGGTTGGACATCTTGTGCTGAGTCTAAATCATAAAATTAAAAAAAAATTAAGAAAATACTGAGTCACGTAAAAGCATAAGATAAATGAAAAAAATTCAGTAAGTACTTGTGCTAAGATTGAATTTAGGAAATATAAAGGAATCCATGACTATAACTGACTTGGAAAATGGCTCTAATAATCAGTGGCTGATGTATTTTGTTTAAAATATATGATATGACACACTAAATGAAACATGGGACATAAATAATTTCATCAATTTAAACAAGCATAAGCTATAATAACTGAACAATAATTTCAGGCGGCTTCTGAGACACTAATGAAGTTGAGATGACAATGTTTCCCATGGGGTACAATTTAGTATTTGATAATATTTGATAATGTGAACCAGAAGACTCATGTCCAATACAGTACATGGGAACATGGAAATCAGATGCTTAATATGGTACAGCAATTGACAGAGTACCTTGCATGGGTCTTTAAGATTATCCCCCATAGATATGAAGCATATCCCAAGTGAGTCATTCTACCCTGATCCTGCAGACTACCAGCTTTGGGCCATTCATTTAGTATGTACGAAAAAATCAGGCAGAGCTTGACCCTTCCCCTCCCTGTACTCATGCATACCTTTTTACCCCATACGCTTCATCACTGCAGCAGCTAATATCTTAAGCCAGCAGCAACTGCAGTGAGGCCAGATTGAATGATATGTAATCCATGGG
This sequence comes from Unio pictorum, assembly GCA_030141615.1. NCBI lineage: Eukaryota > Metazoa > Mollusca > Bivalvia > Unionida > Unionidae > Unio > Unio pictorum. The sequence goes on along the minus strand of JARLTB010000058.1, from coordinate 11,179,605 downwards.
GCGGGCTGCCAGACTGTCAGACTCACTGCTGAGCTGCGTGATAGCTAGCAATCAGGTGTATGGTGGTATACAAGTGACACCTCTCCCACAGCTCTACTTTTCCCAGTAGCTGTGGCTCATTTGAAGGTCAATGTAGACAAATTATTATCAAGGTTCCACCCTTCCCGTTTCCCATGCGTACATACATTATCAGTAGCCCCTCCCCATGCACAAGCATTTGCACTCCCCACTCCATGCGTAAGTGCTAAATTGATGGCCACTTTTTCAAGCTTGTTGTGTATATTTACAATGTGCATTTAACTATTGTCCATTATTATAGATTGTAATAATCATTTGTAAACAACATTTTAGATAGCTAACTTTTTGTCCCTGATTGTAGATTATATAATAACATAATGATCATTAATTAGAGATTTATTTAGTTGGATTCAAGTTCAGGACATTACTTGTTTTCTTTTAAGAAACCATGGATTACCTGAAGTTTGACAGGATATTAGCTAAAGCTTATATAAATTCCATTGTAAATGACATGACATGACATTGTTAATGGCTAAAACGTATATAAATTCCCTTGTAAATGACATGTATCCAGGGTGAATGGTAAAACTTATATTAATTACATTGTAAATGACATGAATCCAGGGTTAATGGTAAAACTTTCATAAATTCCATTGCAAATGACATAGATCCAGGGTTAATGGCTAAAGCTTATATGCATTAGATTATAAATGACATGGATCCAGGGTTAATGGTAAAACGTATATAAATTCCATTGTAAATGACATGGATCCAGGGTCATTAGTAATTTTCCATACTCTGATCATAAATAGCTTAAGATCTTAATTGTTTGGACAATATCTCATTGCTTTTATCAGCAACTAACGTTGATCACTTGACTTATAATGGAGACTGGTGTAGATAGATGGTCATTTAAGCCTGTCATCCCAATTTAGGTCATGTAATCTACATTAATTACCTTTTCAATTAGATCCAAGTTTTTTCTTGTGTCATAAGTCAAGTCGCAGTCTGTAAATAACTTTAAACAGTAAATAATATTATTACATTCCTGTTTTGAGTTCATTTCTAAAAACATTGTTTACTATGTATAATTTTAGAAGAATCATTAAGTTAAAAAAATTTATTTGGCATTATAAGGTACTAATCCCTCAATGAGCACTTGCCTTGTACAATGATAATCCCTCAATAAGCACTTGCCTTGTACAGTGAATGTGTGTAGATTTTATTTTGCCATTTCAAGTTAGGCAAGTTATTGTCAAGCTATGGAAACATATGGATGGATGGATACAACTATAGCTTATATTCTATTCATTCCAATAAAAATAATGTTTAAAAGGTATTTCTTTTTGTTTCTGTACATGGTGTTAAATTGCTTAGGTGAAGTTTTATTTGATACAATTTTCTGTGGGAGTAAAGTGAATGCATGTTCCTACCCGCTCCAAACAAATATGCAAATAAATCTGTAAAGATTGGTATTGCTTTCATTTCTAATATAAATATGTACAATAATATCTGAAAAGAATTGTAAAATATTAATAGTTTTCTTGTAATTATAAAATATTTCCGGAATATGTACATGGAAATTGACCTGAAAAGAAGGAAACTGTTATCTATCTTGAATTTAGTATGTTATGATAATTAATACTGATGAGTTCATAAGTACAGATAGACTTAAACTTCTAATTGAACTTATGTTCATAAACACAATAGCATATCTTTTATAATGCATTGGGCTTTGATGCTGTTTGTCTTTGTTATGGCCTGCTGGTCTAACATCAAGGCACTGTTTGGCTCTTACTGGTCAGCTGAAGATCAAAAGAACATAAAAAAAATATTGTCATGTAATTTTTAAAACAAATATATATTTTCTGAATTTGACTTTATGATTTTTTTAAATATAATGTCACATTTAATATTTTGGTCTTCCATGCACCAGTAATAACATCGTCACAATGATATTTAGATGTTTATGTGATAATCTTTATATGTCTATGTGTTCTTACTCAATGCATGTTTCATTTTTTAAGTTTTCTATGCAAAAACACATTCTTGAATAATTTAGCATATTCTGATATGTCTAGCATTAAGCAGAATACAACTAAAGAGCACTTTCATTTAACCATTGCTATGAAGACTGATAAAGAGTTTTCATGAATTGTGTGGTAATAATGTTTTATTAATGTTGACAGGCATTCATAGTTGACATGAACCAAGACGTCCCATAAACACATACAGTAATAAGGTCGTAACATATAATAAACAGAGAACTAATCCCAAATATTGTTGACAACCTAACAGCGGGAAGAAAACTACATGTATATTACAATTTAGTTCCACTAGAAACATTCCTAGAAGTTTGAGGAAAAGTATCAGGTGAAACAATAACTATATCAGTTTGGGTGATAACGTCGTGCTTCTGCATGGACCCGGACATATCGGTGAAAGACAAGGTTTACTTATTTGCCTGAGGACCAGGAAACCCCGGCTGACCCAAAGTACCCTTATTTCAAGGCGCGCCAGGCAGCCCAGGTAACCTGTCACTTACACGAGGACCAGGTGGAACTGGAAGACATACAATACAATATAAAAAGTCAATTTTCTACGCGTCTCTGGATCAGCGTACTTAAAAGACAGTATATAAAAAAATAAAGACAGAAGCTTTCACTGGGTGTACGTATGAAGGTGAGTAATCGGGTGAGTTTTCTTGCATCCTTTCCTTTCAACCTTGTGCCATACATTACATATGAACGAGGGTAATGCCGCGTTCATTAGGGCGGTTGTGCTAGACAGAAATAATTTTTTAAAATTTATTTAAAGTTGGAATTTTCATACATTAAGCTATAATGATCAGTGTATGCCTTGGTACGTAAAGTACAGACAAAGAGAAAAGCACATGTTCGTATACAAACCGAGAATGTGAACTAGGGAACTAGTGCACGAGAGCTGGCTGATCGTTGCCAAAAACTGGCAGCACAGGTTTGATTCCAGATTTTAACTGATTGTGATTTAATTTATATATTTAATTATATTTGTTTCGTTTAACAAATATATGTTCTATGATATTACAAAATATAATATTGAAATTGGTAAGTATGAGAAAATGCTTTATCGCCAGTAGTTTAAATGTGGTGTTGTCAACGTGGCGTTGTCACATGTATATCAACGTGTTTTTTTTTCCCCCAGAAATATTTGTACCGTATGAAAACTTTGCCCTATATTTTGCTTGCAATCCCTGGTCGCGATCTTTTCGTCACCATGCTAACACAACGTTGAGGAAATTTTTTTTCATGAAAATTAACAATATCTAACAGTATAATGATTCTAATATAGGAACAAACCTTTTCATAGTGATTTTATTAATAACCAGCCAAGGGATGTTATCTGAGTTAGTAATAATACCAAAGAAGTTTAAGTTTGACCTGAGAGTATCACAATGTACAATGGAGTGAGAGAATATATATATATATATATATATATATATATATATATATATATATATGTTTCTACACGAGATGTGGATGAGTTGGAAAGTCAGAATACGGGGTATCGACATGAATAAATAATTCTAGTAGCATATACGAGATTTTAAGAATAAAATAAACCAAGCACATTATAAGACTGGAGTCGAACTACACTGCTTTGAGTGCACTTTGTAATTATTTGCGCCCACCGACCATTATCTCTTCAGGGAACGTTTTCTCATTATAAGGCATCTTAATCTTTAACGCTTTGGAGGAGTTTGTATAATGTGCAAGCGAGGTAACATTTCGATCAAGGTCAGGACATTTTATCTCATGAATTAATATAACATGTAAATATTAACGAGTGGGCTTAGCTTTATGGACAGATAGATAGATCGGTACATATACAGACAGTCCATCTACTTTTTTTTAGAAGGAAAAGAACACGGTGCAAAACTTACCTTTTTGTGCAGGAATTAAATCTAGCGTGGACGCAAAGAGAAGAAGAATGAGAATTTTTTTCATTTTCTTCTGTATTTGTCTGAAAATATGTGAAGATTATTTTATAAAGTATTTAAATATCTAATATTTATTATTCTCATAAATCACACGAAGCGGCTTTTTCACTGGCATTAAGCTTTTAAATGTAGATTTAACGTTGCATATCTTCCTACAACCTTGTCTCACGCCACAAGAGTATTGCTTGACTCAGATATATATGGCGATCGAGTCTGATAAAGATCCGTTCAATTTGTTAATTATTCTCTATTTCTTTTTTCCTATTTATAATTAAAGTCATTAGAATATATTTTGTTTTCTTTTTTAAAAATAGGTACAACAGCGGTTAATTGGAACCCTTCTCATAATATCAACGAATTTGCAAGATTTCGTTCAGAAGTCAAACCTATGTGACCCATACAGATTGCAAAACATTAAACAACAGTAAACATATAAGTGCAGTTGTATGTAACATAGACGTATTTGTCAGACATTTACGCAAGCTTGACGAACAACATCCTGTATGGTTATGAAAGACATGGATTCACCCGTTGTTTTGAACTAAATGAAAACTATGCAGATTAATATAAATTAGCAGCGACCAAGATGCATGGTATGCATTTTTCCGAAGCTGTTTTACTGAGTGAGAATGTAGCTTTGAAAATGAAAGTAGATATAATTGTCCCGGTGTTTTATATTACATATTGGAGAGATTTGCACATACTTTTTCAGTCAACATTGATTTTGCTGGATTTGCTAAAATTGTTCACGTATTTCTCAGTTCATATTCCAGTTAAAAAACATCGTAAGACAAATGTTTGGGAGACTCGTGACATTTATTAAACGTTACTATACTTTATAAACAAACCGTTCAGAATATGTGTTACAAAGTGCCTTACATTTTCAGTGCTCAGTATAAACTTGTATGTAAGAAGATGTAACTGTATGACATGAAAGAGAGAGAGGACAGTCTTACTGGGGTGCCGTCTGTAGCTTTAACAAGAGTTATTTTTAATTATCAATAGTTCACAGTTCGTACCTTTACTGAGACCAACTTGTCTGCCAGTGGGATTTTATATCGTGACAATATGGACAGCTGTCCTTAGCTACTGATCGTCTGACACCGATGATGAACAAATATGTCAGTAAAATTGATTATTTACTAGGTAAGTCCACTGCCCAATCAGAAAGAGACGTATGACATTGCAACATATGGTAATGAAGACAGCAGCTGATGTACAGTTGGTCCTAAACTCAAGCTGCGAATAGACATTGACGTAACAATTGTAAGTGTATCTGGTCCTATTTAAAGTATCCAAGAAAAGTATAAAATTAATAAACACCACCGGTGGGATTCTATTATCTTCACCACATCATTTACCACATGACAAATACTAATATATCTACTACAACTAATGCCAGTATTGCGTAGACTACTACAAATACAAATATTACTACTGCAACTAATGCCAGTATTGCGTAGACTACTACAAATACAAATATTACTACTGCAACTAATGCCACTATTGCGTAGACTACTACAAATACTAGTACTACTACTGCAACTATTGTCACTATTGCGTAGCCTACTACAAATACAAATATTACTACTACAAGTATTGTCACTATTGCGTAAACTACTACAAATACTAATGTTACTACTGTAACTAATGTCACTATATCGTAGACTACTAAAATACTAATATTACTACTGCAACTAATGCCAGTATTGCGTAGACTATTACAAATACAAATATTGCTACTGCAACTAATGTCACTATTTCGTAGACTACTAAAATACTAATATTACTACTGCAACTAATGCCACTATTGCGTAGACTACTACAAATACTAATATTAATACTGGAACTAATGCCAGTATTGCGTAGACTATTACAAATACTAATATTACTACTGCAACTAATGTCTGTAATGACACTGATTGACTGGTGTGTAAATATGACAAGTTTCAACATTAGTATTTGGTCTGACAAACAAGTTGCATATTTTGAACTTCTGATAACAGTGACGCTGAATGTTGCCTCGAAATCCACTAAATGTGCATAATGCTGAGCTCGCATTAAGGCTTTAAATATTCATCATTTCAATGTGGACGTATCACTGTTTTAGTGTCGGATTTCACGAGTAAATAACGCCTAAACATGTTGTTTTAGTCATTTTTATACGGGTCTTATCCACAACAAATGACTGTATTACGCACAGTGTCTGAGTTTGCCAAACACATTCAGCTATGGTCACACAGAAAGAAAAAAAACATTTTTCAAGCAGAGGAATAAAACCTCTTCTCATACCCTAATATACCTGATTCATCCAGATCGATACAAACATTGATGTATGCAAGGGAGAATTTCAATTTTGACTTGTCCAAAATAACCTGCTTGTATTTTTATTGACGTGTACATGAAAATACGGTTCAGATCCTGAGTAATTTCCTGTAATTATCTGTCAAATATAAGATAATTGCTCCATTCCTCAGAAATTACAGATAATATATTAAGCAATTCATTAATCTGGCTATTCCTTGCTAGATAGTATACACTCATTCGTTTTAAAACTGGTGAAAGCGTGAACGTGGGTCGGTGGTTCTTTCCGGGCGTTGTTCTTCCTCCACCATTAATACTGGCTGCCATGTATAGCTTATATTGTGCTGAAAAATGGCGTTAAACCATAAAAAACAAAAACAAAAACAAAAAACTTCACACCTATTTCCATCTCTGGTGTGGCCCTTGAACAAACCAATTATTACACGTGTTACAAGCCTAAATTTCTCAACAGAATTCAGCTTAAAGTGCACAACACAAACAAGACGTAACTACTACATAATAAATGCTTCTTAAAAGAGATTACAACGGTAATTACCCTTTTGAATTTCACAAATTCAGAATATGAAACTTTTCTCTCCAAACGTACGGAAAATTGCAAAGATACGTCCTGACGACTATGTTATAAGCAAAACATGGAAAAATGGCAATACAAATGAATGCACTTATCATATAAAATATACAGGCAATGGTTCGAGTCACTCAGATCCAGTTATCTTTCAAAATAATACAAAACGTATCTCTTTTGAATATATCTTTTCTATATATACTCAGACTTTTTGTATTCGAAAAAAATGTTCAAAATCTCGTGACGAACGACCACTTTCAGTGGGTGTGGATAGTGGATGATGTGAGAGAACATGTAATTAATAACTTTAAATATGAAATAACAGAGAACTTAGCACAATAAATTAATCAATTACATAAATAACAACTGAAAAATTATGTGAAATTCATTTAGTGGTTTTGTCATGGATAAAACAGATTGTATCAAATGATAGAGACAGATCGAATTCAGATTGTTTCTGGTATGAAAGCCTATGTGGTACTCCCTCTCCTTCCTAAATCACTATGTGATCTCTCTCTCTCTCTCTCTCTCTCTCTCTCTCTCTCTCTCTCTCTCTCTCTCTCTCTCTCTCTCTCTCTCTGTGTGTGTCATTCACTTACAAAGACACGTCCTTAAGATGATTTTTTTTAAAAATGAGCAAAGTATTTTCTACTTATCTCGGAAGCCCTTCAGGCTTTCATTCTCAGTAGAAAAACGTGCATTGATCAGATCTATTGGTGTAGGGTGGGGTGGTATATTCAATTAATCCCCAAATCAAAACAGATTCTATTCCTATTGTAAACACTTTATTGCGGGACTAACTAGAGTAATGTTTATGTGACACACTGTCCACGAAAGAAGGCACTTTCACATTATACTACAGACAAGATTATTGTACTCGAAAAATCTTTCTGCTACGTGTAAGATGCTACATGCTCAAAATAGGTAAATAGGAGATATTTTGCCAAATATATATGTACACGGACAAGTCTCTGAAAGAAACTTGATAAGAACGGTGTAATGGATATTATTCTGGATAGTGCATTTTACACTAGTCATTATTCATTCAACATAAATAAGTGCCAGGCAACCATAAATAAACAGGGCAATTTATAATGAATGGTTATATCATACATGGCGGACATCCAGAACTAGACAGGGCCATTTATAATCAATATTGACTCATATCCTATATGTTTTTCTTAGTACAAAAGTTGGCCGAATCAAGCGGGGACAAAATAAGCTTTGGACGTTGCCCAGAGCTAAAACGATATCTCATTTTCCCCAACAACTTTCACTATAAGACAAGACTGCCAAATATCAATATTGTATTCTTGCAACATGAAGCCCCATCTTAATAATATCTGATTTTTGTTTTGTCAACTTGCCCATCAAAATAAGGGGGCTGTGGTACAATAATCGGAGAAGACGCCGAACTAATACACACTTTAAAGTGCTGCAAAGTCAATACCAAAGTCAAACAATCCTTCTCGATTGGTGCAAGAATATAATAATGACATCAGGCACATCAACGGAAAAGATATTCCGATTGAAGATGCACTTGTACGTGTTTAAAAGTTGTATAGGATGTGTCATTCAAAAGAATCAGCAAATTTTGTAAATTCAACAAATAAGTTAATTCCCCGGAAAAAAAGTAACAATGGCCTTAAATATGATGTTACGTCTATAGTGTTTTTGATCAGAAGTAAATAATCCAATGTATCCTTGTTTGAATTCGCTATAATTCCAAAATAATGTTTCTGTCCAAGAATATTATTCATCACTTTGTAATTCCAGAGAATAATAATTTGGATCATTAATTCTAGCCCAAATCAAATACCGAACTCAACATTATAGCTGTTTCTGTGATTCTGCTTCAACAGCTTATATCACGAGTGATTAATGTTTAGATGAAAGATTATTTTTACCAAGGTTACAATTAACTGTAAAAAATGTCTTAATGGAAACTTCCATACTGGAACAACCCGTTTATACCATTATAATAAAGAATGGATATATATTTATTTGGGGGAATTTCAATAACTATGACAAAACCCTAATACAAGTGTTTGCTTCAATGGATAATGATCCTAATATTTAATAAACATTCATAGAGAAAATGATAGCTATGTATTATCTGTTTACAAAAAAGCAACAAAACTGTCTTTATTCAGTAGCACAATAAAATTACATGCAATCCTGAATCAGGCATATGAATGAAAGTTAACACGAATGGGTCTCGAACCAGTCTGTATTACAGCATAATCTGCGAAATTGCTGCCCATTATGTCCGTAGTAGTTTCATCAATAAGATTTTCATAACACTTACAGGCTCCATAGCACGTATCCTTTAAAAAAAGGACAGTTCCAATCAATATAGTACCAATCTATTTCGTTATGTTATGCGTTGATCGTTGAAGATAATCATTTAAGACTTGCAGGTTTTCACAGGTATACATACTTACGTACATGCATATACATGCATAACCAGGTAGACAGACATACGTACATGCATATACATACATATACAGGTAGGCATACTGACGTGAATACATATATATACATATACAGGTATCATACTTGACTTGTCACAAAGTATTTGGTAACTGGATACCTCCAATAATGTTCTAGCGTTTCCACCACATAGACGGACTCAACCATCCAGTACCAGCTGTCTTTGAGGTTGAGGTTGTTGAACAAATCTATTTCCATCTTAGTTTATTTAATGTTGGATGCCTTCTTTTTGCTTCAAGCTTGAACGTGAAAGAAAATAATCCATTACATTTACTTTACATAATCTATTATCCACACACGCACTCTCTCTCTCTCTCTCTCTCTCTCTCTCTCTCTCTCTCTCTCTCTCTCTATATATATATATATATATATATATATATATATATATGGGTAACTGTCCTTCGAACAGATCATTATTGATAATCGATTGATTTTCAGCGGTAATGGTTATCGTTTTCTCATCCACACGGTGAAGAAGGAATGCATGGACTTGTTGAATGGAGCTACGCTATTATTGGCTCCAGGAGCGTTGTTGTCTGTTTTTTACACTTGGACTTTCAAGTACAAGTAACTGATATTCCGATCGATGTAACCTTCGGGCTTGCCTTTGGTTTCAAATTCCATGGGAGCTGAATCCGTCAAGGGGAAGAGGGGATAAAATGTTACCCATTAGGAGTTTTGCATCGTCACCATGGTGTGTGGCATGGTAAGCAGATCCAGTTCCGAGTTGAAACAGGCGCAAGACTCTTGGTGCATCATTTTGTCTTTCTTTTTCTCGCAGTGACTTTTAATAATCAAAACGTCTAAGTCTCGAACGGTTCTACCTTTCTTAGTCTTTCTAACTCTAGGGATATGAAAGCCTCTGAAACCGTGTCCTCTTCGTCTCTTTCTGCCTTGTTCTTGCTTTTCTCCAGGAAATCAGGAATGTATGACTCGGTAGCGCCTAGGGTAATTGTAGAAGTTTCTATTCGGCTCCCAATGTCTTTGCTCGTTTGAAGCAAAACATTGTCCCTGCTCTCAAGAAAGCTTCTCCGTGGTTTTGTTATTCGATGATGACATTTTGGAGGATTTCTATGATATGCATCAATGTGGTATCTTTCAAGGTGTGCAATCCTCGTTTCACCATCGGTTTCAAAACGGGGCACATTGAGTGAAAGGACAATTTTAACATATCACCTAAACTACGTCCTCGTTGTCGAAAGACTCCTCGGTACACAGGATACATGACTTATGAGTCGTTCGAGAATCGTTTTCGAAAATGGAGTTTCACCGTGACTATCCTTTTAGTAAATAAAATATTTTGTCTCAGATCTCCTTTTATAGCAATGTTAACCGTGTCAAAATACGACTTACTGACGCGTAAATAATGAAGACGTACAAATTCGCGGTGAACGTGATAGGTGTTTTCACCTTCCTCCTCAGCGTTTGTGGCAGAATCCATTTTAAATGGAATGACACGCAGTAATTTACGGAGGTGTGTCCCACCACGTTGTACTCAACAACATTGGATTATGCAAACATTAAACTGATTCGTTGGTTCAGTTATACAGTGATTATACAGTTATACAGTGATTCAAAAATACTTTGCAAAATCAAGGTTATTGGTACCTGTTGGTAGGAGGCTAGATGATTTAATAATCTTGACGTATCCACTCAAAATGTCATAAAATTCAGGATAAAATCTAATACCTACCACTTTGTCCTCCTGAAATTGTATGGGTATGGGACGAGCTACTTTTTGGTACTCAATGGTGACATTTTTGTGTCCAAGGCTATGCTAAAATGGCATAGAATTTGGTAGCGATCGTGCTCACCAGATATTATAGGTGTACCATTTCAATTTGGAGTTCGGTGGATAATATAATAGCGTCAGCTAAAGTAGCAACAGACATGTGAGTGTTCAAGTAATTTTTCACTTGTTTGTCATAAACTACGACCACAAACAAGTTTTGCTTTCAATTGATGTTTAGGATTCGTGTAGGGTGAATAATTTCCACCAAAGCCACTTTTCAATGGGCTTCGTTTTCCAATTGGATGGCCTGAGGTAATTTGGCCGTGTACCAACACAAAGTAAGGTTGATGATATTCATAATTCAAGCGTTCTGCTGTCCGAGGAGTCACTGGAAGTCAGATGAGTGTCTAATAAAGGTTTACTGTTGGGGTGGTGATAGTCTGATTGGTGACGCAAGACTCCCGTTGTTCCCGTTCGAGGAGTACTTTATGGAAAGATTGGGAAGAAGATCAGATATGCGACTGCTTGATAAAATAGTCCACAAGTGTGTCTCCTTGCTGCAAACTCAAATGGGCAATGACAGCACCGATTACACAATACACACAAATATGAGACAGAAAAAGACGATTTGCGTTTTAGACACACGTTCTCTACACAAGAAGAACTGGATGAAGGAGTGGCTACGATGATAGTGGTAGTGGAGGCTGTGTTGAGGGGCATGATGGTCACTTCTTTATATAGCCCATGACTTACGTGTCGTCGATTAAAGAATGAAAACTGGGAGGATATCCTTTCTAACGTACTTTGACTTCTTTGACACGGCATTTTCCCACTTTTGGGTTCTTCGTTCTAGAATACTTTCGCGCTGGTAGACTTAATATTCTTCATTGTTCACGTGTTGTAACTCGGCAAAGTAAAACTTTCCTTTAAACACTTCCCCGTTCATGTTTCCAATATTGAGACGACAGGAGGACGGCCACGCCCTCGTCCAGTGACACGACACAATTCGATGGTCCAGTTGGGTAAGTAACCTTTGTCGAAAGTGAGTTTTGTTTTGTCAATGCGCACCCAATTTTCTGCTGAGAACATTCCACCTTTCTTAGGTGACATCCACCGTCGAGGGCATACTAAGCAGGTGCTTAAAAACAGACTTCACATAGTTTCTTTTTATGCCTAGTTTTGAAAGTCTTTATTTATGGACAGTGGTACTACCTTCTATAAGGTACCGTCGTACTTGTACAGTCGTGGGATGGTTGGAAAGGCCATAAAAAGGTAAGGACAGTGCTGAATAGCCGAATTTTAATACATAGGTCCATTCACAAAATGAGACCACAACTGAAACACTGTACTTCCCATCCCAATCCAGTCGCAAGTTTCAAGCAGACAAATATTGTTCTAGCTAAAACAATCTCAGTAGGCTATCCTTTCAAATCCGCGGGCCATTTTGGAAACGATTCCAATCGACAGGCACACAATCACAATAGTCGGGCAAGAATACAGGAAAATGGCATAGTTTGAACGTGGAGTTGTAAGAGGGTCTCTCAATCGATCCTTGTTGTGTCGACGTCATCCTTCTTGCTGGTGGCTATCCTCTTGGAACCATTTTGTTTTATACGGTACAATGAAGTGGCTGGGAAGTCGCGCTCTCTGCTGGTGTACGATTTGGAGAAAACAATTACCAAGGGCCGAGGAGCGATTTCGTGTGTGGGTAAACGTACAATTGTTTGCTGTTCTTAGGTGGTCACTTTTAAATCTTGATCCTGCACAGACTGTTAGGTTTGTTACTAGACGTCAAAGTTCACCACTTGATAATTTAGAGTCAATCCTTTCATTTTACACTCATTTCTCCTAGTCTGTCCCGGTATTCGTAGCCATAATTTGTAGAACCGTCACTATCAAGACTTAGAATCTTGTAGTTGGGATGCCTGTTCGTCCAGGCTTATAATACCCCCCCCCCCCTCTCTCTCTCTCTCTCTCTCTCTCTCTCTCTCTCTCTCTCTCTCTCTCTCTCTCTCTCTCTCTCTCGTGCGACCGATGTGGAAACAACTGTCCGTGTCAAAATACAACACGCTATCTCCTAACAGTTCTAAAACTTTGTTCAATTTTAAGCGAGTGGCCCCCAATGATGGCATTTCCAAATTCGTCGGCTTTTCCAAAGTACAGTTCTTCTTCATAATTGACTAAGATAAAGTCTGCACAAAGGACATCCACGTGCTTCGTGTATTTGGTTTTGGCGTGAATCATCTGGAAGTAGCGGGACGGTTTCGACACATACTCCGTCTTGAGTAAACACTGTCGTTTTGCCATTTTACCCCATAAGTAATTCAACATCACGTTGGCAAACGATAGCCTTCCTTCGTTTTTCAATATGTGCTCTAAAATGATGCCTTCCTGCTACGAGTATTTCCATAAATTTATTTTGGTTGTCATGAGTGTGTCACCAGGAAGAATAGCCACTGTCTTCTTGTTTCAGTTTCAAAAAGCATCCACGCATCCACGTAGTCACAGGAAATGTCTTTCTGAGTTTGCTCACCCTTTTGGCACGTTTGTGTCTTGGCAAAGTGGTAAATTGTTAGCGCTTCTAATAACTGGAATCGCAAGTCCAGAGCTTTAAACAATTCCATTTTGCACTTGATAAATCATTCGTATTGTCGAATGTTGTTCAGGTTGATGTTTACGTCAGCAAATGAGGGTGCCCCAAGGAAAAAGTTTTCACACGTGAGGATACAACGAACACACGTCCAAACATTTAATTTCTTCTTCTTTCTCCTCGTGTGCGTGGTACATCAAACAGCTCCCTGTCCCTCGTGTTCACTGATTCCATCATCTTGTAACGTTCATTGATGCGTTTAAACTCGGGATCTGTTTTCAAATGGTGAATGTACTCGTGATCCCACATTTTCACCACTTGGTATCCATAATGTTCTAATTTCAAGCGCCTCTGGCAAGTAGTTTCATACAAATCTTCCATGGTCTGTTGTAAAAACTGATTTTCAGTGTCACCATAGGGTAACAGAGTGGACATCCGTGACATAATCAATCAACCGTTAAACTCGACGTGATCTTGGGGTTTTCTAAGTCCCATCCATCTACCGAATACGTTTCGATGGTCTTTTAGCTAACCTTCTTTGCGGGCGTGTTGAATCCATTTGTCTTCCTTGTTGCACAAGTTATCTAGCAAGTGTAGGACTTTGATAGGGTATTGACGTTTGACAAAGTTCGTAGTTTGAAGGCTGATGACAGGCATGGTATTTCTGGGTAGGAACCGTTGGCGCTAAATTAAAGAACACACTTTGGCGATGGTGCAGGCTTCTTTTAAAGAATCGAATCCTCCGTGCTCCATGAACAGTTCTTGAACTTTTCTACAGCAATGTTCTAACAAGCATAACAATGCACTCGTCCTTTTCGTTTGTACTGATAGGGTTTAGAGGCCAAACATCCCTCACATTTTGATCCATAATGCTTGTGTTGCTGTTGATTGTTATAGCCAATGTCACATTTCTCACAATAATAACTATTTCCCAGAAATGGGGCAATATTGGTGATGATATCAAGATGGTGAACGTGATAATAGACGTGAATGTATTTAACGTATTTGAAAGTTTTGTCACGAAGCAACAGAGGTCCGCACACATTTGGAGGGTACACTTTCAAGGTGCAGTGTGGAGCCAAGACGTCTTACAATTTTTATATATCAGGAATTCCATAGAGTGCTTATTTGAATAGTCTCGCTTGCTGTAACGAATTCTGCTTATCTTCGTTGCGTGGCTCGGTTCGCTTGTCGAATAGTTTACCAAGCTCTTTTGTAAGATAACAACATTAAAGGTCGCATAGTGCTGATGTATTATCACATTTAATATATGCATGTTATATGTAATTGACCAAAAAAATAATTAATATTTATTACGAGAAACTGTTTCATTTAATGAAGAATCTGAAGATATATAAGTAGCAATTCATCTTGCAGGTCTTTCGGCAATAAAACCTGCATTTAGTATTTGAGAACCGCAAAGAGATAAACACGAGGACTCAATTTGGATAGACGGAAATTCCGTTAGGAGCTCCGCTTCACCCGTTTTGGCTACTTTCATCAAACAGAAATCTGACCGCAGTTTCTGTGAAGTTTTATAATCGATAATATCTACATTACATCATCCCTGGCATTCGTCCAATCAAACCTCTATCGGAGTCTTTTCATTCGAGTAGTGATTGACTCAGTTACTATCGTTATATACGTTTGTCTTTAATAGGCAAGAAAACCATTCCAGCGTTCTAAATATTTACCTCATTAACGTAGGACAAAGAATGCATCGTCCACGATCGACAGAATAAACTTTCATATGGGATAGCTGAGTCAAGATGTTAATTTGTATTGAAAGGAAAGTACCCATAATGAATAGAAGACCTTAATTCGATTTTTTTAAAATAATACAGAAGTTTTGTAATAAACTCGATGATTTTTACTGCAGATATATGTCACTCTATGATTTTGTCAACAGCAAAATTGTACCTTCTCCAGGCACTATAGTCGGAGTTTCCTCTGACCCTTGTCACCCCATTTTTTATATTTGGACTTTCATGTTGGGGTGTACTGTATAACCTCTGATGTCATTGACATGTAGGTTGCGAGATTTGTGTAGTCACGTGACTAACAATGCAAATGGCCAGATCCAAGTCAAATTTCAGCGACGCAGTACTTTCGTCTCGTCTGTCAGCGGATTAAAGACATAACGAAAGCTATGCTCACAATTTTTGAGAAAATAAAACATATTCTTATCGATTTCATGCAGGTATATCTCGATGAAAGACCGTTCAAGATTGATGGGCCGGCAAGTAAGCGGCCACCTCATGCCGACGAATTCCAACTTTTCGATAGGTGATGCGCTCTAACCCTACACCCCAACATGAATGTCCAAATATCAAAAATGGGGTGGCAAGGGTCAGAGCAAACTTGGACTATCCAGGCACGTATCCACCATTGGAACATATTTGAAACTGTTCTTCTAGCGGCCATTTCCATTAGACGGTAAAGTAACCTCGGACGTAGTTTTAGGAATGTAGATCAATGACGTAAATTTGATGTTTGACGATTTGTCTCCGGTGGAGAGCACCAGCTCTTTAACGACAGAGAAGGCCGAGATCTTTCCTAGTGTGACTTTATCTCTTCTCGCTGCCATATTGTTCCATTTGAACCAAAATAGTACATAATACAGTTATCAACGGCGACACATTAAATTCAAAGTTTTTTCTCGACTGAATATAAAATTCCAAGGATATTCCGGATTATCTGGCTGGATGTGTGTCCGCCAAACACTTACCAATGCGTATGATAACATCACTGCAACTAACCCCAACTTTCTTTCATTGTATACAGCTCCGGTGTTGCAAAACGTTTGGGCGTCCAGCTCAGATGCGGAAGGTCGCCGCCTCAAACCTTAAACGAGTTATACTGAAGACTTTAAAAATTGGTACTAGGTAGGCAGGTTAGTTTTAGGACTGGTCGGCATGGTGTCAATAATGTGACTGGGTGGGACGTCATCCTACCTGTATACGGCATGATGCCTCAGTGCTAGATATCACTATAAACTGCTAGACTGCAGAAGTCATAGCAATATGACTGAAATTGTTAAAGCTTATTTATAAATTCAGCTAACACAAACACATATTCTGCCACTGAGTCAAAGTTATTCGACTTGCTTGGGAAAGGGACGAAGATTTTCCAAATGATGAATACGGTACATCCGACTTTAGTTCACACTGGAGATAAAGAACGTCTCGTGTTTCTTTCAGATTTCAGTAACAAATCAACGTATTTCAATTGTAGTTTTATGACTTCTAGGGTGACACTCGATACTGCAACATTATAATATGCATTGTGTATCGTAAGAAATGATGATTTTGCTATGCCTATGACAATGAATCACTAATTAGAAAAGTGACATAGTTGGAACAAAGAGTGGAGTCCATTAATCAATTTGTTTAATTAAGTTTCGAATTCGTTTGCACCCAAGAATCGAACGGAATAGTATTAGGAACATTCTGTAACAAGACAACCGGGTGGAATTTCTGGATTCGCAAGAAAATAGTTTTCACGATGATATAAATACAATGTTGAATAATGAATTACTTGAATGAGCAATTAATTATGCATTCTTGCGTTTACATTTAATACAAATATTGGATTAATTATCTTACGAACGCACAAATGTGATAATGAAAAATACAACCAAATTACTCTAGCATATACAAACACTAAGGGTGAATGATTCACAATCTACACAATAGAAAGGTGGATATAGTTTACTCAGCTAGAAAACAACACAGAGTTTTTACTCATGTAGTAAAATGAATTCATTCATAGTGAAATTATGCACACACACACACACACACACACACACACAGAAGGCATTCGGGTCCTCCCATGGAAAGCACTTCGCACGTGCTGCTTATATTGGACCGAACCACTATTTTGAAATACCACACAATATACTTTAATCACCCTCTGGTATGATTGTATGCCAAAAGCGAAACTCGAGTTCACGAATTTAATAAATAAATTAAAGTGTTTATATAATTCCGTAACATATGTTGAACTAAGATAAAATGTATCGCACATAAGAAGAGTGATGATATTGTTTGTTTCCAGGGTTTAAAAAAACTTGGTACGTGTTTAGGTTGAGTATTATATTTTTATTTGAAGGAAACATCACTCCTTATCTGTGGTGCAAAGTGTAAGAGAGAACAATCTACAAGCAAGAAAGGTGTTGATCTGAAGAGGCGAGAGAGAATGGGGAAGAAACACAGAAAGGCCGAACTATCTCGAACAGCGATTTAGAAAAGACCGGAAGACAACAGGTGATGTTGACAACGCTGCAATATGAGTTCGATCACTTATATAATTAAATGTTTATTTTATCGGTGTAACAAAACGGCTAATTGAATTTCGCATAAGTTTTTTTACTCTGTTTATTACAGAAAGTTAATCATTCAAATATCGTGTTCAATTTCATTTGTTTATGTAATTGATTGAACTATTATATTTTTCATACGGGGGCTCCTGCTGTTCAATTCTATGCCTCTGCTATGATATGTTATTCTACGCAATAATATCATATTTTATTTTATTGTTATTAAATCCTGGAATAACACTATGATCAATAATATCCTAGATAATGAAACCAAACACCATAACGAGTGTGGAGAACTCTTTCCATTCACCTCACTTCCAACAAAGTGTCACGTTTGCGTTCATTCGACTTGTTTTGCAGCAAACCTCACAAGTTCCAATGGTTTTATTTTAGACCGATTACTTCCATTTAGGCATTATGGAATTGCAAGCAACAAGCAAGATTTACTTACTTCCGACATTAAAGGGCTTTACAACGTGCAAAACTATGCACCTCCGAAAAGGATGATTTCGCAACGGAATCGATCCAATAACCATAGGCAACTTTACACCTTGCAAAAATACGTCTTAACATACTTCTTTTGAAAGAATTGTGTTTAGTTTCAAATTACTTCCAAGAAATATATTAGACTGACATCGGTAAGTCATAAAAATTAGAAAAGTAATGGGGCCGCTTGTTCGAAACTAATTTGTTGGTCTTAACATACTGACATGATCATATTTGTCTTAGGGATAATTTCCAAAATTTGATAGTAAATCGCCGGATAGCAGATCTGTTTATTTAGCGATTATGGTGAAAAGCGTTTTTACACATCAATGCACAATTTAAATATCTTCAGCGTTTGTCATCAAACTGTGAAATAATACTCACATAAATTGTCGCCATTGAGAAATATATTCTCAACTACTTTCGTTGATATGGCACAATATGGTAATGGATGGAGACAAACTCACAATCTGAACAATATAAATTTTTCTGTCGTAACATATATGGTCTAATCCACCATAAGATAATCAACAAACACATCACACTGAACTACTTCGGAAGTCAGCTCACGAACTGATATCCCGATCACAACGGCATTGGTATTTCCGAATATTTCTGTTCATGTTCTAATGGCTGTTATGTTAACGCAGACACACCTATTGAATATTTTTCTGTTGTCGTTTACTTTCGTCAAATTCAAAAGTATGTTATCCTAATAGTCAGGTTATTGACAGTTGTATTCAAATGGAAATGTAACTCTTTTTCTTTTATTGACTGGGAGAGATTTGTGATTGACACACAGAAGTTTGGGTGTGTCAGTTACCATTGTCAAGGCTACATGTAAACTATATACTGCAGGAGGGTTGCAGTCGTCTTCAGGGTAAGTGTCTCCGTATATTTATTTATCCCTCTGCTTTCAATGACATTCATCTTAACAGACTGTCTTAGACGATCTGTAGCCTAACGGTCGATAAATAAATGTACTGACTGGAGCCATGTTTCTGACAAAAACTGGGTATCTTGTTACAAAGAATTGGTAAGTGACTATTTCAAAGCTCATATTTTCTATTTCTCATATGGATGTAATCTGGCTGGGTTTGTTTGCAGTAAATGTCATTTGCTACTAGCTCTTTACTTCTATTCAGTATGCTTAGACCAACGCCTTAGTACACGAATGTTTCCCCAGCACTAGTTTATTTCTTCTTTGCGTGTTAATAGTTGTACAAAAAAAACAAAAAAACAAAAGCAGAAACAATACAAACCAATGATACTTTAGACTGTACCATGAAAACTTTGCATATAGATCTAAGATGAATTTGAAATCTTCTATAAGCTTATCTAATTTAGTACCCATACCTGTAACTGTGCACCTATTCCTGTACTTTTGAACATATACCCGTAATTTGTGTTACCTGTACTATAGACTATAATTACATAGAGAATAGTATATAATCCCTTTATGAAGCTATGGTTGACTTCATATTGAAAAACATTTGAGACCCGATGTAGCACTTAGATGAAAGAAAGAACAGTGTATCTATTCTCTGGAGGGTTATTTCCTGTGCATAACATTGCCTATGGGAGAGATTTCAGAACCTGAAATTTGATTGAAATATAAGTTTTCGAAGTCACTTCAAATTGCATAAGTAGAATCAAATCCCATTTGTAGGTTTTGATATATTGTATGGAATAGTTTGTATTTGATAATAAATATACAACATGGAATCAAATGGTATCCAACCTATCCCCGAATATGTTGAGCTACTAACTTTTCAAAACTATCACGGAATAGTGTGTATATAACTGACCGATGCTCTGGCAATAATCTGTCAATTTGCACACATAATATGTAAAGAAAATGTTGGTATTTCACAAAAGCATGAAATATAAATAATATAAATCATGCAGAGGTAACGTTGTACTGGACAAGTAATATAAATATTTTTTTATGTGTTTGGTCTTTTCACAGACAGTGTTATATCTTGCCCAAATTAATTAATCAGAAAAAGAACTCATCCTGAATTTTAAAGATGACCTCCTAATCAGGGAGTAACTAAGTAAGGAGCATTTTAGTACACTATTATATACATAAATGTACATATGTATACAAGGTCAATTCTAGAACACTCGACTGTGAAAAAAGAAGCAAGTGCCAAAAGATGAATCATATTGCAAATATTACCAAGGCATATTTCTATTTCTTCACTAAATCCATCCTAAATCACCCTCTCCATCTAAATAGAATGAAATGGAGTTACTTGCTACCGCTACAAATATTTTTGTTCAAGAATTCTTTGTAGAATAGACCGAAAGTGACAATGATTTTTTTTTAAATGGTTTAAAACATTTGTGTTCGAGAGCAGTTAATAATGTCTAGGAGACACTGGGTCGTTGGAAGAAAAAAAAAACTAGATCAACTAAACGGTCATATTGGAGAAACATATTTTATTATCTTCTGATATTATTGGCCATGGTCAGTAATGTGAGAAAATAATCCTCTTTAGTCGATCTCATTACATTGCTCTTTTTTTAAATTGCTTTTCATTATGACCAGAGCTCAGGATGAAGTATTGTTGATTTTGCTATGAATGAATCATCAATTTTATTGTCGTTTAAATTCATATTAATTGGTGACTCACTGAGCAGGTAAAGCATTGCTGTGCTAATTTGTGTACAGTCATGTTCAGTGGAAATATTTATACATTATATTCGTTGTACAATATTATTGTTCTTGTTTTGAGAGTATTTGTTTACAGTTATGTATTGAGGCAAAGTGGTAGTAAATGTAGGCACAGAAAGGCCTGTTGTATACCCACCCCACCTGCCTGCCTTACCCATCCCATCTCCCTGCCTTACCCACCCAACCTCCCTGCCTTACCCACCCCACCTCCCTGCCTTACCCACCCCATCTCCCTGCCTTACCCATCTCCCTGCCTTACCGATCTCACCTGCCTGGCATGTAACAGTTGGTTGTCTTTCTTGATTTTTATTTATGATCAGATGAGATTTGTGAATGAAAACAGAAAAACGTTTTGGGAGGATGACATGGGAGAATTTCAAGTGTTGTTCATCGCTGAGTCACCGGTGTTTCAGAGGAGTATTGGATCAATCGCTTCAGATACATGTAAGACGCATGGATAATCTCGCAAACTGGACCAGTCTCTTATGAAATACATTCAATCTATGTTGCCTCTCCTTGCACGTGAGCAGGGTTGTCTAAGATATAAAGCAAGTATCATATATTTGACATATAATTACGGGAAATTACTCAGAATCTGAACCGTATTTTTAAGTACACGCAAATAAGAATACAAGCAGGTTATTTTGGACCAGTCAAAATTTAAATTCTCCCTTGCATACATCGATGTTTCTATCCATCTGAATTATTCCGGTATATTAAGGTATGCGAACAGGTGTTATTCCTCTGCTTGAAAAATGTGTTTCTTCTGTGTGACTATAGCTGAATGTGTTTGGTAAACACAGACACTGTGCGTAATCCAGTCATTTGTTGTGGATAAGGCCCGTATAAACATGACTAAAATAACATGTCTGGGCGTCATTTACTCGTGAAATCCGACACTAAAACAGTGATACGTCCACATGTTAATGTATGAATATTTCAAGGCGTAATGGAAGCTCTGAGTCATGCACATTTAGAGGATTCAGAGGAAATTTCTAACGTTCCTGTCATCAGTATTTCAAAATATGCAATTCTTTATCAGACCTAAAATTAATGTTGAAACTAGTCCTATTTACACAAGAGTCAATCAGTGTCATTACATAAAACTTGATAGTAATAGTAATATTTGTAGTAGTCTACGCAATAGTGGCAGTAATTACAGTATTAATATTAGTATTTGCCATGTGGTAGAGGTTATCGTGAGGTTAATTGTATTCCTTCAGTGGTGTTTATTAATTTTACAGTTGTTTTGGCTATTCTTATATATTTCCAGAGACATTAACGATTTTTACGTCAATGTCTATTCGCAGCTCGAGTTTAGGACCAACTGTGCATCAGCTGCTGTCCTAATTACCATCTGTTGCAATGACATACGTCTCTTTCTGATTGGGCAGTGCACTTATCCAGTAAATAATCAAATTTACTGACATAATTTGTGTCAAAAGTTCAGTAGCTAAGGACAGCTGTTCATATTGTCACTATATAAAATCCCAATGGCAGACCAGTTGTCCCAGTAAAGACACGAACAGTGAACTATTGATAATTGAAAACAACGCAAGGTAAGTCTACAGAAAGCACTACATTAAGACAATAATAATTTCAGAAAATCCAACAAACTCTAGGTGAACTGAACAAGAATGGGCAATTATCTTCCCGTCTCAACAGTTTGGTATTTCATATAAAACGTTCATATAATTCATGTTTATTTAGAGACTTGTGTATCTTATAGATTCTGTCATATAGAATTGTATATAATTGTTATGATGATGCATATCGTTTATGACATTACGTAATGACGTAATTGTTGTTTTTAAAAATTGATTTCATCCATTCCATTCAAATCATTTAGTGCCTGAAGAAGCATTGATTAAAATGCGAAATTAGTTGCACAGAACCTTGGCGTTTGTGTTGTTTTTTCTAAAACAAATATAAAACGTTTGGACATTTACATCTAATATCTTTTTCAAAGCTGCATTCTCTCTCAGTAAAACATTTCAGCTTTGGACAAAAGCATAAATGTATCTTGGTCACTGCTAGTAAATATTATTTTGCATATTTTTGATTTAGATAAAAAGAATCGGGCGAAACTTTGCCTTTCCACGTACCGGACAGAACGTTGTTCGCCGCGTATGGGTAAAAGTCTGGCAAACATATCTCTGTGCGTCGTATGAAACTGCACGTCTTTTTGTATATTGTCTGTTTTGCTGTTGTTTATTGTAACGGAGGTTCCCCTTCTAAACGACAACTTACAAATTCATTGATTACGTGGAAGGGTCACTAATTAACCGCTTTTGTACCCAATACAAAATTAAATGAAATGTATCCTAATGACTTTTAATTACCTGATAAACAAATGTATATGTATCGTTTATGCATAATATGGCGTAGATGACGTATTTCCCAAACATAAGAAATGAAGAAGAAAAAAAGAAATTGAGAATAATGTTTGATATCAAAATGATAGATATTAAATATTTGTAAAATAATCATTAAAGTTCCTTATTGTTTCAGACAAACACAGAAGAAAAATGAAACAAATTGTCGTTA
Organism: Unio pictorum; assembly: GCA_030141615.1. Lineage (NCBI taxonomy): Eukaryota > Metazoa > Mollusca > Bivalvia > Unionida > Unionidae > Unio > Unio pictorum. The sequence goes on along the minus strand of JARLTB010000058.1, from coordinate 11,155,872 downwards.
TTCTTCTCCTTGCGTCTATATTCGATTTAATTCTGGCACAAAAAGGTAAGTTCTGCACCGTGTTCTTTTCCTTCTGAAAAAATGGACGGACTGTCTGTATATGTACCGATTTATATATCCGTCCATAAATCTAAGCCCGCTCGTTAACATTGACATTTTATATTAATTCATGAGATAAAATGTCCTGACCTTGATCGAAATGTTACCTCGCTTGCACATTATACCAACTCCTCCAAAGCGTTAATGATTAAGATGCCTTATAATGAGAAAACGTTCCCTGGAAGAGATAATGGTCGGTGGGCCCAAATAATTACAAAGCGCACTCAAAGCAGTGTATTTCAACTCCTGTCTTAGTGTATATTATCGTTTGCTTTATTCTTAAAATCTAGTCTATGTTATATGAATTATTTATTCCTGTGGTCACCAGGTATTCTATCTTTCTAAGCTACCCACACCGTGTGTATGACTACTAGATTGATATCTGTAGATTTTAGTTCAAGATCAAATAAACGGCGCAACTTTGACGAGTAAATTTAAATGCCTAGAATTGCTATTTTACTTTAGAAACGATTTTTAAATTTTTTTAAGTACCGTGTTTTCTGTAAGTATCTTGATCCAGTGTTTCGTGTTGAAAGTATCTTCTTTTAAATCTAACAAAATTAATTCTACGTTTTCCAGGTCCAAAGGGACATGCTGGACAACGAGGTTTCCCCGGCCGTCCTGGTTTTCCTGGACCAAAAGGTATTGCTGGTCCTGTTGGTCCTCCTGGTCCGCCTGGTCTGCCTGGTCTTCAAGGTCCAAAAGGTGATCCTGCTCTTAAGTAGACATGGTCTTTCACCCATTCTTCTGGGACAATACAGATCTACGGCTGTTAGCACCCCAACTGATATAGTTACTGTTTCACCTGATACTTTTCACTGGTTCTAGTGAGCCTATATGATAACACTATTGTTCTTCTTGCTATTAGGTTGTCCACAATAATTGTACATGTTATTTGTTTATTATATCGTATTCCCTTGTTGCTGGAAATTTTAAAGACGAAATAAATTTCTGTTAAGTACACTTTATGCAAGACGCAATTCATTTGCATAAAAATTTAGACGTTGTAAAATAAGGAATTTGAAATAAATAAGTGAACTATGGAATGAAGATTACAACTCCTTCGTAATGCAATGATATATTGCCAACTATTAAGTAAATTGTATTTAAAACGAAGTTCTGCATTAAAACAAATTTTAGTTACATTTATATTTTTTCCTTTTTTTCTTTTGATCTCTCCGCATGTATTCGCCCTTTCCCTTTGATCACCTCGAGTATAGGTGTGAAAATGCTTAAACCATTAAAATAGTTTGCAATCGCCTATAAATCACACATTAAAGTTAGCAGCAGAGAGGGTGAATCAGACAACCTTGTAGAGGCGTCGATTCGGCAATCTAAGGCATCCTAGAAAATTGTAAAAAAAAAAGCGTCGATTCGGTAAATTGAGGCTTCCTCAAAGACGCCATTGTCGTTGTCATTCACTCTCTGCTGCTATGGGTTAACCAAATATTTTATCAAGTCCGACACGATATCGCGTCCGAGGATCTGATAAATTTATCGTCACAAATCCATGTGGGACTGACTGAGCGCGACTAAAGAAATTTCTAAATCGATTATGATCCATATCACCGCCGCACCAAGTTTGCCAAATATTTCTAAGAGTATGTGTGTCAACTCCTTTGAATATGCATAATAAATTGCAGTTATCTCTGATCACTTTTGGTATTTGAGTGTATCGTTGAGTGACATATATCACATCAGTATTTTTATGCCTGCCTCTGGAAAATATCCTGGCAGGGTTCTTTTGATTGTCTAACATCACATCATCGTATACGACTAAATTGTTAATACTTCCATCGATATCATCAATACTCGGTGCGTCCTCTATATCGGTTATAAATCTAATAACACCGCCCTCGTTGACAATCTCTACAGCTCTTTCGTAGTCATCGTCGTTGCTAATACTTCCATCGGTATTATTAGTACTCTGTGCTTCCTCGATCTCGGTTATAAGCTTGCTGGCCGTCTCTATTGCTCTTTCGTTGTAATCCTTTAACACTTCGTAACATCTCTGATCGTCTACACTCGGGGCTACTAAATACAACTTCTTCCATTTCATCCATCTCGTTATCAAATTAAGTAACAATTGTGTCTTGCCACTTCCAGATGGTCCGATTATAATCATTCTAATTGAATTCGGCAACATCGCATGGTGTTTAATAGGTTGCCGTCGTCGGGTAGCTGAATAATCAATTACATTCATGTTATTATATATAAATTATGGATCTATATTGTGTGAAGTGTAAAAAAACGTACTGGCACAGATGACTTGACGACGATTACAACTAGCAATAACCGATCAGCACTTTCCGGTAAGTGTGTACAATGTTGTACAAAAAGTTTAGATTTATTGCTAAGGTTAGTAAAATCGGCAATGAAAGGTAAATTGATGTTAGGTGCTGGTAATTAATAATAACATGGAATCTATTTATTATTCTCCAAAAGGATACTGGCGGGTAAAGCAGCAATTGGTAAACTCGCAAGCGCCGCGAAGGTGAAATATACTACAACAGCTAATTGGTTATCCAAACAGGCGATATGGCAAATTTATCTACCGCCGCCTAAACAAATTAACTACTCGCATTTTGATGTGACTGTTCCTAATGAAGTTCATCAAGCTGATATATTATTTCTGCCGCATGATGGTGGTTACAAATACGCGTTAACCGTAGTTGATGTTGCGAGTCGATACAAACAAGCAGAACCGCCAAAGACAAAATCATCAACTGAAGTGGCTTCTGCATTTGAAAGGATTTATCGAAGGGGTCCTCTGCGCTGGCCAAATCTATTACAAGTTGATCCTGGCAAGGAATTTCAGGGTGCGGTTCCATCAGCAATGAAGCATCATAATGTCACTATCAGACGAGGACATACTGCACTACATCGCGATCAGGCAATTCTTGAACGATTTAATCGTACACTTGCTGAGCGGTTATTTGTATCAATACGCGAAGGAATTCATCCAGCATAAACGATCTCGTGAATGGGTAAAGAGATTACCAGCTGTGATTACCGCGCTGAATAACGAGATTACTCGAACAATCAACATGAAACCTAACAACGCGATTAAAAAGAGGTATTTACCTGAAAAACCACAAAAAGATTTTTCAAAACAACCAATACTCGGCAATGTCAGTTAGGTATTTATACGAACCATGAGAGCTCGAAGGTGGTAAAAAAAAGAGCTACTGATCCTATCTGGAGTATTACCGCGCATAAGATATCTAGTATAACACGATCCACGGGTAGGCCAGCAATCTATAGGTTGGATTGAACTGCTCCTCATCGTGGGTTTACTCGTGAACAACTGCAAGGGATACCCGAGGACACTCAATTACCACCGCGTGGTCTTAACTAGCACCTCCGCGTCTATTGCATTCAAGACAAGTCAGCATCACATTATCTCTAGTATGACCTACGCTGCTATCTTTTCTGTCGAGAATCCTTATCCGACGAACACAAACTCATTACACAATTGCAACTCGCGCAGTGACTATTCTGTTGTTGCTTCAGCGTAATTATTAATTCAGCATCAATATCAAATTCTCTGTTATTTTTTTTGTCCTGTTGTTTATAACCAGAGAGTTTTTTTCTGATTATGTCCTTGACTCTGTCAAGCCTGACAATATCACTTATTGTAGTGTCATTATCATCTAAAACAACTCTTCGAAGCTGATTTATTCTTCGTACTCTGGATACTGCGAGATAAACTAAATTTGACCACTCGATGTAATTATTCACCATCCAAACAATTGTATCTGATATAGTCAATCCCTGTGAAGAATGTATCGTCGCTGCGTAACCTAACGTCCACGGGGATTTATCAGCACGCCATGCATCTTCGACGACGCTGATATCAACCAACACAATATCATTTAGCACTAAATTCTGCTTTTCACGCTGCCCAGGAATATCAACTTCGATATTCTGCTTTCGTGTATCCGAAGGCCTATAACACAGCGGTGTTGGAAGTGTTGCAAATTTTTCTTTATGCAATTCAAATAACTTCATCTGAAGTGTGTCTCTGACTATCTTTCTACTTGCGATTATCAAATCGTTTGGTCTCCACGCTTCCCAGAAATCTTTTAATGGGGTTTCCGAAATTATTTCACGCGCTATTTCACATTGGATTCTATCCGGTTGTAATCTGATTAGTTTTTTTAACTCGCGTAATTGTTCATCAAGTGCTCTATGATCGGTGTTAATTTCTTCATAATATTCTACAAAATGTTTTACCAATCATGTGGGGATAAGCCGACAAATAGTGGTGGTTGACCATGATCGCCGCACATTATTACTTTTGTATTCGCTAACAATAACCAATCGAGAAGTCTTTGTAATACATCTAATGACACCGTGCATATCTCATCCCAAATAATGACTTCAGGAATAAATTTCTCACCTATTCGTTCAGGGGTCCATTCGTCACCTTTCCATCGAAAGAAACTGTGATAAGTACAAGCATTTACCCCTCGTTGTTTCATCTCTCTGGCGAGTCTGTGTGTTGGTAATAGTACAATCATATTTGATTTCCCACAAAATAACTCAATCGCACGAGTCGTCTTTCCTGACCCGCCACAGCCGTTTAGGTAGCTGGTTTTATATCTTCATATTGGATCAGATATCTGCGGTGCTTTAGATAGTTCTGATATCTGATTATTTTTCAAATATTTATCTTCAATCGTAACATCTGCTGATTTGGAATAGTCACGCAGTATTTCCCACTTAATTCTCCATGATCCCCAGCTCTCGTCAGAATTAGTGAATTCAGCCACTGCTTCGCTGTGTTTCGCGTCTATATAAAATGAATCAGTGGCTACTCTAACTGCGTTGCCAGGAAATCTATTTATCATCGAAAATAAATTGGTAGAAGCATAAGCTAGCATAGACGCCCTCAAATGTGTATACTGAAGATTTTCTTCGTCTGCGTAAGTAACAATTGTACCAAATTTTGTTCCATCGGACAAGAAAGCGTCTTTACGATCAACGTATATACCCTTAGATGTTATATCCGTGATTATAAAATCGTATTCGACGTTATCTATAATCAATAGTGAAAAATATCTTATATTGTTGCATTTTCCACCCTGAGTGAACTTACCAATTATTCTTCTACCAAGATCTTTTGCGTCTTTATTCCTAACTTCAAATAGCTGTTTGGACCATTTCACGATATTTTCTTCGTCAAGATCGGGAAATTGTTTTCGTTGTTCGCTGATTATACTATCTAGACTATCGGGTTGTGGTAACCAGACGCTCGATATGATATAATCGCTTCACTGATAATCAGTGATAACAGCATTTTAGAATCAATCATATACCGTAACAGTACTATTAGCATCCAGTGTTTTTCAGAGATATGTCTACCAATCCAAACGTAACAGCACGGATGAAGTCCTGTAGCCAATTCAAATGATACCACACGAGTGAATCCGGTTAAATCAAAATCAGGCAGTGGCCCATTAATCGCAACACGGGCCATCTCGTGTGTGGGATGTCCAAATCGCTTGAAGTATTCAGCGCATTCTCCGAACCCGAGAAAACTCGCCGGATAACACGCGACTATATCAACTGAAATAATAATTTCACGGTCGTATTTTGTATTCCATAATCCACTGTGGTTAAATTCTATACAACTTGATTTGATGTCTGTGAGAAATTCAGCTCTTGTTGGTTTCCATGTGTTTCTCTTTCTCGCAAAATGAGCTGCAACCGACGGAATTGTAAAACAGTTTGTTAGTAATTGTTCGTCGTCGAAACTCTTCGAGAAACTACTAGCTAGTTTTTTCATCGCCTCATGGAGGGCTTCAGTGCGGTATAATTCTCCATTGGGTCTTACAATTTGATCGAATCTACCTTCTTCGTCTTCAAAACTGTGAAGTAACCACACTGACACAAGATCGTTTTTACTCAACTGGTGAATAAAATCAAATAATTTCTCTTCTCCCGAGAACCCCCAGGAAAATTCCGGGGGTATATATTTTATGGTTCTATCCCGCGGAAATATTGTTACCGCAGGTGTCCATGCGTGTTCATTATGATCAATAATTTTGATTGGAGCTCCTTGTGATTTATATTTCGGTTCGTATAATACTTCTCCTGTTATCGTCGTTACTGATATTGGGAATCTTAATGATGTTTCTAATTTGGCTATATCCTGGATCGTTGCTCCGTTCTTCCTAACTGTTAATTCCCATTCATTTATTCTCTTGCGTCTTAGATCAGTCAATTTGTTTCCACGCAGCGCATTTGTGAAGTGTTCTATTATTCGTTCTGCTACACAATTCAGCGACGACAGTTTCATGGGTGCTAGTTTTTCAATACTCGGTTTATCATTTAGCGGATATATCCCATAAACAACTGCTGTTACAGGATAAGATCTCTCGTAGTACGGTTTGTCAATTCCAGTCAGAATTCTTGGTTTGGAATTTTGAATCACAGTGACAGTTCTTTTATCCTTCAAGATGGGTTCAGATTTATCCCGAATAATCCAATCTCCCGTGTCTGAGCGGATAATAAATTTCACTCTAAAAAAATACATTTTCCGCCCAAGATGTGAGATTATCTTGGCTGCGCTTTTATCGTTCATGGTAACATCAACTTCACCATCGATTCGAAATGTCGACCAACAGTGAGATGCTCCATCACGCTTGAATTCATTAAAACAATCACGAATTTTACCCAACATGGTTCTATCACGAATTTTACTTTTTGGATTATCGGAGACTCTATCGAGATTGAATTTTGCATTTTTCCTAGGCGTAATTTTCGATAATCTCATGAACTCCTTCATGCTATAATTAAAACAAGTATTTAAATAGAGAATTTATATATAATGAATCATTGCAAATGGCTTATGATTGGATCAGTAACCCCGTGTAACAAATCATTTAGAAAGGTGTTCTGTGGATATCATTTGCAAAGTTTTCGACGTGGAAGCCTTGGCTCGATCCCTTGTATACGATGTGGGGTTGGTGTGCGTGGTAAATCACAGTTGTGTCTCAGTTGTGGTGGTACGCGATATAGGGAGTTGAAGCGTTACTATGATAAGAGAGCTAAGAACTCCATCAATGACTCTGACCCTGACAGCGTCAACGACAAAATCATAAGAACTCCTCAAGACTACATCGGAAGATTTCCAAATGTTATCATTAGACCAACCAATGAATTAGACAAACAATAGTATAGTATATAAATGAACAAAGAATTCCGACCGCATCCCGTGATCAGCGATCATGAAGCGTCTCGTGACGGTATTGTCAGACAACGCAAGCTGAAGAAATCAGTAGGGTGGGATAATGGTATGGGATACTTGATGTTTGGCGCTGGGAAGAAGAAATATCTTAATCACATAATAATATATGAATGTTTACATGGATTGATCAAGGATGGTTTTGTTATCGATCACATTGATTCCAATCCTAAGAACAATTCTTTATCAAATCTGCAGGCTGTTACACAAAGTGAAAATTTGAAACGAGGAAAGACTGGACAATACTTGAAAAAAGCGAGACCCGTAAGATCTTTTAATGCAATAAATAACGAAGAAATAGCATTTCAATCAATAGCTAAGGCCGGTAGGTATTTCGATATTTGTCCACCTTCTGTTCAATGCGTCGCAGAGGGAATTTGTCGATCTGCGATTTCAAAAAAATTCGTTTATGTATAGACGCCCATCTCTCTCGGTTCATTTTTGAAAAATATATTTTTCATATTAGAAGTATATAATTATCAATAATATGAATTCTCAAAATATCAATGACGTTATAACCGAAATTTTAATTTTGAAATCTCAGGGGATTTACATATCAGATAGTTTAAACTGCGATCAAATTATGTCCGACTTCCAGGATATTGAATACGGCGCTATGAATAACAAATATGTTGTAGCGTTCTGCAAAGGTTGGGGTGGGGTACTTCCAAGGTATTAATTAAAATATTATGAAAGTTCCACCTGGCTCGTGAATTTAAATTTAAATTAAAGACCAAATAGGTATACGGCTCTGAGCCCCCAGTCAGCACTGCCGACGGTTAAATTATATATATATATATATATATATATATATATATATATATATATATATATATATATATATATATATATATATATATATATATATAGCACGAAGATGAAATTCAACAATAACAATTTAATGAAGCCTATAAATTTAAATGTCACACAATCACTCGTCCTTTAAGTGATAGCCTATTTCATCTCATGATTTTCAGTGTGAGTTTTTATTTTCCACCTGGCCTTTGGTTGTACTCATCTATTTATCCGATCCTCCCACTCCTCCTGGATTCTACCTCTCCCGACTTCTCTCCTCCCTTCACTTTCCTTACGTCCTTTATCACGACTATTGGGGCCCCTTTCACTGGTCTGTCCCCAAACTTCCTCTCCAGATTTCCCTCTTTCCTTCTCTTTCTTCCGTCTATAACGGAGACACTGGGACCACTCACTAGTCTGTCCCTCGAAGCTTCCTATGAAAATCACAAGGCGTTAACATAAGGTTTATCACATCTCACCTCACACTAAATCATCAATTAACCATCAGATAAGGCTATTACCTTTAAGGACACGCACACATACACATCGAAATTCCCACACACTCTTACAGGGAAACAATGGCGTAATAGCACGATATCATACATATATCCATACTTCATATCACATACGTATATCTAATATATATATATATATATATATATATATATATATATATATATATATATATATATAATCTCATTGTACTTACAATATTACGACAGCCAGACGTATGTCTGTACACTACACTCCCACAAGCGTACACAAATATTCAAATATTCATATTAATTTCTCACAGTGAAATCATTTCAAAGATACCATTCAATTTCTATAATTACATGGATAATGTGCTATTGTACTATAAAATAACCACATAGCGAATTATAATAGTATTAATTCTTACGACGGCTAGCAAGCAATACGATTCTTTACAAATAGGAACCCATTCTTCAAAATATACAAACATATCAACATCACAAAATAATTACTCCTACTACGATTTTAGTAATAATACGTATATACCCGATCTACAATTAAATGCAGTCGCAGACAGCAAAGATCGAACAAATAGCTCACTGACCTTTTTTGAAGCTACACTTAGAATTCTGTTCCTAAGGTTTTTCCCGCCAATTAACGTATGGCCGCCGGAGTTCCAATTCACGGTGCGTTCTATAACGACTATGGCAACTAACGCTCGATGGCCGGGTTAAAGATATATATTTTAGAATAAATCAGGGTCCCACCCCTATCTCGATTCTGATTAGGTAGCGTTGGGACCCTATCCACTCGACTCCTTCAATCTTGCGGTCCGTCAGCGTATCCAGAAGATAAGGCACGCCCACTCCTTCTGGCAGCTTCTTTGATGTACAAAACATCCTTCCAGCCCAAGGTGCTAATTACACTTCTGATGGGCTTTGGTCAGCTTCCTCTCTTAACTATGGCAAACTTACGTAAGGGATGGTGTTAGCCTGGGGTCATGTGTAACAATAAACAGTGGCTTGTCCGACTTACTTGATAACACATGGTTCTAATTTAATTTTTGGGTCGGCAACGCCACATATGTACTACCCAAAAAATATGCCATTTTTAAACGAATTCTGAATTCAATTCGCAAATCCCTTCTATGTTGTGAAGACGTCAGTAAGTTTGTCCCGTTATTTACTATCGTGGAAAAAATAAGAAAGGAATTAGGGAAGGAATATGAAATAAAGAGAGTAATTAATTAAAAAAATCAGAAATATAAGATTGTTAATTGAACAAAACGAAAAACCCCCTTCGGATGGTCGGTTTTAGTCAATACTGGCGTGTAGTAATTTTTTTAGATTCAAATTGGAAAATTGTTTACAATTTAAATAATGGTTAATGAGTCATTAACGACTAGATTGGCTCGTGAAAGGTTATATGCGATTAAAAGATTTAAACCAATCAGCGACTCTGTCAGAAATAAACTGCAAACTAGACAGAGTTCACAAACGGATTTTGCTGCGGGATCTGAAGAGTTGTTTAAACCAGTTACCACAGCTACGCAGGGGGTAATATCAGCTACTGAGCGTGCTATATGAGGGGACGTTCCCAAGGACAAACCAAGAAAGAAAAACCTCTTAGCGTGCTATATGGGGGGATATCCCCGAGACAGGGGAAAAAAGAAAAGAAAAGCCTCTTATTGGTGAACTTGAAAAAATAGCAACGGAAACTGAAAAAAATAGCAAAAAGATCCAAACAAACAAACAAAAATCTTTAAGAACACTTCCTGGTGATATAATAACTTCTGCTAGACGACGAGAGCAACAAGAGCGAGAACAACAAGAACGAGAACAACGAGAACGAGAACTTCTAGAAGAAAAACTTGCTAGTAGACCACCACTTATCGCGCCACCTGAACAACTTGAACAACAAGGTGCTGTTGCAATAGAAGAATATTCACCTGAAAAGATATTTACTGATGATGCGTTAGTTAGAATTAGAGGAATCGAATCAGACTCTGAATTAATTAAATTTACTAAAGACACTTTAAAAAAAATATAAGAGATAAGTATTTAAAAGATGACAAGTCTAGAAAATTTATAAAAGACAGAGACATCTGGGCTAATAAAATACTTTTAGCAAACCGCGGTAAAACTAAAATAACAAAATAAATAAGTCTCGCTTTTAATACTTTTCTAGCTGCAGTTAAAGGTGTCACACAACCACCACCGGATTATACAGCAGACGACCCAAACCCGGATGAAATACGAATAATGGCAGAAGCTGATTCTGAAAAAGGTGCAACTGGTATAACTAAAAAATCAGCCGGGAAGGGATTTTCTCAGAGCTGTCCAAGTGGGGTATCAGGTAGTGGTCTAATTCAATGTCCTAGTAATATTCTCAGTGATATATCACGATTAGAAGTTCTCATCGGAGGGAAACGAGCTGGAAATAACTCACCGGAAATAATTAATGAAGCAGCTGATATCTGCAGGTTGTTATTTCAAGGCGGTGTTATGGATATTGGTCTATATCGAGATTTCATTGATGAGTTAGTTGAAAATCCTACAGATTATCACAGCGACTAAGTCATCGCATTAGATAAATATCATTTAAATAAGATGATCAAACACTACAACCATGACAAACCAGCCAGCGTCTATGTAGTTAATTCACGGTTTCCAGTTTATAACGCGTACTATGGTGATGGTCTCGGTGATACAATTGCAGGGTTATTTGCAAGAATGGCTCCAAAAGTAGCGCCTCTAGCAAAACAATTATCGATGAAAGCCATTGATGTTATTCGTGATAAGGGTATTAGCGCTGTTGGGGATGCTGCCGGAAAAGCGTTTTTAGCCGCGAAGGATAAACGAATAGCGCTAGTTCGACGGCGAAGGAAACCACAATTGGGACCACTGCCATCTACAGCGGATATGCCTGCGAGTGTTAGTAAAATTATAAATAACGCAGTAGATCAAAAACTAGCGTCGCTGATGACTCCATCATTGGCGACTTCGTTGACAGCAAGTGACCAAGATAACATAACCGCAAATATGATAGCGGGAAGTGGCTTAAAAAAACCACGACGACGTCGACGATGATGAAAATCCTACGGATTTTACGATTTAGATCAATGAATATAGAATAAAATGTTCAAACGGTCACCTGATACAGCGTTTGATATGGACGCCCCAGTGCTCAAGGATGATTCCGTACGTGATTATCAATTTTATGCCTATCACGCAATACAACCAAATCTTCGATCAAGAATCGAACTTCAAGTTCATGATACTAGTAAATACTTCTTACCGTGTGAAGTGTTTATCGAAGTAGAAGGAGAACTTGTAACAGATGTTGTTGATAATACACCATACGCAGATAATCCACTTGTCCGAGTTGGTTTTGTCAATAATGGGATCGAGGCGTTATTTACTAGCGCTAGATATCTCATTGATGGAAAATAAATTGAAACCATTGAGAATAATGTTGATGTTGCCACAACAATAATAGGGTTAGCGAGATATTCTGACGATTATACAAGATCGGCAGGTCCATCTATGAAAGTTCGCTAAGGATATTACTGATCATCCTAATCACTCCCCGTATATTAAAATACGGACACCACAAGACACTGCATCTGGTCCCAACCAACCCGATACCTGTAAACACAGAGCTAGACCAGGAGATGCGTTTGATATTGTCGGAGACTCTAACCCTAATAGCAATTTAGGATATGCAACACGCAAATCAATGCTACAAGGAGAGCATCGAAGATTCTCATGCGCGATTCCACTGCATCATATATTTGGATTCTGCAGAAATGTCCGAAAAGTCATCTATGGAGCAAAGCATACGGTAGTACTCGTGCGAAAGAGTACTGATAATGATGCAATCTGGCGTGGTAATGAAGCCGGTCTTGCTGCTGATAAAGTTATTTTATCAAAACTATCACTGTGGATGCCAGTAATGACTCCATCAATTACCACAGAGGAGCGATTACTATCATTTATGGACCAAAGAGGAAAATCGTTGATAAGTTGGTTATCGGTGTCCACAGATACTATAGATTCTGATATTAATGGTACATTTACATGGCACCTGGCAGCGCGACAAGGTGTTTCAGCTCCACGTCATATATTTATTGCGTTACAGGATAGAGCGCGATTATACAATCAAACACGTAGCCATATGATATTTGATAAATTAGGCGTTAATGAAGTCTCGCTAAGAATAAACGGCCAACAGGAACCATCCGAGGATATACAACTTGATTACGACAACAATCATATTGCACGCGTGTATCACAGGTTGTTGACATATATGGCACGCGATCAAAATGTTGATACTGGTCTGCAAATATCACAACAAGATTTTTAAAATTTATATCCGATCTATTACTTTTCGTTGGAACATCTTGATTTAACAAGACATTCCGTCGTTGATATACACTTTAGGGCTCGTGTAGTTCCTGCTGGTGGTATTAATTATAGAGCGGTTGCTGTCATTCTCAGTGATAAATCAATGCTACTCGAAGGTGTTGGCGGAAGAATGAGAGTCGTTGATGCACCAGTGGAAAATATGTAGCAATTAGATCAATCTGTTATTGTATAATGTCATATAGTCATATTAGTGTCACGTTAACTCCCGGTCAACTCAAGAAATTGCAATCGGAATCAGCTAAAAAATGCGGAACCACAATAACACTAAAACACAATCAGATGACTGGCGGGGCGAATAAATTGTCGCTGACGACTCGTCAAGTAAAACACTTCAAAGATGCTTTTAAAGATAAAATGGGCGTTCAGATCACTCTCTCTGCGGCTGCGATAAAAAATATGATAAAATCAGGTAGTATATTCCCGTTGTTAGCTGAGATTCCGGCTTTGATTGCAGCAGCAGCCCCAGCGGTGGCTAAAGCGGCGGCGCTAGGAGCCGTTGGTACTGCGGCAGGGATGGCACTAAAGAAAGCTACTGGGAAGGGGTATAAAAAAGGGAAAGGGTCTAAGACTAACAGGAACCCCGTATTCATGGTATAGCGGAAAGGGTCTGAGAATCCCAGGAACGGTTTACTAACTCGGGAACCTTTGGTTGTGGAATCTTCGATTCCTATGTCAAATTTTGTTTTACTCGATGCTGCTAAAAACCTTGCGATTAAAAACTTCAGAGTTGTCTTTATGAAAGATCAGTTACCGGCACAACCAAACAGCGTTGAAACCGGTATTATTAATCTCGATAATAGCAGCGGACCTGGAACTTACTGGGATGCACATGCGATTGATCCACGTGCAATTGTTTATTTCGATTCATATGGATTAGCGCCGCCGAAGGAATTTATGCGTTATATAAACCGCTTAAACACCCCTCGTTGGTATTCTACGCTACCAACACAACAAATGAATGACCCACCAATATGTGGCAACGAAGTATTAAATGTCCTTGACGCTATTTCAACATCTGGAAAACCACCACATGTTGTCGTAAATGAATATACTAGCAGTCGCTGGTAATGACGAAGTCGTCAACGAAGAGATATTAGAGAGAGATTGTATAATATATATGAAATATATGAAATAGCTGAGACGTTGAACTTAGCAAGTGTTGATCCTAATGAAATAGTTGTGTTTCAAGATCGTCAGGGTAAATTGAAAACCAGTAATGTTTCTCTGGATGATATTTTAGTTAAACAATGAGACGCAGTAGAGGATACTATCGCGCTGTTTTCCAATCAGGGTAAACTCAAACCGGGTGTACTCATTTCAAATATTGTGGATAGAATTTACAATATTGACAAGGCGTTACTAGATTTCCTTGGAAATCCACCGGTGACCACATCGAAGCTCACAACGATAAAAGATTCTATATTGGAACTAGCAACCCTTCAATTCAAATATGCAAATCACGTTGAAAAGTTTACATCATTTCGTAAAAATATCAACGAGACATTCTTTGCAAACTCGCTGGATAAAATTGACATGAAGCTTCCTGATATTAAAAAATCCATCGAAGAAATGAAACACACCATCGAGGCAATCAAGGAGGATACAACGAGGATGATAGAAATCGTTGAGAACCAACAACGTAGTATACACAATTCAACATGGATCATTTGCTTGGACACCTACAAACAACAAATTAGATATCACTGCAACCGTCAAAGGTATTTATCGATTAACACTAGTGACACCGACGTAATTTAATATATCATCGTCGAGTTCATCTGGGGTCAACAATATGATATCAACGATCATCGATAAGGATACAACCGAACAATTCACGATAGCATCCACCGATAATAATTTGGCTAGGGTTTCAGTATCATGCTATGTGGAATTCGTAGCGGATTTGAGTAAACAACTAAATTGAAATCGTAAACTGATCTGGAAATAAAATGGCATCATAAACGATACCTTCGGTATCTCAATATTGCTATGATCAGGTCAGAGAGTTTCAAACTAAACTCAAGACACTCACTGAGGAGTATCAAACAAAAATAAAAAATACCGACGAAGAATCACCGCAGTTGATGTTACCGTGCACTCGGTGAGTGGTGTAATCGCCGGAGCCGGAATTATATTCTCCTCGGTGACAATGATTACTCCGATAGCTGTTCCAATTTGTATATCCGCAGCGACAACAATCGCGGGAATAATTTCGATAATAACAAAAAAATATCATCATGTAGCCAACGCAAACTGCAAGACTACATAATTAAATTTCATGTTGTATCAACCGCGTACTCGCAATTATCCTCGTTGATATCGTCGTATCTCGATGATACATTTATATCAGATAGTGAGTTCTCAGCGATGGTAAGTATTTATGATTCCGCGATGTCAAAATTAGAAATACAACATGAGTATAATAACAATGACAACACCGCAGGAATTACTTCAACGAATAGTGGAGAACACAAACCCAGTACAAACCAGCATGATCTCAATCACATCAACGAATCCTGAATTCAGTGTAAATTTCCCTATTCCGATTCCCGTGATAAACTCGCCAAGTTATGTCGTAGATATCTATCAGAGTTCTATAAGAACTATACTGGGGTGGCCTGAAATCCCACCTCGGACAGCTTATCAAATACCCGAACCACAAAAATCTGATTATACCACCGACAGGATAAAATCTGATAATCCAATAAAAAGTTATAACGAATACAATAAGTCAAAATTTTTCACTGAAATAGACGATCGTGTTGATAGATACTATCAAACTCGACAAGATGAAATCGTTAAAAATTTCACAGCGATGACTAATGATTTTGCGTTGCTGTTAGTATCTCTCTAGGTCTGTACTCTCACTCGAGATGAATTTATCAGCGTTGTAGAAACATGCAATAAAATCATCGATGACATGGAAACATATAATTTAAAAAATATTCAAGAGGTATTAGGTGACGATAATCCTAAAACAAGAATAGAATTTGCAACGAAGTATAACATACACATAGAATATATTCCTCATTTCAAGATTCCAGGACATAATGTCCCAGTGATAAAAGAATCTCTTAGAAACGCCATCGATGAAGGTTTCAAAAAAATCCATGACGCAAGGAAGAAATCGCCACAAAAAAAAAACAATAACCCTCAAACATAATAACGACCCTGACGAAGGCGGCAGACATATTGCTCCTCAAAATGTGAATATATCCTCGGTGATTGCATTGAATTTAGTATGTGATGTTATCGAAGGAAGCTATCAAATAAATCTCGAGAGATCAAATCAAGCAGGGATATATTCTATATTCATTTGCACCAACAGCTCCTCCAGGATTTCTAATTATTGAGGATCCAACCAACCCAGTCTATATGCGATGTCATAATAATTCATTAACGAGAATCAACTTCAAACTCACTGACCAGTCAAATAATCTAATTGATCTACGAGGTGAGGTTCTACAAATTAGTCTGTTTGTGAAATCGTAGCGATTTTCATCGTTAACCCACAGCAGCAGAGAGGGTGAATGACAACGACAATGGCGTCTTTGAGGAAACCTCAATTTACCGAATCGACGCTTTTTTTAATACAATTTTCGAGGAAGCCTTAGATTGCTGAATCGACGACTCTACAAGGTTGTCTGATTCACCCTCTCTGCTGCTAAGTTTCAAATCAGTCTCGTTTATAAACGGTGTGGTAGTATGATCTGTGAGACCCCGATAATCATTTTGAGAAATAAACTGGCAAGCGACATCTCTCTCTCTCTCTCTCTCTCTCTCTCTCTCTCTCTCTCTCTCTCTCTCTCTCTCTCTCTCTCTCTCTCTCTCTCTCTCTCTCTCTCTCTCTCGTCGAAGACATCTGCAGCATATTAAAAAACCCAATGAATATAATTTATCTAGATCTATTTGTCACAATTGAGTTATCTATCTTGTTGTGTCTGAGTGTAACTTTACAATGTGAATAAATTAAAATAGTCATTTTCTGTTATATAATTTTATGGATTATATTTCCATAACAAAAAACCAGATACTACATGACTAACTGAAAATCACTTTCGATTTTACTCTTCTTTTCTTTCTAACATATTGCATATAAACATAACTACTCTCCACATCTCTTTCTCAGCCCAATCTAGAACAAACCATAGCGTGAATACCTTATTAGCATCTGATACGCGTCTCTACCAAATCATTCAATGACAAAAAAGAACAGAGTAAAGACGAAATAACGGCGATATGAATTATGTAGTAACGAAAGAGGAAGATGATGAGAAGAGTCTTATAACCACCATGACATAGATCATAATTTAAAACACAGAGCACACATATCTACTGTCATCGCTCTTTTTTGCATTTCTAAAGAAAGAAATAACCAAGCATTAGTTGGACGAGCTGTTTCTTTTTGAGCACTTGTACCTTCGTTTTTTTAAAACATAGTTTTATTTTGCTATAACCTTTAAGTTAAACTGTAAAGAACAAGATAAGTCATCTCTAAATTAACAAAATTATCATCGGCTAATTAAGCACTGAATGTTTTTGACCAATGTTAAAACAGAATATTACAATGCCAGTGATACCAGTCAATGCAAAAATCTTTTCGTTGGCTTACTCATGCAAATGTTTGGCTTTTTAATTGACAATGTTTGTAACGTTTCAAACCAGAAACTGTGCTACTTTTATCACTTACGTTCCTATGACCGCCAAGTTTTCATCTCGTTAAGCCTATATTTACAACATTTACTACGGATGTAAAAGGTATAAACGTCTTGACAATTGATGCACCTTGTTTAGTTGTTGTTTTGGCTTTTTAATGAATAGATGGCCGGATAAGAAAAATAGCTGTCCCCCAGATATACATCTATACTTTGCTGTAGGCAGTGAACTATCAATTCAGAACGATACATTTCTCTTCAAGGACAGAGTTATCATACACACAGTCTTAAGGCCCGGAATTTTTGATAACATTCACAGCGTCATCTAGGATTATCCAAAAGCCGCGAGGGAGCCCAAAGGTGTGTATGGTCGCCTGGAATCGTGAGACAGATCCAAGAAAAAATAGAGACATGTGAATGTTGTCAGCCTAGGGAGCCAGCACAGAGGAGGGAACCATTGAAGACAACATTTCTACCAAACAGACCATGCAAAAACTTGCCATCGATATTTGTGAAGTTACCTGGTAGCTATTTAATACTTTTCATGCTATTTGGAAATTATACATTTAACAACAAACAACATCTCAGCAGGTAATTGGAAAGTTAAAGAACACATTTGCACGATGGGGAATCCCAAAAATCGTAGTATCCGACAATGGGACCCAGTACACTTCCTCAGAATTCAAGGCGTTTGCTGAGAAATATAACTTCAAACAAGTAATACCAATCCTTACTACCCATAGGTTAATGGTGGAAGCATAAAGTGGTGTCTAAATAGCAGCAAATTCCATACTTTTAAAGAGAATGATGTATTCCTTGCCTTGATGCCTGAGAGAGACACACACGGACAGCTGCAAAAGGTGCCAGCCATGCCCAATTGATGATGGGACGCCAGATGAGGACCACTTTGCACATTGTTGAAAAGAAGTTAAACCCCACGTGGTAAAATCTCAAAATCATCAGACAGAGAGGCCTTAATATAAAACAAAGATGCGAATTATTTTACAATCGGCGCCACACTACACAAACGCTGCTATATATTACTGAGGGAGACAGCGTCAAAATCGAATGACATGGAAATGGTAAAAAGTGGTAAAGACCAGGCATAGTTATTCAAGCCAACAAAAGACAGAAAAAGCTCCTTGGTAAAAACTCACCTTGGGATATACAGGCGTAATCGAATCCATGTACAGCGGATGAAAAGCTCTGAGAATCTACTCCCTGTCAATACAGATTCCTCTATAGACTTTGCAAAAAAGTCCAGCACAAAGTCTCTTAATAACATGGAGCCAGTACCACCATCTGATGATTCTATCACCCAGCGTTACCCAGTGCAGCCGGCCCCCAGCAAGTCATCTGTACCCAATGGACCCAACAGTCCAAACACTCCAGTGCGGACGTTAGGTGGGAGAGTCGTCCGAATACCAGCTAAATTCAATGATTTTGTCGAAGAAAGCGACTTTTATAAATGTGCCAACATGCAGTTTGGTATTCGATTTATTAATTATTGCAATATAATTGTGGTAGAATAAACAACACAAACGCCAAGGTTCTGTGCAACTAGTTTCGCATTTTAATCAATGCTTCTTCAGGCACAAAATGATTTGAATGTAATGGATGAAGTCATTTATTTTTTTATGACATGAACATATATAATTGATTTTGCGATGATCAAAACCAGAAATTTTACGTAAGATTAAGCTTTAAAAATAACAGAATGTAAAATAGAGAGAGATGTAATTCCTTTCACAATACAATATAATCCTTCATTGCCTAATATAGGTCCTATAATTAATAAATATTATCGTCTCCTAAACTTATCCAATAAAACTAGCGTTAAATCTCTTTACAAAACTAAACCAATTATTGCTTTTAGAAGACCCAATAACTTGCACATTTTTTTAATTAGAGCTAAACAGAGAGAAAAAAATAATAATGAAATACACTTTTCGTCATGGAAATGTAACAGAAGCCGGTGCTTTCAATGTGCAAACATAAGAGAAAGTATTTCTTTCAGTAGTGCTAATACAAAATAGGTATTTTCTCTACGTGCTAACACAAACTGCATGTCAACTGATGTGATTTATTTAATAACCTGTAAAAAATGTAGCATGCAATATGTTGGACAAACACTTCAACAAGTTTCTAAAAGAATGAATAGTCATCGCTTTGATAGAAGAAAGTATAGAGATCCTATGTTTTCCTCTAATATTTCAACACATTTTAACACCAATAATCACTCTTTACTCGCTTTTTCTTTCATGATATTAGATATTGTGCATGGTGACATGAACAGACTCATAAAAGAAACTTATTGGATTCATAAGTTAGATACTTTGTATCCTAATGGACTTAATGCCAGTGCATTATATAAAATTGTATAATTTAAATTGATATATTGTATATTCTTCATAGCAATATGTATGACTGTTTGTCTCTAGTTTATGTTATTAATTTATTATTTTTGCAATATAATTGGACTTTTAGGTTTTAGTAATGGAATCAGGACTATCATTTGGAAGTTTACAGTAACCTATTATATAAATTAAGTCCGTCAAATTCTTTCAGTGGAAAGTTCAGATACAAAGACAGTAACTTCATTGCTTACTTGCTAAATTTTTTCATATTGGCGGAATTGATTCATTTATTTGTTTCCCTATATAGTCATAAGCAAAATTTTGTGTTCTGATAATCTCAATAGAGGGGAGATGTGTGGTATCGTAGTTTACTTGCTAGTTTTAAATAATTAGATAAGGACTGCTCCCTGATGCAGGGGCGATGCGATCGATAATGGAAGATGAGTTGTATTATGAACCTGCGTCAGCAACAAACCCTGTGTATGTAACGACTTGAAACGTCCTAGTATATCATGACAGCAAAATGTAACATGGTCAAAATATTTAACTACCTGTTTGGCAAAGGCATTTAAGTTCAACATAAAGAAATATGGAAACTTTTATAAGTTTTATACACAAATTGGCCATGATTTTAAAAGATCCAAAATATTAGTTCTACCATCAATTTTGAAAGGAGTATGACATCTGCCTGCCAAATGATTGGTACTCCACATCTTTAAACAGAAGAAAGCAATGAAATTACTCAGTTGATATTTTGAGATCTTTGTAATAGATTCTCTGCCATCTTTATGAAAATTAAAAATTATGAAAAATATATATCCGTGCAGTGACCTCTGAATTTGTCTCAGTAATAAAAACAACCTCAATTTAATTTACCTAAACAATAATAGCTTCATTATTCTCTATGTATATAAACTTATTATCATAATTATTTTTCAGGTAATCAAGAAGGATTATATATGTTTATCAGGGTCAGGATTCTGGAGATTCCTAAATGAATTTTGTAGGCTATTGTGTTGTAAATAAACAAGTCTCATTAGAACATTCTAAAATGGTTGTGTTTAGATAATGCTAATTGTGACATGAGGTCAAGAGGAAAACTGTAATATGTTGTGACTGTTAGGAATTTACCAGTCGTGCTTTAACATTTAGCATTCTTAAATTGCATTATGTTGTGACTAGTTTGGGCTGAATTTTAATTTCTTCAAATTATTGAATTCAAGGGATTCTTTTCTCCGGAATTACAAAGGTGCTCTGATAAAAGTCTTGGATAAAGAAATTCACTGGAATTTATACTCAATTCAAACCTTGATGAATTTGTCTGTGATTTAACAAGAGACTGTTGACACGTGAGAGCACTTCACGGGCTATAACATACACGTCATCTCATTCATATCTGGATCTCTTCGGGACGTGAACTGAGTTTTATTCAGGACTTTTTATTACTAGTGCTTGTCTTTAATTTTTCGAATATTTTTATTTTAATTCGCAACGCCATACATTCTTTTTCTTTCATTTTTCACTTTATTTTCTAGGGAAAAAAATTATTTGTTAAATTTTACAAAGCATTTAGTCTTCGCTCTTTTCCGTAACTCGTTTTAAGAGAATATACTCGTAAAATAATACAGTATATTTTTTTTTAGGCACACGTCTTGCACATGTATGCAATATCAAAGTGTTCAGTAGTGTTCAGCATCATACAATACTGCACGTTTCTGACAATGTAAAGTTAACTGTAAAAGGAAGTATATACTAACCAGGTTTTTTAATAAAACTTGTTGCCCTTATTAGTTTGGTTCATTTTTTATCACATGTAAAGATTGCGACCTTAATATAGCATTACTGATCCAAATTAGTCGTTAGTCGTGACAGATAGGAAACTGATTTAATTCTTTAATCCTCTCAAACACTCCATCCTTGGCAACATATTCTATCGTATTGTGACAACACATATTTGCACCAAATATTCTTACCAAAAACGATAATGTTAACTATGCTCTTATAGTTACCTAAAACGTTCAAACACAAACATACTTATAATGGAGTCGAATGCAAACGTACTCTTACTTCGATTCTACACACATAACATTTCAATGTATATGCTTGCAACGTTTATTTTAGTTTTTTTGTGTTGTGTCTGGTTAAAATAACGTTCAGAAGTCATATGTGTTGGAACATCATCTAACACCCCAAAATGAACAACCACCATCGAAAAAACAAGCAAACAAAAACAAATACCCACCCCCCAAAAAAACCCCAAAACAAACAAACTAAAACAAAAACAACATCTAAATAAAAAGAACAAACACAGCAACACAATAATACAAAACATAAACAACGGATTGTAAAGACATTAGACTGGGTTCACATTAAAAAATACGAAAGTAGCAAAATATATTTACCCGAGTATAACATCAAATTGTTTCGGGTCCTGGACAAGTTCATGAATGTGAACATCCCCTCTATAACTTGAAATACATGAAGAGAGAAGTGTTAAAACTACCCTTTGACCTGCCTGAGCTGCAAAGAGTAAATCAAAAAATGAAGACGTGTACAATATTGAAACCATTCTTGATCGAAGAACACGTAAAGTAGCAAGATGCCTCCTGAGAAAGTGAAAGTGCATTGGAAATGATATCTAAAGTAGTTTGGATAGTTGGATTGCCGCTTCGCAAATCACGAGTAACCCGGAAAATATGTGTACGGTATCGATATCATTTTTGATCGAAGAATGCATAAAGTAGCCATATGCCGACTTGAAGAAGCAAAGGTGCGATGGAAAGGATATCCAACTAGTTTCAATGTTGGATACCACTTCACAACTCATTGACTACAAAAAGAAGAAGCAACAACCATCGTTCTGTTAAACACAACCGGTGCCTCTCCTTTTGATAGTTCCTCTCTTGAAGAATTGCAAAAAATATTTCTGTGGGTGTGTTGCAGATACCTCTCCTTAAAACTTAAATCATCTTTTGATGCCAAATCCTTGTGGTGTATTGTATCATCAAACCAACATATGTCAATAATAGTTTGCAATAAGGAGACAAACAATTGTCGGCAATTTTATTTAACAGTTGCATTCTTCCCAGTCCTTTCTTTGAATATTGAATGGGCAGGACCAACGGTAATATCATTATGACTAATGACTGTCACCTTTCTTACACTGAGCAAGATAGGCTATAAATGGAAGTGAGTTTATAACTGATGACAGAAGAGCCTGGAAAACCTTGGTAAGAACAACCACGGACAAACGTAAAGCTACTGGCACGTTTTCTTATAGTCCTACATTGGCCAAGCCTGAGACTTGAACCTATATAAACAGAGGTAAGACAGCAGTGATAGTTAAAGGAGAACACTTAATCCAAATCTTTGTATCCATTGTCAGTCTGAGTTTGCTACAAGGAGACCATCAATTGTGAATAATTTTATTTGGTAATTGCATTGGGTTTTTCTTCCCAGCCCTTCCTTGAAATACTGTATGGGGAGTAACAATAGGAGCAGCCTATGGCCAATGCGCGTCACCATTCCTGCAGTCACAGGAACAACAGTAACAACAGCCCTCTTTTGGAACATTTTGAAAATAGTTCTCCTTTGACATGGGGTGACTCTTTGAAAACAAAATCATTGAATTATGAATAACAAATGTTGTTTAACTTTACCAAGTGACAGTTCAATAAATGTCATGTGTTTCTTGGAATATGTCTCAAATTAAGTCCCCTTTTGTCAGCAACACCCTCATTAAACAAGCTCAAACACAACTGGATTAAAATGGTCCTGGTTATAAGGAAACAAAAACAAAGAACCCATTGCAATCTTATCCTCAATTGAACATTCATTCTATGCGCATTCCTTGATAAATCGATTTTAGTCTTGAACATCATGTCACAACAATTACCATTAACTTTAATGATAAACTTGGCAAAGCAATTGGAAATCTCATAAAAGTGTTCAGATGAAATATCATGGCATTTATCATCATGTCAATTGATTTTTTAGATGGCAAACTGTCATCTATCACCTTTTCTCTGTTCATTAGCTATTCTTGGTGGAAACAAACAGCACCACATTCAAGTAGGTGTCAACAATGACGACAGATTCTACAGGTATTTTCATTACTGTATCAAACTGAACTGAATGAATTTTATCCTTGTGTACTGTAATGTGGTGGAGAACATCTTGATGGGAAACGAAGCTGCTCTATTGCTAAGAGTAATTCTTTCAAACTTTATTCTGATTTATTCTAATTCTGATTCCACTGAAAGGTGGAAAGACTTAACATGTTCCCCATGAATTTGAAAATCTTCACAATCTTCCTGTTAGTAAATCAAGCTTTTCTTTGTCAACATTAGTATAAAAGATGTGAGACAAAATGTTCTATTCTCCAGAGAAAAAGTCGCAGTGGAATTACATTTTGATAAAACGATTCTCAAGTAAATTAAAACCAATTCTGTGTACAAAGGAGTCTCTTAACAATGAGGACATGGTTTAGGCTTTGGCATACTAAGGGGGTGTGAGGTTGGTGACGGTCCTTACTGGGTGACATCCAGAGAGGGTGGGTGGGTGGGGAGCCATCAATAGGGTTAAAATACCAGTACAAGTTTTCAAACCAACCAAAGAATTCACCAAAGTAAAAGTTATTTTCAATTTGCTTGAGACAGCAATGTATTGTTTAAAAATCTACTTGCAAACAGAATATATTTTTCTATGAGTTTACATTTTAAAATTATTAGTGGGGGTGCCAAATAAAGGATCTGTCATGGATGCCAGATACTTTTGGTGCACCCCTGGCTTTATTGGATATGTTGAAATAACGTTTAATTCATTTGTACCCATCTTAAAACCGATCATGATCAATGATTGCATGCTTTAAAAGATACAGCTTTGATGTAAGGAAAGCCTTCATTAACATAATTGTTGTCAATGTGCTAGCTTTGCAGGACCATGGTCACTGCATATGTAAAAACTATGGTCACTAAGTGACACTACAAATGGCAGGCTTCATTTCAAATTTTAAAAACAACTGCAGGAGCCATCCACATAAAAATCTGTTTCAACACTAACTATATTTAACTCTTCCACCCATAAAGAAGTTAGGGCATCTTTCTGTTGGGAGTAATGGCAGTAGTGGCGAGAAGATATAAACAAAGCACATACACAATTATAAACTTAAGCAGGGGACAGAGCAAGTAAAATGAGAAGAATGGCAACCCTATCTTTTAAAGTCCTAGAATAAAATGCTAAATTTGCTTCTTTGAAAGAGCAACGTTGGCTTCATCTTATTAACAGCACCAATACGGTATCTTGGAGGAAAATTTAGGAATGTATGTGCATAAATGATCAGAGGCGTAGCTAGAGTGTTTGAGCCCAGGGACAAGATTTATTTTTACGCCTGCCCTCCCCCCATTTCAAAGCCCATTTTGGCGCCCCCACTAGTCTGACGCCCAGGGATATCTGTCCACCTCTACCCCCCCCCCCCCCAGCTACGCCTCTGTAACTGATACACATTTTTAAGTCTAGACAAATTAGGAAATTTGTTAATCCCGTCATGCATACTAAGTTTCGAATAATGAGAAATTTTTACTCAGTTTGAATAGATGAACCATACCAGTATTTCATCTTTAAGCATTAAGTGCATCAGCAACTTTAATCTGGGTCACTTCCCAGTCAGAGTGAATGACTCCCCCTACGCCACCACAATCTTTAATTTTTTTCCAAATATAACATTCTCTCTTTGCAACACATTTTGTACAAGCAAAATATTGTCTTTTTGATTCCAATTCCCAAATCATTTTTTGTCTTCTTATTGCTCCCTACTCATAGTTATCTATGAAAGAAAATCTCAACCAGAGAAAAAAAATTACAGCTAACGTAGATCCATGGAGATTATCATCTTTTCAACCTCCACATTAGAGAATGTTCTAGATTTGTTTATGAATGTAATAAATGATCTCAAACGTCGTCTTTATTTTAGGATCTTCAAATGCCAGTGGACAGTTAGTGTGTGTGTGATTTGGATTTTTAAGACAGCTTTAACAATTTTGCAGTATTGCCAAGATGACTGCAGTGTGGCAGCTGATAGTGATGTATAGCATCTGGTCATCATGCCGCAAGCTTGTAGCATAATGTACCACATAGTTACATTATCCTGACACCAGGTCGACCAGTCTAACACCAACATCTTACTTCTGAGTGCTTAGCAAGGCAGTCTGCTAGTGCCATTTTTATGTCTTTGATATGATTCTGCCAGGGCTCGATTCAACAACTTCTTGCATCCAAGGCAGGACAGTTAGTGAAACAGCAGAAAAATGTTCGAGCTAGGCCAAGAACTCACACATTACAGGTTGAGGATGTTTAGCAACACTGGGACCTGGTCTATGGACTGGCAGTGTAGAGAAGCTTGATAAAAACAGTTAAGTGTTAACATAACAATCTTAATGGAACCTTTCCAGGGCCATCCAGTTCACTTAATAAAAGATACTATTCAAATATTGGCAAAATTTGTTTTTGTTTATTGCAAATAAAACTTAAATCTCCTCTTGGCTCTTCTGTGTTGTGTCTATAGCGGTCTTTTTTGTATAGTGTGTACATTCCTACCATTTCCCCCCTCAATGCTAGTGACAGAAAGATCTAAAACCATGTTCTCACCTGCTCAGTGGAAAACTTTTGGAGACATCTGTGCTTTCAAATGACAAATTTCCCCCAAAATAACTCTCTTAATACCTAAACATCAAATACCAATAATTTAGCTAAACTAAATGACAAATGTAGCTCATAGAATGGTACCTGTTATTTATTTATTTCATACATGCGAGCTGACAGTGAAAGGAAACTCAAGATACAATCATGATGTACATATCCAATACAAGCAAATAAATACACGACACATCATACAATAGTACATGATGCTGCTATTAAAATATGTCAAGACTTGTATCCAATTATGTTATTATACTTTCTGAATGTAAAGTAAAAAACATTTGACTTATACCCTATTGGGTAATTATCCTATCTGAACATATAGTCAAAAAACCTTAAACTCGTACCCAATTGTGTAATAACCTACCTGAATGTAAAGTAAAAAACCTAAGACATGCACCCAAGTAAAAAAAGCGTTACTCGTATCCAATTGTGTAATTATCCTACCTGAATGCAAGTCAAACAACCTTACATTTGTATCCAATTGTGTAATTATCCTACCTTGAATGTTGTCATAAAGCCTTAGACTGATATTCAATTGTGTAATTATCTTATCTGAATGTAAAGTAAAAAAAAACTTTAGATTGATACCCAATCGTGTAATTATCCTACCTGAATGTAAAGTAAAAAAAACTTTAGATTGATACCCAATCGTGTAATTATCCTACCTGAATGTAAAGTCAAAAAACTTAGACTGATACCTTATTGTGTAATTATCCTACCTGAATGTAAAGTAAAAACACCTTAGACTGATACATACCCAATTGTGTAATTATCCTACCTTGAATGTAAAATCAAAAAACTTTAGACTGATACCTAATTGTGTAAATTATCCTACCTGAATATAAAGTCAAACAACTTTAGACTCATACCTAATTGTGTAATTATCCTACCGGAATATAAAGTCAAAAAACATTGTCTTTGGTTGGTGAGCTATTTTATCTGTAAAGCTATTGAAAAGAAGCCCTTGATGAGCAACATTCACATCATCATATACTTTACTAATTTAAGTGTTCAAAAACATGACAGAATGACTGTGCATCTTATGCGAAATTATGTTATTGAGATGAAAAGACAACAGCCAAATTTGAAGTTACATGCAAATAACTTCAATAGAACAAAGTCACACAATTATCCTCAAGATTACCAGTCCCAAAATGAGTGTGAGGTGGATGTTTAACATAGCTTTAACAATTTTTAAGTCATATCAATACAATGTGTACAGTGTGGCAGTTTATAATGATGTCTAGCACGGGGTATCATGCATATATGGATGAAGGATGGAAACTTACAAAATGAGTGAAACTTATACTCCACATGGACTTATAGGCCATAAAACACAGTAAGAAGATTTACGCTTGCAAGAAAGATAAAAAATTCTGCATTACTATTTTGTTTTTACAAAAATTAATGAGAATATAAACATGATCATATGCATTTAAGGTAGGTTTTATTGTTTTACAATAATTTTTAACCTTCCATTTTGAACTGTAAAATTGAGAAGGTTCCCCATTTCAAACGGCTTCGAAGATATGCCATTGTGTGGTTTAGATATATTCAGTGACAA
This sequence comes from Unio pictorum, assembly GCA_030141615.1. NCBI lineage: Eukaryota > Metazoa > Mollusca > Bivalvia > Unionida > Unionidae > Unio > Unio pictorum. The sequence goes on along the minus strand of JARLTB010000058.1, from coordinate 11,127,550 downwards.
TATTATTTTGCGAAGTATATGATATAAATAATGATTAACTCGGGATAATAATTAGGGCATCAAATAATGAATCAGGTGATTAAGAAATAAAAAAAATCACTAATTATGACCTCGCAGAAAGGTCACTAATCTTTTCCTTTAATAATTTTTCAATCACTTAATTTCTTTTTACTTTAATCAAGAAGTTTACATTTGAAATGGCTTTTAAAGAATATCAAAGTACGATATAGATATGAAAAACTACCAATGTAGTTTTCTTTCGGAGCATGTTTCATATAACTGCAAATGAAAAACAACTACATGTCCATGTATTCGTTGCCTCAGTTATAATTTATCTGACTGAATATATTTTTTGTTGAGTATACGTTTCATATATCGAAATGAAAAACTATTTGTTGCCTCACATAAAACTGACCTGGCCTATTTTTGTAAGTTTGCTTATCACAGTGAATAATGAAATGGGATATAAAGAAATAATTACTTTAATAATCATACAGAAAGATCTTTAATAACCCCTCACTGAAATGGCAATTCTTCTGTTAATTTACTTTCATTCATTGTTCCATCCTTATTTGTCTTCTTCACATGTGAGAAATGATTGACACATAGGCTTTCTTTCTGTCATTACACTATTTACTTGCGTTTTTAACAACTGGACAAAGGCTAATACAAAAACATATCCTTAAATATTATTGTTAATTTGTTCTCTTGTTAGCCCTGTCACTGTAACAAAACACAACATCATTTTAAAATGACACTGGAAGCTTATTGATGTTTGCTAATCCGATAACACTTATGTCTCAGTATATGCTAAAGTGAAAACCACAGACCATTGGTCAACTAGTTGTATTGTTATATTTTTTGTCATAAAAATATAAAATATAAAAATCCTTGTAATTTTCTATCATAAATTTGAAAGTCACAGACTCTATTAAATCGATTCATATGTACACTATCTGTTAAGTGCTTGCAGTGTTTTGATCCAGATTAACATTTTGTTGTGAATCTATGTTATGATACACCTCAATATTTTTATTGGCAAGTATGCATTAACAATAGCCTTGACTGAACATTGACAGATTTTCATTTTCCATTCCATATTGGTAGCCTCCCTGAATTGACCTCTTCTTTCAAATCTTGCTCTCCATTTGGTTTCAACTGGAATAACCTGACTAAAAGCTCATGGCATATTTAATTAGCATGCAAATAATAAAGCTAGCCATGTGGTTGTTTTGACATTGTATATGCTAATGAAAACCAGAATTAATCATTCATTTTGAGGTGTTAATTGAGAATGGAATATTATAGTTTCCAATTATGTGAGGAAGGTCAAATTCGTGAGGCAACTGAAAATACAGATTATACAACTGACCTATAATCCTTCTTTTATCTCTCTTTTTTCCAAAATTTTCAAATAAAATCCGCTTTGAATAAATATGGTCTTGAACACTGACAAAATGTTCTTTCATTTATTTCTCTCTCATACACACACAAATGCATTAACTAAAATCAATTAATTTTTAGTTCTTTTACTGTCTATTTCAATCCGATAATGAGGTAATTGTTGTTAAGATTACAAATTGCACTTAATTTCTGGACAACATTGGCTCATATCATTGCATACAAGTTTACATAATACCCATAACTAATACATGTTAAGACCATCTTAATTATTTTGCCAAAACACCGTAACAACAATTACAAAGTATGCTCAAAAGACTGTGACATTATTATTGCAGCCATCTATCTCTCTCTAATAACAAAAGACTTATTTTTTTAATTGTAATCTGATTCTTGAGATGAAAGCAGAATGGGACAAAAAATTACGTTTATTTTGTATGTAGGTACCAGCAGGTTGTGGAATATTACTTGATCCATTCTAGTTTCATACAGTCAGTACCACAAAAGGATAATTATTTATTTGGCATATAATTTTTCATTCTCTGAAAATTAATATTTTTTCCTGTATAAAAAATTACATGAAATACTGTATGATTTTTCTTCTTGTTTTGAGTAGAGTTCTATCTTTTTACGAATTAGCAGTGGATTACTTTAACATAAGTACAGTTTGCAAAGCTTTTATTTATTTATTTTTTACTTTTTTTTAAAAATAAATTAAGAATGAATATAGGTGATATTTGATATTATAATTTTCTTTAAAAATAATGTGCATCTAATAATGGATCATTGATGGTCCGTCTGATTTTAGTTTAGTTTAAACCATATTTATCTGAGAAACTTTGTCAATTACAATTATAAACATACGGTATTGTATAAATAATCATAGAACGCTAGAGTAATATCGATTACATCCCTTATAGGATCAATTGGAGCAGTGAAAATGCTTGTGCGTGTTCAACAGTATACTTGAAAATCAAATATCAATGGACCAGTTGATAAAATTTGATCAGGAATAATGATGTATGGTTAAAATGGATGAATAAAACAAAATTATTTCATATCTTCTTTTTAGGAACAAACGAATTAGTACAGTACACTATAGAAAATAAAATGTAATTGTGCTATGTGGCCCAGTGAATATTTTACCGGTAAATGTTTCTTTTATTTCCTGTTTGAGAAATAGGAAAATACATGCAGAATGGAAACTAGATGACAAAACATATAAATATAAGTAGCCATATTAGCTTACAACAATTTACTGACATAGTAATTTAGCAAGAATTTGTACTTCTATGTGACCTGTTTTCGATTATGCCGAATAAAGAGTGATTTTAACAGCATACCGGGTACCATAATCCAAGTACAAGTCGATGCAATTTCAATGACATTATCCATAAGCCGATTCAGAGTAAAAGATGAAGACCTGACTTTAAAGGTATTGACTAATATACAATGGAAAATAAGGCAATTCTGGGTCACTGAGAATGAAAATGATTAAAATTGTTGATTTGCTCTAGTTTTAAACATAATAATGGGTCAGTATATATGACCTTGATCTGGGAATGGTGAAGTGAGTAATAAAAAAAGGATCTCAGTTTAAACCAGAAATTACACAAAAAAAGACCCAGCTTTGACTGGATCTATGAGTAAATCTGTGACTGGGTTTGGACGGTATTACCACTTGCTTTTTAGGTAAAACAATGAATGATGCAATCTGAAGCTGATATTGCATCATACATGATATGAATTGCATTGTTTTATTCCTAGAAATCATGGGTGATGCAATCATAAATAAGCCTACATCATTCTGCTGCTGATATCAGCTCTTATTTCCCAGTGTTTGGTTTTGTAAACGGAACACTTTCGGTCTAGCCAAAGTGAGCAGAGATGTTTCATACTTGTGTGATCAATGCAGATAACTTCTGATATGTTTGCGGTGAAGTGACTTTTGCATCACAAAAGCACAGTATAACCACTACGGTTAAGAAAGCCTATCACCTTTATTTTGGCTACAAAATTAGAAATCAGGACAAGAGGTGGGCCACACATATTTGCTGCAAAACTTGTGCAACAAATCTTTGCCAGTGGTTGAACAGGATAAGGAAAATCTGCCTTTTGCAGTGCCACTGATTTCGAGACAGACAACATATTATATCAACAATTGTTACTTCTGCATGGTACCTCCAATTTGGAAAGGTGTCAAGAGAAGAACAGTGGACTATGCATTATCAAAACATTCCATCAGCTATATATCCAGTACCCCATGGAGAAGGACTACCAGTTCCTCTTGTACCATAATCATTCTTACTTGAAGAAGAGGATAAAACATTTAGCCCTGAACCACCAATGTTACATTACTTATATTCACTTCCCCCATAAGTGCATCATGTGATCACTAAGGCACTTATGGGGTTCATGAAATTACATTCAAACTTCGACTTGGTAAGTCTTGTTTAATTTATCAATTTTCTACCATCCTCCTCACTACATCTCATAACACAAGGTGAACTGAATGACCTTGTCAGGGATTTGGAATTATCCAAGAGTAAGGCAGAGTTGTTAAGCTCCAGACTACAGCAGTTGAATCTCCTGGCAGATGATGTTAGGGTTTCCATGTTCTGCGACTGTCGAAAGGATATTGTTACATTCTTTATCATGGAAGGTTATCATGCAGACTGCAACCATATTGATGTTGTTATGGCATCCCCCATCATCATTCATTGTCCTGATGAGTGTAGACTGTTCATTGATTCATCGAGGACAATTCTTAAATCTGTTTGTTGAATAATGGTAATGTTTTGCCATCAATTCCAGTTGGTGATGCAGTTCATATGAAGGAAACCTGTGAAAACATGAAACACTTCTTGAAGTCCATAATCTATGACCAACATTAGTCACTGTGGCAGCTTTGTGGCAATTTGAAGGTTATTGCTCTCTTGCTTGGTCTGCATACTGGATATGCAAAGTATGGCTGTTTTCTCTGCAAATGGGATAGTTGTGCGAGCGATTCCCACTCAAACAGTCATTAGAGCCAGGGAGGAAAAGTGTCAAACACCCACCACTTGTTTAGGAAGATTAAAGAAGATTTTGTTACCACCCTTGCACATCAAGCTGTGTCTAATGAAGAACTTTGTCAATGTCATGGACAAAACAAAAGCAGCTTTCAAGTACCTCCGTGGAAAATTTCCAAGGTTAAGTGAAGCTAAGATAAAAGAGGATGTCTTTGTTGGTCCTCAGATTCGTGATTTTCTCTGAGATGATGCATCTGACCATGCACTGCATAGCAAGAAAAAGATGACATGGAAAGCCTTCCAGTTAGTGCCAACAAATGTTTTCAGCATTAACATGGCAGAGAACTACAGGGAGTTGGTGGAAAACCTCCACAAGGCATAATAAAGCCTTGGTGGCAACATGTCACTAAAGATACATTTTATGCACTCTCATCTAGATTTGTATCCACCGAACTGCGGAGCAGTCAGTAATGAGCACAGTGGGTGATTTCACCAGGACATGGCAACAATGCCGAAACGCTATCAAGGCATACATAGCCCATCAATGCTTGCAGATTATTGTTGGACAGTGACAAAGAGATTCTCCATTTATTGAATGCAAGATACAAGCTAAGAAGCACAGAGCAGACACTGAATAAGGTCTAAACTATGTACATACATATTCATATATAGATTTTTGCCTTTGTTTCATAATAAATTTTAATTATATAATCCTTTGGCTGTTTTTTAAAGTGTTACATAAACAGGATGGGTCCAGTATTATCATGTAAATCAACCATAAACTCTTGAAAAGACCTAGCTTTTAAATTTATGATGAAAACTCTACTATCTACACAATGTATGTACGTATGTGTGTGCGTATATATATATATATATATATATATATATATATATATATATATATATATATATAATCTATAAATCTAAATTTGAATCTGTTGTTTTAATTGTCATATTTTAATTCAGAAATCAAAATTCCATAAAAATAGCACATTTTATCTCTGAAGCAGATGAATTCAAATAAACTTCAGATCAGTGTTATAAAATAAAATGCACTCTTCGCTTGAATTGGACTCTACAGTTAAAGAAACATTCAAAACCCAATTTAATTCTAATATATTTTATCTTCAGCAAAATCTAATTTGGAAAGTGAAATTTCAGTTAAAATATTTAGTTTCATTTGAAATGAAATGAAATTAAACACGTTATACTCTATATGAGAACATACTATGGTCATGTATAACATTTTCAGCTGTGATAATATCAACAAAACTAAAAGTATACGAAATATACAACTTATTTCATCATTAACTTATTCATGCCTGAACTACTCAAATCTAACTTTAAAACATCAAGTATATAATGATATTAAATACAATAAATGATTACATTCTGCAAATTAAAAAAACAGTAACAGATAACTGACAATAAAAAAAATAAAAAGCAGTTGTCAAATGCTGCAGAAAAATATAGGAGAGTAAGGACTGCAATTTTTCCACTATCCAAAGCAGAGAGAATGTCACTAAATACTTTCACAAGAGTAGTTTCCGTACTGTGGCAAGGGCGATATGCAGACTGTACATTGCAAAAAGACTGTTTGAGTTCAAATGAGATACAAGTTGAGTAAGAACAACCTTTTCTAAGAGTTTTGATATGAATGGGAGATTAGAAACTGGCCGGTAGTTCTTTAAATCGTTATGGTCCAGTGTTGGTTTCTTCAGCAGTGTCTTTACGATGGCAGTTTTGAAAAATGATGGGAATTCCCCTGATGAGAGAGAGAGATATTAATGACTTCAGTTAGTGAAGGCAATATTGGGTCTAAGCACTCAAGCAGCAGTGACGTCGGAATTGGATCAAGTTCACAAGACTTTGGTACACTTTTCATCACGATTGTCCGTACTAAATCAATAGAAACAGGTTCAAATGCTTCTAACGGTTGTCGCTGAAATTCTGGATCATAACTGTATGGTGACGAATCAGTTGAAATTATGCTGTCAAGCGAATCTCTAATGGTTTGTATTTTGTCATCGAAGAAATTTACAAATTGGTCTGGTAGGTCTAGTGGAGAGAAGGTTGTTGGAAGTTTGTAAGTTATCTCGAAGAACTCTTTGCAGCTGGAACTCTCCGTGATCTTAGTACTGTAGTGGGATGATTTGGCTAAATGGACTATGTTTGTGACGTTCTTCTTAGCAGCTTCGTAGATTTGTTTATGAATAGTGAGTCTGGTGGAAAGCCAAAGCCTCTCTGCTTTTTGGCGATGTCTTTTAGCAGTGCGAAGCTGGTCCCTAACACTGCTATATCATGGAGAACATTTTTTTATTGATACTCTGCATTTGGTGGCTGGGGCATGTTTTTCAAGCAATGAACACAGGCAGTTATCAAGTTGTTCCGCTGTTGGATGTAAGAATGTTGTATGTTTTCTTGGATGCCATGCATGAATTTGGTTCTATTTATCATACGGAGGTTTCTCTTAGTAGCAAATAGAGGTGGAGGGTTAGGGACTGATACGTCGAGATGGCATACAATGCAGAGGGGATCCAATGCAAGTTCGTGGGATACAAGGGTGGATTGCAGAATATTATCATCAGGTCTATAAAGAAACCAGTCTAGAATGTGACCAAGTTTGGTAGGTTGGTTAACTGACTGTTTAAGATTGAAAACATGAATGGAATCTAGGAGTTTTGACGTGTATGGTTTACCAGGACAGTCAAAGTGAAAGTTGAAATCTCCAAGAATAATTAGGTTGCCACCTATCGAATTTCTATACTCCAGAAGATTTGGAAACTGCTCCAAAAAATAGAGATTCAGTCAGCTTGTTTTTTCTACTAGAAGGAGGACGGTAGAGACAGAAAAAATGGACTGACCTTTGTTCCAGTGTGAGCGTTGTTTGGACTAGTTCAAACGATGTGTGACAGAAATTGAAGGTTGTGTTGTACTTAAGGCATTTGACCATGGAATTCTTTGTAATTACAGCAATTCAACCTCCGCGAGAGTTGCGGGGGAACGACTTGATGGAGTAATCGCTGGGTGTTAAATCCGCACACTTACATTCATCACCTGTCGAATATAACCAAGTTTCTGTCAGGAAGAAGATGTCAATATTATGATCGTTGATATAATTAACAATTTATGTGCGCTTTTCCGGTGATCCTACTGATTGAGCGTTGAATAATGCAATACGTAGTGGTATCCCTGGGACATTTGACACAACGGTTGACGATTTAAGAGGAATTTGAACCAGGTTATTAAAATTAACGGCAGAAGTTTTAAGTTGTTTATCCGTTGAATACACATTATGTTATATGAGAAAACAAATGAATGCAAAATACTACAACATTGCTTAATGGAAAAATGAAACTGAATAGGTCATCAAATGAAAGAAACCAGGAAAACTTAAGTACATTCAAATGTAACAACCTTGGACAATTGTATTCGTGATTATGGAAAGAAATTAAAATGTTTGGGTTTATTTCAATTTTCAAAGAGTTCATGATAATACACTAAATTTCCCAATCTTTCAAGGCCTTGAAAATGCTACCTCGTGTTTCCCAAACTGTCAAAGACTGCAAGAACCCTGTTTACTTTATTCATATATTTATAATATTCACAGGAAGTGCAAATTTAGACTCTTAGAGCATGCATTGTTACAACTTATTAAAGTTTTTATAAGCTTTACTGCATATTCCAAATATATCCCCGTCTAAAGGTTGTAGGTAATGGGTATTATAAGCAATGATACCACCCCTGTGGAAATCAAAAATAAAATATTCCATTCTACAAGTTATATATATATATATATATATATATATATATATATATATATATATATATATATATATATATATATATATATATATTAACGAGAAAGTCTAATTTTCTAAAGACACAACGTTGGCTTCTTTTCATAATTCTGATTTTTTCTTCTCTTTTTATTACCAAAAGGATAAATCAATATTGTTCTTTTTCACTTTACTTAAATAGATGTTCTTTTATTGTGTTGTGCATCTTCATTTCATTTTTGTTCCACGTGTATTCATAGCTGCTTCCACGACTGTCAGATTATACCGTCTTTTAAATAAATGCAATTCTAGTATAATCGGTGAAGCAAAATATTACTCTTCGTCTTCAATTACGTCAAATAACTTGTGAACACGTATTAATTTCACTCCATTAACACCACAGAAACAGCTTTGTACAAACAGTAACGGGATCGTCTTACCATACATGGATTTAGTATGTGCTCTAGTACCGAATCAAATGTTTCTGGTCACTGGGTTTAGGAAGTTGATCAGCGAGGTGAATTCGAAGCATGCGCGCGTAGGTACTTTCTGGAAGTTAACGCTCATTGGACGAAAATCTTAATTCTGAGGAAAGGCTTATTTTTATATGGGTATCAGCGCATGTGCAAGAAAGATGAACATGATATAAAGCACTCGTCTATAACAGAACTCGTCAACAAAATAGATGAAATCTAAAGTAATAGGGGTATACAAATCACAACAAACATATAACGAAGACAATTAGGGAATACAAAACATGTAAAAGGCAAAAAATAAACAAATAAATATGTATTTAAAAAAACAGCCCATAAAATAAGTATTAGGAACCTACCCTCACTTTAATACCTTCTCTAACTTTCCTCTCAATACAGCCTCATTGACAGTAAATAATAATTACCAAATACATATAAAATTCTAAAGTAAGAAGGCCAAAAATTAAATATAAGTAGATGGTCTGAGACCAGACTATCATAAAATTCTGTCCCGATAGTATGGTCCCAATGTAGACAGTATAAGGTAGTCTAAAGCATAAGACTACCAGGCCCCGCAGAACAAGGCTGCAATTAAATTTTACCTAACTTTAGGCATACAGACCCCCAACTCAACTATAAGGGCTGGGACATATGCATGGGGCTGTATGCTCCATTAACTCAAAACAGCACAGAGTTAATCCATTTTTGGGGGGTGGGGGTGGGTGGGAGTTTGGATAAAAGGACATCACCGCTGGACCTAAACCGGAAAAAAACGTCAGGAGAGAACAACTTGAAAGAACCCAGGACAAAGGAAAATGATGGCTGGTCCGAGGAAACAACCATATGCTGGGACACCATGAGAACAAGATGGCAGCCTGACATTAGGGGCTACTCAAACAGACAAAGGAAAGCTGCACAGAAAAGAATCCTATTGCTTTCACTACTTGGTTAACAGGGTCCTCATTTTGTACGAGAACCCTTTTCGAACAATCTATTTCACGAAACCTGACTTGATCATTTTTGCACACCGTTCAAAATTAACAAGTATTATTACCAAACAGTGACTATACTTATTTATGTCTCATAGATATCTTAGTATTCAAACTTGTTAGGGACTTAATACATGTACACTTTGTAATAGAAATAATGGAAAGTTCAGATAGTTAAACAAATTTTACGACTTCATAGATTTGATTTAATTGCATAGGTGGCTCATACATTATAGATATTTTCCTGTCCATTAGTAATAACTGGACCAGATTTGAACTAAGCACGGAATCACGATGTTGCGGCCTGTACGACATCCTTGGACTTAATGGTACCTCTCTTTTATTGCCACAACTCGGATAATTCCAAAATGGCGGAGATATTAAACTAATTTCCACTACCTCCACTTGTGCCATTGCACACCATTAACACACATTAGAGTTGAGTGTGTGTTGGGTCTATTCCCACTCAAACAGGGTCCTCCATTCAGGTCGATGGTTACTTAATAGTAACCCCGACCTGAAGACCAAATTAAATAGTACTTCTTGAGTACATAAATGCCTGGGGGAAGCGGCACCATTCCTCCCCACAGGAATAATTAAATATCCAGCTTTGATGGAAACTTAAAACAGTGGCACATGCTCCTAGTGGGCGATACAGCACTATAATTCAACTTCATCATCATCGTCTCACTGGTCATGTAGGCATTACACACTGACTATTTCAGTAATGGGTATCAATGTTTAGAATTTTATTCTACATAACCTAAAGGTGTGATCATAACAATCCAGACTGAATGTCGTGCGCTGATTTCACAATGAAAGCTACGCATGCTTATAAACAAGTTCGTATTACCCTCGATAGTAGCAGAGAGGACGAACATTCCTTTTGGCTGATACGTCATTTTTGCAAAATAAAGCTTTCCACGAAAATGAAAAATGTAAGGCAAATAACGCCAAACCGAAACCTCTAACTGACCGAAAGTTTCTCTAATTGGGTTAGTTTATTGTTTTGTTTTGTTTTTCACTTTATCGTTTGTCGTTAGTGGTTGATTTCAAATTTGTGCGTGCGTGTTGTTTATCTACCAGACATTTTTTTAGGTCGCGCTCTATATCCTGCTATAATTAAATCATTATTATATCAATTTCTTAACCAAACTTTTTATCAAGACCTATGCGATATCGTGACCTACGATAATGTAAATTTATTGTTAAAAATCAATGTAGGATGGATTGCGCATGTGAAATGTTTTTTTATAATTATATAACCCCGCCCCCCTCCCCTTAATTATATCCATATCTCCTGAACGCCCATGGTTGATGAATATTTCTAAATGTATCTGTATCAACCCCATTCGGATTTGTATATGTCTTTGTTTAACATAAATTATATCTGTAATTTTATGTCTGTTCGAGAAAATATTCATGCTGGGTTTGATTCTTCGTCCAGCAGTACATCACCATAAACAACTAAATTATTAATAAATCCATAAAGTTTATCAACACAAGGCGCTTCATCAATATCGGTGATAAAGTTAATAATGTTATTTTTCATTTAATAATTTTGTGTTCTCATTAAAATCTTTAAGAACATCGTATAATCTAAGATCATCTACAGATATTGCCACTAAATATAAGTTTTGTCGCTTGAGCCATCCTATTGCATTAAGTAATACGTGTGTCTTTCCACTTCCAGACTGATCTATTATCATTCCGACAGAATTCGGCAGCGCTGGATGATGTTTGACTTGTTCTTGTTTTCGTGTCGCTGAAAAATGGATAGTTTACGTTGTAGAGTTAAAACTCCAGCCATAGTTACAACAAATAATGGAGGAAAAAAGCATATGGTGGAAAATGTGCAATATGTGACAGAAAATATTTTTTGTTTTTACCTAAAATTCAACATAAAAATGGTGGCGATATTGCTACATATTGCTATATTGTCAAAATTTCAATAAACTCCATGAGCTAAATACCCAGGAGAAAACATCTTCCTGGATATAATTATTGTGGTCCTGGAACACGACTTGATATTCGACTTGACGAACGAGATCGACCAAAACCTGGAGAGTATCCAGTAAATGCTATTGATTAAGCATGTCACGTTCACGATGTAGCATATAGAAAAAAAGATTTACAACAATGACCTATTGCAGATGTGAAGTTGATACACTCGTTAAATTCCATATAAAAATATAAAACTATCTGAGAATCATTAGCTACATGGTTAATAAGATTTGCGATGAAGGGTAATCTAGCATTAGGGGCTGGTAATTAATTCACCGATTATTATAAATTAATGGAATCGATTTATTATAGCCCAAAAGGATATTGGAGAGGAAGAGCAGCGATTAGTAAACTCGCTGATGCAGCAAATGGTACACATTCCGTTGCTGCAAATTGGTTAGAACGACAGGCAGTAGAGCAAATGTATCTACCACCACCAAAACAAATTCAGCACGCACATTTTTATGTCAGCGCTCCTAAAGATGTTCATCAGGTGGATATTTTGTTTTTACCACACGATGCTATTAAAATTGGTAGATGTTAATACACATACATATACGCGTTGAATCTCGTTGATGTTGCAAGTAGATATAAAGACGCAGAGCCATTATTAACTAAAATGGCTGCTGAAGTTGTATTAGTTTTTTAACGAATTTATCAATGACACCTCTTGCGAATGACGCAGCTACTACACATCGATCCTGAGAATGAATTTCTTGGTGCAGAATCATCTCTGATGAAAAAACAGCGTGAAAATCAAACAAGGACATACCGCATTTCACCGTGATCAGGCAAACCTTGAACAAACTTCAGAAAGATACGATATTTCGTGAATATGTTACAAGACCTGTAAGTTTGATGGCTGCTTTCAATAATGAGGTTAATCGTACAATTTATATGAAACCAACCAATACGATCACAAAAAAACACATACCAATACAAGGACATAATTTTTCAAAACAACCAGTATTAGACAATGTTACTGCAAGCTAATGATATGAACAGGTGAACATAAAGGTGGTTAAAAAAATACAGCGACTGATTCTATTTGGTGTGTAACTACACATACAAATTCAAATGATCTAAAATCTAGGGTAGACATACAAGTAATATATTAGATTGAACTGCTCCTCAACGAGGTTTTGTACGTGAACAGTTATAAGTAATTCCTAGAGATACACAATTGCCACCGTCTTCACTTAACTAGTGCTTTGATGTCGATTATATGCTCAAGACAGATTAGCATTACATTTTCGCGCGTGTGGCCAAGACTACTATCAATTCTATCTACGGTAAATTGTCTTGGGTCATTTTCTGAATATTTCCACAATATTAATGTGTTACAGCTCGCACAATGATTATTCTGTCGTTGTTTTAATATCATGATAAAATTAACGTCAATATCAAAGTCGCGTTTATTTTTGATTGTTTTCTTAATATATCATCGCTAACAACATCGCTGTTATTGTCAGTATTTTCTGCAAAATTTATAACAACCCTCCGCAACTGAGATATTCTTCTAAGTCGAGACGCTCCTAAATAAACTAAAATGGACGATTCGATACGATCACCGACTATCCAAAAGCTGTATCAATAATAGTTAATCCATTAGATGAATGGATTGTCATTGCGTATCCTAGCATCCATAGAGTTTTTTTCATAAGCTAATGCGCTCTCAACAACAATGACAGGAAGTAAAACAATATCATTTAACACAAGATTTCGTTTCTCTGACGATCCTGGTATATCATATTCAATATTTTATTTGCGTTTATCTGCTGGACGATAATATAATGGTATGGGTATATCTAAATTGTTTTCTTTGTGTAACAAAAATAATTGTTGTTGAAGTGTATCACGAACTATCTAGTTTCTACTTGCAACTCTCAAATCATCTGGTTTCCACAAATTCCAAAAAGTAATGATAAAAGTTTATGAATTTATTTATATCACGCACCATTTCACACTGAACTTTATTCGGTTGTAGTCTGATTAGTTTCTTAAGCTCTCTTAATTCTGGATCAAGCGCTCTATTCTCATCAGTTATTCATAATAATTTATAAATCCGTTCAGCCATTCATGCGGAGACAATCCAGCTAAAGCTGGTCGTTGACCATGATCGCTGCACATTATCACAGCCGCATTTTTTTAATAACCAATCAAGAAATATTTTTTTATATATTTTATTATGCAGTGCATATTTCATCCTAAATGATATTCCTTGGGAAAGTTTTTTCACCCATTGGTTCAAGAGTCCATTTGTATCCTTTCCATCGAAAACAATTCTGATAAGTGCATGATTTAACATTTCTTTCCTTCATCTCTCTGGAGAGTCTGTGTGTAGGGGTTCAAACGATCCTATCAAAAGAGTTTGACGAACTCTACCAGAACCGACCGGTACATTCATATAAAACGTCTTTCTTGGACTTACAATTATATTACTCTTCGTTGCATCATCAATTATACAATGAAGTTCAGAATCGTCCATAATCAATCTTGTATAAGGTCGTTTTTCGTCATATCGTCCGCCTTGGGTAAATTATCAATTATTTATCTGCCAAGATCTTTTGCGGTTTTATTTTCTTCATCAGTAAAATCAGAATTTTCCTATTCTAACTAACTTCTTTCTGTGGACGATATGATATAATTTCTTCACTTGTTTCATGAAATAGCAGTATGTTTGCGTTGATCATATATCGTAACAATACAACCGGTACCCAACTCTTTTCTGAATAGTGTCTACAACTGCAGAAATAACAAGAAAAATGTTTGCCCAACTCAAATTACTATATAACAAGCAAATCCAGTCAAGTCAAAATCTGGTAGAGGTCCCTTTATTGCAACTCTGGTCATCCCGTGTGTTGGATGTCCAACTCTTAAAATATTCAAGATATTCACCCATTCCTAGAAAACTTCTGGGATAACATGTTGACATTCACTGAGATACCATCTTTATAATCGTATGTAACGTTCCACAATCCGCCGCGCCCATACTTACAGGAGCTTAGCTGCACGTCTTCAAGAAAATTCAAATCGTGTTGGTTTCCACAAGCAACTGACCAAACAGTAAAACAATCTTTTAGTAATCTATTATTATTATTATTATTATTATTATTATTATTATTATTATTATTATTATTATTATTATTATAAATTTTAGTTTCCTTCCTAGCTCAGCAACGTCTTTGGTAGACGCCCCGATATCTTTAACTATTTCTGCCCACGGGTTTATATTTGTACGTGATACGTATCGCATTTGTGAAATGTTCTGTTACTCGTTTGGATACACAATTTATTTTTGAAAATTTCATCGGTTTTAGATCAAGAACGCTAGCTTTATCATTAAACGGATATATCCCATATATAACTGCGGTTACAGGACACACTAGTTTATAATACGGTTAGTCAATACCAGTCAAAGTCTTGGTTTGGAATGTTGACTCAATATAGCAGTTATTTTCATTATGATGGCCAGGGTCATATTTGTCATGGATAATCAATTAGAGAATCGTTTGAGGTTTGGCCCATCAAAACTCAAAAATCGGACTTATTTTCATTATATTTTAGTACCATTTACCCAAGAAGTTAATGAAAATCAGCAGAAAAAATAAATTATGTTACATGTATATATTTATATTTTAAATTATTATTTATAGATATTTATTATTTTGAGTATCAACATTCCCATCAATCTGAAGAATTAGATAACTTTTTTAATAGGATCAAAATCAATACAAGGATGATCTCATTTAATTGTTCCTGTCTCAACACATAATATTTATTGCCGTAATCATTAATTATATTGTCAACACTAAATTGTTCTGCCACGACTGAGGCATTGTTCTGATGGCATTTTCAATAACCTCTTTTTTGTGTATAAAAACCCTTACATGTTGGTACAATATATAATATATCCCTTTGATCAATTCGTAAATCGCCACTTTGATTAAAATCGTTAATATGTTACGTTGAGATTTATTGACAAACCTCTATTTTTAAATCAAGAAGGTGTCCTTTATGGTCAGTAAGTTTGAAAATAATTTTTGATAATAACGGATTATGGCATCGTAGACAATATGGATTATTGGGTTCTTGTATAATCAAATATAAAGGAGACACTTGCGGAGTAAATGTATATAGAATATGTACTTGCTGAGATTTAGTGGATTTTTCTAGATCTACTCGATAGCTGCAATCAATTACATCACACAGCATTGACTTCAATTGTTCATGTTATATTTACAATTCCTGGTAAAATATGACGACCCTCACCGTATGGATCATTGCTATGTTGAAGTATACCTGTTGGTGTTTTTTTCTTTGTTTCTCCATGACTCAAAGATTTTAGGAAGGTTATTACTGAGAAGATCGTTGAGTGATTTTTTTAGTTCATTTGTTTTAATTGAATGTTATTACAAATGTTGGTAATAGTTTTTCAGTTATTGCATACTGACCAAAACATGCTTGCTTTGTATCGTATTTTATAGTATCTTCTGAATGACAAAGTTCTTAGTTATCAAACATTGCTTGTTCACGAATTCGCCAATTAGTATTAGCAATATCTGATATAACCTGATTTAAATGTTGTGTTGTTTCAATAATTAGTTGTTTTAATTCGTCAGAGTAATTTTGTGTAATATTTAAAAATAAAGATTGTACATGTAAAATACAAAATACACTTTTGTAAGTTCAGGTCTAATTTCTTCTGGAAACCTCTTAATTAATCCTTTCTTTACCGCAGAATTATTGTTATCATCTAAACTAATTAAGGTAAGTATTTTGCGTATTGTTTAGTATCCGATTCAATAAGGAAGGATTGTTCCTCAATTCGTTGAATAGAAGAACGGTAACCGTGTAATACTATTTTCCATATATCTATTCTTCGATATTCTGGTTCCTTTAGAAATATTTTTTGTCTGTTAGAAATTCAGCTCGTTTCGGTTCTAGTGGTCATTGATATGCTGGTTGAACTTCAATCCATACTAAAACTGATCTGACCTCTGAGTGATAAATATCTACTTGATTATTTTCTGATTTGATTTCTATCGCGTATGATAATGTTAGTTCATGAATAGTATGAGCTACTTTTGATTATTTTCTGTGAAAATTTAATTCTACTTTGAAATACATCGCTGATTTGTTCGATCAGATAATTACCAGATGGAATAACAAAATTTGTCAATCAGTAGTTATTTATTTTTATTTGCAAATACCAATGTATTATTCGCCTGCAACCCACCAAATGATTTTGATCTAATATTTTGACAACTATTATATACCCATACAAGCGCAATTCCTTTCACTGGAATAGCAGTTGGAAAGTTGACGCATAATTCAGGATTGGTCAAACTTGCTGATATAATCCTTGTTTCTGACAGAATTGTATTAACGACGATTTTGCAGTAGTTCTTGCGATGACATTATTATTATTATTATTATTATTATTATTATTATTATTATTATTCTCTAAATTAGACGTACTTATTGCTTCGTTGTTAATCTTGATAATTTCTGAAAACTCAATATTTGATATTATTCCATCACTAAGACCTGATGATATAAATAAAGATAATTTTGGAGTATGCTAGAGTCACTGTATACAACTCTATTATATACTCATGTAATTTATTTCCGCTACATGAAGATTTATTGACAATGATATTAAGAACACCATAAATTATTGTTGCAGTTGAAACAGAATTTGTACAACTGCTATGATGTCATTGTTATTGTTGATAGCAATACGCCGGTTTCAGCGATAACAGCAAACAATGAATATTCAACGACAATTACAAATCTGCGAAATTATGTGACTTGAGGTGTACACTCATCAACGATATCGTATTTAGTTTAGTTTTCCATTTACGCAGCCGATTCTATCTGTACTGGTGCACGTTGATTGGGCAGCTCATTGTAGTTTAAGTAGGTAAAAGTATAGCGATGAATTCAAGACACCAATGATAAATCAAGCCGAATTTTATTTCTTCTTCAGGTTCCACTTCAAATGTTGCTTCGTTATTTTGCTCCAACATCACTAACATAAATCCAGAAGATTTTGTGAGTGGATAACGCCGTGTTATTGTAGTAGATAAATACTGTAACGCCGAGTACTGAGAACCTCAGCACGATATTTAATTGATTTATTGAGTGGCGACCATGATACTGTTCCAGACGCTACCGTATATAAAACGTTATCGGTGATTATTTTTATAGCAACGTTATCAACGACTGCTAGACTTCCGAAAACCTTGTTAATGTTTCTGTTTACGTTTCTACGAAAACTTAAGAACGTGTTGATGTCAGTACTATAATCAGATCTAAGATTGATTACTTCATTATTGATTGTCGTTAACGAGTTCATCATGGGAAATCTTTATCATCGACGTATTACGTCGTTGCAGCATCACTGCGTGATTGTGGTTCTCCAAGACCAGTAAATGTTCTTTTTAGTCATACTGACATAACAACACCGGGCATACTTTTTCCACTATTTTTGGTTACTTCATTAATTTTGACGATACTATCATGCAATGTAAGATTACTGGTTTTTAATCGTCCTTGGTTATCTTGAAATACAACAACTTCGTTTGGATCTACATTTGCAAGATTTAATAATTCGGATATTTCATCACTAATGATTCCGTCAGTTGTTTGTCCTGTTTTGAGCAAGATCTTCCGTAAGTATTTACCATTATAGTTTTAAAATCCATTTAGTACAAAAGTGATTATTGCATACTCTTACACAACTTTATGAGGTGGTGTGGTTGATTTTGATACCGCGTGATGTACAGCGATTGCTTCATGCCACATATTGGCGGATGAGTTATTGGCTGTTTCGGTAATATTGAATACCAGATAGGAATGAACTTTGTTCATAACATACATTCTTTCGGTGGAAGAGGTCCATACAAATCAAAATAATCAGATACCAGTGGATCAATTGCGTATCCAACCCAGTCAATTCTGAGCCAGAACTATTATTAAGATTAATGATACCGGTTACAACTTTAATGCGTTGGATGGTAATTGATCTCGCATATAAAGGCCTATAAAGTTGGAAAAATATTTTTTGTGTCTAACGAGGTATTGTTTCGGGAGGTCTGAGTCCTTTACCATACCATGATGCCAGTAATCTTAGGCGACCCGACTAAGGCATACTTGACATGATTGGACGTCTTCCTTTTTTTGAGTGTTCTTTTTTAATCTATCAATGCAGGTATAGTTGCAAGAATTTGTAATATTCCACCAGTTTTTGTCATATCTTTAATAGAACTCGGTGAAAAATGGAGTTAAACTCATGTTTTTGATTCTAAAGCTTTTGTTAAAATGTTTAAACTCAGATTACTCTTCCCAAATATGCACTTAATTCACACGAGATGTTAAGACGGAAATCTTACGATGGAAATCTTAAGATTTCAAATACATACTTATTTGTAATCCCCCCCTAGTCAAGTAAATTATTAGATTGGTCAGTCAGTTTAAAATTTATTCTCGTTAATAAATTATTATGATATCGCATATAATCGGCATTTATTGGTTCTTGAATTATTAAAAATCCTGGTGGAACCAGTGATGCAAATGAATATAAAATGTATTCTTGCTGGGCCTGATTTTATTGTTCGAGATGTATTTGGTAACTTCCATCAATAACATCACATACTAGATTTACTGCGATCACTGAGGATATATTAACATTTTCAGCGCTATATGTGTTCCCTTTTTTCTGGGTCATTATTATGTTTTGAGGATAGTTGTCTGTGGTTCTGTTATTTTTTCCCTTGCGGCGAGTATCAGAGGAAAATAATCATATATGACATCACTGACTGATTTTTGTAATTGTTCTGCGTTATACCCGAGAAATTTAAATGTTGAAATGTCTTCTACGCGTATTTTAAATCTATTTTCAAATCTTATTCTTTCGTCGCCATGTTCGGCATCTAATACTCGTTGAATACGTCGTATTTTAAATAGATCCATATCATATGCGATTTGATTTAGTCTTTCCATGTATTTAATAACTGAGATTTTCAACGATGAATCGGTAACATGTTCTTGCAAACTATGCCGTAATTTATTTAGTTATACCTTACATCCTTTATTAAATGAATAGAAATACCCCAAGAAAATCATTTAGATCCATTGAGATCCAATCACCATCATCCCTTAGATTCAAAAGCCATTCTCCATTATCGTAAAAACACGATTTGTTAAATATTGCGTATAATAAGGATTGATTCTTACAGTGGATATGTCATGATATGATTTATTGTCTGTGACATAATCTGACCTTTTGTTTCAGGTAGATTTTGATAAGATAATGCCTAAGGAGGGATTTCAGGCCATCCTAGCACTGTTCTTATCGAACTCTGGTAGATATCTACGACATAGCCAGGCGAGTTTATCTCAATTGCGGCTGAAAATGTTGGTTCGTGAACTGTTATAGTGATTTTTTTAAAATTCTTTTCCTGTAATGGATTTTATTCTACGCTGGAATTCATTTTTGATCTGTTCGATTTGATAATGGCTAGATGGTATAGAAACAATTCCCAATCTGGGGTTCCATCTGGTTTTTTTTTACTCGCAAACACAAGGGAATTATTCGGTTGCTGACCCCCAAATGATTTTGATCTAATATTTGGCCAACTGTAGAATACTCGTAATTTTGCTAGTACGATTTCCTTCACCGGTATTGCAGTGGGGAAATTGATACTGATTTCAGGGTTAGTTGAGGTTATTGAGATCATGGTTGTCTTTGGCGGGGTTGTATTTGTGGCTATCTGTTGAAGCAATTCCGTTGTCGATGACATTATTTGTTATTGTGTTGTTTTTCTAATTTTGATGTTGCTGTGTGGTAGATGTTCATCATCGCTGTGAACTCGTTATCTGATATTGTTGTGTCATCGAGACTAGATGATATCAGCGACGACAATTGGGAATATGTGGTATACGCTTCATGTAACTTAATTATATACTCGTGTAGTTTATTCTGAATGCATGTCGATATCTCTTTTGTGATGATGCTAAGAACCCCTGCAATTGTTGTCGTTGACACAAAATTGTGACAACTACAGGTGCCAGCATTGTTACCGTTGATAACAATATACCCGTTCCAGCAATAATACTTGAAACCGAATACACAATAATGTCAACACGAGTAATTCGCCTGCGGTATTTTTTAAAATTTTTACTTTATATTCGTCAAAAAGATTTTTAGTTTAGTTTGAAGCTCGCGCACTTGATCGTATCGATATTGTTGGACATTCAGTATACTATTTACTCAAATCAATTACAAATTGTAAATACCATGTGATTGATAATGATGCTAAATTACCATCAGTGGAGGGTATTGTAAATATTTCCATGACACCCTTATATATTATTGCACTTGTAGTATTAATTCAAGTAGATGTACTCGATGATACATATACATTAAACTGTAATGGTGAAAGCATGGTCAATCTATAGATACTCTTGATATCTGTAGTAACTTGAATGATGTTATTTTGAGGTGTCAAGGTGAAAAATCCATGATGTGTCGAGTACACGGTATTGCTATTTTGTTTATGCGGTATTTAATTTTATCAAGCCATGCAGCGATTGCAGAAAACTCACTAATGATATTGTCCTGTGTTTGTTTCATCGTATCAATAGTTGTTTTAATATCAGAAAGTTTTATTGGGACAGGCTGCGGAGTGCCACAGAAATTATCTGCGGTCTCATCAATTTTTTTTTAAAAAAATTCCTACGTAGATTTCCAAAAACGCCTACATGAACATCATAATCGGCTCGCAATGTTGTTAGTTTCCATCTGTGGTATTATATTCGTGTTGCAGCGCTGTTAGTTTATTGTCTGTGGTTTTATATTCGTCGTGCAGCGTTGTTTGTTGACCATCTGTGATATTATATTCGTGTTGCAGCGCTGTTAGTTTACCATGTATGGTTTAATATTCGTCGTGCAGCGCGTCTACATATATATATTTTTTGTCACAGCGTCAGTGTCCAATGTTGGATTACCATGTGTGGTTATTGTGTTCGAGTTCATGTCGAGGTTACCTGTCATTGTGTCACTCGGTTGTTGATATTATCCATCAAAGTTCGAAAAAGAACTCCTGGCTTAATCTTACCGGTGGAATCAAACACCGCTAGGGAATTTTCGGTTACTCCATTAATTTTAACTAGAATATCATTCAAGGAAACATTACTCTTTTTCAATTTGCCCTGTTTGTCTTGAAATACGACTATTTCGTTTGGATCCACACACGTTTCCGCTGTACTATGAATACGGAGTCCTTGGTAGACTTAGACCCTTTCCATTTACGGATCGCCTCTTTTTTTATATCTCTTTCCACTTGCTTTTTTTAGTGCCATCCTAGCTGCGGTTCCAACTGCTCCTAATGCGGCAGCTATCGCGACTGCGGTGGCAACGGCGGCGGCAACCAATGCTGGTAAGGCAACAAGAAGTGCAAATATACCACTTGATTTAATCATGTCTTTGATCGCGGCCGCAGAGGGAGTAACCTGAACACCTTTTTTAAAATATCTTTTAGCATCATTGAAATGCTTAATCTGACGAGCTGTTAGGGATAGACATGTGATTGTGTTTTAGTGTTATTGTAGTTCCACATTTTTTAACTGAATCCGATTGCAACTTTTTAATCTGACCAGGAGTCAGAGTAACACTAACATGACTATATAACATTTTATTTAATATATGTAATCACCTCCAGCATGAGGGTTGGTTACACGAGCTTCGAAGTATACGTCAACGACGGATTGTCTAGTTAAGTCAAGATGTTCCAGTGAAAAGTAATGAATCGGATATAGATTTCTAAAATCTAATTGTGATAATTGCAGACCAGTATCTACATTTTGATCACGTCCCATAAATGTCAACAAACAATGATATGCGCGTGTTATTTGATTTTGTCCGTAATTAAGTAAAATATTCACAGTTGGTTCCTGTTTATTCTTAACGAGACTTCGTTACCATCTAATTGATCAAATATATTGCTGCGCTCCTGAGAATTTAATCTCGTAAATCTTGTAACGCATTAAATATGTGTCGAGGAGCAGAAACACCCCTGTTTGATGTAACATGCCATGAAAATTCTCCATTAATGGTACTCTGCAGACTATCTGTCGCTGCCTAGTGATCTCTTAATTCTTTGAAGATCATCTGTTATTTCTTCCTGCTGAGATGAGAAAGACTCTTGCTTTGAGGATTTTTGTTTTTTTCTTTGCGCTTTTCGCTATTTTAAATCTTTTTCTCGTTGATTAAATTCTTCTCTTCGCTGTTTTTGTTTTTCCATTTTTTGTTCGTTTTTGTTCTTCTTTTCGCTGTTGTAGTCTTCATATTGATCATATACTTTATCTACCGCACCGAGATATCCTATATACGGTGTACTTTTTGTATCAACTCGACTTGTTTTAGTTTTAATTTTATAAAATACATCAGCCCAGTGTTGCATATCTCTGATATATTTTTCACGCCCTGGTTTCAACATTTTGTTTCTTCTATTTTCATACTTCTTCTCCTCCTTTTCCATATATAACCTCTTTAGTGGTTGTACTAACAGGTTTGAATAATTGTTCAGCAATTATTGCAAAATCAATTTGAGATTTCTGTCGCTGTTGAAGTTTTTGTCTGACAGAATCTCTAAATCGTTGTGTTTCGGTTTAGCAGCAGTTCTGGCTGAACAAATAGACACCTGGGTTCACCGTCTTCCTCTTTTTCAAACTTGGCTTAAAAAATATGTTGTAGGGTTCACCCACTCAAACTTGGCTAACAATATGTTTGTAGGGTTCAGCCACTCAGACTTGGCTAACAATATGTTTGTAGGGTTCAGCCACTCATAATTGGCTAGAAAAAAATGTTTGTAGGGTTCAGTCACTCAAACTTGGCTGAGAAATATCTTTGTAGTGTTCACCCTTCATACTACTTCATCTCCAAGTTGAAAATGAGATCTTCATTAAATTTATTTTTTGTGGAGTAGGAAGAAGTTGTCTTTGTTGAGAACTTTTAGGTTTTGACGAAAGAGCTGCAGTGGAAGAGAAAGTTATGTTTGTTGCGGAGTAGGAGAAAGTTCTATTGGTTGCTGCCATGGAGAAGGTTGTATGTATTCTTCTTGTTCTAAAGTTTCTTACTTGAGACGTTTCTTGTTTATTAGGTTCTGGTTGAAAAGATTTTAACTTCTTCGTTAATCCTGCTGTGTTTTCTCCTCTTTGTGCTACACTTTCACTAATTTGATTTATTTGATAAGCCGCATATGTCGGATCAGATATATCTGTCTGATTATGATTTCGGTTTGTACCATGTTACCATGTTACACGATTTACACCTTCAACATATTCGGGTTATATAATTTAGTATCTTTGAGAAAAACGTGCATAATCAAGCGCACCTAAATCATGTATATTAATATTTTTTATTACTTGGATATTTTCCACAGTAAATTTGTCCCTAAAACCAATTTTATATTAACCAGGCAATCGATGTTTTTCTGAGTTGCACCACATTGCAGTTGCGGGGCTCCAAAACGTACGAATTTCGCAAATTTCGCTTGCGTTACTGCCTGGACAAAGTTACGCTCCCGTGCAATGAACTCGGTTTTACTGAGATATACGGTATTTACGAGTCTGTGGTACAGTCCTTCGTCAATCTGAGAATAATGGTTGATGCAAAAGTATGTTCCTACTTGCCATGAACTAGATTCAATTTTAAAATTCTGTTCCATAGAAGAAATATATTAATTCCATACAAATCAAATACACGTTACCGTTATTTTGACAATATTCCGACTATGCGCAAATACGTTAACGGCGAAATATGATTAACTCAAATAGTATTACTTAAATAACATCCATGCATCTGGTTCATGATATTACCTTTTGAGCCAATCCCATATTGCACAGGAGAGTAACTTTGTCACGGCAGACACGATTCGTACGTTTAAGAGCCCGTTACTTCAGTTTGGCGTAATTCATTGATGGCTTGATGACTAGAAAAATATTGCAAGAGTAGTACAAGCTATAAGGTCTGGTGCTCACACCAGGCCGACCAGTTCTATCACTAACCTCTTAATGCTGAGTGCATAGCGAGGTAGCTGTTACCTTTGTTAGATGTTTTTGATATGACTCGGCTTGGGTTCGAACCCGCGACCTTGCCATACGAAGCTTTCGGTATAACCACTAGGCCACCTGAGCGGTACAACATGGCTTGTAATAGCAAGTTAAAATGCAGAAACAAGTGATATATAATCGTACATTCAGATCTTTACTGTACAAGACTTTACATTCTAGATGATAATTTTATGTTAGCTTTTAAAAAATATATACTTCTAAAATTATTAATATTCTAAGATTTTTTTTTAATTTGCAGAAACGTATTTTTTGGGTAAATATCGATTGTGGAAACGGGATATCCACATCTATTTCACGCGCGCTGGTGGCTAATAAGCCAAATATGTGACAGGCACGTCCGTCCGTCCACATCTACAAAGACTGTATGGGAATGTCTGGGTTGTGGTGGGTGCTGCCGATGGTTCCCGGTGTTTTCTTCGTCATAGCTTTTCCTTCTAGCTGGACCGTCTATTTTGTTCAAAAGTAGCAGTGGCCCCCAGTGAACTTAACTTCACCAGCTTTTACGGTCAGAAGCTTGTAATGCCCATTGGCGGTGATCGATGCCACACGTGGTGAAGGTCTTTTTCAAGGAGTCCTTATATCTCTTACGAGTTGCCCCTCTATCACGGTGTCCAGTGAATAGCTCACAAAACAGTGCGATATTTGACAGATGATGATCCTCTATCCTGAACACGTGCCATGCGTAGCTGTATATTCATTAGCAATGCCTCAATGCTGGTGATCCCTGTTTGTTTGAGGACTCCAATGTTGGTGACGAAGTCACACCAGTTGATGATGAGGATGGTGCGCATGCAACGCTAATGGAAGCGTTCAATTAGCCGGAGGTGGCGGTTGTAGGTTACTCAGGATTCGGCGCCATATAGGAGGGTGGTCAGTATGACAGTTCTGTAGACGTTGATCTTTGTACCTCTCTTGAGACTGGCATTGTACCACACTCGTTTATAGTCTTTCGAAGGCGCTGTTTGCCTTGGCAAGTTTATTGTATATTTTTGTCGATCTTGGCATCATACGATATCACACAGCCCAGGTAGATGAACTGGTGGACTACATTCAGCTCTGTCTGGTCAATGAAAATGTTTGGTGGCTGATACCCTTCCTTTGGTGCAGGCTGGTTTATTACCTCATTTTTTTCTTCAGGCTGAACTCAATACCAAAGAGCTCGCAAGCTTCTGCAAATCAGGATGCTACGTGCTGTAAGGCAGCTCCCGTGTGGGCAATCAGGGCAGCGTCATCTGCAAAGAGACCTTATCTGATCAGTTTTTCCAAGGTCTTGGTGTGGGCCTGAAGTCGCCATAAGTTAAAGAGGTTTCCATCAGAACAAATTTGGATATATATGCCATCTTCGTCATTGAGGTCTTTTCTTGCTTTTTGTAGCATCATGCTGGATAAGATTGAGAACAGTGTGGGGCTAAAACGCTGTCCTTTTTCACGCCATTTATAATTGGGAAAGTCGGTGACAGGCCTTTATTGTTTCTGACCTGACCAAGCTGGTCTTCATGCAGTTGGATGATAATGGTAAGGATCTTTGGATGAAAGCCTAGCTTTTCAATGATTTTCTACAGTCCATTTCTGCTCACCGTGTCAAATGACTTCGTCACGTCCACAAATGTGATGTATTTGTCTTTGTTCTCGACATTTCTCCTAGATGTGTCTCAGGACGAATATCATATCAGTTGTGACCCTTTTGGCTCTTAAACGACTTTAACTCTCTGGATCATGTTCTTCTGCAATGGTGGGAACCAGTTTGTTGAGCAACTAGCAAGGATTTTGCCTGCAATGGATAGAAGAGTTATCCAACTGTAGTTTGAGAAATCAGACTTTTCCCCCTTGTTTTTGTACAAGGAAACTATGACTGCGTCCCGGAAGTCTTGTGAACGTTTCCCTTGCTCTCAGCAGCAAATGAATAACTCGTGAAGTTTGGTGTGTAATGCTGGGCATCCATTCTTCCATATCTCTGGTGGGTTACCGTCTTTTTCTACAGCCTTTCCAGTCTTCAGCTGTTTTATGGCTTTTACAGTCTCTTGCAGTGTGGGTGCAACATCGAGTTCCATCTTTGGTGTCTGTTGTGGGATGCGATCAATAGTTGCCTACTGGACTGTATGCCTAGTGCTGCAGATAGTGTAGAAGTGCTCTGTTGGTGAGTAGATCTTGGCCAAGGGTACTCAGTAGGGTTCTCTGTATTTGGAAGAGAGGACCATACACTGCTTACAACGCTTCATAGAACCACTTGTAGTCACCAGTGTCATCGTACAGCTTGGTTATTTCAGAAAATTGTGTCCATCATTCATTTGGTATGTCCCGGAGCCTGCACTGGATGGAGATGAAGATAAGGCGGAAGGCTGCTTTCTTCTGTTTGCAGGATGGTTGAGCGAGAAGTGGATGCATCCTCGCTCTAAGTATTGGCACTTAATCGACTGGCGCATGTGACCAAGTCCTTGTGCGGCGATGACTGCTGCACAGACTATCGCCTCATCATCACCAAGCCCAACATCCGCATTCATCCCAAAAATTGAAAGAAAGCTCATAAACGATTAAATATCACCAAGAGTAATTGCACAATTACCAAACAGTCTATCTTGGATGCCCTGGGAAAACGTATGAAATCCACCCTCTCAACAATCAGAATATGGAGAATGACTGTTGTGCATTCTGAGACAGCTACGGCACAGCTTCGGAAACCATATGACACACAAGCAGAAAGCATCAATACACTGGTTTGATGAGAACGGTGACGAGACAATATACACAGAACTGTACAGTAGACACAACGTCCGATCCAAGACACGTGGCTAACAACAAAGCTGATGAGATCGAGTTTTAAGCAGACCAGCATGACACTGAAAGAAGTGTATGGACCTACATCCTCTGGATCACCTACCCCCATCCCCTTCTCAGAGCAGACGGAAAGAAACTAATTACTGACAAAGACTTTGATACAGACAGCAGAGAAGGCTTGTGGAAGATAATGGCCAAGTACGAATGCCTGATAAAATGTATATCCATATTGCAGCATTTCCACGACGGCATTCAAACACGAGTCCAGGACAACCTGAGCCACTCCCAGTAACCCATGGCGTCAAGCAGTGCTGTGTTTTGGTACCGACACTGTTCAGTCTAGTGTTCTCCGCGATGCTGACTAATGCTTTCAGAGACTAAGAGCTTGGAGTCGGCATCTGGTACCGTAGATATTGAAAACTATTCAATCCCAGGAAGCTTCAAGCAAAACCCGAGGTTATGACAGACATCATCAGGCATGTCTTATTTGCTGATGACTGCGCATTCAATGCTGGCTCAGAAGCCGACCTGCAATGCATAAGCTTTGGTCTCACCATCAGTACAAGACTGAAATCCTGCATCAGCCGGCCCCTGTATAGCCCCTTGTTGAGTTCAGCATTACCGTCAACGAACAAAACCTTGAAAGGTAATGAACCACTCCACTACCTTGGCAGCCCACTGTCACAGAGCGTCACTACTGACGACGAGGTGAACCTTCGCAATGCCAGAGCAAGCGCAACTTTCGGTAGAATGTATGCCAACGTCTGAAATAGGAGATGAATCAGCATCCAGACCAAATTAAATGTATAAATGGCAGCTGTGCTTCCCAGACCTCTTTATACATGCGAAACGTGGAGTGTGTACCAACGCCACGCCAGGAAGCTGAACCACTTTCACACCACAAGTCTCAGGAAAATCCTCAACATCAAGTGGCAAGACAAGGTTCCAGACCTTGTCCAGGTAAGAAGAAACGCTTCAAAGACAATCTGAAACCTACATTGAAAGCGTTCAACAAAAACCCTGATTCCTGGGAGCAAACAGGATCGAATCACTTGGGTTCCTCAGTGCACAAAAGCTGTGCGAATCTAGCAGGACAGCAGCTGCAGAGTTGAAGAAGCAAGCACGTGCCATCAACCCACCTGGAAATGTGCGACTCATCCCCTGTCCCTTATGCAAACAAACATTCCGTGCAAGGGCTTGCCTCGTCAGCCACCTGCGTACGCACATGATAAAACCAGTTCGACAACCTTCGGATGACTAGAGAGGTCCTGGTCGAATCGACGGATGAACTAAACACAAATACGGATATCTTACACTTTCTCCGAAACATATTGGGTATTTCTTTTCTTACAATGGCATTTCCGAAAATATGTGTACATTACAAAGCTGAAAACGAATGCCGCAATTGGGAAGATGGAAAACGTTGTCCATTTTTTATGATATGTAAGCATTACGTCATTGACCACTGTGAATTTGGACAGAACTGTAAAATCACGACATTGACCACGGGAAGAAAGAAATTTTAACTCTGGTGTCACGGAATTGTATACGACTATGTTCAATATGTATATGTGGTCAAAAATCTAGTCTTGATTTCGTTACTGCGTACAGCCTTACCGAGGGTAGTTTATTATTTTTTCGGCTTTTTAGTTATTTCGGCATAATGAGCGAACACTCAGCTCATGCTGCATGTGCGAAATTGCCTGCAGTTTAAAGTACCTAGCTGCGCATATCTGTCACAGCTAGGGGTACATAAGGACGAAATTATAAGACAGAAATCACATTACAATGTAGTCTTGTCGGAAACGCTTCCATCCTAAACTGAGCAATCTATCAGCTAAAAGAGGTAACAATAGATTTAACTTTGTTCTCATTGCTATTTGTATTATAATATAATTCATTGTTTTACATATTAGATGTTTAGTATTTATTATAAAATCTATAGAATAAATACATAGGTTAGGCAGCGCCATTTTATCAGAAGTACTATATTTTGCTTCATTAGTTCTTTTGTATCTGAACATAATTGAGTTCAATTATACGCTGCATGCTTAACGTTAAATGTACATGGATAATTATTTCATGTGCGCGCATGCGCTACATATATGTGTGAAAATCCTTGACCGTGTCATATGTATTATACGGTTCGGTTGTTTTAATTTTAGCTGACCGTGGGGGCCAGTGGTGCCAGTGTGTGGTGCATGTTGGGGTGACCATGGGCGACCATGGGGCTTGTCTATGCTGCCCGTGTTGTGCTGAAGTGTGGTGACGTGTGGGGCTGAAGTGGTGCAGTGTTGTGGTAACTGCGTGTGTGGTGCCATGTTTTGGTGACTACGTGTGTGGGCTTGTCTATGCTGACCGTGTAATGCCCGTGTGTGGTGCCTGTGTATGTTGCTTACGTATGCTGCATTTATGTATGCTGCGTTAGATGTATAGATATATGGTATTTATATATGATTGCGTTAGGTGAAGGTCACA